>JAMZRA010000007.1:16910-616910 GCA_024499935.1 Tyrophagus putrescentiae
CCCAGCAGGCGTAGATGAATAAAAGCGAAAGAATTTTCCAATTCTGACGTCCCACGGCTGAGAAATGGGCGTTTTAATTTCGGACATCTGCCCGAACGGTCCGGCAAACGGACATGTCTCCGAAACCTTCAAAAAACCCCTTAAAATGAACATATTTTAACAGTTGAAGCGTGTACTCTAGGGTTTTGAAAGGCGGAGAACAAGATTACGCAAAGAAAACTAGGGGTCAAAAATGCAGTTTGGCCGAAAATGGCCGAAAATGGCCGAAAATGGCTTTTGGGCCATTTCCAGCTTATCGACCTTGGGTTTTCTCTGCATAATCAGGTCCAGCGTCCTCTGAAATGCCCTAGTACACCTTTTCCCGGTTCAAATACGCCCATTTTAAGGGGTTTTTGGCTCCTTTTAAATTTTTAGTTTTTACTTTTGCCGATAGATGGCGCTCTGTGTTATTAAACACTAAAATGAGCGACGCCGCTGTCGCCATCTATTGGCACTGGCGGAGAAACTTTTTTTACTTTTATTTTTACTTTTCCGCCTGTGCCGACAGATGGCGACAGCGGCGTCGCTCATTTTTGTTTTTCAACAGCTCATAACGCCATCTATCGGCCCAGGTGTGAAAACTGTAATTTCCCAGGAGTTTTGGGTTTTCTCGGCGCTGGGTAAGCGGATTTGCATGATTCTTTTTTTCTAAATTATCTACAGGACAAGGGGCACATTTCTAAGCAAGAATAAAGTTGCTCCGACAGGTGGCGCATGTGTAACTTTAAATTTTAAATTTTTTAATAATTTTTTAAAATAGTTTGAAAGTGGTGAGGAAAATAATTTTAATGCACAATTAAACAACAAGCAATAATAAATTATTATGCCAAGTAAAAACTCAATAAGCCAAACAGAATTTTTGCTATAATTTTTTAAAGTTTAAAAACTGTTTTTTGTCGATTTCTCCGACCTGGGAAATGCTAGGCCCTTTTTTTTACTCTTGAAAAATTCCAATTAGCAGTCTACACAAACGCTCTTAAGCTTATAATCATAGCTCAAACCGTTTCCGAGATATGGCGGAAACAAAATTCCCTAGGGGAAACATGAAAAATGCCCACTTAATTTTTTTTAATTAAAAATTTTTTTAAAAATTTAAAACTTTTTTTTATTGATTTTTTAGAGCTAATACAGCAGAAAACATTTCAATTTAAAATAATTAAATATAACAAAAAATTCAGTTTAATTTTAAATAATTATTTCAATAAAAATGTCAATAAAAATGCAGTTTTAAGTTCATTTAAAATTCAAAATTAAATTCAATAAAAAAGGAAATTATATTTAGAAAAATAAATTCAATAAAAAATCATTTAAAATTAAAAACAAAATCAATAAAAATGCAATTTAATTTAATAAATAATTTCACTAAAAATTAAATAAAAATTCAATAAAAATGGGGCACATTTTAAGCAAGAATATAAGTTTGCTCCCAATTGCCCATGTGATAACTTTTAAATTTTAAATTTTTTAATAATTTTTTAAAATAATTTAAAGTGGTGAAAAAAAAAATTTTTAAATCACAATTAAACAACAAGCAATAATAAATATTATCCAAGTTTTTCCAAACTAATTTTTTTCCGGAAACTTTTTTCGAGAAATTTTTCGAAAAAACTTCCCAACTTTCCGATTTGAATTACTCGGCGCTGGTACATGCTGGAGCAATGCAATTTGGTAAAATAAAAGCTAATGACTTGTTGCACACTTTTATTTAAGCAAAAATTAAAATTACAAAAAATTAAATTGTTTAAATTTATTTTTAAAACTTTAGATCACTTTTTAGATAAGAAATTACTTAGTATTTTAATTTTAAAATTTTATCAGTTAAAGATCTACTCTTTAAAAGTACAATACAAAAAGAATTACAACAATCGGTTAAGTAAAAGTATTTTTAAAATTCTTTTCAAAACAAGCAAAACTTCCTATGCATACTCAATGAAGGAGTTTACCCCAATTTTCAGCATGTGATTATAATGCTGGTTTATAAAATATAAAATCTAAATAAAATTGCACAAACACCAGAAAATACTCTAATTTGTGTGTGCCAAGTTTCTTTAAAATTGATTGAGTAAAAGTACTTTAAAAAATCTTTTTAAAACTCAAGGTTTTAGGTCTTTTTAAAAAGGAATCTTAACAGAATCCATACTCAAAACAACACCAAAAACCAACACCTACCACTTACACAAAGCACAAAGTCAAAAAAGTCAAAAAGTAGATTTAAAGAAATGAATTTATTATCGAGAGATAGTACATAAGAATGAATAAAAATAAATGAATGAGCTTTTGCCCGAAAGAATACTAGATGACTATGGATTGACTGGATGAAGGGACCGCCGGTCGGTGGAGAACTCCGCCACTTCCTCTTCGCAAGATGGTGGAAAAGGAAAGCACTGATGAGGAGCAGCCCATGTCTTCTGTGGCCCCCTCTTCGAGCAGTTGAATTGCGGTGTCCGGGCTGGTGAGCCGTCGATCAGATCAGGGCAGACTCTTGTTGTTGATGAGAAAGGTCTGCTTGAGCTGAGTCGCCTCCTCGCACCGACCTCCTCGGCCATGCGTCGACTGCACCTCGGAGGGCACTGGACTGCCCGGCTCGGCCACCGCCTTCTCGGACTTGCCGCCACCATTGCCACTGTCCTCACTGCCATTGGCCTCGGGGGCCGCATCCGCCCACTCTCCTCCGTTTCCATTGCCGTTGCCATTCTCAAATGGGTCATCATTGAGGAGGAGGAGGTCTTCATCGGTGCCGTCCTCTTTCAGGCCGGCACTGTAGCTGTTGTTGCCGTTGTTGCTGGAGTTCCCGTTGTTGTTGTTAGAGTTTCCATTACCGTTTCCGTTGTTGCTGCTGCTGTTCTCATTGCCATTGCCATCGCCGAATGAGCTCTGCTTGACCACCGTCTGCCGCTTGAAGGGCCGATTGAGCTTGCGCTGGTGTGCCGCCGAGTGGTCCATCATCGACTTGACGGCGGTGGGCGGCGGCGAGGCGGGTCTCAGCCGTCGGGTGACCAGCAGCGTGTCATCGGGCACTGCCTTCAGCCCGGCCCTCAGTCGGTAGCGGTCCTTGAGGGTGCGCAGGTGTTCACTGCCGCCCAGCGTCAGCAGCAGCGTCTTCCACAGCAGCAGCAGCAGTATCTTCTTCATGGGAAAGCGAGCGCCGACGCCCGTGTTCTGGCACAGCTTGATCACCAGCTCGAGGAGCGTCAGGTGAAGGAGTTCGCCGGCGATGGGCTGCATCAGCTCCTCTTTGAAGCGATTTCGCAGCTGCTGTTTGTGCTGTGCTTCTTCCTCCTCCTCCTCCACGGGCCGACCCATCTCGAGGACAAAGAGGTAGACGATGGTGACCAGCAGCTTCAGACTAGAGTTGGCGGGGGAGTCATTCGGGGCCAGACTGGTGATGCTGCCGCTCTGGCTCGAGGTGGGAATCGGCATCTTCAGTGCCTGCTCCACTTCAAAGTGCACCAGCTGGACGAGCAGCGGAAAGAGGCCGCACTCGTAGAGGGTAAAGATGTTGACCCGTGCGAATCGGGGCTGCTCCTCCACGGTCTGGCAGTCGGCAAAGTTGCCCTGGGCGAGGTAGAGCAGGGCGCGAATGGCCCTCACCCGAGTGGCCCGTTCAGTGAGCTCCAGTCCGGCGGCGAGTCGCTCCACTACTCGGGAACGCTGTCCGGGCAGTGCCTGAGTCCACTTCAGGGGATAGCCGTAGTCCTCCATCAGCTCCTCGAAGGAGGTTCGATTGGCGGTAAAGTCCAGCTCCTCATTGTAGCTGTACAGCTCGGCCAGCTCCTTCGGGTGAAGGTCGGTGTTGCAGTAGGTAAAGTCGATGTTCTCCGAAGAAGGTGGTGCTGAGTTGGGATTGCCATTGTTGTTGCCGTTGTTGTTGTTTCCATTGGCTGCCTGACCACTCCCCGGTGAAGCACCGCTGCTGGAGAGTGCTGGTGGATCGGTGTTGGTGGTGGTGGTGGTGGTGGTCGCAGCGGCAGCAGCAGATCAACAAAGGCCGACTTCAGGCCGCCGAACTAGGCCTCGCGCTGGAAAGAAGGAAAAGAAAAAGTTAGCACACTGGTAGGAACAAACAAACACAAGGGGATACTTGTCTGGTGATGTGGTGACGGTGGCGATCTTCGGGTAAAACTTCATTGTCCGAAGATTCAGGCGCGCGTCCGCGGGTGAAAGTGTTTGCAGCTGTTGCATGCTGCACGTGAGAGAGGGAAATCAAAACAAACGCAGAGGCAGCAGGCACAGGGCTGCCAGACCAGAGCAAATTAAAGGGTGACTCGCAGAGTACGTGACGCGGATTTAGCGCCACCAGTTGCACTTGGTGACTTTCGGAACTACAGTTTTGCTACAGCTGCCGGTAGATGTGGCCAGCGGCGGCGTGGCAGAAAAAGCTCATACTGAGAAGCGAAAGCAAAAGCAGCTGAGTCGGGGTATGCATCATTGTAAACAAACTTTGAAATGCAAATTCTTAGCCAATTCTTAATAGAACTACACCAACCAAGATACCAAACGAAAGATAAGATTCTAATTGATCGATTAGAGTTTACCAGAGTTTGATCAGTGCAGCAACACCGGAGATATCACGGTCCAAAGTCAAGGTTCCAAAAGCAGGGAGAAGCGGCAGGCTCCGCCTTAAATGAGCTCCGCCTTCATAGCATTTGTCGCACACTGGCTCTCTTCGGCGAGTTGTCCAAAATGGAGGTCTCCATTCAAACTCCCATTTCTTCACGCCTGTTCATCGGACTGAGCTGAAACTTGCACCAATTAAAGTTCAGATTATGCCCCGCATTACTAACTATGTTTCATTTTAATTAAAACAGTGCATCATTGTTAAAAACATTTTTAAAAGTTCAAATCAGTTTTTTTATTAAAAAATTACACAGCAAATTAAAAAACGCAACGGGAAATAATTTGTTCAGCAGTGTACGGTGCCTGTACCAAGTTTTATACCGATCGGTACGGTACTTCCGGAGAAACGAAAAATGGGTTTTCTCAGCGCTGAGTAAGCGGAATTGAATAATTCTTTTTTTCATTATTATTTACAAGACTAGGGGCACATTCCTAGGCCAGAATAAAATTGCTCCGACAGGTGGCGCATGTGTAAAAATTAATTTTAAAATTTTAAAATTTTTTTTAAATTAGTTTTAAAGTGGTGAGTAAAATAATTTTAATGTACAATTAAGTCACTACTAATGTACAATTATTACCCCAAGTTTCAGATTAATTGAATTGACAGATTTTTTGCAACAGATTTTTAAAGTTTTAAAACAGTTTTTTGCCGTTTTCTCAGGCAGGGGACATGCTAGGCTTTTAGTTTTACTCTTGAAAAATCCCATTAATCAATCTACACAAACGCTCCAAAGCTTTTGATCATAGCTCAAACGGCTTCCGAGATATGGCAGAAACAAAATTCCCAAGGGAGAACTTCAATTTTGCAAACTAATTTTTCTTCCCGGAAACATTTCCCGCCAGTTGGCGCGCGGAAACTTTCCCCCGCTGCTCTCTGTTGCGGCGCCTGTTTCTTTTCTCTCTCTCTCTCTCCTGCAGTGCCCCCTTCACCCACACTGCTCCATCATTTGCATCAGCAGTCATTAAGGCCTTCTGAAGAGGAGTAAGAGTCTTTTTATTTGGCAAAAAAGTAAACACGTCTATGTACAAGACACAATGCAAAGAATAAAGTCGCTGATTTTCAGACTGATTATACTGTGGTGAGATAGTGCACGGTGATGAAAAGAGAAAAGAGGGAAAGGGAAGCTAAAACACTACCGAAATAGCTTGAGTTTGGGTTATGTGGATGAGTTTAGGTGGTTGTGGTGAGCAAAAGTGGTGAATGCAATGCTCCTGCTGCTGCTGCTTCAGTAGGGACGTCCTCGGTGGTGGTCGCGATCTCGGTCACTTCCGCCACGACCGCCAAAGTTGTTGCGACCTCCGTTGAAGCGGTGATCTCCGCCGCCGCCGCATCGAGGTCCTCCTCTGCCTCCGTCCATCGATCGAGGCGGCGGACCACGATCCATTCCCCGATCATTACCACCACCGCCACCACGATCATCGCCGGGAATGTTGATGGCCACGTCGAGGTAGTCGCCAATCTGGAAGCGCGCCTGTCCCAGCGTCTTCATGTCGGCGGGGTCCTTGCGGCCTTTCACTGTGCTGCCGATCTCCCGCATGCGGTAGGTGTTGGCGCGGCTGTCGGGAAAGACGAGCGCAAAGTCGAATCGCGAACCCGGCTTGCGGCACTCCTGGTTCACCTCCTTCACCAGGTCGGTCAGCTCCTTCAGCGTGGCGTCCATCCAGGTGTAGATCTGCACCTCCTTCGAGGGCGCATTGCCGCGGGCAAACTCATTCAGGTGGTGGTGCCGGCCGTGGTTGTTGATGAAAACGCGCAGCAGCAGGGGACACTTCTAAATTGGGGCGGCGAGAATGGAAAAACACATGTTAGGAAATAGAAACGATCAAAAACTTGTCTCCTACCTTTTCGCGGTCCACCGTATCGGTGGTCTTGTTGGTGACGACGGAGGAGGCCATCTTCTGCTTCTTTGGGGGAAGTAGATGTCCTGCTGTTGATAAGAGAGCGAGAAAGTGATCAGGTGCGATCCAGAAAGATGGAAGCGGTGATCACAAAGCGATGGATCACAAAAAGAAGATTCGCCCAGTTTGTTTTGATGCTGCTGCTGAGAGCTACTGCCACCGGAGTGGCACAGAATCCAACTATTTCGCGTGTTTTAAAGTTCAAATCTTTGGGATTTTTTGGATTCTTTCCCAATCAGCCGGGAATACATTTTAATCAGTAGAAGTTGAGTAGTAAGAAGTGGAAAATGAGTTGAAACAAAACAAAACAAAACAGATCATCACCAATGTCATCCTCCTCTTCAGATACGACAGCGTCGCTCAAAGAGCGATCGCAGGTAGATCACCTGACTGAAGCTGGCGGCCATCAGCAGAAGGAGCTCAAAGACTGCCCAGCCGGTGACAAAGAGGTTGACTTGCTCGCTGAGCTGGTGGTGAACAACGAGGGCGGTGGCCGCCACCTCCGACTCGTACTTGGCAAACTTGAGGCGGTGGCCGAGCTCGGCGAGGTACAGCAGCGAGGCGGTCGGCGTGGTCAGGGTCCTGGTCCACCGCTTTGGAGGCGTTTTTAGAAGCAACAGAAGATGAAGGGGAAGCTTCGGCCACGACCGTTGTTGCCATTGTCGAAGCACCAGCGGTACTCGCCCTCTTCCGCAGCGGCAAAGGTGTACCGTCCGCTGCTGCTGCTTCTGCTCGGGTCATTATCGTCGGCCGAAACCAGGTCGCCGCCCTCCGGTGCGCTCAGACTGAAGGCCAGGTCGCGGAAGCCGCCGTCGACCACGTCGTAGACGATGGCCAGCTTGTCCGTGGTGGAGAGCCGCTCGAAGAAGCACTCTTTGGCGCCGACGTCCACCGTCGTTTGGTAGGCAAAGACTGGAGATGAGATGATGATGAGAGCAGCCACCGCCATCAAGGACTTGAAGAGGAAGAGGATGGCCATGGTGAAATTGGAGAAATAGAAACGGCCAAGAGCTTTTCAACGGCTGAAGAAGAAGAAAGATGTCGTGTCTCAAAGTTTGGCTGCCTCGTAAGCAGTAAACAAAGTGGCAGCAGCTGCGACACCTTTACCGCTTCAATGATGGGCTAGTGGGTGAAGAGCTCGGTGGCGGACTTGGCGTGGTAATCCTCTTGGAGCATGTACCGCAGCAGGCGGACGGCGTTGCCGATCAGGAAGATCTTCCGCAAGGAGAGGCGCGAGAGGAAGCTCGGCAGCTGGCACTCGTTCACCGTGTACAGACGCCACTCGAACTGCTCCGAGTCCTGCTGATTGCAGGCACCAAAAGCCTCCTCCTCTTCGGCGACGGCCTTTGGCGGGAGCAATGTCCAGCAGAGTCTCAATCGGGGAGCAAAACAAAACAAAGCGGTCTTCAATGGCAGGCCTCGCAGACTGGCAGAAAACTGTCGGAGTAAGTAAAGTCAATGTTCTCTGAAGAAGGTGGTGCAGAGTTGGCATTGCCATCGTTGTCGCCGTTGTTGTTGTTGATGGCTGCCTGGCCACTCCTCGGTGGAGCACCACTGATGGACAGTGCTGGTGGATCGGTATTGGTGGTAGTGGTGGTCGTGGCGGCAGCTGCAGATCAACACAGGCCGACTTCAGGCCGCTGAGCAAGGCCTGGCGCTGGATGAGGCTGAAAGAGAGGAAAAGAAAGTTAGCACACGCTTAGGAAACACACACAATCACAAGGGGATACTTGTCTGGTGATGGGGTGATGGTGGGGATCATCGGGTGAAACTTCTTCGTCCGAGAATTCAGGCGCGCGTCCACTGGTGAAAGTGTCTGCAGCTGTTGCAGGCAGTGCAAGTGAGAGAGAAGAATCAAAACAAACGCAGAGGCAGCAGGTACAAGGCTGCCAGACCAGAGCAAAATCGCTGAGATGAAGTGTTTGAAGTTCGAAATGGGAGATAGAAATCGTTGAGACGACAAGTGTTTTTTCCGCTTTGTTGACAAGTGAAAGCACGCTGTTTTGAGCGCGAACAGCAGTAGGCTTGCCGGTCTGGCAGAAAACGCGGCATTTTGGTGAGCCGCACACAGTGGACGTGACGCGGATTTAGCGCCACCAGTTGCACTTGGTGACTTTTGGAACTACAGCTTCCTCACCAGGGCCGATAGATGGCGACAGCGGCGGCGTGGCAAAAAAAGCACGTACTGAGAAGCCAATAATGAGGCGGAAACAAAAAGCAGCAGTATCGGGGTATGCATCATTGTAAGCAAACTTTTGCAAAGCAAATTCTTAGCCAATTCTTAATAAAACTACACCGACCAAGGTACCAAACGAAAGATGAGATTCTTATTGATCGATTAAAGTTTACCAGAGTTTGATCGGTCCAGCAACACCGAAGATATCCCGATCCAAAGTTAGCGTTCTAAACACAAGGAGAATCAACAAGCTCCGCCTAAAAAACTTCGCGTTTTTCGCACACATGCACCGTTCGCCGAGTTGTCCAAGACTTAGACAACTCGCCGACATGGACTAGTGTCCGAAATTCGAGAAGTGGGCGTTAGATCATATCTCAGCAACGGGACTAGCTAGGACCAAACTTCTTTGACCAAATGATTCAGAAAAATTAGCTTAGTAAACGCTAGGAGTGTCAGCTCTGTAGCTTTAGCCGTTCCCGAGATCTCAGACCCCCGGGAAAGACCAGCCAGAACCAAACTAACTTTGCTGCCGGGAACTTTTCTTATAAAAAGCGATTAAACTTTTCCATTTGATTTCTCTATTGTAACTGTTTATTAAATCTCTGTAAATAAATAAGCAAAGAAGCCGGTGGGGCCTAGGGGAGGATACAAACAGTGTCATCGGTTTGGATCTCGCTTTTCACCCGAGGACGGGCTCATCGACGTAGATGGCCGCCGACCCGTCCGTGAAAGGCCCTCGAGCGGACTATCTCCAGCGACAGGTTGGCGGGAATGGTGAAGAGCTTGTGCGTGGGCAGCAGCGACTTGCTGATGCGTACGGTCAGTCGGCGGGCGGGGCAGCGACTGCAGAGGGCCACCGCCTCGTGGATGACCGCCTCGCTGAGGTGGTACGGCTGGGCCTGGCCGCCGTCGGGAAAGTCGATGACCAGGGTGCGCAGGGCGGGACAGCGCTCCAGCAGTGTCACCACCAGACGGTCGGAGAGGCTCACGTCGACGAACTTGACCGTCCGCAGGCGGGTCATCAGCCGCGGAAGAAGGTCCAGCGAGCGGTCGGTGGCGAAGGGCAGGCCGACCAGCTTGAGGTGCAGCAGATTGGGACAGGCGGAGAAGACGGCGGCCAGGCCCTCGTCGCTGGTCCACTTCTCCGGCCAGTCGGTTAGGTTGAGGTACTGCAGCTGCGCAAAGGCAGGGGTGGCTGAGAAGGAGGGGGAAGAGGAGGAGGCGGCCTTGCCGGTGAAGAACCAGCGAAGGTAGCGGTCGGCTGACAGGGCAGGCCCAGGCTGTCGTCGACGGTCGTTGCCATTGACCGGAGCGGGCGGCTCACACCGTCCGAGCAACGTCAGCTTTCTCATCGTCGCCGCCAGCCCGGAACTGATGATGAGGAGGAGGAGGAGGCAGAGGGCGGGGGCTGACCAGCAGCACTGACATTCCGCTGTTCGGCGGCAAAGAGGTGAAAGTTGGGGTTGAGCTTCAGCTCCTGAAGGTGGTCCAGCGAGCCGACCACGAAGGAGGTCACCAGGTGGAGGGCGCCGTTCGGATTGAGCGGCTTCAGATTGAGCACCTCCAGGTGGACGCCCTTGTAGAGCAGTGCCTGCAGGCCGTAGCACAGCCGAAAGTCGTCCAGGCGGTGGCAGTGGCCGAGGTTCAGAGATCGCAGCGGCGTGCCCAGCACCTCAATGTGGGCGCCCGTCAGCTGGCCGTTGAAGGAGACGTTCAGGTGCTGCAGCACTCCGCTGCAGCCTATCGTCTCGCCGATGGTGCGAATGTCCGCATCGAGGAGGTCGCAGTTGATCAGCTCCAGACGGGTGACGCCTCGAAGGTGCCGTTGTCCTTCAGCAACAGCGTGCTCGTCGGCAAAAGCGGCGCTCGTCATCAGTAGAAGAGAGGTCAGCAACAGGCGAACAGGCTGAAGTGGTGATCCTCGTCGTCTTCGTCGTGGTTGTCGTCGTTCGGCCATGATGATCATCTGCCTGTGATGTGCGCAGATAATCGATCAACAAAAAACAGGTAAAAGTGCATTTACCTACAAACGGGACCTTGTCCTCTGGTAGAAGAGCTGAAGATGTTGGTGAGGTGAGATGAAGTGTTTGAAGTTCGAAATGAGAGATAGAAATCGTTGAGACGCCCAGTGTTTGTTCCGCTTTGTTGACAAGTGAAAGCACGCTGTTTTGAGCACGAACAGCAGTAGGCTTGACGGTCTGGCAGAAAACGTGGCGTTTTGGTGAGCCGCACACAGAGTACGTGACGCGGATTTAGCGCCACCAGTTGCACTTGGTGACTTTTGGAACTACAGCTTCTAGGCCAGGACCGATAGATGGCGCTCCAAACTGTTAAAAACAAAAGTGAGCGACGCCGCTGTCGCCATCTATTGGCACTGGCGGAGAAGCTTTAGTTACTGGACATCTCAACGAAATTGGGCATGTGGCCGAAATATGAAAAGTGGGCGTCAGACGATATCTTGGCAACGGGACTAGCTAGGACCAAACTTCTTTCGCCAAATGAATCAGAAAAAATAGCTTAGTAAACGCTAGGAGTGTCAGCTCTGTAGCTTCAGCCGTTCCCGAGATCTCAGACCCCTCGGCCAGACAGTCCAAAACCAAACTAACTTTGCTGCCGGGAACATTTCCCGATGTGCTAGCTAAACTTCTTTTGGTCTCGACATATTCTATCTCTCATTTCGACCGTCCTTCTCCCCACCTCGTCCCGTACGCCGCCTTTTAACCTTCACATATTTACTTTTTGCTAAAGCTAAGTAACACCAGGTAAGTTTTGTTTACTCGTTGCCAAGCACAAAGTCTGATTATCTATTCTTTTTACAAAACTCTAGATTATGTAATTTTCAACTACTGTTTATCTCACCTGTCTTTTTCCCTCTCAATCAATCAAGTCGGGAGTGTGTTTTAGGTTTGCCGTTTTAAAGTGGTCCCGGTGGCAATGATAACATAGTAGCACAAAACAGCAGCAGCAGATAGGCTCAATCTAATCAGGACTTTTTAAGAGCGAATTCCTCAATACCACTAATTAAACAGTAAAATCCAATATAAATAAAGCTGATTTTTGACATTATGCAAGTCAATGGGTGTCCTACCTCTTTGGCTAAACAAGGCCACGTAAAAGCACCATTAAAAAAGATGATCCTCTTATTTTCACCACCTTTGGCGGTGGTCTGCTTTCTGCTGGTGGCAGCAGCCGCCTCCTTCAGCTCGGTCAGCGGCGACGCCACTGAGCACCGACTGGACTGTCTTCTCAACGGTGAGTTTGTTTATTGTGTTTGTTTATTGACAACATTTCCTAACACACTTCTTTCCCCATTCCACCAGAGAAGGCAACCGACCAGAAGAAGTGCCACGAGCGAGGCTGCCTCTGGCTTCCCATCTCCGATCCACTGGCACCGCGAATTCCCGCCTGCTTTCTGGACACCGCCAAAGTGGGCTACACCACCGTCAAGGAGAGCGTCCACAAGAAGGCAGGCGCCTCAGGCGACCTGGAGGCACTGCTTCAGGTGAAGCCTCTCTCCCATCACTCCCTTCCCTTTGCGCCGATTGAGAAGGTGAAGCTGGAGGTGACCCACCTCTCCGACGCCATTCTCCGCATCCGACTGACCGACCCGGCACACAAGCGCTATGAGGTGCCCCTCGGAGAGGAGCTGACGCTGCCGAAAACGAGCGGAAACGCCGCCAGTGCAAAGTACGAGGTGGCCCTGGAGGCCGATGCGGCCAGCTTCCACTTGGTGGTCAGCCGAAAGGGCAGCAGCAGCGTCAAGATGTGAGTAAACAGAGAAATAGAAGGTTGATAAGTTGATATCATCTTTCACTATCTTGTTCATCATCCAGGATCGACACCTCTCTGGGTGGCCTCATCTACAGCGAGCACTTTCTGCAGTTTGTGACCAAGGTCGCCAGCACTGACGTCTACGGAATGGGCGAAAACTACGAGACCTCCTTCAAGCACGACTTTAACTACAAGACGCATCCGCTCTTCACCAATGGCCGTGCTCCGACGGTAATGATGATGATGATGAAGATGCCTTTCTCTGCCTACAATCTATCAAGCTTTTTGTTAAATTCTAGCGAGATCGAGATCTGTACGGCGTGCACCCGTTCTACACTGTCGTCGAGCAGGACGGCAAGGCTCACGGCATTTTCCTCCTGAACAGCAATGCTATGGGTAGGCTGAACGATCGCCGTTTGTTTACGTCTTTTAAATCTCACCGAAAACCTTTTGTTTGATTAGCTTTCACCACAATGCCCACTCCGGCGCTCTCAATCAAGGCCCTCGGCGGCATCCTCGACTTCTTCGTCTTTGTCGGCGACAGCCCCGAGCACGTCGTTCAGCTGTACACCTCGGTGGTCGGTCGACCGGTGATGCCGCCCTTCTGGGGCCTGGGATTCCAGCTGAGTCGATACGGCTACAAGAATCTGACGCACATGCAGAAGGTGATCAACCGAAACATCAACAACCACGTTCCAGTTGTAAGTGCTAGAAGCAAGTTCTGTACTCACATTGTAACATGCTGACCACCTTTTGTTTGCAGGACGTCAACTACCTGGACATTGATTACATGGTACGTCTTGTTCTCCTATTAAAAACTGTCAAAATGTATCCATCAAAATCTTTGCACTTTTGCACAGGACGAGTACCGCGATTTCACCTACGACCACACGCGCTTCAAGGGCCTGCCCGAGTACATGAAGGAGACCAAGGCGAAGAATGGCTTCTACTGGGTCGTCATGTAAGAGCAGTTCATTAATTTTCGTTTCAAAAACTAACTTCAATTCTCTTGCAGCACCGATCCGGTAATTCAGGGCGACAAACCGGGCTACCGCGCCTTCGATGAGGGCTACAAGCGGGACGTCTTTGTGAAGTGGCCCGCCTCGATTCCGATGGCGCAGCGAACCAAGCCGGGCAAGGCGCCCATGGACAAGAGCGTCATCTACGGGAAGATGTGGCCCCCGGGGCCGGCCGCCTTCGTGGACTTCTTCCGAAACGCCTCTCGCCAATATTGGATCGACATGCACAAGGAGTTCCACGACCTGCTGCCCTTTGACGCCATCTGGATTGACATGAACGAGCCGGCGAACTTTGGCAGCGAGTACCTGCACTGTCCGAAGATGCACGATCACATTGCCCTCACCCTGCGTAAGCTTCACAGTTTGCTTAACCACAATCAATAGCATCAAATAACTTTCCTCTTCACAGCAAGCCAAAACTTTGACGAAAACCTCGAGTCGGGAACGATGTGCATGAGCGCCGTTCAGGGCGACCAGGGCCAGTACTCGCACTACGACGTCCACAGTCTGTACGGCTGGAGTGAGACGAAGCCCACCTATGAGTGAGTTGGCGTTGTTGAAAACCTTTCCAAAAGCAGTGCATCTTCAAAGAACTAATCCATGTTCTTTCTAAACCTCCGTCCAGAGCCGTCCAGCAGGCCACCGGAAAGCGAGGCTTTGTGGTGACCCGCTCCACCTACGCCTCCAGCGGCCGCTACGCCGCCCACTGGCTGGGCGACAACTTTGCCACCTGGGAGCAGCTGCGGGCATCGATTGTCGGCATGCTGGAGTTCAGCCTCTTCGGCATTGCCTACGTAAGTCCAGTATCATTCATTCCTCCTCTTCTCATCAACTTCTTATCACTTTATCCTTTTCCCTCCCCACCCTCTTCATCCTCAGACTGGCGCCGACATCTGCGGCCACAACATGAACGCCCCGCCGGAGCTGTGCCGCCGCTGGCTGCAGCTGGGCGCCTACTACCCGTACAGTCGGTCGCACAACACACTGCACGCCACCGACCAGGACCCGGGCTACTGGGCGGAGGTGGGCTTCCCCGAGGTGACGCAGAGCGCCGTGGCCGCCCTCCGGGTCCGCTACCAGCTCCTCCACTACCTCTACACCGTCTTCTACCACGCCCACACCACCGGCTCGACGGTGGTCCGGCCGATGCACCACGTTTTTCCGCACGATGAGGCCTCCCGCTCCATTGACCACCAGTTCTTCCTCGGTGGCTCGCTCATGGTGAACCCTTTCCTCTTTGAGGTAAGCAGATCGCAATTGTGTGATTTTCTCAATCAAAGACTTTTCATCTTACTAAAACTCTTCTTCCCCCCACCCCCTCTTCAGCATCAAACCACCGTCCGGGCGCACATTCCCCTCGGCACCCGGTGGCACCGCATGAAGGGCGACTTTGTGGACCACTCCCCGGAGGCGTACTTTGCCGAGTTCCACGAGGAGGAGTCCCACCGGCCGCTGCTGCTCCGCGAGGGCACCATCTTCCCGGTGGTGGGCGAGGCCCATCTGCCCAGCCCGCTGAACACCGTCAACCTGCGCAAGGCGCCCATCGAGCTGTGGGTGCTGCCCCACCACCAGATCAATGACTTCGAGGCCAGCGGAGAGCTGTTCTGGGACGACGGCGACAGCATTGGCAGCATCGAGAAGGGCGCCTACAACCTCTACAAGTTCGCCTTTGAGAAGTGCAAGCTGACGGTCAGTGCCGCCCACCACGGATTCAAGGCGGCGGCTGGTTCTAGTGAGGTGCTCAAGCTGTCCGCCATTCACATTGCCCTGCCACTTGGCCACGCCACGGTGGACAGGGTGACGATTGACGGCCTGGCCACCACCAAGTTCACCGCCGTCAATCACACGGTGAAGATCGAGGCGAATAACCTCGATTTGCTCAAGCTGAGCAGCAAGCCGGTGACGGTGGAGATTGCCAACAGCAAGACGGGCTGCGTCTTTAAGCACTTGTAAACTGTGTTTATAATTTTAATCTTATCTAACTAAAGATCTATTTAAACGTTTCTAGTCTTTAGTTGTTGCACTGCTTCTCCACCTCGTCAATGCCGAGCACCCAGTCGTGGAGGGCGATGGCGAAGTTGCTCAGCGAGCAGGTGGGCGCGCCGTAGCAGTGCTTTGCAAAGCGGGGCGACTTGCTCAGGTTCACCTGGGTGATGACGTGCTGCTGCGCTGTGCTGGTAGTTGCTTCGGTCCAGTTCTATCTTGTGGACGTGCACATTCGGCTCGTGGCCGTAGGAGCCGTCGCCGCGGTGCAGCTCAATGATGACGCCTTCGCCGTAGCCGGGCTGGCCGCCTAAACAAAAATCATTTTAAATTTTCCAAATTCCTAAAAACCTTTTCATCCTCTTGCTTCCTTACCGCTAAAGATGCCCAGAATGTGCTCAGTGATGGCGACATTAGTGTCGGCCGTTGAGTAGAGGGCCACCTTCACCGAGTCATTGCCATTGCCGGCATTGACCAGATTCTCCACGATGGAGCTGAGCAGCGGATTGCCCCGCAGCTTCAGGTACGCCTGGTCGTGGCCCCAGACGCTGAATTGAGCTCGTTGGCCTGCTTCAGCACGGCCAGCGTCTTCGCATCGGCCCACCGGGGCGGGTAGAACTTGTTGCCGAAGTACTCCGCCTCGACGAGGTAGGTGTCGTAGACGTTGGCGATCCAGATCCAGCTGAGGTCGTTGGTGAAGTCCTCGCCGGTGAGCACCTCCAGGCGGCGGATCACCTCGCGGTTGGCGGTGAGGAAGTGCCGCAGCTCGGGCACGCTCTCGGTGATGGTGACGTTCTCCACCAGCTCGGCGGTGCGGCAGCGCGTCTCCGAGTTGAGCTTCCAGTCGCGGGCCGCCTCGACGCTGTTCACCGCAATGGGCTGCCACTTGGTGGCCAGCGGGTCGTACGAGGACCACACCTGCGAGCTGGTGGGCGGGGCGAGGCCGGCCAGCACCGAGAGGGCCGACTCGATGTTGACGCGGTCAGAGGAGGACTCGGCGGCGATCTGCGTCAGCTTGATGTTCGCTGAAGGCGAAAACGAGAAAAGCTGTTAGCTCAAGTGAAAGCTAAAATGCTCCCCTGTGTGCACTCCACTTACGAATCAGATTGTGGTAGCGCTGACGAAGGACGCGGCCCAGGTTGACCAGTCGCTCCTTGCCGACGTTGATCAGCTGATTGAGGCCCTCGGGGAAGTCCTTCTCCTTGTAGTAGTCATTGCGGGGCAGCCAGAAGGGCGTTCGGTCGCCCAGGCGGAAGATGACGTTGGTCTGCAGCAGCGTATCGTAGTCATTGCCGTACGGCTGCTGGTGGTGACCATACTGCTGAGGAACGTTGTTGTACGAGGTGTGATGCACCTGCTGATAAGGTGCAGGCTGAGCACCGTACACCGGCTTTTCATTGTACACCGGCTTGCTGTACGAGGGCTGGTGATTGTAGGCGGTGGCGGTGGGCTTTTCATTGTAGACGGGGGCGGTGTAGACGGGCTTGCTGTAGGACGGCTTCACGTAGGTGGGCTTGCTGTACGAGGGCTTCTCGTAGACGGCGTTGGAGACGTACGCCGGCTGCTGGCCGTACTGCGGCTGCGTCTGGTAGTTGTTGTTCCGCTTTACCTCGTCCTGCTCGGCGGCAGAAGCGGCAGCGGATTCCGCAGCCGAGGCCTTCTCAGCAGACTTCTGCTTTTGCTGAGCAGGCTTGGCCTTATCAGCAGCGGCGGAAGCATCGCTCTTGGCAGCAGCGGCGGGAGCTGAAGCTGGGGCCTCAATGTCCAGCGAGTCGGCGTCGCTGGTGGACTTTGATTGAAGTGCCACCGGAGCAGGGGCCGGCGCGGGGGCCTTTGCCTTGGCATCGGCAGCCAAGGTGATCAGCGGCACAAAGGCCAGCAACAGCAAACACTTCAGTTGCATGTTTGATTTCGAAATAAAAGGTTTTTTCGGTACAAAAAGTTGTTCAAATGATAAAACTCCGCAGAGAGGGAAAGAAATGTGATCTGGCAGTTCGCTGGAAAGCGCCGTTTTATACTTTGAGGAGGTGCTTCTTGTTTACTGGGATTTACTGAATTCTCATGCTTTTCTCTTTTGCTGTTGTCAATTTGTCACACTGCCAACTGAATTTGAATTTTCTATGCTCATTTTTTATATTTATGTGAGCAGTGATAGGTCACCGAAATGGTGTTTTTGATTTTTAAGCTTTTTTCAATTTTCAATTTGCATTCGTGCGTTTTTCGGACATACTCAAATTTTAATTAGCGTACCCGAAGAGTATGCAGTTTTTATCAACATTTTTGTTTTAAAAAACAAACTGGAAAAAGCCGTTTGATTTTCATCATTTGCTTAATATTCTTTTTTCAATTTTCAATAAAAACAATACTTTGTAAAGCTAACAATAACATAACTGGAGTAAGATAAGAGCAGCCAATAGCAGTAAAAGTAGGTGACTGAAAAAACTTTCAATGCCCAAACAGCATTTACACAGTGGACAAAAACACGCTTTTTGCTACAAATTCTACTAAATGACTTTAAAACTGGTTTTAGCAATTGAATTAAAGCAAGAACCAAAAGATTTTTAGTCAAAGGATAGCCTTTTGAAACACTTTAGCTAACACCAAACTAAAGAAAATTCCGACACAAGTTTGATCTTTATTGAATCACACAATCACAACAACAAACAAACACTCCTCACTAAACTAAAGACATCATCATCCTCATCATCATCATCCCCAGCTCAGTCGTTGTTGCACTTCACCTCGGCCTCGGCCAGCGACAGCAGGTGATGCTGCAGAGCGACGGCAAAGCTGCTCAGCGGACAGCCGGGTCCAGTACTGTAGCAGTGCTTGCGGAAGCGTTCCGATCGACTCAGGTCGACCTGGCTGATCTTGACTCCGCTGGGCACGTCCACGCTGAAGACGGCCACCACTGGCTCGTTGCCCCTGTGGTTGTTGTTGTTGTTGTAGTGGCTGTTGTCTCGGTGCAGCTCAATCAGCAGACCGGAGCCGTAGCCCGCCTGGCCACCTGAACAGCAGAAGCAATGGTCATCAAGTAGTACTCATCAAATTAGGAACCCTTAACTCTCAGTCCAAAGTTTACCTCTAAAGATGCCCAGCGAGTGCTCGATGATGGCAATGTTAGTGTCAAAGGTGGAGTAGATGGCCAGCGACCGCCCACCGGCCTCATCCTTCGCCGCCCTGATCAGATTGTCGGTGATCTCCTGCAGCAGTGGGCCGCCCCTCAGCCGAAGGTACGCCTGGTCGTGGCCCCAGACGCTGAACTTGAGCTCGTTGGCCTGCTTCAGCACCGCCAGCGTCTGCTCATCCGCCCACCGAGGCGGATAGAAGGCCGGGCCAAAATATTCCGCCTCTGAGATGTACGTGTCGTAGAGGTTGGCGATCCAGATCCAGCTCAGATCACCGGTGAAGTCCTCGCCGGTGAGCACCTCCAGGCGGCGGATCACCTCGCGGTTGGCCGCCAGAAAGTGCCTCAGCTCGGGCACGTTCTCGGTGATGGTGACGTTCTCCACCAGCTCGGCGGTGCGGCAGGCCGCCTCGGTGCTCAGCTTCCAGTCGCGCTGGGCCTCCACCGTAGAGACGGCCACGGGCTGCCAGAGTCGGGCCAGCTCATCGGCATTGTAATTCGAGGTGGACCAAACCTGGTCGCCGGTGGGCGGAAGAAGGCCGGCCAACAGGCCAGAGCTGAATCGACGGTGACTCGATCGGCGGCCGACTGCGTGGTGATGTCCTTCAGACGGAGGTTGTCTAAAGGTGATCAATCAATCAATCAAGAGAAGATTTTTAGCCTTTTTTATCTTAATTTTCCTTTCACACTTACTGATCAAGTTGTGGTAGCGCTCTCTGAGGACGCGACCGTAGTTGACCAGTCGCTCCTTGCCGACGTTGATCAGCTGATTGAGGCCCTCGGGGAAGTCCTTCTCCTTGTAGTAGTCATTGCGGGGCAGCCAGAAGGGCGTTCGGTCGCCGAGGCGGGAGATGACGTTCGCCTGAATTAGCGTGTCCTGTTGGTAATCATTGTGGCCGTACTGACTCGTATGATGATGGCTATAAAGATGGTTACTACTGTACGACACCGGCTTTGGGTTGTGTGGTGGTGGTGCTGATAAGAAGAGTGTGGACGACTGCTGTACAGTTCTGCTGCTGGTTTGCTGGGCACTTGTTGTTGGTGATAAACGGCGTTGGTCAGGTAGGCGGGCTGCTGGCCGTACTCGGTGTTCGGGTGGAGGTAGTGCTGGTAGTGGTTTCGCTTCTTGACCGCCTCTTTCGCAGATTTGTCTGCAGCGGCAACAGCTGCAGCTGAAGAAGAAGAAGAAGAAGAGGAGGAGGAGAAGAAGAAGAGGACGACTTTTGGTGGTGGTGGGGAGGATTTTTGGCAGATGGATTTTTGTCTGCCGATGAGGAGGACTCAGCCGAGGAAGACTTTGAGACGGCGAGCTGATGATGAAAAGGTCCAGTTTGGCAGTTCGGGCAAGGAGCAGTTTTAGAACTGCCGTGTTTGGCAGCAGCATCAGCAGCAGCCAATTTAGCTGATTCCCGATGTTTGGCAGGGCTGATTTCATGATGGCTGGAAACTGCTTTGCTTTTGGCGGCTTTCGCAACAGCAGATTGATGTTCAGCATTGATGTTCTGTTGGTGCTGGTGAGAAGACGCCTTGGCATTGTAGGCCAACTCATGCAGGTTCACTTGATTTGCAGACTTCTTTACCTCCTCCGCCTCGTGACTCAGCAGAGGTGCCGTTAGGTGCTTTTGCTCTTCCTTACTGATGATAAACATCTTTTTAGCCTCATTGGAGGAGGAGGACTTGGCGCTGGACTTCTTCTCGCTGCTGGCCATGTTGGCCTGAGCAGACTGCTTGGTCTTCATTTTGCGGGAATTCTTTTTAGCTTTACTTTCCTTTTCAAATTTGAAGTGTCTTTCAACAGGAACAGCCTTTGAGGCATCTGATGCGGTTTTTGCGGTGTTGCCGGCAGATTTGGCCGCAGATTGCTTTGCAGACTTGCCATTTGCAGCAGCAGCAGGCAGAGGCAGATTTTGACTGAGGTTTGGCGTTCTCCTTGCCCTTGGCAGCTTCAGCGACGGTTAAAATGAGCAGAGGCACAAGGGCCAAGAGGATCACCGGTGTCCAACTTCATGGTTGTATAGGAGGAAATGTTTTTTACCGACGATGACAATCGGTCAGTCAGTCAGTCAGTCAGTCAGTCCGCGTGTCTGTGACCAAAGCACCTCCCTTTATACCGCACCAAAAGGGTTAGCTGTTGGTGTTGGTGTTGTGAAACAGTTTGAAGTTTCACTGCCTTTTTAGTCAGGAAACTGACAGTTCAATCTCCAGTCAATTCGACATGCTGCCAAATCAGCAGCATTCGTCACAGTAATGAAACTTTAATTTGCGTTACCGTTTCGATTGCTCGTACTTGAAGGAATAATTTTACCAAAAACCGTTTTGGTAAAAGTGGGACTCCCACTCAACAGCACAAACCGAGTGCATCCTAAAAAGGTCAACCGAGGATGTTTTACTAGCTTTAAAGCCACTTCTTTTACTAGAAAGTACTGCCACTGCTACTGCTGGAACAACAACAACAACAATAGCAGCCTTTTCTGCTTTCCCATGTCATCATCTGATTGCAGATGTTGTTGTTGCCGTTGTTGTGCTTCTCCTGCTGAAGCAACTCAACGAAGGGCTCAGATAAAACACTCTTTTGCCGCCGTTCTTCAGCCCAAAGGGCGACCCAGTCGGTGTCCCACTGCGGCTCCTGGTGATTGTACCGAAAGTGACAGGCAAGCTGGCTGATGGACTCAAAGAGCTGATGAGGTGCTCGAGGACTTGCAGCAACTGAGGAAGATAGTGGTGGTGGTGGCCAGCAGTACCGACAGAGCAGTCGACAGGCGACAAAGTGCACCGTGAAAGAGGTGCTCCACCAAGCGAGTCACTGCATCGAAGTCCATCGGGCAGCGGAAGCAGCCGTAGCGGCGGCCCACCCGCTTTCCGGTTCGCTGGTTGGTCAGGTAGAAGTCCAGTACCTGGTAGTGCTGGCAGCTGAAGAGGTCCGGGCAGCTGCCGCAGGCGACGATGGCCGTGTAGTTGGCCGTTTGGAAGAAGAGTTGAGGTTCAATTTGGTTCATGGTAATTTTATTGTTTGATGATGATTAGAAGACACTGTTTGAGTTTCACTTTATATGCGCCAGTTTTTGAGTGGAGGGGGATTATTCAGGAAGGGAGATACTGGAGCTGCAGTTTCATTGGCCATGTCGACTGAAAGCACCTTTTTTCTTCTGCTGACAAAAAATAATCAGGTCAAAAGTCCTTGATAAAAGCCGGCCACCGCCAGCAGTCAATTTGCCACTGTGTGAATGAGACGTGACGGCTGAAAGTGGCTGGTGTTTTTTCGTTAGCTTTGTGAGCTAAATTGTTTTTGGTTGATTCGGGCCATTTGTGCTGAGTGTGGTAGATTTTTCTCCCAAATTACCATACTGTACATGTTTTTTCTGACAAAGAATTTTGTCTCTACTTTTCTAGGCAAATCTAGGCCGCTTTTGAAATCAAAATCCAAAGTCCGGCACATCGATTGTGGTCGGTAGTATCGATTCGCCTGGCCGTTTGTTTTGATTCCTTCACTCACGTGGTCGCCGATGACAGCCGATGAATTTCAGATTCCTAATAATCACCTGAAGAAGAATCCTTCCAAGTCACTGACCATCAATGCTTCAAGGCGTCCTCAAGGTGAGCATCGACCAGCTCAGTCTGCCGCGGACGCTGGCCACCGGGCAGAACTTTAGATGGCGAAAGCGGACCTCATCTTCCAAGGAAGAAGACCAGTGGATCGGTCTGCTGGACAATCGCCTGGTGGTCGGCCTGGTGCAGCGACCCGGCGGCATCGAGTACCGCCTGCTCAATGAGAAGACAGTGACTGACTCAATTTCGAAGAAGGACCTCGAAAAACGTCTTCAGGCCTACT
Organism: Tyrophagus putrescentiae; assembly: GCA_024499935.1. Taxonomy (NCBI): domain Eukaryota; kingdom Metazoa; phylum Arthropoda; class Arachnida; order Sarcoptiformes; family Acaridae; genus Tyrophagus; species Tyrophagus putrescentiae. The sequence continues at coordinate 39,371 of JAMZRA010000007.1, forward strand.
TTCGCCTAGATGAGGACCTCGATCAGCTGTACCGGCGGTGGTCTGCCCGTGATGAGCACTTTGCCCGCACCGGCGCCCAGTTCCGCGGCATTCGCCTGCTCCGCCAGGACGTCGTCGAGAACATCTTCTCCTTCATCTGCTCCTCAAACAACAACATCTCCCGCATCTCAAAGATGATCGAGGCGCTGTGCACGAATTACGGCACTAAGCTGTACTCTTTTGAAGATGGTGATGATGATGGTGATACTCAGCCGGACATTTACTCCTTTCCCGAGGTTGACAGGCTGGCCAGTGACCAGGTGGAGGGCGAGCTGCGGAAGCTTTCTTTTGGGTAAGCTACATTCTACCTTCTTCATCAGTGTTCTAAATTACTGAAAACCTCTACTTTTCAGCTACCGATCCCGGTACATCAGCGGCGCAGCCAAGACAATCATCGCAGAAGGGGGCGGCGGCGGTGATGGCTCAAAGTGGCTCGAAAAGCTTACACGGCTAGCGTACGAGGACGCCCGGCGCCAGCTGATGAGCCTGCCTGGAATCGGCGGCAAAGTGGCCGACTGCATCTGCCTGATGTCACTGGGGACACAGCGAGGCGATTCCCGTGGACACGCACGTCTTCCAGATCACTGCTCAGCACTATCTGCCGCACTTGCTTCAAAAGGGAAATGGAAAGGAAAGGGAAAGGGAAAAGGCGCAAAACAACAACAACAGTCACTGACCACTCAACGGTACGCCCAGATCGGCGACTTTTACCGGGAGCGCTTTGAGGAGCACGCCGGCTGGGCGCAGACGGTGCTCTTTGCCTCCCACCTGAAGCAGTCATCATAAAGAGTGATTTACTTAACCGCCGCTTTTTAAAAACTTATAAATCGATCGTGTAGCTAATAGCTTCAACCGAAGCGATCTCATCAACTCAAATCAAATCAAATCACCTCTGCTTCAGGCGTTCAGAAAGAAGACGCCATTCTTCTCCGACAGCTGCGCCAGATCGTTGGGCGAGGACGGGCGCAGGGTGTTGCTCTGGTTCAGCTGCAGCGCCGGCGCCAGCGGAGCAGCTTGTTTACCATATTTGCCCTCAGTCGTTGGAAGCTTCTTCCTGATGGCCACATTGGTCTTCAGCTCTTCCAGCTGCTGCTGTTTTCCAGCTGGCCCCTTTCCCTGCTCCCCCTGAACGCTCTTTCTCTCGCCTCCGCCCGGAAGTTTGGTATTTGCATTACCACCTCCTTCCTTCAACGGCTCGCCATGGCCGACCATGGCCGGCTGCAGGAGGAGACAGCAGCAGAGGGCGAGGCAGCTGCAGAGGGTGCAGCAGAGGAGGAGGCCGGCGAAGAGGCAGCAGAAGACGAGGAAGACGACGTAGGCGGCGGTGAGGCTGCAGGCGGTGTGCTCACTGCTGTACGAGTAGTGCGCGCCGCAGATGCAGGTGCTGCCAATCGAAACAATCGAAAAAGGGACTTTAAAATCAAAGGGGATTTTCGAAACCACAGTTACCTCGAATTGCCTCCATCGCAGACCGAGTTCGGCCAGGTCCAGCAGTCGTCATCGGTGCTGCAGCTGACCAGTCGGCAGTGGGCGGCAAAGGGAAAGTGCTGGTGCTGCTGATCATCATCAGTACCATTACCACCACCATCCTCCTCCTTCCTTCCCCAAAGCTTCCCCACCGGACAGGCACAATGGCCGGCGGTGCTGTTGACCATCAGACAGACGGCCCCCAGGCCGCAGTCGGAGGGAACGGTGCAGGCGGTGGCCACGGGAATAAAGGGCGGGCCGGGAGAAGTGGAAGTTGAAGCGGAAAAATCGCTGCTGCTGACAACGGTCGAACCAAAGGAAGACACAAACAAAAGGAGAAAGCAAACTGCTGACGACATCTTTTCCAACTAGATGAATTGAAAGCAGGCAACCGGGCCTGTGTTTATACCCAAGGTACTACTTTTGTTCGAGAAGTTCTAGAAGAAGTTTAATTCTCAATTCTCAAGCTTCACTCAAAATCCTCCTCAGTCGTCTCACTCTCCTCCTCCTTCATCCTCCTCTTCCTTCGAAAAGAGCAGCCACTGTTTCCTGCCTCCATCTCCTTTGCCCACCGTCGCTCCTGACTCTGTGCGGAGGCCTTGAGGAGGAAGATGAGGCCGGTGGCGGCGTAGACGCCCGCCATCAGGTAGAAGACGTACTGCCAGCTGGCGGGCGTCTGCGGCCGACTGTGCAGCGTGAGGGCGGACACGAGGAGGGGCGTGGCGTAGCCGAAGAGCATGCCGGCGGTGCTGAGCAGGGCGATGAGGCTGCCGGCGTGTTCGGTGGTCATGTCGACGACGATGCTGCCGCTGCCGGCGGTGGCCGCCGCCGAGGAGGCCGTCGAGGTGGCCACCAGCAGGAAGAAGAGCCCTCGGTGGCAGCTGCTGCTCTCCGCGAGGAGGAGCATGCCCAGGAAGACGCCCACTGAGGCTGAACATTTTCAATTAAAAAAGTCTTTGATTTCATGAAACTCTTTTAACCCCTCTCTTACCAATCGTCTCAAAGAGCTTCCGCGTGCGCGTCCGACTGAGCAGCCGGCGATTGATGCACAGGTCGGCGAGCACTCCACTGAGAAGGAGGGCGACAAAGAGAACGCCGTTCAGGGCGGAACTCCAGAGGGCCGTCTGGCCGACGTCCAGCCCCAGCACGGCGATCATGTACTGCGGCATCTTCGACTGCAGAATGTTCTCGTAGAGGCTGCCGGAGAGTTTGGCGAGAATGGTGGCCAGCACCGGCGGCGAGCTGAGCATCGCCAGGTAGAGCTTGTACCAGGGCTCAGTTGACCTGCTTTGACCTTCTTTCTCCTTTTCCAGATCCTTCTCTTCCCGCTTCTTCAAGCGCCGGTGGTAGTTGGCGTCAATACGTCGTCGTTCCTCCTCGGTGATCAGCGAACTCTCGGCCGGCGTGTCCGAGGCGAGAAAGACCCAAGCGGACAACCAGACTACATTGAGCAGGCCGGAGAGGTAGAAGATGGCCGACCAGCCGCCAAAGTGGACGATCAGGTGGCCGGCGACGTAGTTGAGGAAGATGCTGCCGAGGGAGGTGCCAATCTTCAGCGAGGCGATCACCTTGCTGAAAACAAAAGAGCTCATACCAAAATTTAAACCACCGAAACCTCCTTGTTTACCTCTTCTCATCATCCAGTATCCACCGCTGAATGAGCGTGAAGAAGGAGGGCACCAGCATGGCGGTGGCCAGCCCCAGGCCAATGCGAAAGAGAAAGAAGAGCCCATAGCTGAAGCGGGCGCCCACCGGCGAGAGGAGGTTGAGGGCGACGTGGAGCAGGCCGCCGGTGGCCACCAGCCGCTTGACGCCCACCACCCGCTGGACGCCCGCATGGCCGCAGGGAATCAGTCCCAGGCCGTAGCCGATGAGGAAGGCGCCCTTCAGGTGGTCCTGCTGCCCCTCCGACCAGTTGAACTCGTGCTCCGCGGTCTTTCGGAACTTCCGGAAAACTTCTGTTGGCTGCCATTTTTTACCGCAGCCTCGGCCCTGGTCACCGGGGGCGGCAGGTGGCCGACGCCGTTGTAGTGCCCGCAGAAGGGCTCACCCTCGGTGAAGGGCAGGCGGACCTTGTAGATGCGGTAGTACTGGTGGTGCGGATTGTGGGGCTGATGCCGGCCTTTTCCCTTTATCTTCCCCCTCTTCTTCTGTTGAAGTCCATCATCATCGTAGAGGCTAAAGTTGCCCCCAAAGTTCATCAAGTCCATCTTTTCGTCCACTGACACTCTCCTTCGGGTCACCTCTCTTGAAGCTGGTGAGGAGGCATTCAGTGTGGGCGGGGGGTGGCTCTGCGGACTCATGGCGATGATGGCCGTGTTGATGTTCACCTTGCTGAGGCTGGTGGTGAAGGCGCCCAGCAGCATCAGCCCGACGAGGATGAAGCGGACCGGCGGCGGCCAGCAACGGCTGAAAACAGATGATGATGAGGAGGATTTCTTGCTGTCGACTCTTCTTCTTTAGTGGCGATTAAATGAGGGTTTTCATCACCCTCGGCACCGGCGGTGCTGGCACTGATGCTCGACGAGTCGGAGCGGCTTAAGTCATTTGCATGATCCTTATCGTTTAGACTTGACAACTCTTGAAGTGATAAAAGATGACGAGAGATAAATGACAAAAAAGTGCGCAGATTGATTTTTATTTCTGTTTGTTTCATAGAACTTTACTCAAAATGGAACTAACTATCACAGCAATCATTTTGATCATCAATCCAAAAAACACTACAAACACTTCATCTTTCTAAAACAGCAGCTCTCTTTTCAGAGCTCAACTTCAATGTCCTCTACCACAAACTCTTCCTCTTCGCCCTCCATCGCCAGCACCACCTTCAAGTGGGTGTACTACGCCAGCACAATGGCCATCACCTACGCCGCCTGTCACCTCTACCACCACGACGTGGCGATGATCAATCTCTACCTTCATCACCACAGAACAAGTCCATCAAGCTCTTCAACTCCCGCATACCCCTGGCTCCTGCTCACCCTGAACATGGCCGTCGTGCTGCTCATCTGGACGCACTTTCTCTACCAGACGCGAAACCTGGCTCTGACCACGGTGGTCGCCATTGCCCTGATAAGCGCCTATCGAAAGCTGGTCACCCTCGACTTTTGCCTACCAATGAACGGCCCTCTTTTAATAGCGGCCGGAAGTGCCCTGGCCTGGGTAGTGGCCGACATCGTTCAGGAGGAGAAGGAGTTCAAGGAGGAGAGGAAAAGGGAGTTTGAGGCGAAGGAGGAGGAAGGTGGACAGTCCTCGATGAGCACAACAACCACCTCGACAATCACCACCTCAGACGAGCAGACAGTGGCCATTACAATGCCAACAGCTCCTGAATCACCATCAACTCCACCAACGCCATCAAGTTGACTTCTAATTTGTTTTCACAAGCAAAAAAGCAAAAACAATGATTTTTGTTTCCAGTTTACTTAAAAAATAAAATAAAGAGAAGAAAAGTTCATTCCAGCAGCAGTTTGGTAGTGTGTGTGTGCTTTTGATAACATGTTATGCGTTTGGATACAAAAGAATAGGGAGAGTTTTGAGGTGTGATGAACAAAACAAAACAGGAACAAAACAGGAACAAAAGAAGGAGAAGGAGGAGAAGGAGGAGTTTTCCGATACTGATCATGTAAGTTGTGAACAAATGAAAAAATCAAAGTTGAGAATCGGTTTGTGGAAAGAGGGTGAGAACTGAAACAAAAATAGACAATCATCAGCATCAGTAACACATTTGGATAGCTTTTTGAATAGCAACAAAACAGATCGAGAACCTTCGTCCGCCAAAGTCATCACAAGTTATACAAATCAAAGGGGAGAGAAAGCGGCAAGTGCCAAAACAAAAAACATTTCATTCCGTTCCAAACAGAAAGATGGCGCATTGAGAATCAAAGGAAGAAAAATAAGAAAAAGAATTTGAAAATGAAAAACCAGAATCTCTTCTTCATTTTCATCATCAACTTCAAAGGAAAGAATGAGAGAGAGAGAGAGAAGATTACACCTGCGAATTCGCCAGACCGTGAGCAGTGTACTTGAGCGTCACAATTGAATCGTTGGCATTGGTAATGGCCGTCGGGGAGGTGGCGACCATTTTACCACCACCACCGTTATCAACACCATTTCCTCCATAGGTGATCATCTGGTGATTCTTTCGAAGGAGGGAGTTTCGTCGAACTTCACCACCACCACCATCGCCTCCACCACCATTTCCACCACCTCCTCCACAAATTCGAATCGACTCTCGGTGATTGGTGGCGGTGTTAAAGTTCATCGTCGAGCCGGGATACTGGCTGATGGACTTGCGGGACACCCGACTGCCCGGCGTCTCAATGTTGCAGCTGAGAATGGCGTAGAGATCACTTTTCTGCGGGGATTACCAAAACAAACAAACAAACAGAAAACAAACAAAAGTTAGTCACCGAACCACACCATCAAACCAACTAAAAGAACAACTACCAAAACTACAAACTAGCAAATCGAACCTGAAAATTATTCGAAAAGAAGCAGTAGATGAAGGGATTGATGATGGTGTGCGAACAGGAGAGCCAGTGGAAGATGAAGTAGGCGGTGTAGTAGATGGTGCTGTACATGCTGCCCACCGACTGCTCGTCGTCCAGCAGCGGCGGCTGCTCACCGGAGTTTCCGATGGAGGTCAAATTGGACGACCAAACTGCACTCGTCGAGCCGGTGGTCGGCGTCGAGCTGGTGGTGCTGGTGGTGGTGCTGCTGCTGACCACACTGTCATCCTGGCGAATGTCACTGAAGACCCACAGCAGCAGGTAGAAGATCTGACAGGGGCTCCAGCAGACGATGAAGGAGATGACCAGCAGGAGGAGCATCTTCACTGCCTGCAGGAGTTTGGATAGGATGGATTGGAAGGGAAGGATAGGACAGAACAAAGACATGAAAGGGTAAAAAATTAGGATGATGATGATCATCATCAACTGGTAAAATTGTTCCTATTCTAAGCATTCAATAAAAAAACGAGTGCACCACAAATGAGACAGTTTGAATTCTTTTCCCCTCTTTGCAGTCATTTTGCTAAAGGCAAAAAACAATCGAGAGATAAATTGAAGCTATTTTGAATAAACAGCAAAAAGGGTCTTCAGAAGAAGAAAGCATCAGCAGCAAAAACAGAAAGCTCATCGCCATCATCGCCATCATCGCCATCATCGCCATCATCATCATCATAATCATCATTTGAAACGGCGTAGAAATGAAGTCAAATAAGACAGTAAGTAAGTAAAATGAGCACATGAACCAAAAATGATGCGTCTGGCCACCACCACCACCAACTGTCTCAATAATTAATTGTGACGATGATGATAATGACCAAGACGATTCTGAAACGCCAAAATGAGCCCGAATTTTCACAGCAAAGAAATAGGATATCACCATGGCTAGCCATCATCATCTTTCATCATCTCAAACTCTCTTTTCAGCTAAGAAACAGACAGCGTCTCTTTGACTGAGCAGCAGTGTTCCAGCAAAAAAAGAGGATTCTAAAAATAAAACTCCTTGTCCGTATAATGTCCCCTCGGGTAATCTAGTTAAATTTTCTTTTCGTTTAGATCGAGCTACACAATTTCAACTGCATCGATTCAATTATAGACGAGCACTTGGGCATAAAAATCTCTCTAAACAAGAAAGGAAAAGAGGAACAGGTGCCAGAAAAGAAGGCAACAAACTTTAGTGCCTAAAAAACAGAGAAAAAGTGCTTAGTGCTAACCGAAAAAAGCTGGCAAACCGCTCAAGTGTGACTTTATCGCTCTGTCTGATCGATTGTATCAGTGCTAGGCTTAGTGCTTGCAACAAACTTGCAAACTCACTCACTTCACTTACTTACATGCCAGGCAAACATTTGCATACAAAAAAAGGTGAAGGTACACCAAACATACAGGCATTGAAGCCTCAAATTGAAAGGAATAGAAAAGAAAAGGAAAGGAAAGCTGCTGCCAAACAAATTCCCCCGAGAAGTGAAGTGCACTAAACGGTGAAAATCGTTGCTGCTGCAGCTATTGAACAAAATGCGACGACAGACAGAAAAAAAGTCGGTGATGAAGCTCAAGAGTTTGAATCACTATAAAATAAAAAAGTTTGAGACAGTGACGAAATAAGAGCGTTGATGAAAGAGGTCTTAGCAAACACAGCAAAGTTTTCCAGTGAAAAAAAGTGATTGAAAGCAGTGTTTGGCGCTTTCAATCAAACACCCAAAGCTGGTGTGTGTGTGTGTGTGTGTGTGTTTGGGCAACAAAAGCAAAAACAACAAAAAGAAGGAAACCGGCGAGCAAAAGTTAAACAAAAAAATTAAAACTGCAAGTCCTAATTTACTTTTTACATAAATTATAAAACTTTTTAGGTTGTTTCTCCTGCACAAGGTCCTACAACAAAGTCATCGCAATTAAAAATTCACAAAAACTTTTTAGTAAACATTTTAATTTTCAACTTTTTGCACTGCCTCTTTTCCACCAAATTGCCACCGCAAACGGTGTCTAAATCATAACGGCAAAGCAGAGGGGAACAGCACAAAGTGTTTTAAAAAGTTTAAAACAGTGTGAGGAGAAAATGCAAATTAGTTAGCTGCGAGAGTAGTTGCAAGGAAAAAAGAGTTGTTCCAGCAGCAGCAGCAGCAGTCAGTGAAGGGGCACTAACTTGACATTTCACTGATGAAATTAAAATGGAGACAAAACGGCTGGAAAATCTAGAAAAAAATGCAGTCTTTAAAAACGCTTTCCCCACCGGAAGAAACTCGTCCACATCTTTTCTGAATCATTTCCTCATTAGGCACACATGAACAGCAGACACAGCAGCAGCAGTAAATTAATAAAGCACACTCATCAGAGGAAAAGCTCTCCTTCTTTGCACTAATTGAAGCTGACAACGGCTTGCTCTCGTCATCGCAGCAGCTTTTTTGTACAAAGTATTTTATCAATTCAATTTTCGCAGCTTTTCGAATTGTTTAAAAATAGCAAGCGACAAAAGGCTGAAAGAACGGCGGAAAACGAAAATCACTGCTTGAAGAGTACAGTGGAAAAAATAGTTTTCTTATGCAATTAGTGCAGTTTAAGAAAAAACAGTACCAATGCACTCGATTTTTACCAATCAATAGTAGTGCAAAAAGAGCAAAAAGATTGGAGCACCTACCTTAATCTTGGCCTTGGTCAGGTTTCGATTGGTCACCCGATTGTCATTGCCCACCGGCAGCTGGTGCTTGTAGACGATGAAGCCGATGTGCCCGTAGAGGTAGGTGAGCGTCACCACGGGCAGGATGAAGGTGAGCACGAAGACGATGACGGTGTAGATGGTCCCATTGAGCTGCTTGTCCTCCGCCTCGGCGCCGAAGAAGAAGAAGCCGCTCCAGTCCTCGGTGCACTCCACGAAGGTCTCATTGCCGTACTGGACGGGGCGGATGCGCGTGGCGTAGAGCATGGGTGCCGCCATGAGGATGGCCAGCAGCCAGATGGCCGTCACCACGTACTTGGTCCGGCTCGACTTGGTCATCATCCGAGACTCATGGCCGGTGACGATCACCATGTACCTGGGGAAGAAGGAAATAAAACAAATTGAATTTAAGTTGAATATAAATTACATTCCCATTTTCATTTTCGCTTTCAACTCAACTGTACAACCGAGCACAATTCATTCATTCATTCGTTCACTCAAAGGAACTGCAAACTAAAGTGCTGCAGTAAAGTGGAACGCTGAAAGTTCCCCCCCCCCCAACACATGTTTTTACATTGTAGCACACTTTGCGACTTTTAAAATGAGGAAAAATATATTAAAATGTGTGTTGCCAGCTTTGCTGTAATCCTCAGAGTCATCTTGGATGGCAAAAACAGATCGCCCAAAAAAATTAAATCTCTTGTTAAAAAATGTAACAGAGAGTTTGACAGCAAAGCGACATTTACAGTGTCTGCTGCTTCAAGCGCGCCTGCTTTTTCTTCAATTGCCAATTTGCCAGGGCTCAAGCTTTTTAAGTAGGCAGGTGTATTCTCTCGCCTTGATGATGAAAAAAAGAAAAAAGTACCACACACAGTTCTGGCCTCCGTCAAAACAAAGAAAAAAGAAACTATCATCGTTTGAAAAACAAGTGCCTAAATCTTGGGCAAATAAAAAACAACAAAATCATCGCAGACTTTGGAAGCAAAAGTGAGTTGAATTGAAGTTTCAGTTTAGTACATCTTCAGAAAAGTGAAAATGACGAGAGAGAGAGAGAGAGGTAGCTGAACAAATTATCAGCAAATTAAAAAACCGGCAACAGCAGCAGCATTCTAAAAAGAAGATCAAATAAAAAATAAGAAAACTCGTCTCTCTCTCAATCAGCAACATAAAAAAAGATGGAAAAGGTTGTTTGCGTTTGTCACAAAGAGGAAAAGGCAAAGCAAAGCAAAAGAAAGCTGTGCTCGGCAAACGAGTAATAACCTTTTTCCCCTCACAAATTGGCTATTAAATATGAATGAAAGAGAGCAGACGGAAAAAAAGAAGAGAGAGAGAGAGAGAGCTTGCAAATTAAATTAAACAAAAAGCATGTGCAAATAAAAGAAACAAGAGAGGAAGGCAATTCAAAAGCAACATAGAAAAAAACTAAACAACTTTTTGAAGTGCAAATGAATTTCTCGACTGTTGAATGAGCTCGGCAGCTGCTGAAGTGAAGTTTGCCGAAGTTCGAGTATTGAGAAAAGTCATCAGCCTTTATACAGCGGCAAAAAATATTTTTTTGCCGAGCCAATTAAAACGAAACGGGCAAACTGACGGGTAACATGATGATAAATTCAACAGACTGAAAGATACAAAGTTTAATAAGCTGCTGAAGCAAGTTTTTACGAGTTTTGAGGGCAAAATGACGCCCCCAAACTGACCTTTTCTAGGTTATTTTTAGAAAAGTTCAATGATTTAACTCTTGTCGAAAAACAAAAGAGTGACAATGTAAAAAGCTTCCGAAAAAAGAAATTAAAAACCGATAATCGACAAAGAGATAAAAATGGCAAAAAAGTGCCGCAACGTTTCGATTTAATAATGTGCTGCAGCTTCATTATAGAAAAAAACTTCATTTTTCATCGGAAAAAATGAAGTAGTCAAGGTGCGACCATCATCATCACCACTTATTTTGGCTCGACTTGAAGCTGATTTATTGCATTTTGAACAAAAAAAAGAAAATGAAAGCAAAAAAGAAGAAGAAGAAGTGGTGAGATCAATACTTTTGCTTTTGGGTCGATCACAGATCGATTAATGGTCGCAGAGAAGTCAGCTGCGGCAAAACCAAAGCAGTAGCAAAAAAAAGAACCCAAAGTGATAAATCACCTCTTCATTACATTGGTCATCAGTGGTAATAGGGCGACAAGCCGTTGCCGGGAAGAAACCACTGGCGGAAGCTCTTTACCCTCTACTGCTGAAAAAGCTGTGATTGAAACAATTTTCAGGTGAGTTTTTTTTGCTTATCGGTTGACTCAAATCTTGGTCACATAGTGTAGTTTCTAATATTAATCGTTAAAAAAACTGCACGAAAACGGCAAATAAAAAAAAGCGTCCAAACATATTCAATCTAGCAAAAACTATCAATTTCTTTTATCGAAAATAAAAGAAGACGGCAAACAATCCATACAACAAGCAGATATTCTAGCTTTTTAGGTCACTCTTTTTAGCCTGACACTTATTTGTGCCTATCAGTTTTTCCTATCTGTCTCCACCACACTACCACTAAAGAATGCTCATCTTTTCTGTTTATTAAATATTGAAATGTTGCCAGCGGTAACGATCGAGCAGGACACAAAGAAGATGTGTGGCAAAGAATACTGGCCACTGGCCAACCAATAAATCGAACATTATTGCAAAAAACAGAATACTCGTTGTCACAGGAGATGCCTGCTGCTGCTGCTGCTGCTGCTAGGAAGCTGCAAATAAAGAATACGCCAACAAATTATTTCACTCAGAAAAAAGAGGTTTATATTCGAAAAAATCTGCTTATTGCAAAAAGGCGTCTAGCAAGTGCTATGCAAAAAAGTGATTCTCCGAATTAATTAGCCTTGATCACCCGTTTGATCAAACTTTTCTCTTCCATCTTAATTATTATTCCAAAGTTTCAGACAGGGACAGAAAACAAAGCACTCAAAGTGCGTCTTTGCCATTGAAGCTGCTGCTCAAGCAATCAACTGCTTCAGCACTCTAAATACTACCCAATCTACTGCTAACAACAAATAACGTGCCTGTACACAATCTCAACATTAGCCAGACTACTTAAAGACTATTCGCCACAAGTCTTTGAACTTCAGACTGACTTTCATTGCAAAAAAACTAGTGCGTCAATAGCAAGCAGGTAACTTAGATGATGGCAATATAAAGTTAAACGCAAACACTGTTAAAGTGCTTGTGTTATAATAAATTAAATTAAAACACTAGAAAAAAAGACAAATAATATTGCACCAAAAAATGTGTCAGCTAGCAACACTTGATTGAGTTTAGTGCTTCGGTATCAACAACATCTCATTTGTCAAGCCCCCTTTTTCTGATTTTTCAAGCTGCCTTCAGCAGGCAAACAAGGAAGTGCGGTGATGCAACAAAGCTAGCAGCAATTTTTCAACAAAACACAAATAAATCACTGACAAGAAAATTGAAAAAAATGAACCAAAGGGCCTAAATTAATTCACCAATTACAACTAGCCTCTAAGTACAGTAGAAGGCTAGCACGTGGCCTTGACAAACCAGACAAAGTAGTACTCCCTTTTGATAGCATCATTAAAAAGATAAAAACTTCCATTCAACAACAGGCTATAGAAAGGGGAAACGGGGTAAAAAGAGAAATCCCCGCCTATTCTAAATAATCAGCAGTCAGACATAATTAAAACATTTGTATAATTTGAACATAAATTTAAAAATTACAAAAAAACTGCAATTTAAAATCGAAGCCCCACAGCTAAAAGAAGCTAAAAACGGCAGCAGAAAGAAAAGGGGAAATGACTTTAAATTATTTATAAACTTTATAAACGGCCTGCCGCTCTCTTGTTCTTCTCCCTTAGAGCCAGATTATTATTATTAAGCCTTCTTTTTTTCCGAACAACCGGAAAAAAAAGTTAGAAAAGCTGCCTGAGGCTGGAAAAGTCAATAAAAAAGAGAGAAGAACAACTGCAAAAGTTTCAGTAGTAGTATTAAGGCGCTCAGCGGTGAAGTTTGTGGTAATAAAAGTAATTCACTGCGATTACCACAACAAAAAGGATCGAGAGAGAGAGAGGGCGGCATAAAGCAAACAATGTACCGAAAAGCAATGTTTGACTTTTTTAGCAGTGTTCAAATTAAAATATGTAAAAAAGTAGTACAAATAGGCGTTTTTGAACCGTAATCAAGCTGGCAATTCAAAAGAGATCAAACTACTTTTCTAGAGAAAAATGACTGCCGGAGAAGTTAATTAAAACTTTTCACGAGACACTATCAAAAATTGCTAAACCTAAATTATTGTCAACGAAGACCAAAACTAATAACAAAAAACTCATCTTCCTCCCAAAATCATTTCCCATAAAAATCCTCTTCAAACTTACCTTCCAATGCCGATGGCGATGAGCGTGTAGAAGGCGACCGTGGGCGCCAGCACCTGGACGAAGCTGGTGAGCGGGCAGAGGAACTCGGGCAGCCACCAGGTGTTGTAGATGAGCGTGATGTAGGTGAAGGGAATGTTGAAGATGCTGAAGATGATGTCGCTGAAGCCGAGGTTGGAGAGGAAGCGATTCAGCTGGCGGCTCTTTCGCTGCCCAAAGAAGAGAATGAGCAGCGCGAAGAGGTTGACGATGAAGGCGACGAAGGCGGTGACGAAGTAGATGCCCGCCACCAGCGTTCGGTAGAGGTAGCTCACCTCCACGAGGCGCTCCAGCGAGCGAAGCTGCTGCTGCTGATGGGAGGTGCCCGAGGTGCCCAAAGTGCCACCGGAAGTACCTCCCACTGAAGAAGATAATGAGGCTGAGGAGGAAGCAGTGGCCGCCAGGAGAAACTCCGCCGGCAGCGAGGAGGCGTTTAGCGTGTACAGCAGCTGAGATAAGGTGGACACTGCCGGGTCGCCGTGGGAGAAGGACAGCGTTGAAGAAGGGGAAGAAGAGGAAGAACCGGAAGTTGACGATGAGGATGAGGATGTGAATGAAGAAGATGAAGCAGCCACCGAGGTGAGGGCCCCGCTGGGCGAGACAAAGAGATCGGCAAAAGGTGGGTGATGATGCTGCTGCTGGTCAAGGTGGTGCATTGCCGCGGCAATGGTCAAATTGACCAGTGACACCGTTGGGTGGCTGCTCATGCTGTCCATGGGTTTTTTGACTTTTGAAATGAGGAAAATGGGATTTGATGATAAAGTTGTGACTGTCTGTTTTTTTGCGGGCGAGTGAATGTCAATTTATGGGTCTTCTTTCCCCTCGAGCAGAACAGGTCGAGGCTTAGGTGCAAAAGCGACAACAACTTTTTTCATGGCGATTTCCGCGTTATTGTAGTCGTAGTGGTGGTGGTGGTGGTGGTAGAAGGAAGGGCATTTATTAAATTTAAATTCACACGTCAATTTGGAAGTGATGAGAAGACGACTCTAAAGAAGGGGAGAAAAAAATCAACTGTTAAATTCAAGGAAGTAAGAAGAAGAAGATGATGAAAATCAAATATAATCAAAAGTGGTGATAGAAAAAAAGTCCAACTATCAAAAAATCTCCACAGCCAGTCGCATCAGCCGTCGTTTCCATAGAAACGATGCGGTGATGCGGTGATGATGCGGTGGTGATAGAACACGTCAACACACTTTCCTCTCATCTGTCAAATGAAAATGTAAATGTGACATTGAGTAGTAGTGCAACTAATAATAAAGTCATTGCTCAATCTGCAAAAAAAGTGTTCTGAAAAAAGCTACTACTACTACCGAAAAAGCAAATAAAACAGAAATAAAATGGTCAATTTGCAAAGTCAAGTTCGCTGCTTCACTATTTTAGTAGCAGCAGTGCACAACTTTATGTGCCATTTTTATTCACACAAAAAAAACATTGAGCTGACAAAAAACTCTTTCGTCAAGCAGTAGCAAGCAAAATAAAAACTCCCGCCTACATACACCGAACATGGGCACAATCACTAATTGGCAAAGTTTGGAGGATACTGAAAACAAACAGAAGCAACAACAACAACAGCAAATAAGTCGACAATCTGGGCCTAGAGAAAATGCCAAAGTCAAGCCAAAGCAATTAATCAGCCGAGGATAAAGAAAAAGAGGACATTAGAAGCTGGTGGTGATGATTGTGCCCCCCCCCCTCCCTGATCTTCTCACACATCTCCGTCCTCATCTAGCTCATCATTAACGTCATCAGAGAAGGAAAAAGAAAAAGGCAAAAAAGAGAGGACTGGGAAGCGACATTGTCGCCCAGTGGACGTAAGGAGTTAAGCACACATTAACTATTCACTACAGGCGAGCATTACTAGATCGCTGAAAGAAGGCTTTCGCTCAATTAACGAGAGTTGGGATGGCTGAGATGGCCGACCCAATGCAAATAAAGAGGAAGAAGAGGAGCCAAGGGACAAACAAGAAAAAGTGGCACAACACATAAACACACACTCACAAGCAAATGACAGCGGCGATCTGAGTCGGAGAAAAAAGAAGGGACAGAAGAAAATCCAGAGCCTGAAAGACACTTCTGATCAAGTGGGAAAGGCCTGGCCTGATCCAAAAAATGTTTGTGCCAAGAGTGTGTTAGGGTAATGGCATTGAGAATGAGGGTTAATAGGCAATCGGGAGGTAGTGGTGGCGGAGTGGCTGGCGGTAATCTGTCCGCTGAACCAGTAAATTGCATAAGGAGGCAAAGGCAGGCAAATCGACGACGAACATTGCCGGGAGACGATCGGCTTGGGGATAAAACGAGGCAGACGAGAGAGAGGAGTTAGCAGGCGAGAGAAAGAGATAAGACACAGCTTTGCAGGCAGAATATAACAAAAAGGCTGGCAAAATGTTTGCATTAGAAGGCAGGAAAAAGAAGAAGCCTTCAGAAGAGTTTTGTAGCAGCAGCCGAAACAGCACTGTCCGTGTCTTCACTGACACCGAAAGCGATTTTCCTCGCTTGCTATTTTGTTCTCACGCTCAGAGCCCCAGAGCCTGGCTGCATAAATGTCGATAATTTATGGCGCAAGCAAAGTTTATTAGGGCCATTATTGACAGTGAATAAGCTGCCGCTGCTGCTGCTGCTGCTGCTGCTGATGTAGCAGACAAAGAAGAGGAAGTGAAGGGGAAGCGGAGAGTGTGAATAAGGAACGAGAGAATGAGAAAGAAAAAGAGAACATTCAAAGGAAAGCAAAGAAGAGCCAGCAGAATCTTTCAAACACACCAGAGGAGGGAGAGGAGGAAGACGAAGGGGACACCAGGCAATGGCAAAACAAATTTAGGCGCCCACAACGAACGAAATTCTGCCTAAGAAAGGAGGACGAGGGGACAGGAACAAAATCAGCAAAAAGGAAAGAAACTATTCTCTTTCTTGATCACGCAGAGAACACAAACACAAGCAATCGGAGAAAAGGAAAGAAAATGAAGAAGACAAAGTATTGGCACTATTTACGCAACTAATTTGCACAGTCATTAAGTCTCTCTCTCTGGTTGGGTGTTCGCTGTGGTGGCCAAAAACAAAAACACCCAAACGGAGAGAGTGATTGAAAGAGTTGGGTAAAAAGAGGAAAAAGTTTACGCACACACTTTTTCCCCGTGTACAACGTTTTTTTGGGGTTTTGACGTGAATGCATGTTCAAACAAAAGCAGTTGAAAGGGGGAAAAATGATTACCATTACAAATGGCGCATAAATTAAACAAAAATTAAACTCCTCTTCATTCAGTGCTTTTCATCAACACTACCATTTTTTAAGCACATTTTTCCCAAAAATGCACCCAAACCACTGCAGACCAAAACTGCTTTTTTGTGCTCACACCAACACCAAGTAGGAATGCAACAACTAAATTATGCAAAAGAGTGCACTGATGATGTGCACTGTGAGAGTGCAAAAAGGCGTGATAAAAAGTCAATCCTCCTGACTTCTTTACCACGCTTGAAAATGAAAGAAAAATCAGCAGAAAGATGCATTCTTGCAGAAGCAACAGCAGCTCTGCTATTCAAATTGAGTCGCTGGAATGCAAAACTAGAACACGAAAACATTTTGAGTCGTGCAAAATCCGGACGCAGGCAAGCAAAAGTGAAATGGAGGGGGCGGGTGACAAAAAAATCACTTCCGTCTCTCTCTCGCTTTCGATAGAAAACAAAAATGTAAACTCTAAAAACGGTAAAATTAAAATGCAGTGCAAACAACAGCAGCAACAGTGGCAAAAACCGAGGATTTGACCGACCGACCGACCACCTGCTAACAGCAACACAAAGTGAAACTGGCAAAAAACTGCAAAGCTTGAACAAACAGAGCATAGTTTGACAGAGACAGCTCACATTCTACACAAAAAAGCTCACTGAAAACTAAAACTTTTCAGTCAAAGCTAGGTCAGATCAGAGCTGGAACAGAGCAGAGCACACACACACAGAGTCTCACTCTCAAAGTCGCCGTCGATGGCAATTCGTGCTGACGTCTGACGTTTTCAATAAACTCACTCTCCAAGCGAACCGAACTCACATCCAGTTGTTTGCTCTAATAAAAACTCGAGAACTGGAGTTCACAACAAGCGGCGGCGGTGGAGGCGACGTGCTCACTTTAAAATCAAAATGTAAAAGCGGGCAGACGTCAGAGGAAGAAGGCAAGAGAGGGAAAAGTCTCAAAAGTGTCAGAAGGGAAGGGGGGAAAGAAAGGTGAAACGAGTGATCCCGATTCTTTCCGCCTCTGAAGGATGAGGAGAACCACCACCTCATTTTCACACTTTTCGATAACGAAGTTCGATGATTGGGGGCAAAAGTGGCGGGACTGGTGGGACTGTAAACGGTAAATATTTGCCCGATTGGAAGAGAGAGAGAGAGAGAGAGAGAGAGAGAGGGAGAAAAAATGCAGCCGAACATATTTCGCTTTTCAATAAACACCGGAGGAAAGGGAAGGCAAGGCAAGGCAAGGCAAGAAAAAATATGCAAATGTCAATTGGTGCAAGCAGTCTCTGTGTGTGTTAGTCCTACACACTTCAGAGTTGCATTTCAGCAAAAAAAGAAGAAAAGGTCTCAAGAAGCAGAGAACAAATAACAATTTTCAAGTTCCAGGCGCCTATCGCCTGGAACTCTCATAACTTTCAACTTTCGTCTGAGTAAATAACCGAAATCAGCAAAACGACGAACAGCCGGGGCTCACAAATCAACCCTTCTCACGTAACAACAAAAACAACAAGCTCAAAATCAAAGCATCAGTAGCATCAGCTCAAAAGTAAATCTACTGCTTTTGTTGAGCTTTATTCCCACTTTTCCTTCTGTCGATTTGATTAGAAAAGCAATAAAGGGGACCACATATGAAGCAGTAATGAAGTGGCGGCACGCAAGCCACTGCCACTGGGCTGTTTCGCATTTCGTGCGATGACAGATGTAGTACACTTCTTCCCTAGTAGTGATCCCACTTTCCACTTAATATCACTTGATGCTAAGCACAGCCACACACTGAAGCCCACCAAAAAAGATAATAGAGGGATCGCTCGATGCCCCCAGAACAACAACAACAACAACACTGGGGCAATGAGCAGCTAATGATGATGATGATGATGATGCCGATGCCGATGCTTGTGGCGATCACAGTAGTGGTCAGAAGAGAGAAAGAGATGTCTAGCCCAAAAAGAAACATTGCTCGCACCACCGAAAACAATGTTGCACCGCTCGAAAGAAAGAGAGATTGGCAAGTGATTAATGACCTCCTCCTCCTCTCCTCTTCCTCTTCACTTTTTCTCCAGTACAAGAGAGAAAGAGAGAAAAATGAAGAAGAGTATATCATTGCAAGCAGCAGCAGCAGCAGAAGCACCACAAGCAAAAACAATTGCCAATTGGATCGAAAAAAGAGAACAAGAGGACAAACGGAAGCTAGAGGATGGAACCACCGCTATTTGGTTTGGCAAGAACTGAGACCACTTCATCGAGACACACAGACAAATAGAGAAAAGGAGAAAAAGATGAGAAATAAAGAGTAGACCAAAGTGTGTGTGTTCGTGTCTGTCAGTTGATATGAGTGTTGCTAGTGGTAAATAGGTTGATTGATTGACGGTTTGTGCCTGTGCTCACTGACACTGGTGTACAAGAACCGCAATTGCAGTGGCAGTGTGAACAGACAAACCAAGCCAGATTACCAGGACACATCATCTCAAGTGAATGCACAAGTGATTGCCTGCCCAGCAGCAGCAGCAGCAGCAGCAGCCGAATTGCGGAGAACAACAGCAGCTCTGCAATTAATCATCGGCATCAGCATCAGCTCGCGCCTCACGATGAATTGTGATTAGCATCATAATCATCATTACACGATCGCATTGGCGCGCACACACACACAAAACAAAACAGAGTGTAATCTGAGTAATCGAATTGGGCAGAGGCAGCAGCAGCAGCAGAGGCAGCAGCACTAGAACTGGTGCCATTGTTTTGCCGTCCGAATGTCAATTTCGGTGCACACAGAAGAGGGGGTGAACACAAAGCAGACACTTGAGCACAAAAGGATGCATATCAAGAGAATCCAGGAAAAGAAAAAGAAAGGGGAGGAAGAAGGGAAAAATGGAAGGGGGAAAGAGGTCAGACCCACTAAAAGGGAAAAAATTGTGAAATCAGTTCCGGAAAGCATAAATTAGCGCAGAGTTTTATAAAGTGCAAAAGTTAATAATAAGTTGACGCACAGAAGAAGGAGAAGAAGTAGAAGAGACTGAAAAATAAAACAAAAATGCTCTTAAATATTTGCGCAAATGCATTTTTTTCGCAGCAAAATAGCTTAGTGTGTGTGTGTGTGTGTTTGGAGGGCAAATATTTTATGAATGAAAAATCGAGGACAAAAACATTCTCCTTCTGAAGGGAAAGAGCGGCCGGTGAAAAATCAAAGCTGCACTAGAGCGCACTTAAAAGTCAAATGCTCAATTTTTAAGCATTACTAATCGTATTAGTGCACTTTGAGAAAAAAGAAAGACAAAGACTATAGTATAAGACAGCAAATAGACTTGAAACTGTAAAACAGAATTACTGTCAATTAATATTAAGTGAAGGCGATGCAGAATGTGTCTGGATGGCGGCAATTGATGTCACCGCCGCCGCTGCCGCCGCAGCCACAGAACCATCAATCAACTAATTTGGCGACTGACAAACAGAAAACGATGGCCAAAAAGTAATTGTCAAACAAAAATCAAAAGTTACACACAGACACAGGCTAAAAGTGTCACACAAATTGGCGCGCAAACTGTGGTGGGCAAAGTTTGAAACAAGCGGGAAAAGCAAGCGGTTGTGGTGGTGGTGGTAATGGGAGAAAAAACGAGCGGCGTTCCGAACTTGCACGGTACGGTCGAAGCGGTGGCAGACGATGTTCTGATCTGCTCTCGCCGCTGCTGCTGGAACTGGTCGTCTGACTAAGAATTCAGGAGAGAGAGAGAGAGAGAGAGAGAGAGAGAAGCAGTCGGCTCAACGAGCGCAACGGATGCGGTCTCCTCTCTCTCTCTCTCTCTCAATCGTTTTCCACCGGGCCCAAAGAGCCACTGTACCACTCGCTATATATACCGCCACAAACTCAGCTGAAGAGGAAACAAAAAGTGCAGGCTCAAACTGAGCTGGTACCAGCAATCAAACGAGCTAAACTATTAGTCGACCAGAGCGACAATGATAAAGCGATGACGACAGCAGCAGAGAAAGTCAGACAGAATTTCACTTCTCTGCCAGCAACTTTGATGTGTGCCGACTACGAGGAACGAGGAAGACATCGTGAAAGCTTTCCATTGAATAAAATGAGCGAGGGGGAAGGCAAGTGAGGAGTACAATGTACATACAGTACGAAAATTGAGATAGAGTGCACAGACAGACAGAGAGACAACTGGCAAAGGTTTAGCAGCAGCAGCAGCAGCAATGGATGAGCTGAATGCGCTTCCAATAGACACTGTTGGAATCTCTCCTCACTGCCCGTCTGCATACTAATTTGCAAATCGACCGCACAGCAGACTTGCACAAACAGTGAAAGAGCAGTCAGAAAGGGAAGCCGAAGCTTTCAAAGAAAGAGCACTACTGCTGCTCAGCAACTCGTGCAGTACCGTGGAGAGACATGTCCTCTGTCTTCTGTGCCTCTCGCTCAATCAAATGAGAAAATCTCAAATTTCCTCCTCCTCCTCAAGTACAAGTGTTCCAGTCAACCAGTTCCAAACAATTGGTCCCAGTCAGCCAATCGAACAGAAAGAGAGAATGTCTGTCGATTAAATAATGAACTGCAAAGAGTAGTGTAGAGGGAGAGGGAGAACAGCAACATATTTTTACCAGCAAAGCGTTGTCTGTGTGTGTGTGTGTGTGCTCAAAACGACAACTAGCTAACAAAATGATTAGCGCGTGATTAATTGGCTGTAATTGAAAAGATCGAGACTGATGTGTGTGCGTGTGTGTGTAAGGAGGAGAGCAGAGAGAAATTCGGTAGTAGCAATTGAGCAATTGAGCACTTTCACCACATTGCAATGTGCACACATTAGCAAAGAGTCAGACAGAGAATGCCTTGTCGTACAACAAAAATTCTCCAGCAGACTCACTCAATAATTGATCAGCTAAAGGGCATCCGTCCTTTTGCCTGTTCTCCTCTCCTCCTCCTCCTTCACCTCCTCTCATTCCTCAACGGCAAAAGAAAAAGAGAAGGGGTAATTCACTACTGCTAATAAACAACAAAACAAAAAACGAATCGTGAAAGCATCAGCAAAGGAGAAGAAGTATCCAAAAAGGAGGAAGAAGAGAGAGCAAAGAGTGGGGGCTGAGTGGTAGTGAGCGTGGATAATGCGCGAGCGTAGATGAGTGTGGAAATAAAACTAGTGGAAATTACGTACAATCAAGGGATGCTCGAGGAGGAGGAGGGGGGGGGTCAACACTGAAATGTCAGGATTTGGTGGAGGATCCAGTGGTGAAAGTGGAACAACAGAGTGAAAAGATCCAAGTTCCACCACTCTATTGTCGAAGTGGCTACTCCAAATCAAAGTAAAAGTGGCGATGGATCAAATATTTAAAAGGGGGCCCAGAACAACAGTGGTTGAAAACTCGAGTTCTGGGAAAGAAGAAGAGTGAAAGACACTGATAGAGCTCTCATAGTGATTGCCTCCACCTCTCCAATCACACAGAAAGTATTGCTATGCAGTCTCTGTTAGTGTGTGCCACACACTTGAAACTAGACGGCTAAAATGGCCACACACTAAATGATAGCATTGAAAACAATTCCGAGAGAGCAGCAGCAGCAGTGTTTAAAACTTTTTCCTCTGACAACTAATTTTAGAATTTTGAAGAATGAGAAGAGGAGGAGGAGCCCTGCACCCTGCTCACTGCGCCAAAGTCTTTTAGTCTCAAAAACTAACTTTACAATTACTGCAAAATTACCGGCCAGCGGAAGCAGCAGCAGCTGAATAAATATGAATTGACACGGTATTCTTCTTCTTTCTTCTTCATAACTTTGTCACTCTACTTCCCCGAAAACTTACATTTACACTTAAATTCACAAATTGCTCTGCACTACTACTACTACTACTACTACTACCACAACGTCCACCACTACCGCCACTACCACCAATCAAACACTAAAGTTGTCAATTTTTTAAATCGCGTTTCCAACCAGAAAAAAGAAAGAAAAAGAAAAAGAAGAAAAGTGCCCAACAAACAAGGGAAGGCAAGGGCCGAAAAGTGCTGAGTGTGGAAGTAAAGTTCAACCCAACTGCAATTGCGTGCAATCGATTACAGATCGAGTAGAGTCAGGCTTGTAGTAGTGTAAAGTGTTGTCGTAGTAGTAGTACGTCACACACAGCATTTCCTGCTCCCCAAGGGCCACTCCTCCTCCTCCTCCTGTCGACGTAATTAAAGTGCCTAGTTCGGCAGTGTGGTAGAGGAAAGAGATCAAATTGGTCTGCCTGAAAGCGAGACGACAGCACAATTCACAAGTGTAAATGTCTGTGTCCAGAATGCCTGACAAACGGAGAGAATTGGGGAGTGCTGCTGCTGCTGCGGCTGCTGGTTCAATTAGATCAGACACGGCGGCGGCGGCGGCGGCGATGCACCAAAGGCGAAACAACAGCAAACAGCAAAAAAACAAAACAAGTGGAGAGAGCAAAAAGAAAAAGAAAAAACAAAAAAACTGTGCCAGGATAACACAGATGACACTCGATGGATGCTGAACAACACACATCACACAAACACATTAGCATATGATGAAGAAGACACAAATTTGCAGAAACTGCAAATTGCTGGTGCAATTGCCAGCCAAGCAAACAGCGCACAGATGTCAAGGGAAGCTAGAAAATGAAGCTTCTGCTATTGCTGCTGCGAAAACACACATTTTCACATCACCGGGCTTTGAACACAAAGGCGTCATACAACAGCGAAAAAGCAGTGCTGGTAAAATTGTTAACAGAGGAAAAATGCTAGAGAAGTAGCAAAAGAAACTACACTACTACTACTACTGTTTTTCCCACTCTGGTGCACCACGCTGCTAATCTCGGGCGCTAATTTAGAGAGAGAGGCGCAAAATTTAATTAAAAATCTACAAAGTAGCAAACTCCTCTCGCTTTCTCTCTCACTTTCACATCTCAAAGCAAAGCAAAGAAGAGCAGCGAGCAAACAGCGAACACTGCTGAAAAGCGTGGTCGTAGTTTTCCTTCCTCTTTAAGCGTGTGTGTATGTGCAATGAAGTGCTTAAGTGGGCGAACACAAAGAGCAAAGACACACACACACACACACAGAGGGACATAAGACTCAATAAAAAGCGGCAGATGAGATAGACGTAAAATAACAAAACAGGCATAAAAAGCCTTGCTGACGTACCTGGAGATGGATGATGGGATGGGATGGGGGTGATGAAATGGAATGAGATGAGTGTGAGCTGAAGTGAGCCAGTTGAAGGCGGAAGAAAAGAGTGAGCTGAAGTGAGCTGAAGTGATGGTGAAAAGAGGGCTTCCAAGCAAATGGCATTCTTGAGAGAGGGAAAATGTCAAGCGAGAGATAGTTGGCCGGCTGGGCTGGCTGGCTGGCGGCAATCTGTCAAAGTAGCTTGCCCAAACAGAGAACAACAGCAGCAGCAGCAGAATTTGAGAAAGCGCCCAGATGTGAAGATTGGAAGAAGAAGAAGAAGACGAAGACGAAGAAGACACTCATGCACAAATGCGATCTGTCAGAGAGTAGCGGCGGCGGCGGTGGCGAGACCAAGGAGAACAAGAGGTTCCAATTGACACTGACACTATTTTCCCGTGAAATGTAGAACTAGGGCGGTGGTGGTGATCATTACATACCAGCGAAGAAGAAGAAGAAGAAGAGAGGACACACTACACTATTGGATGACAATGGTGATGATGATGATGATGATGATGATGATGATGTGGCTGGCAACGGCGACAAAAAGATCGACTTCTGTAAGAAGACCGCGAAAAAGAAAAGGAGGAAAAACACGCTGACGTTAGTGTCGTTAGTGTCATTAGGGTGGAAATAGAAAGGAGGAGAAGGAGGAGGAGGAGAGAAATTCAAATGAGGTGAACGCTGAACGCGCCAAGAATTAAAAACAATGACACTAATGGTACTTAAAAAGAAGAAGAAGAACAAAAGCAAAACTGCTACTACTACTACCGCTAAAAATACGCCACCAAGCGCTAAAAAGAAAAGAGAATATGCCTAATGGTCGATGAAGTGTGAGAACCGAAAAAAAAGAATAAGAACCTCTAAGAAGGCGGTTAGTTAGTCAGTTAGTTAGCTGGAAGGAAGAAGGCGTCATTTAAAAAACTGTACAGCAGCAGCAACGGCAAGAATATTCTTCCGAAGCTAGGCTCGTGTACGACCTTTTCAGCTGCTGATGTTTCAACAGCTGAAATGGACTACTGTACAAACGATGATGATGATGATGATTATGATGTCTTGGTGGTGGTGGTGATGGGGGTGACGGGGATAATGGTGATGGCATTTAAGTGTGAATAGAGTAGAAGGGACTTTAAAGGAATGCTGATGATGATGACTGAAAGAAGAAGAAGAAGAGGAAGAGGACTGGGGCGATGAATTTTCCCACTAAATCGAGCCGCCTGGTAATAACTCACATCAAGTGAATAAACGAGAGACAAATAAAGAAGAAAAGGCAAATGAGCACAACTGGCTCGTGTACAAACATGTAGCAAACGGGAATGAGGTGCCTTCCCTCGTTTGTACAGCAAACGCACAAATTAGCCCTGCTAAATGGTTGCATTAAATAAATTGAGTCGTTTCCCTAAGCAGCATTTGATGTGAGCACCAAGCAACAAAAGTGGTGATTGAAAAGTCATCATTCTTAGGGCGGAAAAAACATCAAAAACAGTGCCGACAGAAAGAGAGAGCAACAGCAAAAGAGAGCAAGACCCTTTCTCGAGAATTTTTCTTCATCAAACAGAAAAATGCACATCATTGCAAAAATTCCTAATTACAGTGCGAAACAAAAGCCAAAACCCCAATTCTGTCAACAACCAATATCAACTGCAGCAACTACCACCACCACCACCACCACCACCAAAAGCCTGAACCGGAAATAATGATAAATCAGCACAATTAAAATCCGCAGAACAAAGAATCAGGTGCAAGAGAATGAAATCAGAACAGAGAAAAAAATTATGCAACAATCCTTGAAGAGAAATACTGGAGAATACTCAAGAATCTTGAAGAAGAGGGGGGGAGGAGGAGAATGCTAATGGGAAAGCTCGGCAATTCTTTGATAGCAATTCTTGTACAAGTCGACCAAACCTCTCCCTTTGTACGACTAATTGTACAGTACGAGTGCAGCTGAATGAAAAATGCTGCAATCAGTGGTGGTGGTGCAGTTGAGTGCCACTTTTAACATTTCTTTCTTTTTCACTCTCCTTCTCAGTCCTGGCACACAAACAAAACCATTTCCAAAGAAAGTCACCAGCTAGGCTGGAAGGAAGCAGGCAAGCCAGCCAGCAGCGCGTCTGCAGTCAACAGCCAGCCCATAAATTCAAGAGCAGCAGCAGCAGCAGCTCTGAAGATGAAAGAAAGCAAGCAAGCACTTGCTTGTGTCCGCATCGACTCTCCATATTTTTTGCTTTTTCATCTTGCCTCAGTCTCGTTCTTCAACAAAGTCACCGAAGTTACTGTGCTTAATGAGCAGCAGCAGCAGCAGCAGCAGTCAAACAGAAAGTCAATATTAAATAAACGCCAAAAAGATCTGACCAAAAAAGCTCAGAAAACCAAAGGCTGAGAAATAAAAACAAAGCAGCAATAAATGAGCAGTAGCAATTAAACCCCAAATCAGGGGCAAATAAAGAAAATTGGACAGCAGGGAAAAAACTTTTGCAGCAGCAGACGACGGAGAACAACGGAGATGACGGTGAAGTAAATCACATTTCCGCAATTTGTGTTGATAACAGCGCTGAGGATGGAATGCAAGTAAGCAAATAAAAAGCACACACACACACATTAGCCACCAAACAAAGATGCTAAAGATGCAAAATGTGTGTTCCAGAGATGCAAAGTTTGTCTGCACCGATTGACGTGTGCACCTAATAGCCAGCACGCTCTATCTTCTTTTCAACTTTTTTTCAAATCACTCAGCAACTTTGCCTGCCTGTCGGTCTGTCTGCCAAGAAGAAGAAAAAGAAGAAAGTGAAGCAACAAAACGGCAGTAAATCGAAGCAGCAGCAGCAGCAGAAAAGCAAAAATCTCGCCGATTTAGCGGAAAGAACCAAGCCAAAGAATGAGTGAAGGAGAATCGAATCTGCAGCGAGCAGCAGCACTCACGAGCCATTTAATTCAATTCAGCAGCAGCCAATTCACTGCACAATTGTGTCACATTTGGGGCACTTCTAGATAACGTAGAAAATGGAGCAAAAAAGAAAGAAGGAAAAAGGAAGAAAAAATATATATTACCGACTGGAGAGAAATATATTGCCTGCCAGTGGATGAGGATGATGGTGATCATCAGGAAAGTGTAGAGAGGGGAGAAATGTGTCAGAGAAAGTGTGCGTGAGAAAGTGTGCGAGCGAGGAGAGATTCAAAGTGATCGAATGGCGCGATCCGTGATAAATACCACCACCATTACCACCACCACCACCAGCAAATGCAAGGGCAAGGAAAAGGAAGACAAGAGAAGACAAAGAGCAGAGATTTCCAGCGCCCAGAGTTCAATTAGGGCAGTGTCAGCAGAAAAAGTGATCTGTGCGAATAAGTGTGAAAAAGTGCAACTTTGGAGCGTGGGCACTGCTAATTTGGCAATTGGATTACCGGCGTCACCAGCAGTCAGCAGTCTTGCCTGGCCTGGCCTTTCTGCCAATTACCGCTAATTGCTCCGGAGCCAGCCAGCCAGTTAGACACCTTCAAAGTTTCGGTGATTGGCCACAGGGGACAAACTCTGGCATTCTACGAGATTGCTGTGTTCTACTAACACACACCAACAATGTGTCCAATTACCACCAGTGGCTTGGCTTTAATTACACCTTACACAGCAGGCTGCAGCAGGTTAACCTTTCTCAACAAACAACACTCAAACACGAGACACTGACCAGACCAGAATTGCTCCAGATATAAAAAATTGAGACAAAAAAAGAGGCAACAATCGCAACAAATCAACGTCATATGACGTGCACAGTGGTGCAATGCTTCAAAATCGTTGAAAGCCACTAGAGTGGAAGGGAGGAGAGAAAGAAAGAGAGAAAAGGAATTAAAGACCAAGTAGGTCAAGCGCGAGCTGGCACAAGGAATAGGAAAAGGAATAGGGATAGGAGGAAGAAGAAGAAGAAGAAAGATAGTAGAGCAAATAATTAAACAGTCTGCTGGTGCTGGTGGTGGTGGTGGTGGTGATGATGGTAGGAAATGAGATTGGACATCTCATCGTCGTCGCCGTTGTCATCATCATCGCTGGCAAAAAAAAGAAGAGCAGCAAAAAGAGGAAGAAAATTATTCTCTCAAACGCCCTGGCACACTCTTCTCCCGATTCTTGTTCTCACCAGTCGCTCACCATTTCCCCTGAGCAAACAAACAAGCAAGCAACCTAAAAACATCCTAAAAACTGAAACAAGGAAAAAACAAAAACGAACCAGTTTTCGCAATTGTCTTAGTCTATTTTCTTCAACACAAAAACAGAAAAACAGAAAAGAAAAACAGATTTTGCTTGCGCACAACAAGCGAAAAACAAAAGTTTTTGCAGCAGCCTTTTTTTCGAAAGGACATGCCTCGATTGCCACTGCTGACGTATTTGCCTTTTCTTCCCCATCACCACCACCAACACTCTCTTCCTCGGTGATCGACTCTAATCGAGTCCATTTTCGGAGCTGAGAAGCTACCAAAGAAAAGAAAAGAAAAAAGGCAGGCAGGCAATGAAAACATGACATAACTTCTGAACTTTCGGGCACTTTAGCGTGTTATCTTTTTCTCCCCTCCTTTTCACTTATCAGCTCTACTACTTTCTTTGGCTCTTGATTTCATTGGCCTTTCATTCTCTTCTTCTTCTTCTCCTTCTCCTAGCCAAGTGATTCTTCACCCTCAAATCGCCGCTGCTGGTGGTCAAACATTATTAATGTCGCTCTATTTATCTTCTACTACAGAGTTGGCAAATGGACACGGCCTGGGCCGCCGGCCTTGTTTGCTGGAAAGCTTAGACAAGAGGAAAAAAATATCTATCCAAACAAGAGATTGCCGGCGTGAAAAAAGAAGCGAAAGTGATTTGCACTCTGCAAAGTGCAAATCAGGGGTGCCAAAACAGAAGCCGAAGAAAGAGCTGAAGCTGGTCAAAGAGAAAACGGAAAAAAACTATGATTCTCTGCATTCTTCTTAGGACCAAGAGCCAATGCCAGAAACTGACCAGAAGAGAGAGAGAGAGAGAGCAGAGCGTTAATGGCGAGAAAAGAGTGCAGCGGTGATTAGCGTAATGGCGTTAGTGCGATTCGCGCCCTCGGAGATAGAAAACAAAAAAATCTGTTCTGAGCAAAAGCAAAGTTCCTCTTCTTTTTCATCCTCAAGGTCTCAGACTGACTGCTCCAGACAGGCCATATGAACCAGAAACGACCAACTGAGTCTTCTGCTGCTGCTTAGCAGAGCACTGAATGAACCACACACACACACTGGACAATTGATTGACTTGCCAACAGCTTCAAAGGAGAGAAGAAGAAAACAGAGAGCATTTTCACTGATAACACAGCAGCAGCAGCAGAAGCAGAAGTGTGCCAGTGACCAGTGACAACTAAATTGCCGCCATTTGTCACCAGAAAGAGAGAGAGAGAGAGAGAGAGAACGAACCAGAAAAGTAGAAAGAGAAGATGGCTACTGACTTTTGTTTTTAGCGTCATTACTGAGCAAAGACGGCAGCAGTTAATAAAAGGGCAAAACTATTTAGTAGCCGTGGTGGTGGTAGTCGGCACCTCGATAAGAGAGCAGCGAAGTAAATGAGGGAATAAAAGTAAGATTACTTTTCCTTCTTCTTTTTCTTCTTCTTCTTCTTTGCTCATTGCTCACTGCATTAGCATTCGATTAGCTCGCCTATTCTGGGCGACAATGAGCAAAGTCTATTCGGAAACGACGGGCCAATTTTTGCGCCCAAATTGACAATTTGCATTTTTTTCAGTTGCCTTTTGCCTAGGACAATGCTGATGATGATGATTGCCGTGAGAATGTGCGAAAGAAAAGGAGGACAGGAAATCCAAATTGGGAAAAACAAAAACAGTTCTGCCGCAAATTCAATGAACCAAAAATGGTAAAACGACTAACTGCAGAAAATCAGAAAAAATGGTATCAAAATTCTTTCTTATTGTGAAGGAAGAAGAAAAATAATAATACCAGAAGCTAATCAAGAGCAATCAAAAAGAAGAAAAACAGATAACACAGAGAAAAGAAAGAAAGCACATCAATGAAAACATCGAAACCTCACTTTTCATCTACTGCCACCGCCTTTGGCAGTTCTGTAAAAAAAATTGCCCCCAATTTTGAGGGCAATTTCAGGGATGTGGCGGTAACAGAACTACCACCACCACAACTACCACAAAATGCTGCGAGTTCTGTTTGTGAAATGAAACCCCCACACACAGAGACAGGCATTTTGCAAAGAAAAAAGAAGACATATGAGAGGCAGACAAGCTCGCCAGAGAGAGAACTAGCTAATTCAGGCGGCAGTTAATTGCAGCAAGATGCTTGCTAAGAAGCTGCCAAACTGTAGCAAACAGAAAGGCAAGCAAGAAAATTGCTTCAAAAAGGACCTCCCATTCCCTTTTCCTTCCCTGCCCAGCCAGTTGGCCCCCGCAAAGTAGCCAATAAATTATTCGGTCCATTTTATTTAATTAAATGCGCAAAAGAGAAGAGAGAGAGAGAGAGAGAGAGAGAGAGAGAGTAGTACTAGCTCTGCACTTGCTGGCTCCGTCTGTCCCTCCACTTATTACAATTCACTAATGGGGCTACCAAAAAGAAAAAAAAGAGAGGAAAATGAGAAATCAAATTACCAAATCTCAACTGCAGAGTTTGCCTACTTTGGCTGCTGCTGCTGCTGAAACCAATTTCCCCTTTTGGCTGGGAATAGAAAATACGCCGGTCTCTCTTTATGAAAAAGAAAACCAGGAAAAAGTACCAGAGCCAGCAGAGAATCGATGGCACTGGTGCGATTGCCACAGTCGCTGCTGCTGCTTATCAGACAAAGACAGCCAAAAGTCAGAGAGCAAAATTGCTAAATGCTCGACGTTAGAAAGAGAAAGAAGAAGATGAAGACGAAACATAGCGAAGTCAGAAGGCACGAGAAAAGTATGCCAGCAAAAGCTGAAACCTGAAACCAGCCGCCAGCGTCACTCTATGTTGGCTCGCAAAGTGCCACACAGAAGAGAGTTAATTGGACAGACACATTTCACATATTCGGAAACAGTGAGAGAGCGGGAAAAAAGTGAGGGAAAGAGGGGGGAAAAACAAAATAGGCGATAAATCAAGCAGTTAGGGGCTAGGCAACTAGTCTCGGGGAGAAAGAGAAAGAGAGCCACTATCGATTATCATTTTGCCCCTGAAACAAGAAAAAGTGAAAGTGAAAGTGAGAGATGGCTGAATAAAGTTGCTGCTGCTGCTGCTGCCTGGTATTATTTTAGGCGAAGAAGAAGAAGAAGAAAGAAAAAGGAGGGGGTCATGGGAAAAGAAGGAGAAAAAACTGAAGAAAGTGAAACTGCATCGTAAGCTGTGCGCGGAAGTGGCGGTGATCAGCCTCATCGCTTGATATATCAAAAGCTTCAACGGCAGCAGCAGCAGCAGCAGCAGCAAAAGTAAAACTTCATCTCTCCGAAAACTAGTCGTCGATTTGGTCGATTGCAAATTGCAACTCTTCTTCTTCTTCCTGCCCACTACCGCTCTACTTTACCAATAAACACTTGCACTCTAAAGAGCTTCGCCTGGCAACAGGGATCGCTTTCCGCAAAAAGAAAAAAGAAAAACTTCTCCACAAAAGTTGATCACAACCGACAAACGAAACTGAAACAGAAAACAAAAAAAACGACGCGCTTCGACGACGTTAGAAATCCAAAATAACTGAAACCCAAGAGCTAAACAGCAGAACGTCGGCTGCTTCAAATTTAATTTGACAATCGAAATAAAAAGAGGAAAAAAGAGCAAGAAGACGAGGAGTCAATCAGTCGTCTGCAGAAGGGCCTTCAAAACAGCTTTTCAACTACTGACCACCACCAGACACAGACACCAGATGATCATAATAACAATAATCATAATCATCATCATCATCATCATCAACAGTGGTGGTGGTGGTCATCGAGAGAGCTATATGTCCCTTTAAAAAAACAGTCCGTTTTGTGTTGCCTCGCAATGTCATCTCCTTAACAGTACTACCCTGGAATGAGGAGGATGAGCTGAAATGAGATCAAAAGGGAAAAAAGAGAGAAAAACTCATTTCAGCCCTCAAAGCGAGGGCGATCATCATTACTAAAGAAGAAGAAGAAAAAGAGAAAATGGTGGAATAAGAGAGAGAGCAAACAACTCGCCAAATTGAGCTTGACACTAAGTTAATTAAATGAGCAGTAAAACGGCGGCGGCGTCGGTCAATTGAGCACACAGTCTGACACACCGGCGGGCCACAGTCTAAAGACTGCCCGGAAATCGGCTCTGATGACAACTGCTCTCTCTTCTCCTTCTCTGCCTCTCAATTTCCCAGATCTCAATGCTCAATGGCAACCAATTTGGGTGCACATCTGCTCAAACGTTTCACTGTGTTTCGCCTTCCAGTGAAATAGAGAGAGAAAGAGAGAGAGAGGACATAACTTTTCGCGGTCAATCTTTTGAGATGTTTTGCTGCTTTTAGTGCTTCTAGTGAACACCCGTGAATGAGTGAGAAAAAACTGGCACACAGCTTTCTCAAGAACTTCAGAGATTGACCTCAACTAGTGTTTTCTGGCTAAAACTTAATCATTTCAAATTTAGAGGAACTGGATCAGCAGGAAAACAAACAAGGCCAAGACAGCTGTCAGTAATTGACAGCTATTTTTCAGAAAACAAAATCAAGTTCAGCATCAGCTTGGCAACCCTGGACCTCATTCTTTCATTGAGCACCCTGAACAAACGATAACATCAATCACATAAAAAGTTGAGCACAACAACTGAAAAAATATTCAGCGAGCAGTAGTGTCAAGGTCAGAGAGAGAGAGAGAGAGAGAGAGAGAGAGAGAGAGAGAGAGAAGTCGACGGATGACTTCACTGCAGTGCATTTTGGGGCAAGCTCAAAATGATAAATGAAGTACAGTAGTAAAAAAATGCAGTTTTGTTGCTCATGTTATTCTGATTTTTGTAAAAAAACATTTATTTACTGCCCTTATAAGGCTATCATCAGCAACTGAGTGATCTACGCTACACAAAAGAATGAGAATACACAGGAAGCAAATGATATTAGCAATAATAGCAACTACAACAACAACAACTAAACACAACAACAACAATAATTGCAACTGAACAACGAAGCGAACAGCGAAAAGAGAGAGAAAGAGCAACTACAGAGAGAAGTGACTATAAAAATGAGCTAGACAAGAGAGGGGAGGGGGCGGAAATGAGAAGATAGGAAGGAAAACACTACCACAGAAAAAAATGAATGCGTCATGAAATGAAAAGGAAAAAATTAATCGAGGTAGAAAAAGAGAGAGAGAGAGAGAGAAAAGAAGGAATATGATTAGATTTTGCAGAAAGATTTCAGAGGGGGGGGGGTCGTCTTCAAAAGGAAATCAGCACGTGTGTTCTGCCAATACCAAAAACAGCAGCAGCAGTTAATCGGCTTAAGGAGGGAACACACACATCAGCCCACTTTGCGGCTTTTACTGCTTCTGCTGCCCCTGCTGCTGCTGACTGTTCTGCCTCTGCCTCTGCCTCGACCAGTCGAGCATAAAGTGGGACACATTCTCGTAGACGACAAAGGTAATCGCACAGGCGGGTGTGACGCGCAGCAAGTTGGGCACGATGCCCTTGTAGAAACCTGGAATGCCCTCATTGCTGAGGAGGGAAGGGGGGAGAGAAAGGAAAGAATAGGGGAAAAGAAGAAAAAAAAGAAAATAAAGCATTATATAAATCGATGAAGGAAGGAAGGGAAAATACTGAGCATGCACACATTCACACACATTGCTTTTATTATCTACTAAATAAATTGCACACCTCATCTCCCCTAACTATTCAGAAACAAGTTTATACCCAAACCAAATTTTAAACAAAAATTTAAACAAAAAGTGTGTTGCGGGAACAACACTGTACAAAAGACAGCAGACACACAAAAAAGTGCAACAACCAATTTGCTTGCAGCAACAGCGGCAGCACCAAAAGATAGCCAGCCGTACACAAAATTAAATTATCGCGCAAAATTAGCAAACGCACACAGTCCGCGCGAGCGCTAAGCTGAGCACAGTGCTGAATTTCACACACAGACACATACAGAAAACGGCTACCGAAAAGTGCAAACACTACTAAAACGCTTTATAATTAAATTAGATTAAAACACACACACACACACAGCCACTTTTTGTTTCCACTCCCTCAGAGCGCAATTTGGCGCAATTTCCCCTCTAAGCCGTTTATAACATACATACAGAGAAACAACCGTGTGTGCAGAAAAGTGGTGCAGAACCAGGAGCAAAATGCAAATAGTTAATTGTTAGTTGGGAGAGAGAGAAAGAAAGAAAAACTTTTCCCTCTTCTTCTTCTTCCTATTCCCAGAGAACACATCGAGAACACACTGTTGGATACAAAATAGCAAAAAAATCATTTCACTGTAAAGTGTAGAGTGAAGTGTAGAGTGAAAATGAAGCTGAAGCTGACTGGCTGGTTAAATGAAAAAGCTGCCCCCAATGAAAAAGAATGCTGAATAAATAGACAAACGAAAAAGGCAGAAAAAGGGCAGCTGTCAGCAGAGGGAGGATTCTCTTCTGCCAACCGGAGAATACAATCACACATTTGCATGGAATGGAATGGAATGGGGCCCGGGACGTGAGCAGAAGATGGCCCGCCGTTTTCACATTATCCCCTATTCCATTCCTATCCCGTCTGCAATCAACAGAACAGAGTAAAATGCACTCAGTCTGTCTGCCAAACAAGTACAACAGAAAGAAAAACTTTTCCCTCTTCTTCTTCTTCTTCCTATTCCCAGAGAACACATCGAGAACACACTGTTGGATACAAAATAGCAAAAAAATCATTTCACTGTAAAGTGTAGAGTGAAGTGTAGAGTGAAAATGAAGCTGAAGCTGACTGGCTGGTTAAATGAAAAAGCTGCCCCCAATGAAAAAGAATGCTGAATAAATAGACAAACGAAAAAGGCAGAAAAAGGGCAGCTGTCAGCAGAGGGAGGATTCTCTTCTGCCAACCGGAGAATACAATCACACATTTGCATGGAATGGAATGGAATGGGGCCCGGGACGTGAGCAGAAGATGGCCCGCCGTTTTCACATTATCCCCTATTCCCATTCCTATCCCCGTCTGCAATCAACAGAACAGAGTAAAATGCACTCAGTCTGTCTGCCAAACAAGTACAACAACAACGAAAAATCGAGACTTTTGCGCTCGCAGATTAGCAGCAGCTCGCACTCTTCCGCTGAAATGAACATCAGCAGCAGCAGCAGCAAAGCATAGAAATGCTCTGCCGACTACTATCGATACAAACATAGAACAACAGCAAAAGAGTTTTGGCTAGAGCAGCAACGACAACAACAACAATAAAACGGCGTCGTTTTCAGTACACAGCGGAAGAAAATCCATTTCAACGGGCGGCGGCGGCGGCGGCGGCAGGCTATTCAGTGACTAGTCAACTGAAAAAAAACATTGAGGAAAGGAAAGGAAAGGAAAAACTTGCACTTCCAAGTTAGAAAAGGCAAAAACAATTCCTCTTCTTTGCCTCAAAAAACCCAGCCGGCAAAACACGGTAGCACTTAGATCCCATTCTCTCTTCACAGGAAAAGAGAATGGGATCTGATTGCCAAAAACAAAGACAATCAACCACAGACAAACAAAGATAATTCCAAGAAACGGTGGTGGTGGCGGTGATAAACAATTCCTCTGCACAGCTCTGCACTAACTTTCATCAGCTGTTGAGTTAGCAATTAAATACAAACAAAAAAGATGGGGCAAAACAGTTTCTCAGAAACTTTTTCCTTTTCCCCTCAAACCAAATTAATTAATCATCTCAACACACGAGACCCCGAAAAAAAACGAGAATGAAAGCTGCTGCTGCTGCTGCTGCTGTTGGGCAACAGCCCGACCAACTAGGCCGCAGCTTTTTTGTTGAAAACTTTTCCTTCCGACAAAAAAAGTCCTAACGAAGAGACTAAGGAGGAACACTGAGAGAGAGAGCTTTAGTGCTGAGCGCAGCAATAATCAAGGCGCGAAGAGCAGTCAATTAGTTGGCACACACATCATCATCACCAGAAACAATGTGAGGACAAGAGGAGAAAAGGCGAAGAAAAAAACTTTGTCCAGTAGAGGCTGCAAAGTCAAACATAGCAGCACTGAAGACAAGCTCACTTCAAAAGAGAAGTGCTCTAGAGTTCAATTAAAATTGCCTCAAATAAGGGAAACAAAACGAGCAAAAAATAGACCGAAAAAACTAATAGAGCAAACATAGCAAGAACATAAAAGAGCACAATAGAAGCACAAGACGCGGCAGCCATTTAATTTAAATACCAAAGATGAACTACATCAAAATTAGTAGTGAAAAACAAACCCTACAAAGCCTACAAAAGGCATCGCGACAGGCTCGATTGTACTAAACCTGCTCAGCATCGCCGTTGGGCTGATGAGCAACACCAGGCAATGAGAGGAACTCCCGGGAAACCGAACCGAATCGAAACAAAACTCAGCGAAACAGAAAACCAAACAGAGAGAAAAAGCTGCCCTGCGCCGATTAAACCGGCGACTGGTTAAGAAGAAAGGAGGAAAAGGCAAACACACACACACAGACACAATGGCGAAATGAAAATATAATAACATTGAAGAACAAAGAACGAGAAGTAAAAAGTGAGAAAGAAGAAGAAGAAGAAGAAGAAATAACAAAGCACCTGTTCAGTATTTTTAGCAATCACCAAAGAGAGGTGTGCAAACAAAGCGAGCGAGAAGGCAAACCGATCGAATACTTGGAAAAAAATGTGATCAGAAAAGGAACAATAACATTGGCCTCTCCTGAACTGAACACTGACTCCCCCTCTGCAACGTGGCACCCATCATTATCATCATCATCATCATCATCATCATTGCCAGCAGCACAAGAAGAAGAAGAAGAGGTAATATCGGTGGTCACACGCGCTGTCCCACACTACCTAATAATTATTACAAACGTCTGTCATCTACCACAAAAGCTTGCTATCAAGCTTGGTGATGTCAACTCCAGACAGAGAGACAGGCACATTCCAAGGTAATGATGAAACACAGACACAGAGTTGGCTGGTTGGTTGGCTGGTCAAACGACCCAGTCAGTGAAAATCAATGATAAAATGGGAGAGCCTCACAAGCGTCATCAGCAGAGGGGGCAATTAAATAAAATAGAAGTAGTAGTGAAGAAGAAAAACAAAAATAGCAGTAGTAAAAATAGCAGTCAAATGAAAATTAAATTCTCATTAACTTTCTCTTTCTCTCTTTCAGACTGCTACAACTCAATATAAATTCATTCATTATACTGTGTCATTACAGTACTGCCTCTCCAGAAAGTCGAAGGTCATTGAAATAGACTTTTACAGAAGGAAGTTTTCACTCAAGTTTCAGTGTGGTGGCAGTTTCAAAATGAAATAAAGCCTTCTTCACCTGAAACTCTGGATAGAGTTTAATTTCAAAACAACAAAATCTAGGTAAGATAACATAACAGCAATAAATAAATTGGGGGAAATGAGAAGAGAGAAGAGAGAGAGAGAGAGAGAGCACCATTCAGTCATCAATTGGTTAATTCCCAAATTACAACATTACTACTACTAGCTTCTAGAGAGCTAAAATTAAACAAAGAACTCATAGGAGGGTATAAAAATAAGAAGAGAGGGGAAAAGAAAGAATAAGGAATAAATACAAAGAAGAGGAAGGAAATTGAATGAAAGAGAGAGAGGACCGGTGATGATGGATCAGATCGCAGTGTTTGTTTGGTGGTGGTGGTGGTGAAAGAAGAGTGGATCGATAAGTTAACATCGGTAATTGAGAGAGGGGACCGTGGACAACAGGAGGAAAAGGAGGAGGTGGAGATTTGAAGAGAAACAATAAATAAATAAGTAACGAAAACAAAACAATTATTTACAGATTACCGAGTGCGAGTTTGATTTGATTGAGGAAGTGAAGGAGAGAGGGAGAGAGAAAGAAAAAGAAAGAATCAAAGGAAAATAGAGAATCGACCCGACAAAGTTAGGAAAAAAAGAGGAAAGGAAGAAGAATTAGTCGGGTGGAAAGTTGCAAACACACAAACACACACAAATTAGTCGGTCGGTCGATCGATTAGGTGTGCAGCGGTTTAAGCAGTGTTGCTGTGTGTATTGCCGGACAAGTTTGAGGTTGAGGTTGAAGGAGAGGGGTGAGATAGAGAAAAATAGAGCAAGGAGAAAGGAGCAACAAGAATAGAGGATTATAGAGAAAAAGAGAAGGTAAATGGAAGACATGGTTGGGAGCAGGTTGGTAGTACAAAAAGGGGTCGGGTAAGAGAGGGGGCGAGGAATTAGCACCAGACCCTTTCGTGACTAACAGACACACACACACACACACGGGCGCTAATCGATCATCAAAGTTAGAGTTTGAGAAGATAGGAGGAGGGGCAGAATACTGAAGTGTGTGGGTGGGCTCGAGAAAGTGGCCAAAGAGGGGAGAGAAAATGAGCAGCAGCAGAGGAGATCAAAGCAGAGACGAGACGAGAAAAATCACCTCCTCCCCGTCTATTCACCGTCTTCAGCACCGCCGCCGAAGCCGATCATCATCAACTCCTCCTCCTCTACATCCTCATCATCCCCCTCCTCCTGGGCAAAGGCAGGAAACGAGCGAGGGGTGGCGATGGCGGTGGCGGTGGAGGGAGGGGCAAGGGGCGGCATGGGCGGCGGCGGCAGCGGCTTGCTCACCACCGCCGCCGTCGTCGACGAGCTCTCGGACGTGGACGCTGTCGTCGGCGACAGGTGCTCGTAGATTAGGAAGACGATGCAAATGTTCGGCGTCACGTGGAGCAGATACGCCGCCAGGCCTTTGTAGAAGCCGCCAAACCGCTCGTACCTGAGAGAGTGAGGAGGAGGAGGAGGAGGAGAGGGAAGGAGGTAAGAGGATAAAAACGAAAAGAGAGAGACGGTAAGAGAACCGTTGCAAAAAACTGGTTTAAAAAGAGCTACTACGAATCTATTGAATTTAGTCTAGCCTGTTGTTAATTGTAATTAATTGTGGCCAGGCAGATAAAGCGAGCCAATTGTCTGGCTGACTGGCTGGCTAAATTAATCAGCGCTTGCAGCTCCAGACAAATTAAATTAAAATTCAGGCCGCAAAGCACTGGCAGTCAACGAAGCGAAACGACCACCAACAACGAACCATCACAAAATGAACGAAACAAGAACAAGAAAGCCCAAGCAGAAACAGCAGACAATAATAATAATGTGTGCGAGATAAGCACGACCGCTTGGGCAGCAGCAAAGTGGCTGAAAAAGCGATGTTCGAAACGGCCATCATTAAATTACTAAAAAACCCCAACTACTACCACTGCAGTAGTCTGCCAATGAGAATGAAAAGTAGCAAGAACAACAAAAATACTGAACAATTCAAGTAAAAGTCAAATAACCCTCTTTCCAGCGGTAACCTAGCGTCGCGCGCAAAAGCCTCACTCCCAATCAAGCAAAAATAGAAATCAAAGAAAAGTGGGGTGCACCTACCTCCAGGTCCGCCGAATGACGTCCATCATGCCGTGGTAGTTGGCGTACTGGTCCTGCAGGCGGGCCCGTACCACCTGGTAGGGGTAGGTGATGACGGCGGCGAAGAGCTTGCTGAGGGCGGCGCAGGAGAGGTAGGCGCCGGTGCTCAGCTTCTCCTCCCGCGCCAGGCGGTACCGCCTGATGTAGCCCTTCTTCAGCTCCTCGTAGGCCATGAACTGGAGGGCGCCGTGGGAGACGCCGAAGATGCCCGGAACGAAGCCGCGGTAGAGGCCGCGGACGCCCTCGAAGTGGTACACCTTGCGGAGGGCGTCGATCATGCCGCTGTAGCGCTTGGTGGGGTCGATGGCCAGCTCGTTGAAGTCGCCGTACTGGAGGCAGAGCCGGGTTTTGACGACCCAGATGGGTTGGTGAGCACCAGGGTGAGGGCGCCCGCCTCGCAGGCGGCGGTGATGTGCTGCGTCGGGCTGAGGAAGGTGTGGGCGGGCGAGCCGTCGGACATGTGCGACTTGATGGAGTTGTAGCTGCAGGAGAAAAAAAGGGTTGATTAGTTTCGAAATTAGTAAAAAAAGTTCCCCAAGTTCTTACAAGAGAAAGTACAGGCCCCAGGAGGCGCCGGCGCCCCAGCAGTTGGGCGTGACGCCGCGGTAGAAGCCGCGAATGCCCTCCTGGCGGAAGATGGTGGTCACGGCGTTCGTCAGGCCGGTGTACTGCGGGCGGGTGACCACGAGGCCGTCGTTAACTAGGTAGAGAAGAGAAAAAGAAGTTAGTTTTCTGAAGTTTTAGAGTACTTGTCCAAAAAGAGAGAACAGCTTACCAGCGAGGCGAACCTTGAGCAGATCGAGCGGGTGAAGCGCCAAGGTGGAGGCAATGCCGCCGGAGATGCCCGCCACCAGGTGCTCGTACTTGACGTTGGCGAGGGCACTGGCGGCCACTGAAGAGCCACCACCGCCACCACACCACTCGTTGAAGCCATTATCGTCGGCCGCTGAAGACCACTACCACTGTTTTGATATGACGCTTGAAGCTCCGAGGAGACCGATGCTTTGAAGTGTCCGCCACCGGCGACGTCCTCGTTCCTCTTCATTGCCGAAAGCGTGTGTCGGGAACGTCCTCTTGACTTCTCAACTGACTGGATCACAGATGTACCGGTGACTTTCACCAGCGGACTTGCTGTTGCTGCTCTCGGAAGACCAGAAAGACGAGTGTGAGCTCTGGCGGTGGTGAGAAGGGTCGTTCAAGTCATGGCGCGACGAGGAGGAAACTGCAGTTGTCGTCTGTACTTCTAGTACTACTACTACTACTCCTCACTAGCTCGTAAGCTAAGGATGCTGATGATGATAAGGAAAGGACGGCGAGGAAACTGAAGAAGGAGGAGGACACGCAGATCCCGTCGTCAAGGCACAGGGAAGAGAAAGAGAGAAATGGCTGAAAATAAAGCAAACCCAGAAAATCACCCGAAAAGAACAGCGGAGAAGACAAACACAGCAGCACAAACTCACGCCGTGTGACCGCGAGAGAGCGCGCCCGCCACTATTTCCACTCGGCCGAGGATGACGCAATCCGTACCTCGGCGCGCGCGCTATTTCGACACCCGACTTTTTTCGAATCTTCTTGAAGATTTTACTTTTGATAAGACTATTTACTTCATTTACAGGGGTGTGTGTGTGTGTGTGTATAACTCATTGCCAGGTGCAAAGACTGAGAGAAGGTAAGGTAAAATGCCGGCCATTGGTCTGTACATCAATTAGGTAGTATCGGGTAGGTGTAGTAGTAGTGGTGGTGGTAATCAACAAAACAAAAAAGAAAAGAGAAGAAAGAAAAGAAAAGCAGAAGAGACGAAAGTGAAGAAGAGACGAAACAGAAAATAGAGGATATGGGACGCGAGGGCGTCAATCTAACACAAACAAGGTTCTAATAATAAAGATAAAGATAATAGCGGAGAGTAAAAGATAGTAGAGGAATAAAAGATGTGGTGTGTGTGATCATCTGAAAGTGAAAAAAATGAAGAAAGGGACGAAAGATCATCGCTCAAGAATAATTGCAGGGTGCTGTAAAGGAAGCACAGATTGGAAGAGGTGTTTGGGCAGTCTTCGAAATTCCAAATTACGAAACACCACTCTTTTACGAATCCAAATCGTAGACGTAGAGGACGTAGTTGTTCCCTAGGCCGCAGTCCACCAGCGAAGTGTTCATCGCCTCATTGTTGTCATCCTCCCCGGAAGGGCGAGTGCCCGGGCAGCTGTCGGCTGGGAAAGGTGGTGCAAATCTTGAAGTTCAGCAGCGAGGTGGGCGGCGTGCTGGTGAAGACGTAGTAGTAGAGGAGCTTGACGGGGTCGTCGCGGCGAAAGCGCCGCTCCAGCTTCGTCCCGTCCGGGAGGCGGATCATCAGGCGGAAGAGCTGCCCCGCCTCCTGCTCTTCCGCCTCGGGCTCCGGCGGACGGCCGCCTTCAGCGACACTTGAGGGCGGCGAGGGCGGCCAGGCGGGCCGCCTCCGCCTCCTGGGCGGCCACCTGCGGCGCTCCGCCTCCGCCTGGCGCTCCGCCGCCTCCCGCTTCAGGCGCTCCTTCTCCTGGTCGGCGCGGAGCGACTCCTCAAAGGCGGCGTCCTGCTGCGCCCGAATGAGGCTGGCCATCTGCCGCTCCTCCCGGTCGACGCGCGTCGCAATCAGCGAGTGCTCGTTGTTGGCGATGGCCGAGCGGAGGGTGGTGAGAACGGCGGCCAGCGACTGCCCCGCCGCCTCCACCTTCTTCATCGCCACCATGCGGTGGTTCTTCAGGCCGACCAGCGCGAGGAAGGGGGCGTTGCCGGCGGCCCCCGCCGCAGCGCCTGCCACACCCGGTAGCCCTCCGGGTAGTAGACGGAGCAGCCCCAGAAGAGGAGGCCGTGC
The DNA here is from genome assembly GCA_024499935.1 of Tyrophagus putrescentiae. NCBI lineage: Eukaryota > Metazoa > Arthropoda > Arachnida > Sarcoptiformes > Acaridae > Tyrophagus > Tyrophagus putrescentiae. The sequence goes on from JAMZRA010000007.1 coordinate 81,166, forward strand.
TCGGTGGTGACAAAGTCGGCGAAGCGGGGCGTGGCGAGGACCTCCGTGCAGAAGCGGTCGGTGTCGCGGTGGGCGGGCGAGTGGAGGTAGAGGAGGATGAAGCGAATCTCCCGCTTGCCCTGCTCGAGGAGGGCGGTGTAGCTGGTGCGGGCAAAGGGCGGGTGGGTGCGGCCGTACTTCTCCTCGAACTCGGCGATGAAGCGGTCCACGGTGCCGGTTGCGTCGTAGTCTGCGGGGAGGGGGAGGGGAGGGTGTAGGGTGGAAATAGAAATTAGGAGTTTTAGAAACAGTAAACAACAACGCAGGCTTACTCAGTGTGGGCCGAATGAGTGTGGCAAAGAGGTCGTAGAAGGCGTTCAGCGTGTTGATGACGATGATGAAGGGCAGCTTGAAGAGCCAGGTGGCCGAGTTCCAGAGGACCATGGGCAGGCTTTGGGGGGCGGTTTCCTGCTCCTGCTCCGATTCAGAGGCGTTCCGGTGACGTTGGTCATTGGTGTCCGGCGCCGCCCTCCTCTCATGGCCCCTGCCGCCGTGATCATCGTCGTCATCATCATCGTCGCTGCTGTCCTCCTCAAATGGATTGCGAGGGTGGTGAAGGTGATGTAACAGGCCACTGCTGCTGCCTGCATCAGCAGCCCCTGAAGTAGAAGCGCTTGTGCCCCCCGTGGTTATGCGATGACGAAGGTGGGAGCTCTCCTGCTGATCAGAGGATGATTGCTGCGGAAGCTGATTGCTGTAAATCGTTTGGTCGTCGGCGTACGCTCCGTCCAGCGCTAGATCAAGGGCGACCTGAGAAAGAAACGTTGAAATGAGTAATGTTAGCGCAAAAAAGAGAGTAAACACAAGCGAGCTCACCTCGAGATTCCACTCGTTGGCGCGCAAAATCTGCAGGCATTTCGTCTGGTCGATTCCCGTTAGGTCCTGAAAAAAACAAAAACTAGAGTTAACAAAAGCTCAACTATTTGTTTTAGAAATACTCACCTTAAACTGGGTCAACTTTTCCCTCTCCAGTTCGCTCAGCTCCTGAAGAGCTGCATTATCGGCGGCAGCAACACCGCTTGGACCAGCTGTATCGGCCATGCTTCTTGGAAGTTGAAATGTGGTGGTCTTCTAAATGACAATGAAAATCACAGCAGAAAGTGGAAGGGAACGTTTACGATCCAACAACAACAAAAAAACGTTAAACTCCAACGCTAAAATCACAGCTGGACTGGTCAGGTCAGAGTGCTTTGACTTGAAGCAGCATTTGAGTTCGCGGACTTGTCCTGACTTGAAGACTCGAAGACGACTCTTGGGTTCAACTGTGATACTGAAAATTGCTTTTAAAAGCTCGAGTACTCGAAAGAAGGATCCGAGGACGAAGAGTGAAAGAAGAGAAGAGAGTACCAGAAAGAAATTGAGTGACTGATTTGAGCTCTCTCTCCGATGACAACACACTATTTCCACCGGTGTGCGTCAGCACGAAAGAAAGCGAGTGCACCCCACTGGTGTGCATGTAGCCGTTGTTGTCGTACAGCAGCAGAAGGCTGCTGCTGTTTCGGGTCAACATCATTTCTAAACATCAAGATCACCCGGACTTCGACTACTTCCGAATCACTTCCGAGCACACTCCTCTCCGATCATCAGCGTCACCACTCGAAGAGTTACCATGATCAGAGAGGAGGAAGCAGCAGAAGCCGCCACCACCACCGAATCCCTTTCCTCCTCCTCATTCTCACGATGAAGTGGGCCTGCATTCTGCAGCTCTTCCCACTTCGGTTCTTCTTTTCAGTTCTGCTCTTCAGCCTCCTCGCCGCTAGCGATCAACCGCCTCCTCAAGGCAAAACAACAACCACTCAACAACAACAGTTCGATCAACAACAACACAGGCTCAAGTCACCGATAGCAACCTCCTCTTCTTCTTCTTCAGCTTCATTTCCGAATTCATCCTCTTCTCCGATTGCCCAACTAAATCACGACGAGCCTAGCATCATCCACCACCTTCTTCCGCCCAGCCTTTCACTGGTGGCCGATGCCCCATCAGCAGCAGCAGCAGCAGCAGCAGCAATCACCACCAGCCGAAATGCAAAGAGCATCATCAGCAAGTCACCACCACCACCGCCCCCACTTCACCGGATCAACTGCCGCCAGCTTCGCATGGGCCAGTTCCTCTGTCCGCAGGCGGAGATTGACCCGGAGACGCAGCAGCCGGCGGGCTGTACGGTAGCCAACCTCGCCCCCGTCAACTGCACCCTCCGCGAGGGCCTTATCTGTGATGATGACCACGAGGATGATGGCCATCAGACTCGTGATCTGCTCGAAGGTGGTGCTGCAGGAAAAGGAGAAGGAGAAGTTCTAAATGGTGCAAACTCCACTTCTACGTCAAAGCGGAAAGCGCCCCGCTACGTGAGCCTCGCCGTCGCCTGCGACTACACCAACGGCTACTCCTTCGAGGTGACCCTCCTCCTCTCCGTCTTTCTCGGCTTCCTCGGCGCCGACCGCTTCTACCTCGGCTACGGCGCCCTCGGCCTGCTCAAGCTCAGCACGCTGGGCTTCCTCTTTCTGGGCCATTTCGTGGACATCCTCCTCATCGCCATGCAGATCGTCCTGCCCGCCGACGGCAGCAGCTACATCATCAAGCAGTACGGCCCACGGCTGAACATACTGCGCACCGCCGGGGGCTACCCGCTGCCCTCGCCCAATGCCAGTCGGGTCTTTGAGTCGCAGTACGAGCACTACTTTTACTGGCCGGCAAACAACGGCGGCGGAATAGGAGGAAGCAACGGTTGAGCAGTGCCAAACAGCGGAACACACTCTTTCTCCTTCTCTTTTCTATTGCAATACACCACACAGTTGTACAGTTTTGTTTTCCCTTCCTTCTCTCCATTTCTTTATTTCACCCTTTCATTCAATTCAATTCAATTACACACACAGGCAAACAAGTACTTCATTTTAAATGATCTGGAGGTGTGGTTGCTCCTTTAAGAGAAGGGTCCGTCCTGATGCTCGTGGTCGACTTGGAGTGCTCCAGGCTGCTGGGCAGCAGGGCGGAGGCCTGTCTGGGCGTGAGCAGAAAGGGATTGTTGTTGTTGTTGCCACCTTCAGAAGGCGAGGTGGTCATCTTTATTGCAGAGCCAACTTCAGTATCACCACCACCACCACCCTTTTCTGTCTCACCCTCGGTAGTGGTAGTGCTAATTTCAGGCGCTTTTGGGCAGTTTTGTTGGTAGTATCGATAGGACTTGAAGAGCGCGTAGAGTAGGGCCACAAGGCCGAGAGCGGCGATGAAGGTGGTGAAGAGAGTGTAGCAGCTTTGGTGGTCGGCTTCGGCTGATAAGAAAGATGAGCTTCCGTTGTGAGGTGCCGCCTCCATCTTTCTTTCGCAGCTTCTGACCGTCTGGTCGACGATGTAGACGGCGTAGAAGAGGGTGCAGCCGCCGCCGACGAAGACGCCGAGGAGGAAGAGAAAGAGGTGCTCAAAGAGGACCGTGAGAGAAGATGGAGGTCTTCATCCTCTTTTCCAAAAGGTGTGAATAGTTTTGCCAGAGTTAGGGCAATGCGCTTGAGCTCAGCGGCAGCAGCCATGTTTGAGTCGGTTCATCTCTCCCGAATTCGAAATTCCCAATCTGCAAAGTGAACTGGTAAACAGAATGTCAGTAATGTGACTCGCCTTGTAATCACCGTCTGCAGTAGCAGACAGACTACAAGATAATAATATCACTGAGGTACTTTTGCACAATAACGGGGTTTGAATGCTAGGGGATCGGCGCAGACAAACACGTAAATTATGCCTAGAGATCTGGAGGTTTACTAGAACACCAGCAGCTGAAGCTCACCTCTTTTCTCCTCCTCCTCATTCAATCGTTGAAGTCCACACTTCGGGAACCAGGCAACTCGCCAAATCAAAGCCAGGAAATCTGTAAATAAATGGAAACTGTTAGCAAAACCGACTATTCTCAAACTAATCAGTCATAGTAAGAGATGATAAATTCAACTAGATATTATTTCGCATAAGTGTTTGGTGAAAACACACAAATACTCGCTCATCGGAAAGATGGAACATGAGCTGGAGTATTACTGTTTATGCGCTGCGGAGAACGGTTGTAAACAATACCACACAGGAGCTGCTGCTGCTGCTGCTTACCTAGAGGTGTTCCATCCTTGTTGTAGGTCTTTCTAGGCCCAGAGTAGATGATCTTCACATGGTGGTAGGCGATGATGATCGTTGAGAGACGACCAGGACGACGACCTTCTTCCCTCAAGGGTGAAGCGGAAAATGCTGCTGCTGCAGCGGATTTGAAAGCGGTGGCAAAAAATGTGCACGTGCTAAGCAGCAGTGGCGGCGGTGGCGCACCAGTCGACTGCTCGGGAAAAAAAGAAAAAAATACAGTGCAGCCTCTTTACAGGGTGCAAGTTGCGCGTGGCCATGCTGCATTCTCTGCAGCGTACAAATGCCTCTCACTCTGCCATTTTGCCTTGCCTTGCCATGCCTGAAACATCGAAAAAAATTTTGTCGCCTGGTCACCAAAAGGAATCGACGAATATATTCTTGAAGACTTCCTGGTTTTCTCTTTGCCTGAGTCATTTGCTGGCCTTACGGCTGTTCCGGGTTCATGGATGTCTTCATCATCGAACTCTAATTCACTCATTGCAACAAATTGCAGCCGTTACCAGAGACTTGCGTCACCGAGAAGCGCGCTTGTTCCGCACGCTTGTCCTCTGCTCATCACCATCTTTTCAAGATCATCGACTGCTGCCATAGACTGTAATCGTCCATCTACTGCTGATACTGTACTTATCGTCATCATCATCATCATTGCCACCACCACCACCACCACCGCCGCAATCAAAACCAGTGAGTCTCCCGTTTCTAATTTGAATTTTAACTACTACTCTCTAGCCTGAAATCTTCCATTGCATCTGCTTCTTCTTCTTCTCTAATGATAATTTTCCCTTGCAGAGAGCCTGCAGAACAGCCGCGAATCGGGAATTCACCCTCCATTAACACAGACACCACCACCACCACTTTGCATTCACCGCCAAAGGTAGGTGGCCATTGCTTCTTCCTCTTCTTCTTCTTCACTCTGGTCGGTGACACTACCGCAACCAGCAGCTGAAAACTCGGTTTCGATTTCATCCCCATTTCTAAGGGTGTTGTATTTCAGCAGCAGCAGTGTTGCACTTTTATTGCCTCTCTGCATTGAATGGATGATTCAAAAGTCTGCACCGAGTTTGAGGTGATGATTTATCGCCTCTGGTGGTGGTGTTCCGTAATTTATGTTATGAACAACGGAGAGAGAGAGAGAGAAATGGAAAATGAGATGTACTAGCCTTCTACTTCTCTCGCCTACTCTCCCAAAAGAGTCTCTTTGCCTCTTTCTTTTGATTACTCATGCAGTGAGGTCATACCAGCCTGATTGCACCCGGTTCTAGTCCATGTTTAGAGAGTGCTTACGATGTCGAGAATGAAAGTGAATGCTTCGATTGATGTCATCAAATGGACTTGAGGATGACTGTGTGGAGTGGTGTCATGTTGTTCGTCTTTTTTCATCGCTTCTAAATCCATCAAGCACTAAGTATAGCCAAACTATCTTTCCTTAATTGCTGCTGCTGATTAGTTAGATTTCTTTTCCTCCAGTCACTCCTCTTCAGTTGATGTGCACTGGGTGGTACTAACAATATCATTGTTTGGTGTGGTAATGGTAATCACCTTACCACGTTCATCACCACCGAAATTACCACTTTAGCCGCCAGTTTGGTTTGCTGTCAGGCGGCCAGATCTGGTCGTGGTGGTGGTGGTAAGATCAAGGCCATGGCCACTTCTAAGCACTGCTTGTGTGTGTGTGTGTGTGTGTGTGTCTTCGAATGTCCGATTAGCCTGGTCGTCAATGACACAACAACAAACACATATAACTTTCTTTCTCTGTCTCTTTTGTTGTATTGTGTATTGTGTATTACTTATGACTACCTCTAAGTTAGCTCGCTTCAGCTTCTAGACTTGTTGTTCTTTTGGTTGTTGTTGCTCTCTCTCTCTCTCTCTCCCCTCTGACAAGTGGCTTCTACTTATGCAAATGTGTTTTGCTGCTTTCTGTCTACCCTCTCTCTCTCTTCCCCTGTATTGGAAGTGCTAATGGATGCCCGCTTGGAAGGTCAAGAGTGAGTGTGCATTAGTGGGCACTTTTGCTGCCTGCCGAGCGAGGAGTCTTTTTTCCAGAGGTGCTCTTTCTATTTCTATTTTTCTATTGTTCTTCTACTTTTGTTTCTGACTTTTCTTGGTTCAATTTTTTTTGTTGGCTGGCTCTTGCTCATGGCTTATCTCGCCTAGGTGCCCTTTGTGTACGGTGGAATACCCGTCGCCAATCTGCCGTCAATTGACAACTTTCTCTCGATTGCAGCAGCAGCAACAGCAGCTCTGCTTGAGCAAATGTTTGTCACCAAAAAGCTGTTCTCTCTTTCTCTGACTGACTGGCTGGCGGACGACCATTGCCACTGCCATTGCCATAGCCCATTACCATTTCAAGGGTTCACAAGTCTACAGTCTACGGAGTTGCACCTTTGGACCACTTTAGTCTGCTACTACTGCGGACTCTGATCTGGCGTTGACTGGCTGACTGGCTGACTCTATCCGACGACCCAAACCTACACTGCCGCCAATGTGGCAGCAGTTTGGGAGCGTTTAGTGCAGGGCAATAAAAGATGCAGCGAGTGGCGGGAGAAGAAAATAAAACAAAGTCGAGGAGGCAAAAGTCAAGTTTGAGAGAGACTTTGCAATCACAACAACAGCACTACTGCCGGATCGTAGTTTGTCTTCAGTAGTGTTCCTCTGTTGCACTCTTCTGCCTAAGCAGAGCTCTCTCTCTCTCTCTCTCTCTCTCTCTCTCTCTCTCCTCTCTCTCTCTCTCTCTCCTCTCTCTCTCTCTCTCTCTCTCTCTCCTGAGATGAGGATGTAGATGAGACTCGATGAGAGATGATCACATCACATCCCATTCTACTGCGTGCATGTGATGTAAGTTTTTTGCGAAACAGACACAGACATTCCGAGAACTTGCTGCCGTTTTTTCACGAATGTGCAAAGAGTGCAGTCGTAGGAGAGAAGATCTTGAGGGATGAAAGTGAGGGGCGAGAGAGAGTCGGGGGAATTGCCAACGACGACGACGAATTTTCCGACTGTCACGACAACGACAACGATTGGCAACAGCAGAAGAAAAAAGAGAGGCTTCTACTTTGCCCATCTTCTTCTTCTTCTTCTTCGCCCAACTTGCACATTATCGACCGTGCACTGGTTTTACTTTTTTTCTTCTTTTTTCCCCGACTTGCCCACTCCTCCTCCTCCACTTCTCCTCTTTGCAATTACCAATTTTTAATTATCCTAATGAAATCCTGTCGAGTGTTAATTGCTTGCCTGCCCTGCCTGTCTGTCTGTTTGCCAAGGTGGTGCAAGAAGAAAAAAGTTTGTTTGCTCAACCAAACAAACCTGGTTAGGTGGCTGCTGCTGCTGCTCCTTCAAACATGAAAAGTCAAACAGAAGCAAAAGCAATTTGCTGTGTGTTGATTTTTTCGTACAGTTGATTTACAGACTTGGTATGTGTGTGATTTACAGTACACACATATCTTCTGCTGCAGCAACTGTTTTACTGCTGATGAACAAGTGAACAACGCTGCCTCTGTTTGCACTGTCAATGTCAAGTGATTATTATTTTTCTGTTGTTTGCTTGCTCCCCTTTCTTCTAATCTGATCTTCAGCGGCAGATTAGATCAGCTGTGTGCTGTGCTGTACAGCTACTGTTTGATTACAGCACAGTACATTCAGTCTGACAGACAGAGGGACAGTTCAGCTCATCCCCTTCTTTTCAATCTTTTTTGTGCTTTTTATTAATTGTGCATCTTTCACCAGCCTATTTGTTCAGTACTGCTCTCTCAGGGAGCTCGCTCTCTCCGTCTGCGCTGGCTTGTTTTGTGTTTGTCTGTCTGTACGACAGTAGTTTAGCAAAAAGTCTTTTTTTGGAGCTAAATTGGCCGACTTGTGCTGGTAGTGGCGGTAGTGGCCCTTGTTGACTTCTACTCCTCTACTCTCTTTTTTGTGAGATTGTCGGTCTCATTTGTTGAATCACTTCTTAATTTTCTTCTTTTTGACCGTCTGCTTCTTTTCTTTTCTTTTCTTTATACTCTCTCTCGTTTCTTTCGAAACCGATTGACGTCAAGATGTCCAAAGCGTAGTGAACACACACACACACACACACACACCAGCAGGCAGTTTTGTGTGTGTGTGTATTTAGGCTGTGATGCTACTACTGTGTCACTTTTCGTACTGTGTGTGTGTGTGTGTGTGTGTGTGTGTGTGTGTGTGTGTGTCAAACTGCTGGTACAGTACTTTTACTTCGCTCTTTTACTCTCTCTCTCTCTCTCTCTTGTACAGTTTGAACAGTATGTTTTGGACTTGACTGCCTTCCTGCCTGCCCTTTCCGTGTGCATTGTTTGCATTCACTGGCTGCCAGCTTGATTATCATCATCACCGCACACTAATATATCGTATTAACGGTTATCGTTGATGTGTGACAGACAGGACACACTCACACTGTACAGTTTATTTTACTCTACTGTACTACTAGTGCTGAGTTAATGTGGTAGTTTCACTTGTCTACACTTGTTTCCATATTTCTATCTCTCCCTTTCACTCACCCACTATCTCATCTTTATCGGATTAGTTGGTTATCTCTCTTTCTCTGTGTGTTTGGATTCCTCGTCAATGACGTCAGCTGCTGCTACGGACCTTTTGCTTTTTAATGTGTGTGTGTGTGCTTTAGCGCTTGAAATCAACTCTGAAATTAAAACTTGAGCCAGCAGTGTGTGTGTCAGCAGCTGTTGAGATGAGAGGTCAGTAGGGTAAAGAATGGGATGCTGCTAAAGAACTGCTTAGATGCGCTCTGATCTAGACCGTTCTAACTGCTTCAAACCGCATTTTAATGACTTCTTTCTTTCATTGTTAGTACAACACACAGCTGTTGTTGGCCGACAGTCTTCTGTTGGTTAATTGAAAAATAATGACTACTGTACACTTGTGCTCTGTTCACTCTGCCAAGTCGTGGTAGTGTTGGTTATTTCCTCATGCTAATTAGTTCGTTTGCCCATTAATTAGGCGAAAGTTGGTGATTTTATGGTGGTGGTGATGGCCCTAAAAACTGAAGACGACTGTTTGGAGCGATAATTGAGAAGATTCACACTTGCAGCTGCTGTTGTTTGCCGAAAGGAAGGACTTGCCCCTCTTGCCTCTCGCGCAACCCAATTTTGTCTTTTTAGTCTCCTCACTGAGTCTGTCTGTTTAGTCATCAGTCTGCAGTTTGAACTTCGCTTTGCCACTTCTTTGGCTTTGTCCAAGCCGTCACTTCTGTAAGCTCTCTGCACTCAGTCCACTTCTCACTCAGTCACTCAGTCACTCAGTCTCGGTCTGCCATTGCCCTTAATAATAAAAATAGTTGGACCGTCGGCTCCTTCTCTTTCTCTCCCTCTTATCAACGACCGTACAAAGAGACAGTTGTTACCGAAGGAGAAGAAGGAGAAGACAATGTGTTTGAGCGGCAGCTGCCCAAACTTTCCACTTTACTGCTGCTGCTGCCGATCAAGTGGCCACCACCAACATCAATTGAACTGTGTCTTCTTGTGTTGCCGCCGCTTTTCTACGCCTCCGACTTACGCAATTATTGAATGAATGAGTGAGGAGAAAGAGAGAGGGAGAGAGAGAGAGAGCTTTGACAATGGAGAGGAAATTTAATTAAGGGCAAGAGTACACTGACAGAGACACACACTGTGTGTGTTTGCCTAAATCGATTTAGGTCCAAGATTGGATCGATGTGTCTGTGTGTGTGTGTTGGTGGTGGTGGGTAGCACTTTTAGGGTTTACTGGTTTGCTGGTTGACACGTGAGAGAAGAGAGAGAGAGAGAGAGAGAGAGGAGAGAGAAGAGTATAATATGGAAGAAAAAGACTGAGTAAAACCCATCTCAACGGGCTTGTCAGCAGCTTGGATTGAATTGGGTTTTCGCTTCGGTTTGGCCACACAACCGACTGCTGATTTAATTCAGACTTGAGTTGTTGGCGGTTCATTATGTTGTTATCTCGGGAAAAGCTGGTTGCTGGTGGTGGTGACCTTTTCACTCACTTCTTACTTTTTGCTACGATAAAATAATGTAAATACCCGTCGTTGTTGCTGCTGGAGCAGCAGCAGCAGAAATGTCGACAATCCTTCTCTCCTTCTTCCAGTGTGTTGAAGGCCAAAATCCCGCTCATTAGCGGAGGTATTGCCCAGCATTAGCCAGCAGCAGTAGCAGCAGCAGCAGCATTTGCTGGATTGCACTGGATAGTTTGTCTGTACTTTCAGTGCCATCACAGCCACCACCACCACCACAACCACCTGCTCATTTGCACTTCTTTTGGCCTTATAGTTGCCCATTTCAAGTTCAAGATTGTTGTTGCAGGAGCAGCAGCAGCAGCAGACAGTAGCAATAGTAAGTGGCCTGTCCGCCAGTGGCAAGGCCATTGCCTCGTTGCTGCTGCTTTGGCTGCTTATTTCTTTAGCTTCTGTGCTCAGCTTGGTGTGCCAAGTGTGAAAACCCGTCTGCGAGAATGCTCATGTGAGCACCCTGCCTGGAAAGATCGCCGCTTTTTGTTGTTGGTTTGTTTCTTTGTAGGAAGCCACCCTCAATCATTGGCAATGATGATGATAATGAGGAGAAGGAGAAGGAGAAGGTGGGAGAAGGCTTTCAAGTGGACAAAATGTCCTCCTTTTGCTCTGTAGAGTACCAATGTTGATGTTGATGTCGATGTTGTGGTTCTTGTCATTTTTGTTGATGCTCAAAAGGACGAGTAGCATACAGTAGTACTACTTCCCCCAGGTCGGACAGGCGAGCCGACTTTCTAGCTCTCTCGCAATTCGGTTCCATCTTTGTTGACAGGTGCCTTGAATCTATCGCCCGACTTTTTTTTTGAATATTCATTATCAGTGTTTATTATTCGGTAGCTCTTGTCCAATGTCCCCGATTTGTCGCCAATAAACGCGCTGTACACAGCGATATTAATTCTCTCGAGCAGATTGAATCGGAGTGTTGACAGATTGGACAGAAGAACTTCTTTCAGAAGCTCTGGTCTGATCTGATCTGATCTGATGCAACCGCTACTGTCCATTGGATGCACTTTTTTTGCATTTCATTTGCCTTTCTATCCTCCGCCACCGCATTTGTACTTTTCGTTCATTGCTGCTGCTCGTGGGCGCCGTTTCGTACTTGTTGGCTACAACGGAGACTACGACTGCCACAACCTCCGCACCGCCGCCACTTCCACGGCTTTCCCCTTCCCCCGTGGACAAAAGTGCACTGTGTGTACATTGAAGCAGCAGCAGCAGCTGTACAGTGTGCTCTGCGACGACGCCGACCGCTTCTCTCATCTTCTCGTTCATTTTCTCTCTTCTCTTCTCTCGATCTTCTGGTGGCCGTCTCTCTCTCTCTTTCCTTCTCCCTCGTTGCTGGCTCTTTTATTTTTATTTTGTTTTTGGCGCCAGCGACGGCGTCGGCTATAAAAGCCCACTACCAGTCCGTTGATTGGGCTCATAGTGGCTGGTTTGCTTGTCTGGTAAAACACTTGCTTGTTTGGAAAAATCTCTCTTGAACCCTAGCTCCACTTCAATAGCACACTGTCATCTTCTGTTGTTGTTGCTGTTTCCATCTTCTTCGACTTTGTCACTCTGAGAAGGCAAATTTTTCTCCTTTTGTCGTTGTCATTTTCATTGGCCATTTTTACCCTCTGTGACTGCCTCTGGCCTACTCGTCGTACTCCGATTTAATTTTCGCCAAACACAAACCCTGCAAAACAACAATGGCGACCATGACCGCCACCTTCATCAAGCCGAGCACTGAGCCCTCCTCGAAGGGAGGCCTCTCTCTCTACCACCACCCGACGCTGACCGCCTCCAAGTCCTCCTCGCTCGCCTATCCTTCTTCCGGAGGATCATCCTCCTCGTCTTCAAACAGCCGTTCCCGTACCTTGCCTACAAGTCCCCTGAAGCCCTGTACGGTGACAATTCTTCCAAAACGGCGGCCGCCGAGGCCTTTCTCGCCCTGCACCACCACCACCAGTCCGCCACCAATCTCATTCTGCGCTCCTCCTCGCTGTACGACAACTCAAACTACGCGCGGACGAGCGCCGGCGGCTCGGTTAGTCCATTCTCCTCCAAAAGTAGTCACTCCTTTGCGCATCCCGACTTTGACGCCTCGATGCTGCTCGCCCAGCAGCAGCAGAAGCAGAGCCGATCAAGTCGACTGTGATTCCGATTCCCGTCCAAACGCACGCAACAGCAGCCAATGCTTCAAATCAGCGCTCGGCGAGGTGGCCAAGTGAGTACCACGGCTAACCGAAAGGTCCTTCTCCTCCAGTCCTCCTCTCTTCATTGAGGACGGCGAAATTTACCCGACCAACACATCGCAGCAGCAGCCTCGTGACTCGCCTTCCCTCGGAGGAGCACCAGCCTCTCTCACGCTGCCTGTACAAGCCACTGACTAGCAACAGCAGCGGCAAGCCGAGGCTCTTCTCTCACTCCACCGAACCGGAACGCCGCCAAATTCTTCTGCGCTAAACGAGTCGGCTGTGACGGCGACTCACCGCGGGAGGAGCCCCGGCGGCCCTCGACTGGCTTCCCCAAGTGCCGACGCATGACTTCGCCGAGGTGTCCTCGCCTCGCACAGACCGAGCTAAGCTCTACAGTCGCGTGATTCGCGCCTCGCAAGCGCAAGACGAGGTAAAGTAGTGGCTAATCAGATGACCTGAGTTATCAGGTGGAAAGCTGAGCTAAGAACAACACAATCGTAAGCAAGTCCTGCCTCAGCGACTTTCATGGTTATATAGTACGGCAAAAAAGTTTCGAAAGCTCTACAAAAACTAATCGTCAAGTTAGAATTGGACTGTTGTACAAGGAGACATCATCTTGCACAGCATTAAAGCGAGCACATTTTGCTGCAGCAGTTTTAAACGCGAGCACTTTCACAGCAGCAGTTTTAAACGCGAGCACTTTCACAGCAGCAGTTTTAAACGCGAGCACTTTCACAGCAGCAGTTTTAAACGCGAGCACTTTTGCTGCAGCAGTTTTAAACGCGAGCACTTTTGCTGCATTTATTTAGACTCTGGTCGTTCACTACCTCCAGCAGCTGGTGGCTCTGAGGAACTCAGGCGGTTCGGAAGAGGTGGTGCGGAAGCTTGGCGGCGGCGGCAGTGGCGGTGATTCCTTTGTCGGTGCAAACATCTTGCAGTCCTCTTCTCGAGGCAATTCGAGTGCCAAAAAGCAGCAGCAGCAGCCACTGCTGGTAAAGTCGTCCTCGCACGCCTCGGCCTTATCGCAGCAGCAGAATGCAGCTAATAATAGCAGCCCATCACAACACTACCACCACCAGCACCAGCAGATGAACAATAGTTTCGACCTCGGCAACTTCGCTTGTCACAGCAAGGAGGGAACGGCGACGGCTGACAACAGCGGCAGCAGCAGCAGCCGTCGCTCCATCATCAACGGCACCGTCGACGTCCTTCGCTCGTCGCCGTCGCTCGACTCTTCGGCGCTCTCCTCCTCCTCCTCGAGCTCGAGCAGCTCGATGTCAAGCTCAAGGTCCAACTCGTCGCTGTCGACTTCTTCTTCGTCGCCGCCACCACCAACTTCTCAGGCGCCACAAAAGGCGCCAATTCAGGCGACGGAGGTGGTGGGCGCCACTCGGGAGAACCGCCTCGCCCGACTCAGTCAGCAGATGGCCAATAAGTGGTCCAACAAGATGAAGATCTACCTGCGCAAGAACTGAAGAGGAGGAGGAGAAGGAACTGGTCTTTTCTGGTTCTAACCTCTTCCTTTTTTTCCGCTGTACATACACTGTACCTCATCTCTCTTTCACCCAATCTCATCCTCACACACTTGGTGGTCCGCTGCTGCTGTTTATTATGGTAGAATAGAAGAGTTGGGGGCCATCTGTTTACACTTGCTTTGCGGCGACTAATTAGCGAACCGTTTCTACTTCTTCTTCATCTTTTCATCTCTTCATTCGGCATTCTCTACTTCTCATTACACACACGCAAGGCAGACAGAAACAGCACACAGCCACATTTGTACACTCATACTTCTCATTACACTTCATCTTTCTTACTCATTAATTTCATTACTCTTCATTAGAGTCATTCTTTAGTTAAGGCAAGGTTTGCCTTGGCCTTCGCCTTCACACAACTTCTGCAGAGATTTGCTCTGCTCTGTCACCGAGCAGCAGCTCCTGCGTCATCGTTTTTCTTCTCATCTTCTCATCTTCAGTCGATTATCCCCACACACACACACACCAGACCACCACCAGACTCCACCACGCTCTTTTACTCTTGCTTTCTTTGATCTTCTTCTTCTCTCCCTCCTTTCTTTATTTTTTGTACCGTTTTTCCACTCTCTCTCTCTCTCTCTTGGCGCTCTTATTCCCACTTTCTCATTGGTGTGCTGTCTTTCTGGTCTTTCTCATTTGCAATTAAAAAACTTTGCAAAACTAGTCGATTTCTTTCTGGGCGGTTGTTGCCGAGGTTCTGCTGTTGCTGCTGTTTGGAAAACAGTAGTTGTCCTGTGATCTAGAGTGAGGAGGATGATCCTCTTTCTATTTACTCTAGCTGGTTGGTTCTATTCTTGTTCTTGTTTTTCGTTTTTCTGTTTTCTTCGTCTTCTTCTTTTCCATTGTGTGGTGCAGATGCATTCATCTTCTCCTTTGCTGCTGCTCGTTATTCTTTGGCTTAGCCAAAAGACGACGACGACTACCAGCACGAGCTGGCACTAATCATCCAAACAGTGGTAGTAAAAGAGAGAGAGCTCTGGTAGTTTAGGTTCACTTGCTCTATTCTATCTTTGCTTTATTCTCCTTCGACCGGGGAAAGCCTCCAGTGTTCTCCTGGTGGTGAATGGAAACATCTCCTGCTGCTCTTCCTTTTGAGCATTTAAAAAACAACATTTGCAAACAAACAAGTTGAAAAGAGGGAGAACTAGCTGGCAAACTTGCATCGTCGCTGAATCGCTTCTCTTTTTTTGCTTTCAAAATCGAGCAGACAACGGTTTTCTGCTGTTGCTGGCTGCTGCTTTCGGAAAACCAGCGCCGTTGGAAAAGAAAAATGACACACGCACAGCAGGCAACTGTCCCGATTGAAAGGGAAAGGGAGAAAGAGAAATGCTCAAAAGTGCAACTCTTCGCTGCTGCTGCCGTCGTTCACGGTTCCTCTGGTTATTACACTACTGCTACTCTATTCTGCCGGTGTGCGATGTACGAATACACACACACACACACTCGAATTAGCACTGACATTTATTGGCCGCAGATCTCTGCTGCTGCTGCTGTTTTGATACTCTTTCTTTTTTCTTTCTTTTGCCGTTTCCATTTGCCAGAACTGCCGCCGCCGCCGCCGCCGAGTTTTGCTGCTGGGCGTCAGACTGATTAGTGTAGAGAAGTGTGTCTGTGCTTGAAGGAGTGAGTGAAAGTGTGTTAGATAACTCTGTATAATTCAGTGTGCTAGTGAACTGACTGTCTGTACGACTCCAGAATCCAACACACTCTTTTTCCCTTTCTCTAATCGGATTCTGGTCATTCCAGTTTGCACCAGAAAGTAGAAACTGAGAGAGCGTGGTAAGCTGAAATTGAAAACGCGCAGGCTGGCTGGCGTGCTCTGCCTTTGCCGCCTTATCGCCTAATTGCCAGCAGCTATTACTATTTTTTTGTGATCTGAAAACGGAAAATTTTGTTCTTTTTTTCGAGTATCAGAGTGGTAGTGTACAACTGATCACTTGACAGCTAGCTAAATTGCCCACGCGCTCATGTACCAATCAATCGGCAATCTAAATGTCATGCACCGGGCTTTTCTTTTATTGAAATTGTGCGTGCTTGAACTCTTGGTCACTACTGCTTTCACTGCTGCTATCAACTGTCAATTACCACTGACCGGCAAAGTCAAGGATGAGAGCCAAACAAATGAGAGTACCCCACTACCACCACCTACTAGTTAATTTTTTTATTTGACAATTTCCATGTTCAAGGCAGCACAAGCAAAAAAACTCGGTAAAGGTACAACTACCCCAAAGTTGTCCTTTACCTGATCATGAAACGTGCTCGCTTACCTTTTAAATTGCCCTGCTGCTCTAAATCTCTTTTCAAGAGATTGTGAAGGGTTCAAGAGCAATTTATTCAATTTGCCTAAATTGAACAGAGCTTTTTGTGTGGTGGTACCAGCAGCTGTCAGTCATTTTTTGTTCCCTCTGTTTTTGTTTTCAGTTTTGTCATTTCTTTTACCTTGACAGACTGAAGTGCAGAGATTTCAGCAGAGATTGAATAATGAAAGAGTGAAAGGAGAGAAGAACTTCAAGGTGCTTCTTCAGTACTTGTTGGTGGCGGCTTGTCTGCTTCCTTCATCAGAATCATCTAGTCTGCTTCTTCAATCGAAGACACTGTCTGACTGACTAGCCCAGTCGATTAGAGTGCAAAATGGAAGCTATTAATGGACAACTGACTGACTGATTTTGTGTGTTTGTGTGTTCTTGTGCACACTTTTTACCGCACACCTACTTCTACTTCACTTTGGGCGACATTTTTTTGCAGACTGAGTACAGCTCTTTAACTTTGATTTTAGCTGCCAAAAACGAATGAACTGGAACAAAAAGCAGCAGCAAGTGCAAGTGCACTGGGGTGGTCTGATTTGGCCAAGTGCAAAGTGCATGATTACAGTTTTGGATATAATTGTTGTAGTACCAGAGTTGGCTGATTGTTTTGTAGTGTGTGTGTGTGTGTTTGCTTACTTATTAACTGCACTACTGCCAGTGATATTGTAGCACTCTCTCTCTGCTTGACCACTTGCTGTGTTTGGTATTCTCTGTGATTGAGTTCGCTATGAGTGCCCATGTTCACCGCATGTTTTCATGTTGAGGACTACTTCGGTTCTTGACCTGAAACATGGAAGGGGATATTTTACCAGCAGAAGTAGCAGAAGCAGCAGCACTAACATCGCTTGGCACTCTGCGCTCACCTTTTTCCGATTCCTTCTCGCTTTCACTTTAGCGGACACAGAAAAAGACCGTGTTGAGCTCACGGTTGCTTTCGGTGCTGCGTGTTAATTAGATGCGAGATTGGAATGTTCTCTCTCTCAATCTCTTTTTATTGCCCGGTGTCATTCACACCGTTGCCCGTAAAGTGAAAGAAGTGTGCTCGGGAATTAACCCGAGCCAAAGTGAAAGAGGTAGTGAGTGAAGCGAGTAATCCGGAGACCAGTTTTTTCGCTTCCCACTTTTTCTTCTTTTTCTTCTTCTTCTTTTCCTTCACTTCTGCACAGTTTTTCGACCTTTGGTTGTTGCTGCTGCTCTGATTTAACTTATGGTGCTTTTTATGATCTGAATGAGTGAGGGAGCCTCCTAGTGATTTCTGCGCGTGAACCCTTGAAATTATTTACTCGCAGGATAGAGCAGATGGAAAGTACTCTTTCCATTAAGTTTGTGCTGTTCACTGTTTATCAGTGTCAACACCGGAGGCGAACAAAACTGGATTAGAGATTTTATGGTGATGTGTGGATGGATGGATCACACGTGTCAGGGATACTAATCAATCAGCAGGATGAAAGAAGGCAGCAACAAAAAAAAGAAAAAGCTAATCAATATTCAGTCAAGCGGTAGAATCGGTTTGCGGTGTTTTTTCTTCAGCACCAGCAACAGCACCTAGACAAGTGCACAAAATTTTTGCTTTAATTTAAAAAAATACATTTTACTGACTAATAAATTAAAAGTTAGAGAGAGTGGCTACACTCGGCTGGGGATTTGCTACACAGCCAGTTGTTAACCAGCTAGTTTGTGCACAGACCTCCTTTTCATTAGAGTGGCTGATTGAAAAAGAAAGAGAGAGAAAGAGGGAGAACAAGAAAGAGAGAAAGAAGAACAAGATTAGTACAATTGGGACTTTTTCTGGCTTTGCTTTCTGGCACTTCTGGCCGTCTGGTGGTGCTGCACAAAGCAAAGTTTGTGCCAAGTGAAACCTCTGCTCTTTGGAACTTCTCCTTGCTGTGGTAATCAGATATCTGCTGCTGCTGGAGATGTGCCATCTGATCATCTTGTCAGCTTTTTGTTCGACTGTGCTCATCCTCCATGCTCATTACTTTGCACATTGTTTTCCCTACAGAAGGAACCTTCTGAGGACCTTGAAATTTGAGTACAAGCTCAGGGGCGGGAGGCGAGGAGAGATTTAGTAGTGGGTAGATGGCTAGCTTCCAGTGCAATGCTGGTGCACTAGCAGTAGTAAAAGTGCGGGCAAAAAGTCTTTTTGCCCGCGATTTGATGGCCAATCAAGTCGATTGCTGCTGCTGCTGCTGCTGTTGCTGAATGTTATTCGATGCTGAATGCCGCCGCATCATTTGATGGCTTCAGTTTTTCTTTCTTTTGGTTGTGATGGTGGTGGTGGTTCTTTTGGTTATCATCCACATCCCCACTTGAGAAGATGATGACCTTTACTATTTAGTATGCTGCTGTTGTGTTTGTGTTGCCACTTTTACTGATGTTGTTGTTGTGTTTTATTGCAACGGCAGTCAACCTCGACTGCTGCTGCTGCTGCTGCTGATGTTTTACGACCACCATCGCCGCAGCGAAATCGGTCCAAGGAGACTTGCCTTTCCTTTTCTCCTTCACCAGTGCACTGATGGTGGTGATCAGTTAGGATGCAAAAAAATTATGGTCTTGTTTACTACTCTTTTACAAACCCACACACACACAGACACACTCGGTTATCAGCGGAAAATCGATTGGAAGTGTGTGTGAACCAGTGGGAATAGAACTGTGTGCCAGTGGGAGAAAACGACTGTGACTGCAATTGCATTTGCCAATGAGAATGTCAATTGGAACTGTGAGGAGAATTAGAGCTGACCAGTGCTTCACTACTACTACTACTACTTTTACTCTAACTACTACTACGTTACAGTCTTCTTTCTAGGCATAAGCGGATTTATTATTATCGGCTGCAGTGCCTACTTTTTTCCTTTTTTATGAACTGCACCTAAAATGGTGAATGTGTGTGTGTGAGCAAGAGAGAAATGGCTGAAAATATTAGAGAATGAGGTAGAAAAAATGGTGGAAATTCCACTGCCAAACTGCTGAAACGGCTTCTCTCGCCTTCCTCAATCCTAGTGACTGCCTTCAGTCAGCTTAGAAAGAAGGAAAAAGGAAAGAGGGAAAATGAATGAGACAAAAATGAGTCACTTCGGTGTTGGAAAGATCGATGTACTTTTTCTGTATTTTTGTATATGTGTGTTCCTCTTCTCCCGAGAGTGAAAAGGCGTTGGTGCACTACTCCGCCAAACGCTGATCAATTCGGAGGGAAGCAGTCAGGCAGGCAGGCACATTTTTTCACTTTTGGACGTCCGTCATTTTCCTCACTCTTTTTTGCTTCCCTTTATTTCTATTCACTGTCCGTACAATCGATTGCTCGCCAATCAGCCGCAGTTTTCTTCTTCTTTTTTTCCAGTTCTTTGTCAGAAACTCAGCAGCAGCTAACGAGTTCCTCACACTGAGTTTGGTGTTTCTTGAGAAAAACATTTTCTTTGCTTTTGAATATTTTTGGGAATTGAAAAATGATTTTCCAGTCAGTACTGGTGGTGGTTCACTAAACTTATGCACGGTTTGGTGGACATTTTTCTTTAGCCCCAGAAACTTTTTTTTGCAATTAAAATTGAGAATAAATGAAATAATGAGTTGTGAGAGAGATGCACCTTTTTAAATCGGGGAAGTATAGCATCAAAGTGGGAATTAGAAGATGATGATGATGATGAAGACGAGACGACACAAATTCTCAGAAAGTGAAGATTTTTCTTCTTGTTTTTTTTCAGTCAAGCTGCTTTCACATTTGATCATGCTCATGATCAGTTAGCCCCTTTTCTGCTCTTCTGAAGAATCATTAGAATTCGCCTGAATCGTCTGAGAGAAACGGGGAATAAAAGTTTGCCTAGTCACACTGTGAATGCTCTCTTTCTCCTTTTGCAATAGTCAAATTAGATTTTCCCGTTGATTTTACCACTGATGCTGCTGCTGCTTCTGCATTGGTTAGTAGTATTCGACTAACCAATTTCAGGAGAAATTCATTGACTGCGACAGCAAAGAGAGGAAAATGGCATTAAATTTAGATTACTCTATATTTAGATGCAGCGCATTAGACCCTTTTTACAATTTTCCTCTCTTTTTCTCCTCTTTTCCCTGTGTTTTGAGGTTGTATAAATACACTTTTCGCTTTAAAATTTAAGCCTGAGCAAGGTTTTTCTCCTGCTGCTGCTGCTGCTGCCGCCGCCTCTGCCGCCCATGAAAGCTAATTTATGAAGTGGGTGCCATTTTATTAACCATTTTTTATATTATTATTATTTCACATCCGCTCATTCATTTTTCTTCTTCGTTTTCAAGTGTGTGTGCTGTAATTTTCAGTGCACTTCAGTGCACTCACTCGCTCACTTGAAGGGCTGCACGCACTAGTTTGCGTTTGCTTACTTTTTACTGCCTATTTATTTTTGTCTACCTTTCCCTACCTTTTAAGCAGTTCAAACCGAGTACCCACGAGTTTCACGCCGCCGCCGTTTTTACCATACTATCGATCGTTCGTCACCAAGCCACACTGAGTTAAGCAATTGAAAACAGCATTTTTCCTGTTGCAGTTGGTGGTGATGGGCTTGCTTTCAATTTGCTCCTTTTTGCAATCGATCAGTTTTCAGCTGCTGCTGCTGCTGTTTCTGTACAGTGTTTCGCCCTCTCTTCAGTCGACGACTGTATAATTTGCGACCACTGGCACAAAAATAGCCGCCGATGCTCTTGGTAGTGCACCTTCTTTCCCCTCTCTACAGTCTGAGAATGAGAGGGAGAAAGTAAGTTGGTAATTGCACTTGTCAATTATTTACCATCGCGACAAATGAGAAAGAGAGAGAGAGAGAGAGAGAGAGAGAGAGAGAGAGAGAGAATGAAGAGGATTGATGCATTACTAATACTACTACCACCACTGAGGAACAAACCGACTACATTGTAGCACACAGGCTGAGTTGTTGTACACAGTGCTGAGTTTGACGACAGCGGAGAAAAGTGAAGAGAGGAATCCGATTAGAATCCTCCAGCTCTTTTTCTCCGATGGGAAAAGCTCAGATCTCAGGAGCTAGGAGGTAGACAGTAGAGTACTGAAACTGAAACGGTGTTGTACAGTGCTGTACAAGGGGCAGGGGCAATCAGTGTCAGTGATGTGTGTGTGTGTGTGTGTGTGTGTGCTACCTGGAAGGCTAAACACGAATTCACCTTGCCTTTTTTTGGTAGCCAACTTTTTTAGCTTTTCATTGAAAACTTTGTTTGACAGCTTTCTCTCTCTCTCTCTCTCTCTCTCTCTCTCTCTCTCTCTTCTCTCTTCTCTTCGCCTACGACTTTTTGCTTCGCTTCAAGAGGTTCTGCTTTAAACGGAGAAGAGGACAAAATTAGACGCAGAATTTGCTGTCTTCTCTTTTTGCCTGCTATTAATTCTTTTTCCGTGTAATGGGTCTCGGTGAATGGTTGTTGTTGTCGTACCGTCGTCGTCGTCGTGTTTCGTTTTCTTTCTATTCTTGTTACCCGTCGACCAGAAGAAGAAGAAGAAGAGAACAGTGTTGGCGGTGAAAGGCTGCTGCTGCTGTTGCTGCTGCTGGGTAATTTAATTAGCTCGAAATTAGTTGAAAGAATGAATGAATTAGCGAATCGAATCAGGCCAGACAGGCAGGCTGGCTGCATGACAGTGGACAATTAGTCATCAGAAGCTAGATAGCTAACTAACTAACCAGAGAGAACATTCTCGATAGTGATCGCTTAAAACAGGCAGATCTGATTGAACAGAGGAGAGAGTCTGTCTGGAGCTTGTTGCTGGCGGAAGTTGCCTTTGCCGCCATTAACCCGTTAATTTTGCACTCTATTTTCAGAGCATGAGACGGTAAATTATTGTGGTCTATGCTTCTGATATTGAGCTCCGATGTTGCTTCCGTGTTCGCTGCCGAGTTTCTCTTTAGCTGTGCACTGAAACACTTCCGAATGCGTGCCGATTACCGAGCTGAGTTGAGTTGAACTGGCTGCTGCAGTGAACGTTGCCGAGTTCTCGTCGGCTTATGACGTCGAGCTCGGTATAGTTCTTTTTTCTTTTTCTTCTGAAAAAGCAGCAGCAGCAGCTGTATGTGCGGGTATATGATTATGACGTGCGGCGCGTCAATGACTGCTGAATGAGATGAAGAAGAAGAAGAAGAGGCAGAGAAAGAGATAGAAGGAAGAAAGAGCTAAAGGGAATGTCAGCAGCAAAAGCAGTGGGTTCTAGGTATAGTATTTCTACGCTACTGCAGTTGAACCCGAGTACATTCGCCTCTCTCTCTCTCTCTCTTTCTTTCTTTCCTTCTCTTTCACTGCTCATCACCGGTAATTCACCAGTGATCTGAGTTCTGAGTTCTGTGGAGGAGGGGGTCTAATGGAAAGTCTAAGTGAGCTATTTAGTGGTGATGGAAAAAGATGAATTGAATAGAGAAGGAGGAAGGAAAAGAGGATGATGATGATGATGATGATGATGAGCTTTGCTTTTGATGCTTTTGGCAGTGGTAGTGGCGGCAGTTTGGCCATTGACACTTGGCAGCAGGCCAGGTTTAGCCTGTATTTATGTACAGTATTGGCCCTGAATGCACACACACACTTTCTTTTTCTCTTTTATGCTCGAGCTTATTTGTACTTGTACGGTAGTTCTTTTCCATCACCACCACCACCACCACCAAAAGTGAGGGTGAAACACGAGCCAGCCCGGATACTCACTCACGAACAGTCTGATTGAGACGGAATTAGGAAACATTGTACGACTACGGCGAGGGTATAGGGGCAAAGGAGGGAGGGAAAGAAAGCACACACACTGGCCCGGCTTTGTCCGGTGATTATTGTGCCATTATTATTGGCTTTGCTGCTGCACAATCCATCCATCCATCCATCCTGTTTGTCTGCTCTTTTTCTGTTTGCTTTTTCTTCTCCTCACTTTTCCCTTTCCTTTCCCTCCCATGTATTCCCGGTATTACTGATCACTGACTGTCAATTGGCTATGGCAGCAGCAGCAGCAGCAGCAGCGGCAAAGTTCAATGAATTCAGTAGCGGTGGTGGGGAAATTTGCTTGCTTCTGCTGTTTGTTTGTTTGCTAATTGGTTCGGCTCTGGTCATGTTCTTGCTACTCTCAATGGCCGGTTTTGGATCTCTGGTGTCGTCTCTTCTCTCTCCCCTTTCCTGTGTGTTCTGGTCTTTTTCTTTTTTTTCTTGTTCCCCTTCTCGTCCATCATCCAGTCATCACTGCTGATGGCTATCATCATCTAATCATTTCTCAAAGTTGGCCGCCGTATTATTATTATCAAAGGGGCCAATGCTGCCAATAATTACTTCCCCAATCTCTTTGGTTCTCTGTTTGAGTTTTTGCTGCATTTTTGTTGCTGTTTTTGATTATTATTATTACACCGTCCTCTTCTTCCTCCTTCTCTTTGATCCTTGTTCATTTTTGCTAAAAGCATTTCCTTCTTTATCCCAGCTTCTTTCTTTCTTTCTTTATTTCACTTCGGTGATGTGAACAACAAACAGAGGAAGCTGCTGCTCTGTTCCGTTTTTTCCTGTTGATGCTGATCTTCTTTTGCCACAGCAGCAGCAGCAACCTCTTCCGCGTCTGGCGTTTGTTGTTGACTTGCTCTTCTCTGTGTACTTTGATCGAGATCGGTTTCTTCCCCCTGCTGCTGCTGTGCTTTTAGTGCAAAAACCAGCGGTGATGAACTCAATTTCTGAACTCACTCTCTCACTTTCTCGCTCTAAAAGTTGCCAGCCGAACACGAATCTCCTCGCTTGTCAGCATCATGTCGACCTAAAATTGAGGAAAATTGTGTGCAGTCTTAGCTTGTTTTGCTGCCGCTTTCTGACCCCTTTTTCCTGCTTTTCTAAACATCATAATTGGGTCAGTTTAGTCTTTTCGTTTAGTCACTTTCACTTTGCAGACCACTTTTGGTGTGCGTATAATCATAACAACTTTGTGGTGGAAAAGTTGGTCGTGGGCAACTGCCGCTGTTGCTGCTTTTGTGCTTGCTTTACCGAATGACGCCCAAGACTGAATGAAAAAAAGTTCACTTGAAAAAGAAAAACTGCTGCTGCTAATCACTGCGGTACTTGGACTTTTTATGCGTTATTAGTTTTGGTGGTAATCACCGGCGGTGACAAAAAATCAGTGGTAGTGGGGGTAGTACAGTTTTGGAGGAGAGATTTGCTGGCACACCATTACCACCCGCCGCTAAACTACGCAACACAGCACACTCTGTGCTAACCTCATTATTTGTAAAGTTGTGAGCACTTGTTTGTTTGCTTTGCACTCACTGTGCAGTTTGCACTCACTTGCTGTAAAGTGCAGCAGCAGCAAATGCACCAGCACTGAGCAAAACAATGGGCGCGTAATTAAAAAGTAGGACACCAGTGTACGAAGAGTGAACTGAACTGAATTGAGTGCACAACAACTCAACGTTGAAGTGAAAGTGGAAGTGAACGCATGTGTTTAGTCGAAAAAAGTTTAGGGGAGGTAATTGGATAGCAGCAGCAGCAGCAACTTTTGGATGCTACTTTTTTTGCTTTTTAGTTGGGGACAATAATCACTTTCCTTTGGTGACACAAAGCAGATGTGTGTGTGTGTGTGTGTGTGTGTTGAGTGGGCGCCCAGTTTGTGTGTGTGTGTGTGTTTGTGTTTTTTTGTATATGCGGACCATTTTAATTAGCCGCCAGCGACGGATTTGCCTGCAGCTAAAAACTTGCTACGACAGAGCTGTTGTTTGCGTTACAACTTTATATCAACTTTACTTGTCTTGTGCTGTTTTCTTGTTCTTTACTTGCACTTGGTCAAATGGAGGAGAAAAAAAGTTAAAAGAAGGGCGAAAACTGGTTGTTAGTAGCTGCTTTTGCTTCCTTCGGTGCATCATCTTTTTTCTCTTTTGGCTCTTTCCCCTCTTAATTATCCTCAAATTGGGCTGTCTTCTTTTTCCTCTTTTCTTTAGTTTTTGCTGCTGCTGCTGCTGCTGTTGGTGGTGGTGGCCATTTCCTTGGCTCGATCTCACCAAAGCATCATCATCATCATCGTCAGATGCAGCAGCAGCCGGCAAAGATTTATGACTGCTCTCATTTTCACCCGAAAAAGAAAGTAAAAGCAGACAGACACCAGAACCGATCGGCAGACGTTTCGGAGAAAACTAATGCTCAGGCTGCTGCTGCTGCTGCTGCTGCTGGTTCAAATGTGACGATTGACAGTGCCTCGATTGATGGTGAAAGTAGGTCTGCTTCTGCAGCACTGCTTTTAATTGACTTTTCCTGGCACCACTGACACCGTCATCAACAGTGACCATGACCACCACCACCACTTGAAGGACCACTGGACCAACTTCATTAGCTCCGCCAGGATCAGTTTGCGGTCAATGTCGATCGATGACTTCCATCCCATTCCATTCCATCCCATCCCATTCACTGTCCACTGCACTGCATTGCATTGACACTCACACTGCAGTTAACTGCAGTTAGTTGCTGCACACAGGAGATAACCGGTGAAGTGCTCAGAGTGGCTCTGAAAGCTCTGGAAACTTTGAATTCTTTCGTGCAGACAGGAATCGATGTCTATGAATGAATGAATGAATGCAAAAAGGGGCTCTGCTGAATGCTCCGCTTAGTGCTCGTCCGGGCTCACACATCTTCTACCACCACTGCTGAATAATTCTCCGAAGCTGGTCGATTAAGTAGTACTTTTCAATTCAATTCCTCGCAGTGTTGTGCAAATTCCACCGTGAATTTCGTATTTACCCAGAACTGACCAGCCAGCCAGCCAGTCAGTGGGCAGTGTGGTGAATGTCAATTTCGTTGAACTGTCTACCACAGTTTTCGTGTTAATTTCAACATTCAACTTGCAAGAAGAGGCAATAAAGGGTCGAAGTGGGCAAAGAGGAGGAAAAGGCAATAAAACGGGGCCGGTTTCGGGTTTCTCCCCTCTCCTCTCTCAATTGACGGATAACTTTTTTCCAGCTATTTGTTGTAGTGCTGAAAAAGCTTTAGGCAGCAATGCTGCAGCAAAAAAGCGCCCTCAACTTGACCACTACTCTCTTTCATGGTCAAGTTCTTGGCCAAAGAAGTGTTTGGTGACACTTTGGTATACAAAAAGAGAGATGTTTTCAGCTCCTTTTGTTGTCCTTTCCACCACCGCCACCGCCACCAACATATTGACTAGAGGAGTAGAGCACATCATATGACAAACACAGACACACACACAGACTGTGAGTTTGTAAGAAAAAGAGAGGGGAGACTTGATTAGACACACAACCAACTATTTGCCAAATTCAAAAGAAAAAAGTAAAGAACAGCTGACAACTGTAAGACCACACAGACAGAGACAGACAGACAGTCAACTGCATCACACTTTATTTACCACCAAACTGTCTCTATTTTTCTGCGGTTAGAAGCAGTCATCATCATTCCTCCTCTCCTCATTCACTGGCGTCATCATCAGTCATTCCCTAGCATTGAGTGGGCAACACAAAAAGGTGGGATTCTGTCCTTCTCCTGCCGTTCTCCTGCTCACGTCATCGGGGCTTACTATGTGTACAATAGCTTTTTCTTTCTCTTCTTTTCCTCTCCGGTAACTAGAACGAAGAGGAAAAAGCGAGCAAAAAGACGAGGGCGGCCAGCAGCTGTACGACGACGGTACGAGCGCTGTACGAGGCTGTCCCGCCGCCGCCGCCATTGTCGTCGTCATCGCCGTCACCGCCGTCATTACCACCACTCTTCTTTTCCCCCTTCTTCTTTTCGCCCTCCTTTTCCTTACTGTCATCGTCGTCGTCGTCGTCATCGTCGTCATCCTCGTCACCACCACCACCTTCCTCCTCGGAGCTGTCGGCGAACTTGCGCAGTACCTCGTCGTACATTTCGGTGCTGCCGTTGTTGGGCCGGGCGGGCAGCCCGAGCAGCTGACAGAAGAGGCCGTAGTGGTCGACCATGTCCATCTCCTCCACCACCTGGCCGCCGTCCTTGATGTCCGGCCCGGCGGCGTACATGATGCCGTCCATCTCCTCGACGAAGTGGGCGTCGTAGCCGTGGCCGCCGCGCGACAGATCGACCTTCCCGTCGCCGTCGTCGTCCTCGTGCGTCACCTTCCCCTTGATGGGTGGCTACAAGAAGAGAGGGAAGAAGGATTAGTAAGAGATAAACTGCAGAAAAATATGTGTGCAAATAAAGGTGAGAGGAGGCACTTCTTTTTATGGGCTTTCCGGTTACCGCATTGGTAGCAGTTTATCGGCACATCGAAAGGCGATCAATTGGAACATGAACAGAAAAACAAAAGAGACGGTACTTACCGGAAAAATGCGATAGCCCTTATCGGCGGTGAGGAAGATGGGCAGGAGGTCGCGTGTGGCGCCGCGCAGGTGGAATCGCTCTGCAGTTTAGGAGAGTGGGGGTAAAGTATGATAAGTGAGTGTTATTAGGTGTTAAAATATCGAAAAAAATTCCCTACCGGGAATGGTGCTTCGCTCGTAGACGTTCAGGCCGCGGACGTTCGCCTGGCGGAGCCTGTTGAGGACCTGAAATATGGGAGAAAATAGAAAATCGGTGTTAGTTTTTTACAGCTATTTATTTAGCTAACTACTTGAAAGCAGTTTTCAAAATTTTACCTCAGCGTGCTTTCCCCGCTCTGCGAGCAGCTGCATCGTCGAGCCGGCGCCCAGCGCCAGCTCCACATCATTAAAGTCGATCACAGTCTCCAGGTGGATCTCCCGGAAGCGCCTGGTGTCGATCATGCCGTGGTCGGAAAGGACGTAGAGGTTCACCTCGTCGTCCAGGTCCTTCTTCGTCAGCATGTCCTGCAGGTCGTAGAGGATCTCGTCGATGTCCCGCACCGCCTGCTTGGTCATCTTCGACTGCGGGCCGTAGCGGTGGCCTGAGAGAAGGGGAAAGAAAAGTACAAGAAAATAAGAATGGGCTTTCTTAGGCAATAGTGAGAAAACAAAAATAGCCAATTGGTAATTTGCTGCTGCATCAGCAGAAAGAGCGGCAGTTCTAGGAACCGACTGAGTTCGACGGCTCGAGAATAAGCGAGTAAAAGTGTGTATGGATAAGAATAATAAAGATGTGTTTGTGTAGTAAGCATACACTGGCCCCTAACACAATAGTAATAATAATCTGATAATGGGACCAATTCAATTGTCTACGATGCGTCTTCTTCTTTCTTTCTTGCTCTCTCTCTTTTCTACCCTTTGTACAGTGAAAGAGAATTTGTATGTGTGTGTGTGTGTGTGATTTTCCCTACCGATAAAGAAGATGAGGCCGTTTTTCCCATTAAATTGCCATTATTATCGCCTTTTTTAGCACTGCTGGAGAAACAAAAAAGATCCAGTTTTTTCTGCCTGCTTTTTTCTTTTGCAAGTGAATTAATTAAAGTGCTTCACATTACTTTCTTCTTCTTTTTCTCCTCTTTTTTCTGTCGTGTTTGCTGGCCGAATAATTAGTGTACTGTTCCCGTTGATGCCCATTGCAATCCCAGCAGAGAGTTTAGAGTGGCCTCTCCTCTTTCAGCTGCTGCTGCTGCTGATGCAGTCTTTTTATGAATGAGTACTTCAATTCATGAAAAGATGATGGAGACAATTGGGACATTTGAACCGACGGCAGCAGCAGCAGCAAAAAAGTCAATGTCAAGAGCAGAAAGCAGAATTGGCCTAGCATTGCAACAGGGCAGCCAGCAACATCCTCGTCGTTTATTTGCTTTTTCATTTGCTTCTCTCTCTCTCTCTCTCTCTCTCTCTCTCTCTCTCTCTTTGAAGTGAGGCAAATGAAAAAAAAGTACAATCAGGCTGCATTGTTTTAGTTCAGTGCCAGTGTTTCCCCATCTGCATCAGCTTCTTCTGTACCCGCATTCCACCGCAGAGGCGTTCGGAAGTGGTCGAAAAAGAGAAAGAGAAATAGAAAAGGGGAATGGAAAAAAGCGAGAGAAGAGGCAGCTGAAGAAGAAGAAGAAGAAGAAGAAAGTTCCGTAATTGAAAAAGAGCGAGCGAAACTGAATCTGAAAATAGAGTGGCAGTGGCGAAAGTTCGCTGGAAAAATGGTAATATCAGTAAGAGGCCACTTGGCCGAAAACGGACACACACACACAGAACAATGGCCGGCAAAAGAATGGAAATGATGGTGGTGGTGGTCAAGGAGAGAGCAAGGGACAGCAACAACAAACAACAATTTCACTGATGGGGGTTGTCTGGCTGGCTGGCTAGAGCCGGTTTGCTTCGGTTTCAGCTAAGGGCACTAAAACTCGAAAATTCTTTTTTATTGCTGCAATTTATGATGCTCTCTTCTGAATCACTCACTCACTCACTCACTCGTTCTCGTCACTCACCACCGGAACTGGCGGCAATAAACTTTGCACTGGTGATCGTCAAGTGAAGAGAACCACTACTAACACAAAAGGAAAACTTGGAACTTTCTACAAACACCTCGTCACTGTCGGCGCATCATCAGACTTTCTCGAGCGATTGCTCACCGCCACCAAAATTTCGCCTCAGAGTCTCGTGAACGCTATGCTTTTTCCTCCTGTAAAGCAACAGTAAAAAGTGGAATAGTGGAAAAGTTAACTGAAAGCAGACCACCACCACCACCACCTTTTCAGAATAAGCTGAACAATAATAAATTATGCTGTGCTTTTCTGGTGGTGGTGGTGGTGGTGGAAAAGAAGGGCGAGGGAGTTTTAATTGAGCGGTCGGGCAAATCCCCGGGACTAGGCGAGAGCTATTCAGTCTTTCTCTGTTTCTGTTTCTGTTTCTATTTCACCAGGAGGTTATATTTAAACCGCCAGCGAATTTAGGCGGAATTTAAGCCTTCTGTTTTTTTTGTTGCGGCTGCTGCTGCTGCCTATTCTGTTCTGCTCTATCTCTGTGTCTGCTCTAATTGGCCTAAAGGATCGTCATGCTGTGGATGCTAACATTGAAAACTGCAAATTAGAGCCTTCTCTGACTCCTAATCTCCTAAGCTCAAGCTACTGCAACAGAAGAAGCAGCTACCCAAATAGAACCAAGTGAGCACCTACCTGCCTTGTCGACGTTTTCGTAGTAGGCCAGCGCCAGGCGGTACCGGTGCTGCCTGAAGTCCTCGGTGATGGTCTCCAGCCAGCCGCGGAAGCGCTCCTGCTCCCGCCGAACTCCCGGGTGGCCGCTGTACGGCTCGCAGCGGGTCAGCGGCGGTGGCCGCTTCTTCCGCCTCTTATGGCTATCCCACCACCACCGTTACTATCATCATCATCATCCTCGGCCTCCACCCGCACCTGACAGCCGTCCCAGCCGTAGACGGCCGTCTTGATGCGGTGCCGCTCCGCCGTCCACCACAGCGGCTCCGCCCCCGTCCACCAGTGGGCGGCGGAGGCGTTGGGGTGGGGCGAGCCGAAGAAGAACTGCCCGGTGGCGCGGTCCCAGCGGGTGTTGGCCACGAAGCCGTGCGACTCGGGGTAGAGGCCGGTGAGGATGCTGTACCAGTTGGGGTAGGAGTCGGCGGGGTGGACGGGCGTCACCTCCTTTGCGAAGACGCCCCCCTTCGCCAGGCGCGGAAAGCCCTTGAGGGCGGCCCGGTCGCGGGCGACGTAGTCGTGCCGGAAGCCGTCCACGAGGATGATCAGCAGCTTGTGGTCCGCCTGGCTCTTTACGTCATCATCGTCGTCGTCGTCGTTTTCTGGTTTAGCGGCGTTGGTATCGGCGCCTGGTGGCGGAGAATGGAGACAGGGTTAGACACACATTTTGGCGGTTCAACTTTGATTTAGATGGAGTTTTATCTCCTTTTGAAGATGGCCCCAGAGAATGGTCTCAGCTGATAGTCTGAGCTTCACCAGGCGGAACGTACTCTACGTTCGACTCACTACCTGGATGCTTTTTTGTTTACCGCGTTTTTTCCCCGCTTTTCTGTTTCGAAAAGAATCCTCATTTTGATTTATCGTATCTTACCATCATCATCGTCATCGTCATCGTCATCATCGTCTTTCTCCTCGTCCGACTTCAGATCTTCATCCACCGCTTCCTTCTTCTCTTCATCGGGAGGCTCTTGATCTTCTGCCGCCGCCTCTGGTGCTTCGCCGTCTGGCTTGCCGTCGCCGTCCTTGTCCTCCGGTGCAGCAAGGCGGACTTGCCTCTTCAGGAGAGGATTCTCAAGGTCTGAAGGTAAGTGACTTTCATCTGTAGTTTGATGATTTACTGGTTGCACACTGCTGCTGCTGCTGCTGCTGCTGCTGTTTTGACTGAGAGGCAGACAGTGGACTGAAGTGCCTGGTGGAAGGTCGAGCAGCTGGCAGACGTTGAGAATGGCCACCGCCGTTGCCAGCAGGCGAACGCCTGGTAGCCACCTCATTTTTTCTTTCTATTATCGGCGCAGATCACAGTCAAAATACTTGAATGGCTTTAGTGGAAGTTGCCTAAAAAGAATTGCTGGACTGGAATGATGACGATGGCAGTGAGTAATGTGAAAGTTGTTGTTGTTGAGCAGTTCGATCAGAACTTTGACTGACTGACTGTCTCGACAGTCGTCTGACTGCTTCACGCCACTTTACTTTACCTTGCTTTCCACTTTGGGTCACCAGCAACATCGCAGAAATCGCAGAAGCAGAAGCGAGACTCCTCTACCTCTGTTTATGTCGTGCTGTTGCTAGTGCTGATGCTGATGCCTGTTGATGCCAAGAAGTGTTTATTTTTAGATGCACCAGACACAACTCGATTCTATGACAACTGTTGCCAAGAGAATAGAGAAGAGAAAGAGAGAGAGAGAGAGCTATAAGGGAATACAATGCAGCCATGAAACGTCGTCTGCCTCTGTCACATTGATGAGATTCTTTCCCACTTCTGCTGCTGCTACTACTACTTTTAGTTTTATTCTTTCTACTTTGCGTATTTTGTCGTAAAATGGTCGCACTCCTCATCCTCTGATACTAGGACATCTTCGGGTGCTCCACCAGTTGATTTCAATTTAGAACTTCGTCTCTAATGGCACAATACCGCTAATGGTAGAAGGTGATACTGCTCCACCTACAGAACGTACCAGAGGTTACGGCCTCTTGGAATGGTCACTCAGGCGTAAGTAATGAGAGAATGATGGTAGTGGTGGTGGCAATGGGCAAACCAAAAAACATATTTTCATTTGCATAAACTAAGATCTGAATTTAATCTTCTTGCCTGCATCGATGTATCGATAGCATCGGTCATTATCAGCAGCAGCGATGGTGGCGGCGCCAACTTGTTTTCGTTTTCCAAAAGCGGTCTGCCAAAACAAGCATAAATACCGGTGTCTTCTTTCACCACCATCATCATCACCACCACCACCGTCGTCATCTTCATCGGCCACCGACTTCTTCAGTTCACCACCACCACCACCACTACTACCTCAAAGTTATCACCCAACAACATGGATCACCCTGGCGAAGCAGGTGCTGGCGCTGGTGGCAGTCAGTCGACCTCTTCTGGTTCTGGAACGGCTTCAACAAATGAAGGCGAGAAGAAGAAGGACGAGGAGGAGAAGTACTCCATCCTGCGGCAGCTGATCAACTCGCCGTCCAGCTCGCCGCCGATCGCCGAGCCGCCGCCGCCCGCGCCCACCTCCTCGATGATCGACCTCGCCAATGAGCAACGCCGGAAGATGCTGGAGGAGGCGCGCATAGCCGCAGAAGCCACCGGCGTCTTTCCACTTTCCGCCGGGCTGAGGCTGAGCATGGGGCCGCCAGGAAGCAACCAGGTCAGGTCGCTAAGGGTGACAAGACCACCACCACGACCACCACGACCATCAGCACCACGCCAGCGGCAGCAGCAGCAGCAGCCATCACCCTCAAGGCATGAACATCAACAGTTTCTACAACGCCTTCAGAGTTATTTTCCACCAGAGGTGCAGCAGGCCCAGCACTCTCACCCGCCCAGAGGAGCCCAGGCCCAACCACCGAATCGAATGATGCTAAGTCCGCAGGCGAGTCTGTCCCTGCAGAGGCTGCAGCAGTCTGCGGCATCTTCACTACGGCCCCATCATCAGTACGTACCGTATCGGGATGAGCTAGGCCGAGGTCAGCAGCAGCAGTATCTTGAGGCTACTCCACCCTCACTGCAGCCGCCTCCTCGCCCTCAAGTTCAGCAACTTCGGCAGCAGCGACAGCCTTTGCCGCTGCCTCAGCTTCGATTTCAGCCACCACCACCACCACAACAACGGCAACAGGTGCAACAAGTGCAACCGCCTACACCTGTGTCACTGGCATCATCGCAACCTGAGAGGCCTATTGCTGAACCACCAGCAACAGCTCAGGCAGTGCCTCATCCACAACAACAACAACAGACACAGCAAACACAACAACCTCACCCATCTAAGCCATCAACATCATCTGCTGCTGCTGATCAACCCGAGGTCCACCCCGCCGAACTGGGCTACCCGCTGGGAGGACGGCGGGTGACGCTGCTGAACGTCGCCGGGCTCTGTCGCTACGGCGCCCGCTTCGTCTACGACCTGGTCGGCACGATGCAGGAGACCTTTGAGAAGCTGAGCCACCACACCCGTCCTCCTTCACCGGCCAACTTTGAGGCGATGGTGGCCGCCGTCGAGGAGCTGCGGAAGGTCTCCAAGGTCGCCTTCACCAGTCTGCGCATCATCTCGCAGCAGGTGGAATTGAAGATCGGCCCGGTCCAGCAGCGGCTGATGGCGCAAAACGAGGGAAGAGCTCGGGACGTCATCGAGGCGCTCATTCCCTTCAAAGAGGACGACTCGGAGGAGGAGAAGGAGGATTCAGAAGAGGATTCAGATGATGATGATGACGTAGAAGCAGAGAATCGAGCGACCAATCCTCAGGAGTATCTGCCCTGCTCCGCCGTTCGCCGGAGCGTCTGGGAGCGCCGCCTGGCCACCGTGGAGGACGTCGACGGCCCCGCCCGATTGGCCGAACTGGAGCAGCAGCACCGAGAGCTGGTGGAGCAGTGTCGGCTGCGGAACCGCCAGCTGAAGGAGACCATTGACCGGATGCGAGCGCTGGTGCTGGACGTCAACACGATGATCGCCGTGGGCAGGGGCGTCGGCGGATTGCGCCGGGACTTTAGCAAGGCTGAGGATGCCTCGGAGTAAGTCGCTTTCACTTTTTTTCTTTTACATCAGTATGAGTGATTTGGCGTGGAGAGGATGCTGCTAGTAGGCAATGCAGTCGTTTAAATTAAAAGTATGATGCTGAGGATAACTTTGTTGAGGAAATAAAGGGTGATTCTTCGGCACTAAAAGAGGCGCTCTCAGGGGTCAACTGATAAGTGGCACTTGGTGGTGGTGGTGACTGTGGTGAGGGCGCTGGCTCTCTTTCCTTCTGCTGTGCTGCCAGAGCAGTGTCAGTCCACTGGCAGACACCGACCAGAGCAGACGTCGTGCTTACGTCGTCGTCGTCCTCTCTGATCGCTGTCTGCCAGTGAACTGGCTCTGCTCTGGAAACATCGGCCATTGGCCCGCTTCAAGACTGCTCCTCGGCGTCCACTTCGCCAGCGCCCTTCTCCTGGATCATCATCTCTTCTCCTCCTCATCGCTGGCCACCTTCGGCAACTTCTTCAGATAAGTATTTCTGTTGTTGTTGTGTTTCAGATCTTGATACTTTGTGTAACCTTTGCTTTTGTTTTCTTTTGCAGACTTCTCTTTCTCTCTGGAGCACTTTCAGCCCGGTGCTGATCACCACCACAACCACCACCACCGCCATCATCATCATCATCTCTGCCGGTCGGCTCGAGGCACCTGCTGGTGGTGGAGGACTTGGACGGACTTTGACGAGGACGACCCCAAGGATGGACGACAACAAGCCAAGTCGAGGATGGCGACACCGACGACACAGCAGCACAGCATCAGCGGACTTCGAGGATGGCCCCGAGGATGGACGACAGCGCAAGTCGAGGATGGCATCGCCGAAGCATCATCATCATCAGCATCACCAGCAGCAGCATCAGCGGACTTCGAGGATGGCCCCGAGGATGGACGACAGCGCAAGTCGAGGATGGCACCGCCGAAGCATCATCATCATCAGCATCATCATCAGTCCTTGGCTGTCTAAGCCGAGGACTTAGTTTCTATTTGTAAACCTTTGTATTGTTAAATGATTGAGAATGAATAAAGACATGTTTGAAATAGAGTTTGAAAAGTGTTTTATTGTTTATTATAAAAATACAAAAAGGAAAGAAAGGAAAGAAAGGAAAAGAAGAGAAGACAGCAACCCATGGCCTCCTCTCCGAATACTTACCCATCCGCTTCGCCGTCTTCAGACAGTCGACCGTCCTTGTCGCTGTCCTCTTCGGTCCCCCCACGTCCGAGGAAGGACAGTAATATCTTGAGGGACCTGTTCTTTTGATTACCCAGCAAATGTGCAAGGAGGAAAGAGCGGTCGAGACGCCCCAAGCACTAGCTGCGCACCATTTGTGGCTGGTGTTCCCCACCTTTTCAGCAGATCGACCGCCAGTGTCGACTGCCTCTTCGGCAGGGCAACCGTCCTGTTGCCTGCCTCTTCGCCCCGGCGTCGGTCTTCAGTCTTCGTCTTCGGTTTTCGTCGTCGTCGGTCTTCGTTGCCATCCATCCTGGAAGTCCATCCTGGTCGTCCATCCCGGTCGTCCATCCCGGTCGTCCATCCCGTTCGTTCTCGGTATCGTCGGTCCTGGTCGTCCTCCATCCTGGTCGCCATCGATCCGGGTCGTCGTCGGTCCTGGGGCTCGCTAAAAAAGGCTAAAGGTTAGAATGGCCAGGTGCTAATCACGCTGGCCATGGGTTGCTGCCAGGAAAAGAAAGGAAAGGAAAGAAGGAAAGAAAAAAAGATGAAGAGCACCAGCATAGATACTGGTGCTCTGGGGGTGATGGGGTGATGATGATGGTGATGATATTCAGCCCGGAGTGCGGGCGCGGGTGCCATCCGAGGGGCGCGAGAGTGAGAAAGTGAGGCCAGGGTATCTGCAAAGAGTAAACACAAGTTAGAAACAGAAGCAAACAAAGATACGGAACTTACCGTCGTCGGCAAAACTTGAGATGATCTTCACCATCACAACAAAGAGCGCGCACGGGCGCTATCAGCAACAGCAAAAGCAGCGGCGACGGCATGACCGCTCTCGTCGGTGTCTGTACGGCAAATGAGGCGACTGTAGCGCCGGTGTTAGCAGCGGCCGAAGCAGGCAGTCTGCTGACAGCTGTCAGGGGTGCCCGTCGTAGATGCAATGCAAGATACCGAAACGGGAACTTCAAATGCGGATATCTCGGGAAGTACTTGAGCAATCGAAGTTCTGCTTGCGCAGGGACACTTTACTAAGCGTTCTGAGTCGAATGGGACCATAAAACGAGGAGGTCAGATTTTTGGCCAAATCGGCCAAATCTGTAAGGCTATAGCCTTCAGATTTTGAAAATCTGGCCAAAAAATTTTTATTGCAGATTCTGACAGAACTCGACGAGAGGACTCTGAATCTGAAAGAGTTTTTGCTCCAGGACCACGGGAACATGGTCAATTTTAATTTTAAAGTTAATTAAAATTGTCATGTTTATTTAACGACCGCCAGATGGCGACAGGGGTTCCACAAACTTTATTTTCCTGGTATTCTGAACACGAGAAAAATAAAATTCACGGGCGATTTTTTGACGCCACTTTCAAGATGGCGACGACGGTGGCGTTCCTAGCGGACATCATTGGAAACTACCCGCTTTAAACGATAAATTCTGTCAATTTTTCAAACAGGCGTTTCTTGTGCCTGGAATGTCGCAGAGAGTTGAAAGTTGTTTTAAATGAAAGCTAAAGACTTGGCGCACAATCTGTATGTAAAATAAATAGGTTTTGACAAGTTTTGATGTTGCAAAAGTAGCACTGAAAACTTTAAAGTTAGATTCAAAAACAAAATACTTGTCAAAACTAATTTATTTTGTTTGTAGATTGTGCGCCAAGTCTTTAGCTTTCATTTAAAGCAACTTTC
Source organism: Tyrophagus putrescentiae (assembly GCA_024499935.1). Taxonomy (NCBI): domain Eukaryota; kingdom Metazoa; phylum Arthropoda; class Arachnida; order Sarcoptiformes; family Acaridae; genus Tyrophagus; species Tyrophagus putrescentiae. Next base: position 118,169 of record JAMZRA010000007.1, read on the forward strand.
AGCTTTCTACGACGTTCCAGGCCCAAGAAACGCCTGTTTGAAAAATTGACAGAATTTATCGTTAAAAGCGGGTAGTTTCCGACGTTGTCCGCTAGGAACGCCACCAGCGTCGCCATCTTGAAAGTGGCGTCAAAAAATCGCCCGTGAATTTTATTTTTCTCGTGTTCAGAATACCAGGAAAATAAACTTTATGGAACCCCTGTCGCCATCTGGTGTCAGCTGGACAAACATGGCAAAAGAACCAGACAAGACTGCACCAAAGTAGAGCAATTCAACCGAACTTGTACAATTCAAATGTTGTTTATTTCGTAAGTAAACAAGTTATATTCCACCCATCAGTGGAGAGAACAGGTGTGGATAAAAGAAAAACGGCTTGCTGAGTTGGAAACTCTGAAGGTCAGGTATGTGGTGACTAGAAATTACATGGTACCATGCCGTGGCAAGCGGTTTGTTGTTGGCTGTTGGTTTGATTGTTTGGTTGGGGTTTTGGGGAAACTGATAATGGGTTAATAAAAGACCGGGGCTACCTGCGAAGAAAGAGACAGAGAGAGAAAGTGTAAAAGCGTAACAACAAAAGAAGAAGGTAAGAACAAGTATACAGCTGAGAGAGAGTAATAATAAGAACAACAAAAACAACGCCTACAATGCTGAACAAGTAAAGTAAAAGCGTATGCGTCATGGACAGTTGGATCTGTACGTTGAAGCAGGTGGTGGTGATGATGGTGATGGAAGTGATGGGCACAAACCGAAGAAAACGAAGAAACGTCCTTTGCAAGGGTGAAACAAACAAACAAACTGAATGATGGTGCCCAAAGTGTTTTGGAAGTGTGGGGGTGAGTGAGTTAGTGCGTGGGTGAGTGATCAACTTCTTCAACTCCAGGGCCTGGCCCCGTCCTAATGAGTAGTAGCGGGTGAATGAACTTTCAGTGAGTAGCAGGAGTAGTAGTAGTACTTGTACAGTTGAAGTGAGAGAGTGAGAAAGACGAAAACGAAGGCGATCACGTAAAGTTGGGGAAGGGAAGAAAAGAAGTTGATTGCTGGCAAGTGTGCTGTGGAAGGTGGCTGCTGCTGCTGCTGGTGTGAATGGAAGATGGTGTGATTGGTAGGTTGGCTGAAATCTTGAAGATCTGGCTATGTGAATATCACCGCTGAGAGAGAAAGAGTGGATGGCCTCAGTTGAAGAGAGTTGTGCGAGAATGAGAGAGTTGAAACGAATGAGACGAGTGAAGATGAGTTTCAGTCAAGTTGACCACACCGGGATGGTGTTTATCCTCTGCTGTTGCTGCTGCTGCTGCTGACTTCCGGCCTGATTATTCTGCTGCTGCTGCTGCTGCTGTTGCTGAACCGATGGCGCCGAGGAGACGATGGTCGCGCTGATGGGCACCGCCGAGGTGGCGAGCTGGTGTTGAAGGCCCGCTGGGACGACCACCAACGGCTGCTGCTGCTGATGCTGATGTCCACCTCCTGAATGATGACCACCATCACCTCGGGATTGTGTTGTTGTTGCTGCTGCTGCTGCTGCTGCTGCTGAACGACCGCGGCAATGGACGCCAGTCGGGTGCTGTCAGAGAATCCGGCGGCGGCGGCGGCCACTGCAGACACCGGCGACACGGCCACCTTCTCAAACTGCTGGAGAATGGTGGAAAAGTGCTGCTGCTGGGAATTGTTGGCCGTGGCCGATGATGCTGAGGAAGCGGTCGAATGATCACCTTGATGAGCTATGGAGAGCGGACTGTTGTGGTTCGCCAGCATCGACAGCGGAACTGAGATGGTCGCCTGACCGCCACTTCCGCCGTGCTGCTGCTGCTGGAGCTGCTGTTGAAGATGCTGCTGTTGCTGTTGAAGATGAAGTTGCTGAGATTGCTGCTGTTGAAGCTGTTGCTGATGATGATGGTTAGAGGTAGTCGCTGCCACCCCAGCTGTAGAATTGGCGGCAATCACCGAGGTGAGATCAAGCGTGGTGGTGGCCACCACGCCGGGGGTAGTCGTGGTGACCAGCGACGGCTGCTGCTGCTGCTGATGTACGATCTGCTGCTGCGGTTGTTGTTGCTGTTGATGGGGCTGGTGGTGAACCATCTGCTGCTGCAGCGTTATAGTCGGCATCGAGGCTCCTGCAGTGGTGGCGATGGCAGTCGCATGTCCAATCGGGGCCATCTTCTTTTCCGGCGGATGGGCGTGTCGGTGGTCTTTTCGAATCACCAGCGCAGAGACGGCGCCGCCCTCGCCCAACAGCTTCGCTCCAGCGCCGCCGCCGCCGCTGTGGACCGTTTGCCGGTGGTGGCGGAGCTTATCAGGCCTCGAGTACCGCTTCTCGCAGCCCTCCACCTCGCAGCTGTACGGCTTCTCCCCGGTGTGGATCATCTTGTGGCGACTGAGGTCATTGCGCGATATGGAGCGGTAGTTGCAGCCCGTCCAGTCGCAGACGAAGGGCTTCTCCGAGGGGTCCTTGTGCACGAAGAGATGGCGATTCAGTTTGTAGGCGTTGCGGAAGCTCTTGCCGCACTGCGGGCACTGCCGGTTGCCGGTGGAAGCCGTTGATGCCGTGAGCGGCTGCTGTCCAAGAGCTGAGGCCGAGTGCGCCGTCGACGCCAGCTTCAGACTCTTCAGGTCGATCAGGTTGATGGTGCTCACCGCCGCCGGGGTCAGCTGCTGCGGCGCCGCTGTTGTCGTCCTCACGCCGGGCGTCCCGCCGATGATCGAGCCATGTTGGGCGGCAACAGCAGCAGCGCTGGCAACAGACAGGCCAATTGCACTGGCTGTTTGCTGGTGCTGCTGTTGCTGCTGCTGTTGCAGCTGCAGCTGTCGGGCGTGCTGCCTCGACTGGAGCTGCACCAGGCGGGCAATCTCCGCCTCCATCTCCCGATCCAACAGGCGCCTGGTGCGCTCCAGGTGCGCCAGCTCCAGGGCCAAATCGGCCGGCCGGCGGCCATTTTTCGCCCGCTGGTGGCGAAACTCGTACTGCAGAAACTCCATAAAGTTCTCCTGGAGGAAGCTGGGGTCGAGCTCGCGCTCAAAATCGACAAAGAACTTCCAGCTGACGTCGAAGCGGCCGATCAGCGTGGGAAAGGTGTGCCGCAGCTTGTAGAAGAGGTAGATGATCAGCAGTATGAGGAAGGTGAGGTCCTTCAGGATCTGGCTGTAGGTGGCGTACAGCAGCTGCTGTTGCTGCTGCTGTTGCTGAGCATTGAACAGCTCCAGCTCAGCTGCGGCCGCCGATGCACTTTGATGGTGATGCTGCTGTTGTTGGTGGTGATGGGGTGATTGTACCGAGGAAGCAGTAGAAGATGGAGGAGGTGGTGGTGGAGGAGGTGGCGGAGTTTGCTGCTGATGATGATGATCTTGGGCATTGAGTTGTGCAAGGTAGAGCTGTTGTTGCTGCTGCTGCAGCTGGTTAGGTTGCTCTTGCAGGTGGACGGCAGAATTCGAAGAGGAGGAAGTCCTGGCCATCAGCTCCAGTTGCTGCTGCTGTTGATGGGGATGGTGGTTGTGGTGGTGGTGATTATTGTGCGAGATGGGGCTCATCTGAAGATCCTGCTCCACCTTGAGCAGTAGATCGTGAGGGGTGGCGCCGCCGTTTGGCTGCTGAGTAGGATTGGAAGCGCTGTGAGAGCCGGAGGAAGTGGAAGGATGAGTTGAAGGAGGCTGTGGAGCACCGTTGCCGCCGCCGTTGAGGATCACTGCCGGCGAGTTTTGTTGTTGTTGTTGTTGTTGCTGCTGCTGTTTGCTTTTAGCGAGAATGTGGTCCTTCTTGGAAGGCATTTGTATGGGGGTCCTATCCCCTGCTGAAGACGTGGTTCCGCATGGGGTCCAGCGGAGGAACGTCAAAGATCTGCTCAAAGTTGAGACTCTCAAAGAGGCCCTTGTTGTAGAAGCGCGACAGCCAGAGGAGGATGGACTTGCCCTTGCCGTGGTTCTGGTCGCTGCCTGCAAAAAATAGAAACAAAAACAGTGTTAGGTTTGATCCAGCAAACTAAACACACAGCAGTCTAAAGCACTACTTACCAATCAAGACAGAGGCAAACCTGAAGAACTCCTTAAAGTACTGGTTGGTGTTGACCACAAAGTTGGCCAGATTCTGGCGGTTCATCTGATCGAAGCCGGTGATCTCGTCGGGCAGTGAGGCGCTGCTGCCACCACTGCCGAACGTTGCTGTTATGTTATTGTTGCTGTCAGTGGCTGCTAGCTTACTTCGACTTCCACGCCCTCCTCCTTTGGGTTTTAAGGAACCGCTGTTTGTGGTAGCGGCGGCGGCAGCAGCGGCCGCCGCCGCCGCAGCATTGGCAGCGTCGTAGATAAGGCGGTTGATGTCATTGAGGATGATCAGCAGGTGCGACTGCTGGTTCGTGTCCAGGGAGAAGGACATCGTGCATCGAGGAAGAAGAGGTGTTCGTTGTTAGCTACAACCCAGCGCCGAAGAGGAGGGAGGGGCGCGACCATCGGAGGCGAGACCGGGATAGGAGAAAAGCTGGACTTGATTCCGACTGATCAACCGGAGATGTTGGCGATGATGAAAGATGATGAAAAGAAAGTTGAAGTGATTGGACTTTTCAAAAAACACACTTTGTTTTGTTGTTGTGATTGTTGTTGTGATTTGTTGTTGCCGCTTCTATTTGGCTTCCAGACTTTCATCTGCGGGGAGAGAGAGGCGATCCGATCAGGCTGAGTTCTAAATGATGACAGTCGGTGGAGGTGGCAGCCAGCCAGTCAGTCAGTCAGTTCAGTGGGGGCAGTTCTTCAGTCGGATTCAGTTCGGGTGGTCAGACCTGGAGGTGGTGCTGGTGCTGGTGCTGCTAACCTGATGACCTAGTGGCCGCGGCAGCACTGAGGACATTGAAAAGTCGATTCCTGGTACTGTTGGTGTGTACTATTGCAATAGCTGCTGCTGTCCGTGCATGCCAGGTGAGTGGCATTGGCATTGGTGAGAATCCTCTGCACTCTCTCTCTCTCCTCTCTCACTGTCGCCAAACAACACTCGCTGGCGCGAGCCGAGTGCTATTTCCACTCAACGGCTGCTGCTGCTGAGATTTTGGGCGCCGCCGCCGCCGTTGAATCAACGGCAAAACTGGCGCACTGGCGCCCGCCAAAATTCTTTGAGCAAGTTCTCTTTATTCGGATCATCTGTTCTTTCTTTGACTCGAAGATGATGAAGTACTTTTCGGGCTTTTCTCCAGTTTGGACTCCTCTTTGCTCCTGCCAAAAAAGTACATTTTTGGGTAACATTTAAAAAACAAATCTCAACTTGGCAACAATCATTATTTGCTCCACACTTTTACTCTGTTTGCCCAAAAGTGTTCAAAAACTTCCTTTATTTACATTTTACGCTTAAAAATGGCATTTTTATTTTGTCGCTCTTTTTGCTCGGCAAAAAAATGGAAGAAAAAAAATAGTCAATGTGTAGAGAAGTGTCTAAACACAAACGAATCAAAGCTAGAAAAAGTAGTAGTAGTAGTAGTAGTAGCAGTAGTTGTAGGATCATTTAGAAATCGTCATCATCACTTAAAGCAAGTTAAGAGGAGTAATCTGTGCGCGTACAATTGTTTCGTCGGTAGGAAAATATAGAGAGAGAGAGAGAGAAAAAGTAGCTTGGTAGCTTAAGTCATCATCGTCGGTAAGGGAGGTAATTGGGAGGGTTATGTGCAAAAGAGTTGTTGATGATAGGATGAAAAAAGAAAACGAAGAAGAAGAAGGAAAAGCAAAAGCGATGAACGTAGGAAGAACTGAGTGAGAATAACCTTGTGTGACTGTGGTTGGTTGTGCAACTGGTAAACTTGTACGAGACTTAAGTAAGAGGATGAGGAGGAGGGCTAAGGTCGGCGTTATGGGGATGAGAAGGTATGATTCTATGATCAGGAAAAATGAAGAAGGAGGGAAAGGGTTACCAGTTACCACTTTCCCTCTCACACTCTCTCAGTAGAAGTTATTGAGCACCGAAGAGAGGTCGAGGTGCTGCTGGGCATTGTACAGGTCGTAGTGCAGCTGCTGGGGATCAGGCTCCTGCTGCTGCTGCTCATGAATCAGCTGACCTTGCTGTTGTTGCTGTTGATGCTGAGGCGAACTTTCGCTTCCCGGTCCTTGCTGCTGTCCTAGCCGCTGTACGACGACCACCTGCGTAGGACCGCCCCCGCCGCCTCTCTCCGATGGGTCCTGGTGGACCAGGCTTTGAAGGGTGGCACCGCCCACTGTGTACTGCTGCTGCTGCTGAACTAGACTGCTGACGTGACTGCCACTCAGGCTGTTGGTGGGCGTTGTCAGCGGTACTGTGCTGCTTTGCAGTTGCTGTTGATGAAGGTGTGACAGCTGCTGCTGCTGCTGCTGATGGGGATGACTTTGGTAGCCATTGCTGGTCACAATGACATTACCTCCTCCTCCGCCTCCTCCTCTTCCAAGCATTGAATTGGCCGTCGAGGAAATCGAGGTGAGGAGCTGTTGTTGTTGTTGCTGCTGTTGTTGCTGCTGAAGAGAACTGCTACTTGTGATGATCAAATTTTCCGCCTCCGATAAGTTCTGCGGCGACTGGCAGGGAGGGACCTGCTGCAGGGTTTGCAGTGTGCTGGTGATGGGCACCACCGCCGCAGGGGCCATCATCCGCAGATCGCGCACCACTTCGGCGGTGCCCATTGAGTTGAGTTGCAGTTGCTGCTGCTGCTGTGAAGTAGGCATCAGTTTGATGGCGTTTTGTTGGTGTTGTTGTTGCTGCTGCTGCTGCTGAAGTAGAACCGGCGGATTGGTCTTGCGACGAAGTACTGCCGGCAGGGCAGAGGAGTTTTGCACCTGAATGGCCGTCACCGAGTTGTTGTTGTTGTTATTATTGGTGGTGACAGGGCCCGAGTTGCTGAGGTTCACCAGGCTGCTGTAGTCGGCGACCTGGATGTGCACTTGCTGCTGCTGCTGCTGCTGCTGCTGAGGAAGTTGCTGTGAAATCTGCTGCTGCTGACTTCGAGGAGGTAACTGAGGCTGCTGCTGCTGTTGAATCTGATGAAGGTGTTGTTGCTGTTGTTGCTGTTGATGCTGCTGATTCGCCTGCATCAGCAGCTGCTCCACATTGATTCCGTTGATGGAGAGATGGGGCGGAATATGCAACGTCCTACCATTCTCCAGTATGGTAATCGGCTGGTTCGCCACCACCGTCGTCTCCGGTCCTCCTGGTTCGCCGTAGTTGATCTTCAGAATGCCGCCCGAGCTTTCGCCACTCAGGCCAGCACCGTCGGCGGAGGACATCGGTATCAGCAGTTGGGCGATTTGCTGTTGAGGTTGTTGCTGTGGCTGCTGCTGTGGCTGCTGCTGCGGCTGCGGAGGTAGAAACTGCAGCTGAAGTTGCTGAAGCTGATGCACCTGCTGTTGCTGCTGCTGCTGTTCAGGCTGATCGGGCTGCTGCTGCTGCTGAAGTTGAAGTTGTATTTGTTGTTGTTGTTGTTGTTGTTGTTGTGTTGTTGTTGTTTTGTTCTTGCAGCTTGACAGCATCGGCCGCTTTGGACTTGGCCGTCTGGCGGCCTCGCTTTGGCGTCGAGGCCTTCGCACCACCACCACCACCACCGCCTCTTCCTCCTCTCCTTCCACCACCACCTACTTCAGCGGCGATCGTCTCCAGCGCCTGGTGCAGCTCGTCACCTTCTTTAGCTGTCTCAGCAGCTTCTGCAGCAGAGGTAGCAGCACTGGCCGCCACCGCCGCCGCCCCCTTCTTCTTCTTGATCGGCCACTTGGGAATGGCAAAGCCGAGCTTGCGCAGGCGCTGCGCAATGACGATCCGCGAGATGGTGAAGTGCTCGGCAATCTCCTTCACCTTCGCCCGCGGATTCGCCTCCTTGTAGGCGCGCAGCTGCTCGTCGCTCACCTCCGGCCGCTCCACGGTGCGCACCCACTTGTCGACCACGTACTGAAAGCCGAGCTTCGGCAGCAGCCGCGACAGCGTCCCCGTCGAGAGCTTGAACTTGGCGGCAATCTGCCGGAGGTTGACCGACGGACTGTCGCTGACAAAGTCGATGATCTCCTTGCCCTTCGCGTCATCGACCTTCTGCGGCCGCCCACTGCGGTTCTTGTCGCCCAGCTTAAAGTCCTTCTGCTCGAAGCGCCGGTACCAGGTGTAGACGGAGGTCTTGTTGATGAAGCCGGCGCCGTGGATGGAGTTCAGGTATCTGAAAGAAGAAGAGTTTGTTAGATTTCGAAAAGGAGTTCTAAAAAGAGAAGGACTCTTACCGATTCGCCTCGCCGACGCTGAATTTGGCCTTGTAGCAGCGGAGAATTAGCTTCCGCTTCTCGCAGCGGTCCAGACAGGTGGTGGTCGTCGAGCAGATGGAGTTCGCCTCCAAAAGACCGCTGGAAATGGGCTCACCGCCTTCACCAACGATCGCCTGAGCATCCACTCCTTCAGAGTTTGGAGTTTGATTAGCTGTTGATGACTGCTGTCCGTCTCCACCGCTGACCACCGGGTAGGTGGTCACCACCCGCTTGTTCTTCACGGCGCCCTTCTCCTCGGCCGCCCTCGCCTCCGACACCGCCAGCTCCGCCTCGAGGACCTCGTCGAGGGGCGGCGGGTCGGCGGGAATGGGCTTCCGCCTCGGCCGCCGGAAGACCCACTGCAGCTTGACGAAGTCGTTAAAGTCCACCGGCGGCTCGCGCTCGCGGAAGACCGCGTACAGCTTCTTCACGGCGCCCTCCGTCAGGAAGGTCCCCTTACTTCCGTAGGTCTTGTTGAGGTGCAGCGAGGCGGCCTTCGGCGTCCGGTTCTCCATGAAGCAGTGGAAGCAGATCAGGCGCTTGTAGAGGTTCACCGTCTCCTTGCTCCACTGGTCCATGCAGTCCATGGTGGTGGTGGTGATAAGGGTGATTTGTTGGTTTGACTGAAATCGAAGTCAAAAGTTAAGTCCCAGTCGTTTAGAGATTCACATTGAGAGAGACAGGCTGACAGTCATCAACTTCTGCTGATGGTCATACTGCTGACACGCCTGTTTTGTTTCAGGCGAGAGAATCTTCACATCGTCACATCAGGTAGAAAGCGTCTAGTTCTTACTCAAAAATTGGTGCTGTCAGTTTCGGAAAAGTTCTATATGGAATTGAAAAATAAACTAATCAGTCAGCGAAAGGATCGCCCCACCTACACACTTACCTTCTCTGATTTCGAAGCTCAGCTCAATCAGTGTCAGCTCTGCTTTTTCCCTCACTGACAAGTCCATTGATCGCCCAATCTTCGCTCTCTCTGTCTTCTCACCTCGGTGTCTGCGGCATCGGCGGCGGCGACGAAGACGACGATGGAGTAATATTAATCAGTTGTGTATGTCAGGTCTTCACAAAAGTTTCCCCGTTTCCAGGCGCTGGAGGACGACGGCCAGTGCCTGTCTGTCTGGCCAGTCTGGCAGACAATAACAGAACTGCTGAGAAAGTGAGCACCTAACGGCGGCGGCGCCCCTGGCGGTATCTGGCGGTGGGCAGGGTAACTGCCAGATTGAATCAAAGATGAAGAGGAGGAAGGCAATGAGGAGGGAAGCTCAAAAATAGGTGATGATGATGATGATGATGCAGACTAGAAATAGAAAGAATGTCAATGTTTGGGTGATTACAAATAAACAACAACAGCTCACTTACGTTCACATCAAAGACAAAGGCAAAGGTTTTCAGCTGACGAGGTGGCCCAGAACTAGTGGCGGAATGACCAATGGAAATCGGTTGGACAACTCGGCCAACTCCGCCGCCTGCAACAGCGGCACCAGACTGAGGCCCTCGGAGAGAAAGGCGACCACCAACTGAAGCGATTCCTCACTTTGAAAATGATCATCCCTTTGATGCTTTTTGTCATCACTTGAACTGCTCCAGCCGACGTACTCTCCTCGCAGCATCAGGTAGATCGACTGCTGGTGAACGTCAAAGACATTTCGAAGCAGGCTTCGAAGCAGGCGGTCCCGGCGCCCCTCTTCTAGGCCCTTTGTTCTCTCCTCCTTGGAGAAGATCACTCCGGGCCGTCGGCGGTGGTTGCTCCCACCAGCAGGTCAAAGGCTCGAGGAAGAAGCGGTAAGAGAGAATGTTGTTGATTGTGGCCATTTGATGAGGATGATGATGAGGATGAAGAAAGGGAAGACGAGGAGAAGGAGTAGGTCATCTGATTGAGCAGTGCACTTTGGTGCAGGGGCCGTGGGTCGACGGGGACGACGACGACGCCGTCGAGAATCGGTCCAAAGGCGGTCAGGTGCTCCGGTGGGCTGACCAGCGCCCCGGCGCTCATCAACGTCCGAGACGGGCACCGAGCGAAGGCAATCGGTCATGCTCTGCTGGAGTGGTTGCAAAGAAAGGGAAAGCATTAGATCGGCGGATACAAAATGAGGTCGGTCACTGTGCCCGACGCCCGGTGAAACTCGGGAGCCGAGAGCGAAAGCGGCAACGCCGTGTGTCAGCAGTTTTCAATGGCAGGCTTCTCAGTCTGGCTGAAATTCTAGATTTTATAGGGGACGCTCGCAGAAGACGTTACGCGGATTTAGCGCCACCAGGAGCACTTGGTGACTTTTGGAACTACAGCTTCTTCACCAGGGCCGATAGATGGCGCTCCGAGCTTTTGAACATAAAAGTGAAGGACGCCGCTGTCGCCATCTATTGGCCCTGGCGGAAAAGCTTTAGTTTTACTTTCACTTATACACTAAACTGCTGGAACTTGCTTGTGACGGGATTTTGCTGGGCAGATAACGGAAGAAACAGTAGAGGAGGAGGAGGAGGAGGAAACTTTACCACCATCAACTGCTGAAGATGAGCAAATGGTGGTACCGGTGACGCCCGATAAGCGCTTTTAAATTTTTAAAATGTTGCAGCTGACTTTAAAGTCGCGTGATGGCAGCAGTGGTTTACGAAAAAACATTTTTTGTTTTTGTTTTTGTTTTTGTTTTTGGATTTGGGACTCTTGTTTACGTTTCGTTTTCTCTTTATCTCTTACCTTGGTCGCCGTACTCTGGCGAGAGTTTACTTTTCGAACATTCTGGGGAAAAAGGAGGTTTTTGGCGCAGAACTGTCTTCAATGGGCGCCACAGTTTGAGGTAAGACTGGAGTTTTGAGCAATCTTAAGTAGAAGACACTAAACTTTTTTTATCCTCTTCAAAACAGTAGGCAGCTCCCAATTTCGAAATTGAGCCATGGAGCAATCCAAGCGGGAAAACCAGCACCTCTACCAGCGTCTTCTAGTGTACCACTGCTTTCGAGACTCAAAGTCGGCCTCTGAAGCGGCCAGTCACCTGAACCAGACTTACAATGACGAGAACTTTGTCTCGCTGCAAACCGTCGAGGCGCTGTACGGTCGATTTGAAGAGCAGAGCTTCAACTTTGACGATCTCTGCCGACTGGACTTTGCTGGGCGGATAGCGGAAGAAACGGCAGAGAGGAGGAGGAGGAGGAGGAGGAAAGTACTTTACCACCATCAACTGCTGAAGATGAGCAAATGGTGGTACCAGTGACGCCCGTAGTCACCTCCTCTGATGATCTTCTCTTGGACGATGTTGAGCTGATGTTCGATAGCTCTGAAGTTACCGTAAACAATAACTCAGCCTCTGCTCCAGTTGATATCACAGTCCCTACATCAGCTGAAGAGGAGGAAAACAATTCAAATGAACCTCTCCCTGAACTTGCAGTGGTTGTCAAAAGAAAGCGAGGCCGACCACCAAAGGCCAGAAAAGAACCCGAAGAGAATTTAATTCCTCTTCAACCAGAACCTGAAGTAGTGGTGGTCACTGAAAAGAGAAAACGAGGACGACCGCCAAAGTCGGCCAAGTTGGTTCCAGAATTAGAGCCAGCTTCAGCTTCAGATTTAGCTCCAGATCAAGCTCCAGCATCAACGCCAACGCCAGCGCCAGAACCAGCTCAAATTGAAGATCCTGAAACCGCTGAAGAACTTCAACCAAAGCAGAAAATAGAACGAAAAAAGAAAAAAGCCGAAGCTTCTTTTGTTGTACCACGACCTTCCCTGCCACGAGAGGCTAGCAGGCCAAAGCCGAAGCCTCCTAAACCAAAGGGGCGAATTCGAATTCGGAAAAAACCGTCGACCGCCGAAGAGACCGAAAGAGCTCCAATCGATCCCAAGATCTTCCTTCCGAAAGCAATCGCCGAGGGAACCGCCAGGCCAGAGCCGCTCGACGACACCGCCGCCGGCGGAGTCCTCGACCTGCTGGGCAAACTGAGCGGCAAGATGAGCGACAACAAGCGGCTGAACCTGCGGCGGCGGCAGCTCTACCTCCACTGCTTCCAGGCGAAGTACAGCACCGCCGAGGCGGCGAAGTACCTCTGCTCGGTCTACGGCGAGGGCTTCACCTCAAAGAGCGGCGTCAGCGGCTGGTACCGCCGCTTCCGGCGCAACGAGTTCTCGCTGGACGACCGGAAGCGGCCCGGGGCGCCGGCGATGATCGACGGCGAGGAGCTGGCCGGGTACATGGCGGCGAACCCTGATGTGACGGTGACGCAGCTCTCGGAGCGGTACAAGGTAAGACAAGACAGCAAAGGATCTTTTCCTCAAATTGTTCTAAAACCGATCCTTTTTCCTCCTCCTCCTCCTCCTCCTCAGCTCCACCGGACGACCATTAAGAAGTGGCTGACCATCATCGGCTACCGCTACGTGGTGGACCGCTGGCAGAAGGTGGTGGCGGACCCAAGGGCGGCGGGCCCGCCCCCTGAGGCGGCCCTCACCGACCGCCAGCTGGTGGAGTACCGGCTGAAGTACCCGCAGGCGACGGTGCGCGAGGTGGCGGAGCACTTTCTGGTCAATCGGGGCGTGGTCGCCTGCCGCCTGCGCGCCCTCGGCTTCGACATTCCCAAGTGGCCGAGGTACGCGGCGAAGCGGTACAACAGCCGCGAGCGGCGGTGGGAGTACCGCCCCCTGGGACTGCACGTTCAGCCGGGGGAGAATGTCCGGAAGCGTACCTACAAGGAGATTAAGGAGTCCATGGAAAGGAAGAAGGCAAGGGAGGCGGCCTGCTGCTGCTGCTTCTGGCACGGCCACTTCAACGGCTACAGACCCGGAAGAGAATGAGACAAATTCTGCTGCTTCTGCTGACATTGCTGCTACCGCTTCCGCTGCTGATGACCTGATGACCGTTCCTGAGCAGCTTCAGATGCTCGAGCTGGTGCAGCTTGACGCCCAGCAGCAGCAGCAGATGATGATGACCTCCACAGAGGCAAACTTTGCCAGCAATATCAACTCCAATGTCAGTACTCTCCTGCCGGCCGTTCTTCGCCACAAGACGAACACTTCCGCCACGGCCACTTCGACCCTCAACAGTATCATCAGCTCCATCAATTCCATCAGCAGCAACAGCAATCTCAGCAATCTCAGCAATCTTCAACAGACTTCAGCTTTGTACCCGCCGAATCAGAGCTCGTTCAGCAGCAATCACCAAGCTCTCATTCAGCTGAACGGAAATGGTACGCTAGGCACTTTTGAGCAGCAAAATATCATCGTCGGGCCACCGTCTTCAGCCTCGGCGACGACGTACCTTCAAACGAATGGCCAACTGCCGTACATTGCCGCCGTACAGCAGCAGGGCCAGCAGCAGCAGCTGCTTCAACAGACAAACAGCTACGAGAGCAGCAGCAGCAGCAGTTTCGCCCAGCAGATGGGCCTGGACAGTGCCCAGGTACAGTCCCTCCTCCATCCGTATTACATGTAATAATAGTAATAGTAGTGTACAGAGGTCTTCCGCCCACCACTCTATGAAGTAGCTCTCTATGTTTTGTTTTTCCTTTATAAACACATTCACTCACCTTCTTCTTCTTCTTCTTTTCGATGTACATCCTCGAGAGTGCACAGTGCAGCTTACAGCACCTCGGACATGGTGCGCTTTGGCACGGTGACCACTGGCGGCGGTGGCTTCTTATTTGAAGAGGTGGTGGTGGTGTTGTCAGTCTTCTTCTCAGTGAAGGCCTCGGATGTTGATGGAGTGCCGGACGAGGTTCCCTCACCACTCTCCTCACCTTGGCCCTCCTCCTCCTCAACGTCAACTTGGCCGTCCTTGGGCTTTTTGTTTGGAGAGCGGCGATGCTGCTGACGAAAAGCGAGAAGAGTTTCCTTGTTGTCCCTCGGCGTCTTGGGCGTTCGCTTCTTCTTCTTCTTCTGGCCCACACCTTTGCCCGCCTTTTCGAAGTTTTGCTGCTCCAGGTCTTTCTTCAGCAGTGGTCCGCCCTCCTCGCCGGGCAGCGGCCCGCTGCAGTACTTGCAGTAGAAGGTAACTACCAGGCCGATGAGGAGGAGCGACACGACGACGGCCACCACGGCGAAGGTGAGCGGCGTGCTGTACCGGTCCACCAGCAGGGTGACCGGAATGGGGAACTTGCTGTACACCGTCTGGCAGCGGTTGGCTGGCTGGCGCTGGGCGAGGTCCTCCGCCGCCGGGTAGAGGCGCGGGTCGCAGCTGAAGAACGCCTCGTAGGGGATGTTCCGTCGGTGGCGGTACTGATCTTTGGCGGGCCGGGCGGCGAAGTAGGTGTCTGCCAAACAGAAAGAGAAGAAAGAGAAGAGCTCATTTAGAACACAAGGAAAGAAAAGCGAGCTCAAACAAAACAAATCTGTCTGGTACCGAGGTAGCCAAAGTCGTTGATGACGTAGACGCAGCCGATGGCCACGTCCATCAGGTAGACATAGCCGCGGTGGCGGTAGCCCACGGGGGGCTCGCTGAAGAGCGACCGAATGCGGCGGTCGCTGGGGCGGCGGGTGCTGACGTCCTCCTGCGGTGGACGTTGATGTGCTCTCGGTGGACGAGGACCACCTCATTGGGGAACTCGCTCTTCTCCAGGTAGAAGAAGGGCGCGAGGACGCGGGCCGAGGCGGGGGCGTCGAAGCGGTGGATCGCCTCCAGCGTCATCTCAGTTGCGGACAGCTTGTTCAGGTCGTAGACGATGAAGGGCACCTGGTTGTCGTAGATGTCTGCAGCGGCGGGGTGGAAATAGGAAAACGGTTGAAGAAGATTCTTCAAGGTTCGAAAATGGACTTCGTAATCATCACCACCACCACACCCCCTTACCCTTGTGAATCACCCAGCCCAGCGTTCCCCAGCGACTCGACTCGGCGACGATGGTGTAGTCGGGGTGACCCGTTTCGCCTCCTTCCACATCGCCTTCCACTGCCAGAAGCGAATCCACCGGTAGACGCCCATGTACTCGGCGTCCTCGGTCACCAGGTTCAGGCCTCGGCGAAGCGGGATCGATCATCGGTGGCGTAGATGCCCTGGCGGGCCTCGAGGAAGAAGACCGCCTTCGTGGGCGAGGTCAGCGCGAAGGACTCCACGGCGCGGCCCACCTCGCCGTCTTTCCAGCCCATGTAGGCGCCAATGGGCAGGGAGGAGTGGTTCACCGGAAGTGAGCCGGCATTCGGCACCAGGTACTGGCGGTCGCCCTCAAACAGGGCCAGCATGTCGCGGCTCGGGTCGTAGGAGATCGACTTGAGGTGGATGCGGTCGAAGTGGCCGGACATGATCTTGTCGCAGAGGTGGCGGTGGTCCTGAGGACAAGTTTTGTTGTTGTTGTTGTGGTAAGTTTCAACCTTTTTGTTTTACCATCTTTCTTACCTGAGCTTGCACCTGAAGTAGCTGGTAGTTGGTCCCTAGGAAGACAAAGAGCAGTAGTGGCAGGAGATACAGTTTCATGTTGGTTTTAGTTTGGGAAAATCAAACGTGTAGTTCAAATGAGAAGGAGAAAAGGATGTTTGTAAAAAAGTGCGCAACGTCATGATAGTTTTATTGCAGATCAACCATTGTTTATTGTTTAGAAAAACTCTAACTCTAATATTTTAGAACAACTTTTGGGGCACTACTGAAGAAAGCTTTGTTTGTGTGCTGAACTCAGTTCGGCGTCTCGGGCGCCTTTTCACCCTTCTGCTGCTGCTCCTCGAAGGCCTTCAGCACCTCGGCCCTCTGGTGCGTCGCATCGCAGAAGGGCGCCCTGTTCGTCTGCTTGCAGTTGCAGATGAAGTACGGCTTAACCTCGGTGCACTCCCACTTGACCGGGCGCAGCTTGATGTCAGGGCGCTTGTGGGTGCCGTCGCAGAATGGCTGCAGAAGAGGAAGAAATCGGATTAGATTTAGAAATGAAAACGTTTGCAAAAGATCAAAAACACTTGCCTGCTTCTTACTCTCACCGCAGCTGCACCAGAAGTAGGTCTTTCCCTCGGTGGGGGTGAACTTCACCGGCTTGATGTCGAAGATGAGGCCCTTTTCGGTAATTTCCGTTGCTCCTGTGGTAGTAGTGGACAAACTGCGCCGAGCTGCAAACACTGTCAGACGGACTAGTTGTGACTTCATTTTCTAGCTTTTTTTCTGGTACAGATTTGAGTGCTTGTTGTGACGGCGGCGACGGCTGTGAAATGTAAACAGACAGACAGTGTCATGTGTTTCTTCTTTGCTACCACCAGTCAGCTGTGTTGTCGACTGCTTCTAACAGTGCAACTGTGTGTGGACACTTGTCAGTGCCTGTTCTCCTCTGTGCTGCGTGTACCTCTCTCTCTTTCTCCCTCTATTTATATCGGTGAAACTCTGTGCATGTTACTTTTCTGCGTACATTGGCACTTGAAAAGACGTAAGAGAGCTCCCCGAGTTACTCATTGGTCCTCTTTGGTCAAACAAAAATTGATCTAAAATGTGGTCATTGACTGCAGCAGATTTTAATTTTTTTTTATTTTATTACCAAACACTTTTAACATTCTGATTTTGCCCCCTACTCATTTTTGCTCCTCTTTGTCAACATTGCTATCGTTCGGGTGTTTTGCTGTGCTTTCAGAGCTGTCGTCGTCAGCTGGTGAAGCTGATGTAGTAGTTGTTTCAAAGTCTAAAGATGCTTCGGTGCTGGGGACTTCCGGTTCAATCGAATGAGAGGATGAAGAAGAGGTAGTGTTTTTATCATCATCATCCTTCCCCCCTGACTGGCCGCTGCCCAACCAGGCCGGGTAGTCGTGCGTCTTGTGAATGGTGATGTGGTCAATTACTTGTTTCTGAAGTGGGAAATGATAAAGACCACAATTAGATGCAGTTATCAACTGAAGCAACCCTTATCAGCCTAATTTACCTTATCAACGGAGTACTGCTTCAGCTCGACCTTGTGCGAGCTGAGAAATGCCATCTTCATATACCCATAATCTAAGCTGTGTTTCACAAGCCACTCCGGCTTCGAGTTGAAGTGGCTGTGATTCTCGAAGCAGCCCGCCGAGCCGGAGACGATGTGAATTGGGTACCGTGGATCGGTGTAGTCGTTCTTCTTGTCGCTGTGGTGCCACTTGAAGTTGTAGATGGGCGTCGTCCGGAAGTAGTAGTGCTCGTGTCCGGAGATGTACAGGTCGACGCCCGTCTCGTAGAAGAGCTTCTCCAGGCCGTAATATCGGTCATGGTGGTCACCCTCTTCACTGGCCTCGGCAAACGTCTTCAGCGGTGGACTGTGCTGCTCTGGGCGAGCCTCCCGTTTGACGTTGTGGTGGTGGTGGTGGTGGTGCTCGTGGTGATCCTCCTCATGATCATGATACTCGTAGTGCTCATGGTGTTCATAGTGCTCATGCTGAGGTTGACCACCACTTATATGGCCACTAATATGCGGATGTTTATCATTATGGTGGTGGTGGTGTTGATGGCCATGCTCATCTTGGGGGTGAGGTTGAGGTTGACCACTAATATGAGGGTGCTTATCATCATCATGATGGTGATGATGATGGTGGTGGTGATGGTGCTTCTTCGGCGGCCACTCCCTCAGCCCCTTTCGCAGCTCCTCCCTCTCCTGCACCGGCGGCGGACAGTCCATCAGCTTCAGACAGTAGAAGGGCCGATGGCCGAAGACGATGATGAAGGGTCGCTTGGCGCGGTTCTCCTTCCGATTCGCCCTCTCCAGGTCGGCCTTCAGCCACTCGTACTGGTGGCGGATCTGCTCGTAGCCAAACTCCAGAAAGTAGTAAAACTCGGTGCTGAACATGATTATATGGGCGGGGCCAATGTCCAGGCTGTAGTAGTGGTTGTTCAGTCGCTCGCTCAGGGGGCGGTCGTGGTCGTGGTGGTGCTGCGGCCGGCGGAGCATCGAAAAGCGGGCGTCGTAGTGGCTGAAGTTGCCGTGCCTCTCGTGGTTTCCAGTGCAGGTCATGTAGGGGACGCGAGCGGCAATTGGCTCCAGTGCTCGCATGAAGCGGTTGCCGCGTTCGCCATCATCCTAAAAGTGCAAGGAGAAAGGGTTTTTAAAGGTTTTCAAAAAACAAAATGAGCACATGAGCACTGAAGCATTCGATTACCTTGTTGAGATTGTAGGCGAAATCGCCGCTAAAATGAACGGTTGAAAAAAGGGTTAGTGATGTGTATTAGTTTTCTGTCCCCTTAAAACAAAGGCAAAAGAGGCCACTTACAAGTGAAAGATGGCATCGTACTCGTGCTTCTCCACATCCCGCTGAATGTAGGGCAGAGAGCGGTCATTGGCAATGCCCATGTCGCCGTACACGGCCAGCGATGGCAGCCACTTGTGGCCCTGGTGGAGCGTCCTAAAGTGGTACCGGTGCGAGAAGGCGCCCTCGTAGCCGACGTGGTAATCTATGGTAAAATGTGAAAAAGATTAAAGTTTATTCAATTTGAAATGTTATAACTTCACAGTAGCTGTGCCCCGGCTTGAGGTGCTTCATCAGCGCTCGGTAGGTGTAGAACTTGGTGTGGTGCTCCTTGAACTTGACCACCTCGGCCTTGGCCTGGTGCTTCAGGTTGTCCTTCTCACGGCCGTACTGGACGTAGGCGTGGTGCTTGCTCTTGTGCATCGTCTGCCAGGTGACGATCATCTCCGTCTCGTCGGCTGAAATTGAAAATGTCTTTTATTTTTTTTTATTAAAAGTATTTGTTCAGCCTTACATCCTAAACTGAGGTGGACCTGTTGGTGTTCAGCATGGTCTTCACTGCTCACGGCATTTTTCTCCTCCTCCTCCTCCTTCTTTTCTCCACTATCAGCCTAATAACTTGTGCTGAAATTAGCAGGAGAAAGGCAATCAACTTCAGCAAGGGAAGCTGCCTCATGGTTAGTTTTGTGTCATCAGCTAAAATTTGAGAAAGTTTTTAAAACCCGTACACTCTAATGTTTTCTTTTTATAGACAGAAGGTAATACTTCAAATCGCCTGACTTTTTACCAGGTTTGAGCAACCACCAAAAGCGACTTTGCTAAGAGCTTAACATTTTTCCTTTTTTTTGCAAAAAAATGTGCAAATTGAGCTCTTTTTGAGCAAGCTGACTGTTTCGTAAAGCAGCCCATTATAAGCGCATTCATTCAATCATCATCCTCAATTTCAATTAGCTGAGTTTTGAGTTTTTTCAAATTAAAATATCTCTACAGTTCAGTGCATTTGCAATGCATTGGCAATGCCAGCTCTCTCCCTCTGCTCAGAGGAGCCAGTGAGGCAGAACGGTGGTCTTGATGATGTCAACGTGGTCGACGACGGTGCCGTTCTTATCATCGGAGGTCTGCTCCAGCAGGATGCGATCACCGCCGTCCTTGAAGCTGAGCCGCGTAAAGCCGTAGTCGTAGTGATGTTCCGCGACCCAGCTCTTCAGGTGCGGGTTGAAGGGCGGGTGGTTCTCGCGGTTGCCCGCCGACCCGGTGGTGATGTGCACCGGCGCGTGGGCGTTGGTGTAGGGCGCCGTCCCCTGGGAGCCGCCGTGGACGGTGTAGTTGAAGAGCGGGAGGAGACGGGCGTAGAAGTGCTCGTGCCCGGAGAGGATCACGTCGACGCCGTACTTGTAGAAGAGCGGCTCCAGGGCGTACTGCCGCGGAGAGCCCTGTTTGTTGTGCATGTGAATGCCCTGGCGAATGCTGGCGCGCTCCTGCGTCTCGCAGTTGCACGACTCGTCGCCAATCTTCAGGCAGTACAGTGGTCTACAGAGAAGAGAGAAACGAGTTTTTAGGCAAAACAAAGAAAAAACCCAAACACCTGCTGACGATTGTTACCGGTGTCCCATGACGATGATCCACTTTCTCTGGCCTCGATTGGCATTCGCCCGCTTCAGATCCGCCTCGAGCCACTCGTACTGGAGGCGAATTTGATCCCAGCCAAAGTTGGTGTAGTAGTAGAACTCAGTGCTGAACATGACAATGTGGGCGGGGCCGATGTCCATCGAGTGAAAGTGATTGTTCAGTCGAGAGCTCAGAGCAGCGCCCTTGTTTGGGTGAGCTCGGTCGGCGATCATCGAAAAGCGAGCGTCGTAGTGGCTGAAAGTGGAAAAAGAGAATTAAGCTGTTTTAATTAAAAAACTCCCCTTTACCTAAAATTCGACTTCTCCTCATGATTGCCCGGACAGGTCATGTAGGGCACCCGGGCGGCCACCTTCTCAATCGACCGCATAAAATCGTTGCCCTGCTCTCCGCTTCGCTCAAAGAGGTTGTAGGCCATGTCGCCGACGTGGAAGATGACATCGTAGAGCGGGTGATTGTTCGGCTGACCGAGCACGTCCTTGGTGAGGAAGGGCAGCGACTCCTCATTCTGGAAGCCGAGGTCGCCGTAGACGGCAAAGCGCGGCAGCCACTTGTTCCCGCTGGGCAGTGTGCGAAAGGTGAACACCGCAGAGTGGCTGCTGCCCTTGCTCCCGACGCGGTAGTCTGTAGATTTGGATTAGGATTTAGTTTTGAAAAAAAGAGCATTCTAAACTGACAATACTGAGTGGCCGGTTTGAGGTGGGTGAGCAGTGCTCGGTAGGTGTAGAAGCTGGCCCCATCCTTCGCAAAGTGGCTCACCTCTGCGGTCGCCAGCTGACTGAGGTTGCCCGCCTGCAGGCCGAACTCGACCGTGCCCGTGTCGGTGATGTGGTGCATCGTCGCCCAAGTGACGACCATCTCCGTTTCGTCGGCTGCAAACAAAATTGAAAAAAGTTAGTCTGGAAAAAAAATATTTTAAATTAAAAACACTCACTTCCCAGGGCAATGTGCACCTGTTCATGGCTGTTGCTGGCTTTGCCGTGGGCCAGCGCCACAAATGCAGCCAAAATGAGAATGGCTGTAGGCACTTGCATGCTTCTTGTTTGGTGATGTTTAGAAAGCTACAGTGAAAAAAATCTTTTGATGAAAAACAAAAGTCGTCACTTAGAAGTTCAACGAAGTTACACGATAGCACAGCAGCACACCAACAGCTGGTCAACTGAGGAGTTCCTTTTTTATGCTTCCAATCGAAGCAATCGATTAACATCACACTGCGCCAATGACCGAAGAAGATAACGACACCGCTTTTTTATCATCAAGTAATGCTGATAATAAAGACGCTTATATAAAACATGTGCTAACAAGTGTTTGGAAGTGGGTATTCTACGATCAGAAAACACACACACCACATTCTTAAGTGGATTTTAATTAGAAAAGTCGTGGTTGCCTTAATTAAATAAATAGAGCAACACTTACAAATAAATTACATATCTGTACTTTTCTAAAATACCTAACAGGCCGATAACAACAAAAACTACTCATAAGTCTGCTGACGACTTTCTTTGAGCAGCAACAGCAGCAGCTGATAAGCTGATCACTGATGAAGTTCAAGTTCAAGCACTAAGCTACCGATAAGCAAACAAATAAAAAAGAAAGCAAAAAACTTACCCGATATCATACTTTTTTCGCTTGGTGGACGGAGATGCTAGGCAAAAGAGAGGAGGAGAAGAAGAAGTGTAAGGGATGTGGTGAAACATGGCAGGAGTTCAAAGTTCAAATTGAGTTTGACGACGACGACGACGTCACTACGTTCGCTGGTAATTGCACCACTCTCAAGTGCTGGAGGAGCGGCATATGGTGAGATTCAGAGGAAAGCGGATATACAGTTGGCATTGAGATTGAGGGGAGAAATGGAGAAAAACTAACTGAGAGTCTAGTTTTATGAGTGATGATCTTTTCTTTGCTGATCTACTTCTTGTGCTTCAGCTTGTGAATCTTATCCAGCTCTTTGATGTAGCTGTTGAGGAGGATGCACTGCATGCAGACGACCGGGTTGAGGGTGATCAGCGTCACCTTGGTGACGATGTCGTAGATCAGTATGAGGATGAGGTGCTCGGCGATCACCGCAAAGAGGCCGACGATGTTGAGCAGCGAGAAGAGCGCGGAGAGGATGATGAGAATGATAATTTTCTGCAAAAACGGAAAGTTAGTGTGAAATAAAAAACAACAAAAACAAACATCGAAAAAAGACACTTACGCTGTTCTCCTCGAGCAGGCCGACAAAGTTGAAGAAGTCAATGACGACGAGGTAGAAGACGGCGAGGAGGACGGCGATGACGCAGAGGCTGATCTTGTAGGCGCGAAAGTGCCTCGTTCCCCGAATTGCCTCGATCTGACTGAGCGTCTCGGCCCTGGCCGTCGCTTCCAGGGCCTCGGCCAGGGCCTCCGAGGCCTGTGCCGCCTGTTGAAGGCTGCGGCTGATGTTGCTGCTGGCGGCGGCGGCGGGCGTCATTTTCGAAGTCATTTTCGAAGTCATCTGTGTGGAGCGGTTGGTGGGCGAATGACTGGCACTGGCGGTGGCCATTCCCTTGATGCTTTCGACTTTTGATGATCATAATGTAAACAGTGAAGAAGAGGAAGAATTCTTATGATGATGATGGCTGCTGGCTGCTGGCTGGCTCGGCGGTTTCATGCTTCATTTAGATGAGATTGCCCACTTAATTGCCACATTGGCCTACATCGGCGGCGATGATGGTATTGTTTGCGCATTCTTCCTCCTCTTTCCCTTCTTCAACTCTCGGTCTGCAGACACACCGAGAGCTCAGCTGCCTCTTCTTATTCGGCGTGGCACTGTGCTTCGAATTGTGTGTGTGCGTTTGTTGATGTTGAAGCCATTGCAGCAGCCACAGACACTTTCTCTCTTTCCATAAGTGGAAATTGAATACGGGGCGGCGAAATGACATCATTACTGTGGGGAGGAAGGGAATTATACTCACAAGCACACAGGGTAGTAGTGTAAACACAAAGTCGAGTTTGAAAGAGAGAGAATGGAAATGGCGGCAATAAATTAGCCGCCAGCTGAAACACTTGACAGCGCAGACAGTGAAGATAGTGCCTTGGTCTTGAGTTGAATGAGAAGAAAACGGTAGAAAGAGTACTCGTGCACTGAAAAGTCGTTCGGCGCTGGAATTCGATCAGCGGAAAAACTGAAAACTCAGTTTCGGCATTGGGCAGATTCTTCGTGCAAGTACGTCTTTTGTGAACAGTACTTTTTTATTTTTTTGTATTTTTTGTTATCTTTCAGTAAAAAAACTTTCATCATCGCTTTTCGAAGTGACCACCAAATATGCCCGAAAAAACGGACACTGAAGAATCGGAAACAGCTTCAGAGGAATCGGTCCCTGAAGTCAGTCTTCGCGATAAGCTTCTAGAGAAGGCCACCTTGCATCTGCTCTTCCGTGGACTGCACCCGCTGCCGCCGAGTCCGTCCTCCGTTCCACTGCCGCCACTTGACTTGGATGCTCTCGAAAAGCTGGTCCAGTGTTCTATTTGCTGGGAGCCGCTGACTGAGACGCAGATTCTTCACCTAGCAGATAACGCCATTCACCGCTTCTGTCGGCTGTGCATCATCAAGTGGCTGACGGCGGATAGTGTCGATGAGGTGGTGAAACTGGAGAAGAAGAGCTCGTGCCCGCTCTGTATTTATAAGGCGAATAACCGGATGATCAGGGCGAATGAATCGCATGATAAGATCGTCAGCCTAGTAAAGGAGCTTTTATCCTCTGAGGTAAGACTTGTATTTTTGACAGGGTCGACTAGTGATTAACTGTTGCAACTGTTTTACCAGCAAAACGAAATCAACCTTTTACGAAATGGAAATACAACCGCCATGTTCAAGTCGCTTAGCCTAAGCCGAAGCAGCGTCGGCGTTCGAATTCGAGCCATTCCCGGCCTGAAGAATGATCAGATACAGCCGACCCGCAGCAGCTACTCGTTTATCATCTTTGAAGGCCCACTGGAGACCACGGTTGGCTCCATTGCCTTGTACCTTCTGAAGGAACGCGCCGATACACTAGTGGAGGAAGACCTTCACGTTGACGCCACGCCTTTCACCTATCCCTATCTGATCACCTACAAGAAGCGCAGCTCAAGGATGTACGTTCCACTTCCGGAGACGGCGACTTTAAGTTACATTCGCTCCACGTGTAAGCACGAGAGTGCCAAGTTGAAGAGGTCCACTCTTGATCTGTACTTTGCGTACAAGGTCGTTGGACCAATGTGATGATAAGTAAGTAAAGCCATTTGATTTGTTTTGCAAAACATTTTTACTAGATTTTAATGATCTAGACTAGATTGATGTAATCTACACTTTTATTTCAGACAAGGACTACCACACACACAGCACTCCAAATCACCGTCACTTTAAATCATTTCAAAAATCTTCTATAAACTTCAAATAAAAAGACTCTCTTTTTTCCTTCTAAATTACGACACACTGGGAAAGACAATCTGACTGTCGCTGCCTAGAACGCCGCAGTTGGCGGCGTTTCGCATCAGGAGGTACAAGTATCTACAGGGTGGAAGATGGGAAAATAAGATCAAAATAAAAAAGTGGTTTAACTTCATCATCACCATCACCACAGCAACACCCAAACCTACCCATTGATTCCCCAATTGTCATCTTTGTAGTGGCCATATGAGTTCTTCAGAATCCAGTAGTTGGGCACCCAGCCTAAGCAATGCAAAAACAAAAAGTAAATGATCAGCAATGGAAGAACCGAAACCAAATCTGATGGAGAGAGCATACCTATGAGCAGCATGGCGTGGCTCGGGGGGACCGCTGCCGCCGCCGCCTTGCCCTTTCCAGAGACGCAAAGCTCGTTCCACATGCCGTGCAGCCCCGACCAGCTCGCATGCGATGTGGAGGATTTGGGCGGCGAGCGGAAGACCGTGGAGACCGGACCGTACTGAACCGCAGAACAAAGAACAAAGCACAAAGCGGAAGGGGGTGAGTATCTTTCGGTCAACCGACCTTTCTTCAATCTATTATACTAACCTTGTAGAGAATCTTCTTGAGGGTCTTCTCATTGCTGAGGTCGCTGATCTTGGCGAAGCCCTTCACGCGCGTTATCACGGAGCTCGCCACCGGGGCGCGGCACTTTTTGGGCTCAGGCTGAAAGGGTTAACATATGCCGTTTTGGTTAGAAGCGTTCTTTAAGAAACTTTGTGTAGTCCTTAAACGCTCTCCCTCTTTCTCTCTCTCATGGAAACCATCTTACCTTCACTATAGCACTGGGATCGCAGTTCTCCGGGTACTTGTCGCCCTTGCGCTCGTCAATGAGTCCTCTGGTCTTGCCCATCGCCATCACCGTCTCCACGTTGCCGCCCAGCTCGGGGTGGGCGACGCCGGCCGCGGGCAGACAGTCGTAGAAGTCCTTGACGCTGAAGGTGACGCCCTTGCGCCGCTTCGCCAGCATGTAGCTGCTCTCGATGGCGTCCACGGCGGCGAAGAGGAAGCAGGTCTGCGACTGGCCCTGGTCCTTCACCCGACTGATGACGCCCTCCTTGCGGTAGTCCAGCGCGGAGGGGAGGTCGCCGTCCTTGATGTCGTCCACCTCGAACTGGCTGTAGTCCTCGGTGAAGGCGGAGACGCCCGTGTTTCGGCGGTGGCTGTGCGCCGAGGTTGCTGCTGCTGCTGCTGCTGGTTTGTGGGCGAGTTTAGCTGCAGGTTTGGGTGGGTGATAGGCGGGTTTAGCAGCCGGTTTAGAATAATGATGAACGGGTTTAGCCGCCGCCTTGGGCGGATGATGGTAAGCTCCCGGTCGGTAGGGCTGCTTGCTCTGCTGATGACTGTGGTAGCTGTTGTGTGGTGGTGGTGGCTTTCTTGGGTGGCTTCCACCACTGACGACGGTTTTTGCCCTCTGCTGCTGTAGGCGTTGCTCTGTCCCACCTTGCCCATGGGGCCCAGCGCCTTGGGCAGTGGATTGGCGTGACGCCGGTCGAACTCTTCGTCTGACTGAGAGAGGTTGAGGAAGAAGGAAAAGAGGTTAAAAGGAAGGGAAAGAGGGCAAATCACCGAATAAAAGCGCCTTACCATCGAGGAGAAGCGATTGAGGCCCACCTTGGTGGGGAGGAAGCCCGGCTCGTCCGATCGGCGGACGCACTCGATGATGTGGCCGGCAAAGAGGTGAATCTTGTGCAGCAGATTGCCCACCAGGTGCAGTAGGTGCTCCAGCCAGTGCTGGGTGGACTGCTGCCGTCGTAGTGGGTGTAGTTGTAGGCGGTCTGCCAGGAGGTGGTAAATCGGTTAGATTAGATCACTCTTTTAGCCTTTTGTTTCCAACTTACCAGGTAGTGGAGGATGACCACCTTGAGCTTCTGCTCGAAGATGCTCATCACCGCGCCCTTCACCTGGTCGTGGTAGCAGCGCTCCAGCTGGAGGGCCTTCCTCTGCAGCAGCGCCGCCGCCGCCGGGTCGAAGGCGTAGAGGATGGTGGAGTTGGGGTCATGGCCGTACTGGTGAATCTTCTCCTTGATGGCCTTCTTCAGGTGCTGCAGGCGGTCGTACCCGGAGGCGAGGTTTTTCAGCAGGCTTGAAGCTGAAGTCACTTCTATACAAAAGAAGAGGAGTAAGAGGGTGGCCAACAGCAAGTGTAGCCTCATGATATTTTTTCTTGGATGGTGGTTTTGCAATCTTTTTTTAAAATTTTTTTTGTTTATTTTAAAAGATCAAAGTTGACTGCAGTGCTGACTTGTGATTTTTAAAGCAAAATTTACTCTTCTGCATTCGACCAATTAGTAAAAATAGTGGTAATCAAGCCTGCTGGCATTTTTAAATTAATTAAAAGCCCCTTCTTTTCCCGGTCTCTCCAGAGCCGCCCCATATCTTCTTTCTACGCTTGACATTGGTTTTCATAGCGTAGAACAGAAGGACAGGTGATTTTTGTGTTTTAACGCTAATTGATAAACAAATAAAACTTTGCTCATTCACAAACATTAAAAATTCAGACATTCAAAGAGCAGCAAGGTTAGCTGGCCACTGCTAGGCTATTTTCAAGAGAAAATTTCCTCACAAGTCTGTCAAAATGTGAAACAGCCAAACTCAACAATTGGCAATAATAATTTTCTTGCTAGGTATTGCAAAACTGGAAAATGAGATAAAAATGGAAAAATCATTAGTTCAATTAAAATTAAAAATGCCTAAGCTAAAACATTCTAATGAAAAGGTTCAGCTACTTCTCCAAAGCATGGTAAATGTCACAGAATAGGGGATGATAAAGTGAACCACAAAAAACAAACACAAAAAGCTGAGGACATTAGGGAGAGGAGAGAGAGTGCAGTTGGTAATTTGTTTATCACTTTTTTTGTCTACTAAAAATGCAACAGCGATCAAGGCGAAATTAATTTAAACCAGCAACAACCACTTTTGCAAACACATTTTTTGCTTTTTTGCAACACCATTTGTTTTCATTGTTTGTTTTTCAGTGTGGGCATTTTGCTGTGTTGCATTTTGAAAGCTACAGCAGCAGCTCTTTTTGCTGACTAAAAATATCCAGGCAAGAAAGCACTTGGCTATAAAAACGAGGAACACCTGAAGAAGAAGAATGAACCTGCGTCGATTTCTGCAGCTGTCCGGCGTCCTCTGCCTGGCCACCCTGCTCTGCAGCAGCTACCTCATCCTGCCCATCATCGCCAGCTCGCTGAAGAACCTGAAGAACGGCGTGGAGAGCAGGTTTCCAGCGGGGCTGCTGCTGGGCGGCGTCCGCACCATCAAGCACCACATTGCGGAGACCTTCGAGAAGATTGGCCACCGCCCCAACGACACCATCCTCCACTCGGTCTTCCCCGAGGCGGCGGAGCTGATCAGCCAGAAGGTGCTGAAGATGGAGCGGTGCTACCTGTCCAGCGTCAAGGGCGGCGTCAAGTTGGACATCTTCACGGAGCCGCTGGCGGTCATTGTGTACCGGTATTTGGTGAGTTGATGATAATTTTGCTTCAAGATCTAAGATCTTTTTTGGTTTTTAGAAAGCGTACTCCATGACCGAGGAGGGCTCTGGCACCGAGTGGCTCGCTCACCTGAAGCGGCGAGTGGTGAATCTGGTGGCGAACATCAAGGACGTGGCTCGCCATGTGATTGACTGCCTGCGGCACGTCGACCAGCCGGACTACGAGCCGACGAAGCTGGCGCTCAATCGCTTCTCCTCGCTGGTAAACAAAAATAGTGCTCCGTTTTCAATCGTTTTATTCCATTTTCTTCTTCCATTTTGTTAGTCCCTCTCCGAGTTCTTCCACCTCCGTCACCCGAAGCCGCTTCCCGTCAGCTCGGCAGAAGAAGTTTTATGGAAAAACAGGCTGAACATTAGCATTGGTGGTGGTGACAGTGGAGAGCAGCCATCTTTTCCTGACGCCGCCGCTTCTTCTACAGCAGCTGCCCCACCTTCAACTCTTGGCGGTGATGAGGATCTTCTCACCAGCACCACCAGTGGACCAGCCTCAACTGACCACCCCGAACTAGTTCTTGGCTCCGAATCTGAAGAAGGCCCAAGAAAACAGTCATTGTCCTCCTTTTCCGGCGGCTATGGCGGTCCGCAGATCAGCATCATGTACGACAGCTTCGATGTGGACGACATTGCTGATAGTGTGCTGCCCAGCTCCTTCGATTACCGCGACCTGGATGTGGTGAGCGTGGTGAAGAACCAGGGCGGTGCTCAGGTAAAGTGCTTTGTTCATTTTTCATGCATTTCATCATCATCGATCACTTCCTATAGACCTGCTACCTCTTCGCCGCCCTCAGCGCCGTCGAGTCGGCCTTCATGCTGAGCCACAGGGGCCGCCGCAATGTCTCCTTCAGCGAGAAGGACGCCTACAACTGCCTGGCGAAGCTGGGCTACAACGACGCCCCCCAGGTGGGCGGCCAGGTGGAGACCGTCTATCGGATGTTCATGGAGACGCACGGCATTGTCTACGAGAAGGACGCAGAGCAGTACGACTTTACGAGGAAGGACTACGAGACGCCGCCCAAGGTAAACACAGAGAAGTAGAAACTCGCCTTTTGTTTACCTTTTTTGTTTACCTGTAGCTTCACAAGGAAAAGTGCCTCCCCTGACGCCCGCCCAGGAGGCAACTCGAATGAGGGGCTTTGCGAAGGAGTACGGCCTGGAGGGCGAGGGCTCGCTGCAGCGGCTGAAGAAGATCGTCTACAAGTACGGCCCGGTGACCACCGTCTTTCGGGCGCCCATGGACAGTCGCTGGCTGCAGCTGGCCGGCGAGATGAACTTTGCCTGCAATACGACGGCGGCGCCGATGCCCGATCACGCCATGCTCATAACGGGTAAGCGGATAAGTTTGATAACAAAGTGTTACTCAAAATCTAAAATCTTTATTTTCCAGGCTGGACACCGACCCATCTGGTGATCAAGAACTCCTACGGCAACTACGAACACGATGACGACCGGTGGGGAATAAAGGTGAGTTCAACTTTGTAAACGTCAACTTTATTCATTTTTCTTCCATTTCGCTCAGGGCTACCTCTACCTGAACACCAAGTACCTGGAGAACTGCGCCGTCCTCGGCTCGGTCAGTCAGCTTCTCGTGCCCGCAGTTGAAGATTAAGTGGACCTGGTGGTGGACCTGCTCTTCTACTCTTCTAAATAAAGGCTTTATTTGAAGAAAAAACGGCTACAAGCTATAAAACTTCTAAAAATCCAACACTACTCCATCTCGGGAAAGTCCCAGCTGGAGTTCTCTCCAAAGATGCCACAGCCTTCAGCGTGGCGCTTGCTGGAGTACAGGTAACCATCAACTCCAAAGGGCAGGAACCAGGTTTGCGGTGCCTCACCCTCCTCCTCGCCCCATTCGTTCTTTGGCAGCACTATCTTCGGGTAGTTGCCGTAGCTGTTCTTCATGATCCAGTGCTCTAGAGGAGAAGGAAGAGGAGAAAACATTTTAATAGTTAGCTTATCATCTCCCAAGCACACGCTCACTTTTAGTCCAGCCAATGACGGTCATGACGTGGTTGATGGCCACCGACTGGTTGCAGGGCCGGTTCCACTCGCCGGTGAGCGCCATGAAGGCCTTGTCGGCGCGGAAGTAGGTGGTCAGGGGGCCGTACTTTAGGAGCAGGCTCTTGAGGATGTTCTCCCGCTGGGGGCCGTTCACCTCGGAGATGCTGCCCCAGTTCTGGAGGCGTGTCACCACCGGCTTGATGTCGCAGTGCTTCGGTTTGAACTGAGAAAAAGAAAAGAAGCAAAAGAGTAAACCGAAGATTTTGTTTCCTGGTAGTACACTTACCACAAAGGTGAAATTCGAATCAGTTCTGCTAATCTTGCTCATGTAGGGCTCGTCATCTTTGGTCAGCACCAGACCGTGGTCCCGGGCCGCCTGGTAGACGGCGGCCACGTCGCCGCCGTTGTGGCAGCTCTTATCAGTGTAGACGCCGTCCTTGTGCATGCAGTTGAAGAGGTTCATCTCGCTGAAGCTGACGCCCCGTTTGTTGTGCTTCAGCATGTAGCTGCTCTCCATGGCGGCCATCGGGCCGAAGAGGAAGCAGGTGCCTAACAATAACAGAAAAAGTGATTTCAGGAGTTTGTATGAGCAACTGTTTTCAACATTTAAAATTGTACCACAATACGCCTGGTTCTTCGTTTCGCTGATCACCCCCTGCTTCCGGTAGTCATAGTGACTGGGCAGACTTCCAAAAGTGCTCTCATCATAGGTCAGCCCCTGGTGGTCCGTGATCAGGTAGTCACCGAGCGGGGCGCCCCTCTTCCGGCCCATCGGCTTCAGGTACAGCTTCGAAAATTGCTCCTTGGGCTAGATGAAGAAAAAATTCACTGTTAAAAAAACTTTGCAAATAAAGGCTAAATAAAGTGTGTACCCAAATGGTGAACTCCGTCAGGCCCATCTGCGTCGGCTGAAAGTCCGGCCGCTCGTCGGTGAGGCAGTCCACCACCAGGCGGACCATCTCGAGGATGTTCTCCAAGAGGTGGCGGAGGTTCGCCTTCAGCCGCCCCAGCTCCTCCCGCAGCTCCTCCGGCCTCAGCAGGTGCCGCCCCCAGTAGTGGTGCTGGTGGTGAAAGTGCACCTTCAGGTACTCCAGCAGGACCGTTTTCACCGGCGTCTCGAAGACGCTCAGCCGGTGGCCGCCGAGCAGGGAGTTGTAGCAGGCCTCCAGGCGGCCTGTGGCCTTCACTCGGCCCAGCAGGCTGGCCACCGCCTCCGCGGACATGATCTTCTCGACGATGGTCGCATTTGGGTGCAGACTGTGGCCCCTCCTTGCTCTCCAGCACCGCGTGAATCGCCTGGTGGACTTCGGCCAGGTGGTGAAGGCGGCGGGCGAAGCTGGAAGGTTCATAGGCTTGGTGGTGACAGTGGCAGGTGGTGGTGGAAAATAGAAAGATCAGTAAAGTGATTGCTAAATTCATTTTTGATTTTTCCTAATTTCTGGTATCAATTTTTGCATACTAAATATCGTTTCCCCCTACTGTGCAACTGTATTTATATTTTAATTACCACCAAAAGGGCTTAATTTAGTTTCCAGCCGGTTTGAAGGGTAAAAAGCCTGAAGACTTTGAGATAGTGAGTATCAACTTTTTTTTATGGTTTTACGTTTTGGCGTGCATTTTAATTTTTTTTCCATTTTTTATTGTTCATTACTGTACCACAAGGTCATGCGAGTCATTTATTTCAGTCAATTGGCTTTTATTTATTTTAATTGATTTGACAAAAAATTAAACTTTTTTTGTTTAGCAATCCTGAAACTCAAGCACTAATTTGGCTAGTTTTTTCTACCAATAAAATGCAGTCAAACACTTTCACAATCTTTCAGCTTATCTGCGTGTGTCTCTTCTTTCTAGCAGATATCTCACATCAACAAAACAGCAGTAAATCAACAACAACAACAACAGATGACTTTCTTCTTGAAAGACTTCACCACATCAGAGAAACCTTTCGCCAGTTGAAAGACCATGTTCCACATCTTAGCATCATTGACCAGCTTTTTTCGCATGAAGCTGAGCTGATAAAACGGAAAAGAGAAAGACTGAAAAGATGCTACGAGGAAAGCGTCGGCAATGAGTCGGTGAACATCTTCAGCCTTCCACTGGGCACTGTCCTTGAGCGGTTTGCGGTAAGATTTAAGCTTTTAAACGCGTAGATTTTAATTTTCTTTTTTATTAGAAACACCACCACAATGAAATATTCGGTGGTGAAGGAAAAACAGGTCATCATCATGCACAACAATCATCCACCGCCTGAAGAACCTGATCAAAACGGTAAAAACCCTAGCAAAAGTGGTAATAGAATGCCTCAAAACCGAGGACGACGATCCAACAAAACTCGGTCTGACGCGCTTCTCAACACTCTCTAACGAGGAGTTCGCCGCAACGTACCTCCTTCAAGCGGAAACAAAACACCACAACGTCCTTGTTCAAATTTGGCCCTCTAGGCCGTGTGCCGGCGAGAGAATCCTCGCGAGCTGCCGACCAGCGACGAGGAGGACTGCTACGTTGAAGAGGAGGAAGAAAGAAAAATCAAAAATTCCACACGAATACGACTACCGCCAGCAAAGAGGGGTGTAGCCCGGTGGCCGACCAGGCACTGCGCCACCTGCTACCTGATTGCCGCCGTGATGCATGCAGTCCGCCGTACATGCTGAAACAGGGACCCAGGCCACTAAAAGGAGGTAATCAAAAGACAAAAATCTACACTATCTCGATCCTTTCAGCGAGAAACTCTTCAACTGCTGGAGCGCTGGCTACTCACACCAGACCGCATCTGCAAGGCAGCCGCGTGGAGCCGTCTTCAGGGTGGCCGCAGAGCCGCCTGGTGGGCGGAACAAAGGGGAGCCCTATGGTGTCGGCTGTTCAAAGACCGTGGTAAGTTTAGTAAAAACCCTAGCGTTAAGTTAATCGACCTTTTCTCTGACTAGCTCCGACCAAAGAACTGCCACCAGCCGCTTCCCTCCGGCTGCTCGCCGCCCGTCCTTCGCCTCTTTCAAAAAATCGACCTGCCGGCGCTGCCGCGCGTGGTGACCGCTCCTGCAGCGCCTCCTCCAAGTACGGCCCCGTGTGGTGCCCTTCCGCGCGTTCACGAGCCCTTCTGCTGAACCTAAGGGGCCGTACAATCGGTGCCAGGCGGGGGCGCCCATCACCCACACCGGCCTCCTGGTAGGATACAGTCAAATTTCATTGATCATCAAGGGAACGTATGGTCTGGCGGACTGGGGCCTGGCGGGGACCTCCTGTCAAGCGGACAGAGTGCCGCTTCCTGTGGCCTCTTTGGAGCGGGCAGCTTGCCATGGTTCCCTTTTTCTAAAGCAGAAAATTGATCATTTTTCCTGTATTATAACCAATGCACTACCTTTTGGTGACATGGCCACCACTATACTAGCTTATGCGACTGCTAATAATTAAAATTTACTGATTTTTAATTACTGATTTGATCAAAATGCTGCTGCCAAGTAATGAGGCGTGATTGAACAACCAAAATGTTGTGAAACATGTAGTGAGAATGATTACAGAACATAAATGTCACTAAATTACGAGTTAACAGTTTGGTGTTTTATTGAAAAAGCTGCCTAAATTTTGGTGCCGGCATTTTTGAGAAGTAAAAAAATGCTGCCCAAAGATAATTGTCATAAGACAACAGCGTAAAAGTGACAACAACGGTGCAACTAGAAAGGGCACACTGCTACTGATGAATGGATTCAGTTTTTTTTGTAGACAAAAAGAAGGGAAAAGGAGATAAGTGACTGCGCGATCATTAGCACTTTTCTCCTGCGGAGACTCTGCTAATTGTCTCCTCTGTTTTAGGTCACTTGGCAGGCAGGAAAATGCGTGCCAGCGTACCTTTTCTAAACTAGCCTTTTTGGCATTAATACTCAATCTTTTGTCCTGCTTGAATAAGCAAAAAAAAAAAGCAGAAACAATGTTTAAACAAGTAGAGTTGCAACATATATTACTCCTTCTCTCCTGCTGAACATATTTGAACTATATTTGTGCCGTCTTTCTTAGCGGAAAAAAATACTAAAACGACAATAAAAAACAGTGGCAGTATAAATAAAATCGGTTTTCTGTTTTTCAAAGTTTTTGCTAGTTGAGCACCACTGGACCAGCAACATCAGCAACAACAATGACAGCTTCAGGCGGAGATTTGCAGGCTTCAACTTCAAGCAAAAGTTTTTCGACTTCAACTTCTTCTTCCTCTTCACCAGCAATTAAGGAAGAGGATCCGCTCCACCTTGAACCTGAAGAGATACCATCGCCAGACTCTCAGCTTATCAAACCAAAAGCTCAGCCGTACCGGCGGCAGCTCGTCTGGCGGAACATCATCGCCCTCGCCTTCATTCACATCATCGGCCTCTATGCCCTGACCCTCCTGCCCAGCTGCAAGCTGGCCACCATGTACTGGGGCTACTTCGTGCTGATGTTCGCCTCGCTGGGCGTCCAGACCGGCGCCCACCGCCTCTGGGCGCACCGCTCCTACAGCGCCCACTGGTCGCTCCGTCTGGTGCTCTCCCTCCTCCACGTCACCGCCCTGCAGAACGACCTCTACGAGTGGTGCCGCGACCACCGGGTGCACCACAAGTGGTCCGACACGGACGCCGATCCGCACAATGCCAACCGGGGCTTCTTCTTCAGTCACGTGGTAAAGTTCTCTTTTCTTATCGATTCTATTTTTCTAACACTATTTTCCCACATTAGGGCTGGCTGATGGTCCGCAAGCACCCCGAGGTATCCGCAAAGGTCGCCTGATTGACCTCAGCGACCTGAAGGCGGATCCGATTGTCCGCTTCCAGCGGCAGTTCTACATTCCCCTGGTCTTCATCTTCTGGGGCTTCCTGCCGGCGGTCGTGCCGGTGTACTGCTGGGGCGAAAGTTGGTACCACTCGGTGTGGGGCGTGGTCATCCTCCGGTACGTCATCTCGCTCAATCTCACCTGGCTGGTCAATAGTAAGTACTTGTCTGTTGTTTGGCTATGGCCCAATTTAGAACCTCAACAACAACAACTTTTTCAGGCTGGGCACACATGTACGGCATGCGACCGTATGATAAGCGAGTCTCCCCGGTGGAGGCCTCCATCCGAAACATGCTCTTCGGCGAGGGCTTCCACAACTACCACCACACCTTTCCCTGGGACTACTCGGCCAGCGAACTGGGCCCCTACGACGTCTTCAACCCGGCCACGCTGGTGATTGACCTCTACGCGAAGCTCGGTCTCGCCTGGGACCTGAAACGGCCCAGCCCGGAGGCGGTGGCCGCCCGGTGCAAGGCCACCGGAGAGGCGGGCTTTGCCTACAAACGAGGCGACACCTTTTGGGAGTACTTCTGGGGCGTGCGGACGATGGTCGTGCCGATGCTGGTCCTGCTCGGCGTCAAGTACGCCTTTAGTTAGAGAGAAGAGTGAGGAGAGAGGAAGGAGTTCTATTTGCGTGTGTGTTTTGTATTGAAAACTGGTGGGCCTGTTTGGTGCCTGAAAGTTAAGTCGAAGGTATGTGTGATCAAAATGTGCTCAGAAATCTACGGAAAAAATACTGCGTGACTTTGGTAGAGCTAGTAAAAGTATGTGGAAAAGTTGTGACTGCTTTTAAAAAGTGCACACCTTCTAACGATTGCTGTTGCTCTGGAGAAAGTTGAAGAAGTACATCATGTAGGCGATGTGCAGCAGCAAGGTCTAAACAAAGTTGAAACAAAAGCTCTTATCAATGCTGTACTTAAAAAACTCCAAACCTACCTCAAAGAGGACCTTGTAGGTGATCACCCGCCGTGGGCCCATACTGAAGCCAATCTTCCTCAGCTCGGCATTGCCCAGCCGGTCGCACATCTCCGTCAGACGGAGCTTCAAAATTGTGTCAGCACTTCGAAAACCAATTTCGCCACTGTTTCCAACATCAAGTCGAGGCACAATCTGCGGCAGGAACTTCTGCGTCCGCCTTTTCCTTCACCACTCGAGCTCTTTCTTTTGGGGAGGAAATCATTGCCTGTGCCACCGTTTCAAAGTTGATCCCGCAGAGCTCGTAAAAGCCGCCGCCACTGATGGGTCGACTGCCTGCCCGGAAGTAGATGGCGTAGTTGACCAGCATGGCCTGGGCGATCCAGAAGGCGGGCACCGAGAGGAAGAAGACCTCAAGGTGCTCTCGGTGGGTGAAGATGATCTGCGAGTAGGGGTCCCAGGCTACCTGAGGCACCGCCAGGCCTAGTACGTCCTCTGCGAAGGGCAGGCGCCAGTAAACGGAGAGCAGGATGTTGATGAAGCGAACGAAGGCGACCACGGTCATGGTCAACTCAAAACAGTGCTGAACCTTGAAACGGGTGCTCTTTGGTGGCTTGAAGACGGAGTTTGCCTGAGAGTAGAAGAAGTTGCGGATCATTGTCGATTTAAATTGTTTTTAGTTGGTGAGCTTTTTGATTCAATAGAAGTTGGAAAATTGAAATTTGAAAGAACTGCTAAAATAAATAGGAAAGTTCTTGTACGCTGAACTTTCACTGTATTTTTAGTTTTCTAGTATTTGCTTACTGCTGCAACTTTTTTTACTTTTTACTTTAAAATGCTTTTTCACTTGTTTTTCCAGGTAATTGTTGTGTGAAAGTTTTCGCTTCCAGTGGCAGTTTTTTAATTATTTAGCAAGTAAAAGTTTTTAATTACTCTTTCTCTCTTGCTAACAAGTGAATTAATGAACTTTTTTCTCCTTTTGCTCTAGTCTTTTTTAATGAAAAACATTGCATTTTAAAAAATGTACCTTTACTTGAGAAACTAATCAGCTTTTGATTGTTAACTCAAAAACTATTTTGATAATTTAAAAGCGGATGTACAGCAAAAAATTATCAAAAACAAAAATCAGTCATTTTATCATTTAGGGATTGTAATCAGCAGCATTGCTACCTCAGTTAGTAACTGTACCTTTCGCACCAAAATTACACCTTTTTCTGTTAATTTTAAATGCCACATGTTACAACAAGTTGCGCTAAGATAAGAAGCGGGGAGCACACTCTTTATTACAACTTTTGAAAACAAAATAAATGCAACGATTCTGCCCGCTAGCCTTGGCATTTGATAAAACAACACACTGCAAAGGTTATCCTCATTTTTTTATTTAAACGTAAACTGCATTTGTAAATATCATCACTCTCTCATCGTTGCTCGAGCGTATATAAATTAAATGCCTTTACACTTTTTTGAGTAAATTATTTTTTGTTGTTGTAAAACTTGCACAAATTGAAAATAGCACAATGAACTGCCGCATTCAGGCTCACATGTTTTTAGTTTTGCTATTTTGTACCGCCCTTTTCAGCCGTTGTACAGCAGCAGCAGCAGCAGTACAACAGGAGCAGGTGCACATTTCACTTGGAAGTGAGTGCTAATGTTGTGATCATTAGCTTGTGCATAAAATTCTAAACAAAACCTTTTGTACCTCTTTTTTCACCTCCAACTTTTGCAGCCGATGAACGGGAAATGGTGGTCACCTGGGCGACTGTCCACCCACTCCCGGACCAGCCGGTGGTCCACTTTGCCGACACTGAAGAGAGTGTGAAGACTCTGTTTTTGACTAAAATAGTCAGCGCAGAGACGAGCCACTTTACCGGCGATGGAAACGCCAGCCTGTACACGCATCGAGCGGTGATGCACAGCCTAAGTGCAGGGACCAAGTTCTGTAAGTAAAATAACTTTGAAGTTTTCAAAATTAAAAAAGTTTTACCACTTAATTAGATTACCGAGTTGGCAGCCCCCGAAGCAGCTGGTCGCCGGTGTTCAGTTTTAGGACGCTTCCATCGGGAGCCAACTGGCTGCCCCGGTTTGCACTTTTCGGTGATCTGGGCTACCAGAATGAGGTCTCGCTGCCGTACCTGAGCAAGGAGGTTCAGCAGGAGGACCGCTATGATGTCATCTTTCACATTGGCGATATGGGTGAGTTACCTGGGGAGGAAAATGTTGGACATTGCTTTAACTGGATTTTTAGCCTACGATCTGCAGGAGAGAAACGGCGAACAGGGCAATGACTTTATGCGGTCAATTGAGAAGGTGGCCGCTCGAGTGCCCTACATGACCTGTCCGGGCAACCACGAGAGATATGACAATTTTAGGTAAACAAATGCTAAAATTTTTTATGTGTTTTAATAAAACACTTTTTACCAGCCACTACGACGCTCGCTTTTCGATGATCGCCGACCGAGCCCACCCTCACCACGGCGCCGCCCTGAGCACTCGACTGAACAATCACTTTCACTCGATGGACATCGGCCCCGCCCACATTGTCATGTTCAGCACCGAATTTTACTACTTTACTGAATTTGGCTGGAAGCAGATTCGCCGCCAGTACGAGTGGCTCGAGGCAGATCTGAAGCGGGCGAATGCCAATCGAGCGCAGAGAAAGTGGATCATCGTGTTGGGACACAGGTAACAATCAGCACATTTTTAGGACTTATTTCATTATTTTTTGCTTTTTTAGGCCACTGTACTGCCTAAAAGTGGGCGACAATGCCTCCTGTGATCACGCCACATTTGAGCGGCCCAAGATTCGCCAGGGCCTGCACATGCTCAACGACAGTAGCAGTTCTCCGCTAAAGTACGGCCTCGAGGAGCTCTTTCACCGGTACGGAGTTGGTGAGTTTGATAGTGGAAGGATTTTTTAAAATTCAATTTAACCGATTTTGTTTAGATCTGTACATCGCCGGCCATGAGCACTTCTACGCCCGTATGCTGCCCCTATACAACTTCACCGTGATGGGCGGAGCTTCTGGCGCCCCCTACACTAATCCTCTGGCGCCGGTTCACATCACCACCGGGTCGGCGGGCAACCGCGAGAATCACCCACTTTTTGATCCAAACTTAAAAAGCTTTGCTGCCCTGGCAGAACATCACTACGACTACGGTTTTACGCGGCTATCGTTCAAGGACGGCGGTGATCGCATTCTGCTGGAGCAGACCTCCGATGATAAGAACGGCACCGTCGTCGACCACGTTGACATCATCAAGACCACCGTTCTGCCTCACTGGCTTCTCTGAAAAAAAGAGTTCTATTTTCTATTACGTGGCGTTACTCAAAGTATTTTGTTGTGTTCTAAAATAAAACTTGTCGGGAAAATAAAACGGCCTCTTTGTTGTGAGTCACAGTGTGTTTTTTCTTTGCTTGCTTTTCATTAGTCACATCATCCTGAACATGTCTTTGTACTTCCTTTTGCTGATTGTCCTCCTTCAAACGTCGATCATCTCCCGTTCTCAGGTACTTAGAAAAAATACCATTAGGTGTCTATTTTAACTTCACTGACCTCCTCCTCCTCCTCTTCAGCCAATGGGCATCTGCAAGCCAATCGACGAGTCCCAGCCGCCGCCCATTCTCTCGGTCTTTCACTTCCACCCACAAAGAGCATCGTTTTCCTGCTGAAGGACAACTTCATTCAGTCCATTCCAGTGAGTGCCTTCAACCTCACCGGTGCCTCTCTGGTAAACAATGTAGGCCTGTCCTATCCGGAGAAAGTGGCGGCCAACGGAATGTTGCTCTGCTGTGATGAGCCACCAGCCGTCCGGTACCAGCACATTCACGTCCTTCCACAAGGTAGGTGACCAGTTGGTCTATTCAGTTAAGTGACCAAACTCTGTTAACCTTCTTCTTTTTTTGTTTTCACTTTTTTCAGAATGCACTTTGTACAGCCAAGTGTCCATTCTCTACCAAGTGGCGATCGATCTTGAGATTAATAAGGGCGGCAGCTGGGGAGGGAGCCCCTCCTCTCAGGAGCTGGACATTTACGCGATGTGGCAGCCACTGAACGGGAAGAAGTGGGAGGTAGATCGGGTGGGGCGCGGCAGTGGCCACAACCTGGGACGCTCTTTCTGCCCTTCTGGCCGGCTCTGCTCCTTTGTCACTGACCCGGTCACCTGCGAGGGGTACCTCTTCTCGAGGAGAGATGAGGACACAGAAGACATAGAGGACCAGGACCAGGACCAGGACCAGGACCAGGACCAGGACACAGAGAACCAGGACCAGGAGGTTATTGTGCAGAACATGGCCGATGCTGTGAGGAATGGTAAGACAATGAAGTGGAAGTTTTGAGAGGAAAAGTTTTAACTAGTGCAGCAGTTTTAACCTCTTTTCATTTTCTCTCTTTCAGGAATTGATCACACAGATCAGTTTGCCCTACAGAGGAACACCGCCACCAATCTCAAGTTTGCCCGAAAAGACACCTCCCCCTCTTCAATGGCCAATGATGATCTCTTCAGTGGCCATGATCTGCCCATGGGCTTCATCCTCAACCAGACGGTTGTTCTCTTCAACCTGCACTCCTCCGAAGTTTACCTCCTCAGGTACACGCCCCTTTCAAAATGGATTGAGGGCGAAAGGGCAAAACCCGTGCCCATCATCGCCCGAAGCAGTCTGGCCCAGTTCTTCAGGTGTCCGAGTCAAAATAATAACAATGGAGGTGGTTAGCTCATCTGAGGTGAGGTTTTTTAAATGAATTTTTTTTAAGTTTTAATCAAAGATACTTTCTTTCCCTCCTCAGCCTCACTGGGCCAACTCCTTCGCCTTTAAGCTCTCCTCTCTGCTCGTACTGATCACCCTGCTCACCATTCTCACCACTCTCTGCCTGGTAGTGGTGCGAGCCATTCGCCGTCGTCGTCGTCGATCGAGTCGCCGAATTTTGGCTGGCAAGCGAATGGTTCCAGCTGGTGGTGGTGGTAATGGTAGACCAGAAACCATCACAGTCTCCCAAAACTCCAGCTCCAGTCACATTGAGGGTGATGGAGGTGGTGGTATTGGTCTGAAGAACCATCCAAACAGCAGCAGCACCATCAACAGCGTCGTCGTCAGCAGCAGACAGAGCAACAACTCCAAAGAAAGAGAACATGGGAGGATGATGGCTGCGGCCTTGGCGGTGGACAATGCAAATCCAAAAAAGATTGCCGGACCTGGTGGCGTCAAAGCGGCAGAAAAGATGAAGAAGAGGAAGAAGGCGAAGACGTGATAGAAAAAGAAAAAAATGTTTGTTTTCCCGTTTTTCATTCGCTTCGGTTTCATCATCAACAACAGTTCTACTTTCAAAGTACCTTTTTTTGTTCTAAAATAAAACTCGACTGAAAGGATAAAACAGCAAGATCAAAACCTGCCACGTTGTTGTTACTGCTTTCATTTTTACGTGCTGGTCATTCTTCAGTCACATTATCATCCTGAACATGTTTTTGTACTTCTTTCTGCTGATTGTCCTCCTCCTTCAAACGCCGACCATCTCCCGTTCTCAGGTACCTGGAAAGAATACCATTAGATGTCTATTTTAACTCCACTGACTTCCTTTTTAGCCAATGGGCATCTGCAAGCCAATCGATGAGTCACAGCCGCCGCCCATTCTCTCGGTCTTTCACTTCCCGCCCACAAAGAGCGTCGTTTTCCTGCTGAAGGACAACTTCATTCAGTCCATTCCAGTGGCTGCCTTCAACCTCACCGGTGCCTCCCTGGTAGGCGGTGTGGGTCGATCCTATCCGGAGAAGGTGACCGCCAACGGAATGCTTCGCTGCTGTGATGAGCCACCTGCCGTCCGGTACCAGCACATTCACATCGTTCCAGCAGGTAGGCAAATCACTGACTGACTTCTACTTCATCTTCATCTTCATCTTCATCTTCATCTTCATCTGCTTCTGCTTCTTCATCGGATTTTTAGGCTGCGATGGTGATGCCATGTTTACCATTCACTACCGCGTGACGATCAAAAGCAGTGCTCCAGAAGAAGAGGCCAGCTCTCTTCCTCCTCCTCCTCCTCCACCACTCCTCCTCCGGAACGGGACATCTTTGCGATGTGGCAGGCTTTCTCCGGCAGGAGGACAGTGGTGGATCTGGCGGCAGATCCGGCCAGTTATTACCGCTTCAGCCGCTTCCTCTGCCCTCCCGGAGAGCGCTGCTCCCATGTCACCGACCCGGTGGCCTGCACCGGGTACCGCTTTTCAATCAGCGACAATCCAAGACG
Source organism: Tyrophagus putrescentiae (assembly GCA_024499935.1). Classification (NCBI taxonomy): domain Eukaryota; kingdom Metazoa; phylum Arthropoda; class Arachnida; order Sarcoptiformes; family Acaridae; genus Tyrophagus; species Tyrophagus putrescentiae. The sequence continues at coordinate 159,986 of JAMZRA010000007.1, forward strand.
TGACAAGTCGGTGGACGTGCAGGACTTGGCCCTGGTGCTGAGTGACGGTGCGACCAGAAGAAGAGCTGATTGACTGACTGACTGACTGAGTGGCCATTTTGTTTACTATTTTCTCTCTCTCTCTCTGTTTTCCAATCTGCAGGCTGGCACACTCCCCGACGACTCGCCCTGCTGGCGAACACCTCCGCCAATCTGCTGCTTCAAAGGTACTACACGCCCCAGAAGGACCTCCTCGGTGGCCAGCTGCCGGTGGGCTTCATCCTCAACCAGACGGTCTTCCTCTTCAACCTCCACTCCTCCGAAGTGTACCTCCTCCGCTACACGACCCTCCCATCGCGGATTCAGGACGAGGAGGAGGAGGCGAAACCGGTGCCCATCATCGCCCGGAGCAGTCTGGCGCAGTTCTTCCGGTGTCCGGGTCCAAATAATAATAATAATAACAATGGAGGAGGAGGAGGTGGTAGTAGTAGTAGTAGTAGGAGTTCATCTACGAAGGTGAGGAGGAGGAGGTGGTCTCTCTTTTAAGTAACATACTATTTTGACCCGTTTTTTTTGTTAATCATCAACTCAGCAGTCCACCCCTCAGCCTCACTGGGCCAACTCCTTCGTCTTTAAACTCTCCGCCCTGATTGGACTGGTCACCCTGTTCACCTTTCTTCTGTCACTTCTCATCACCCTCTGCGTGGTGGCGGTGAAAGGCCGTAATTGGCGGCGGCCGAGGCCTCGATCGCGCAGTCGCCGAACCGTGGCCAGAAATCGACGCCTGCCTCCAAACGGCAGAGCAGGAGAAGAAGAAACCTCGACGATCTCCCGAAAGTCTAGCTACAGTCCCGTTGAGGGTGGTGAAAGAAGAAGGGGTGGTCGTGGTGGTGGTGGTGGTGGTGGTGGTGGACTTTACAAAACGCCCAACAAGATCGGTAATCGTCGCGAAGAAGTCTGGCGAAGCACGCTCAACAGCTCCGCCGCCGTCAGCCGAAGCAGCTCCTCAACTGAAAGGGAACACGCGAAGATGATGGCGGCGGCCTTGGCGGCATCGGAAATCAGTGCAAATCGAAAGAGGATTATCGGTGCTGGTGGTGGTGGTTTCGAAGCGGCAGATAAGAAGAAGAAGAAAGGGGCGAGGACACGATAAGAAGTTTGAGGAATTTGAAGACTTGATTTTCGATTTTTTTCTTTTTTGTTTTTTCTCTTGTAGATGGCGACTGTGTAGCTGGACGATTTTTGTTGTTTGATAAAAACATGTGGCGGCCACGTTTTCTCCTTCTCCGGCGTTGATTCTTTTTTTCGGGATTGAAGTTTTGCCAAGTCTTTCATTTGTGACTGTTACCTCCTCACCTTCTTAGATGAACTACTACTACTACTACTACTACCACCACTACCACTTCCTCCATTGTTGTTATTATTTTGACCCGGACACCGGAAGAACTGGGCCAGACTGCTCCGGGCATGATGGGCACGGGTTTTGCCTCCTCCCCTTCTGTCCATAATCCGCGATGGAAGGGTCGTGTAGCGGAGGAGGTACACTTCAGAGGAGTGCAGGTTGAAGAGAAAGACCGTCTGGCTGAGGAGGAAGCTCACCAGCAGATGGCCACCGAAGAGGTCACCCTGAAGCGTGTACTTTTGCCCTCATCTTTACACTGTCAGCAATGGAAGGACTCTCTGCTCTTCTGAGCCTTTTCCTCAAGTCGAAGTGGACAACGACCATTCAATGCCCAACAAAAATGCAATCAACTGAAGATCAACTCGGAGCAAGCCTTTCTTTCTCTCTCTCTTCATCTCCACATCTCGTCTTGTTTGGCCTCAACTTTGGTCTCAAGTAGGTTCACTTTCTTTTCTTTCTTTGTGTGTATTCTTTGTGAGCTCTCTAGTGTGTAAGTAGCGCCACTCAGGGTAATCGAAGCTTTCAGACGCTTCTGAACTGATTCCCTTTCTCTCTCTTACTACAAGCTTTATGATAATGTCTTGCTCTCTCTCTTCTACATTTTGCTCGCTTTATTCAGTCAGTCAGTTTTTGATGTAGAGAAAATCAGTAAGTCACTAACTCAATTAAAGTCAAAATCCATTGTTTTCAGCTTAGAGCTTTCACTTTTACTTACACACACTTCTCGTGTCTTTGAGCGGCACACATTTGTTATTTCAATTAATTTCCGATATGTTTTGCCTCTGTATGTCTGCCTTTGTCTGCTGGTGTTTACTCTGAGCAAACAGCAGTCAGCTTGATTAGCAAGACAAAAAAGTAGAGAGTAGGAGCAGGAAAAGGAAAGTACTTCAATCGATGAAGTGAGCGGCGGCGACCGTTGTTGCCAAATTAAAATAACAAAACCATTTTGCCGAATTTTGGTGGGTTTTGTGTTGTTTGACAAAACGAACTGAGGAGAATGTGTAGAAAAAGATGTCCAACGCTTTCTTTTTTTCTTTTTCTCTCCAAGATGTTCCTTTCTTCTCTTATCAAAAACAACTGTCGAATAAAATTAGCTCTCTCTTTCTACGCTGAAGTCGATATTTAATACCGCTCTGCCACACACACACTTTGATGTTCGATTGACTTTGAGGCGGCGGCGGTCTTTCTTCTTCAGCTGAGTCTTTTCCCTATCAAAAACTGTAAAAATGGCCATTCTTCTCTCTTCATTCTAAGAATGAAATGAATGTTTCCCCCATACATTGCGGACCCTGCTGCCTGCCTGCCTGCTGCCAATGTATTCATTATTCCCTCGGGTCATGTTTGTGCTTCTTTCTCCATTCGAACTTTGTGCCCCTTTCTCCTCTTGATGTGAGAAGTGTGCCCCTCACAAAAGGTCTTTATCTCTGCGCCCAGTTTCGTTCTCTGCTGACACCAGCAACAACAACGCCTTCAGCCCCTCGAAGAAAGAAAGAAAGTGAGGAGCTCTATGTTCCGGTGTCGATTCATGATTTTTTTCTCGTGTCCAGCTTTCATCTCCTACACTTTCCATTTTCTCTCGTTGTTATCTTGCCCACGTTTGCTCTAATGCACAAGAGTGAATGAATTTCCCCTTCTCTCTTCTTTTTTATACTTTGCCTTATTTTCACTTCATGACCAAGAACGAAGATGGAGAGAAGAGACTAATGCTAACCCCTTAAACGATGGGGCAGAATAGGAACCACGTTTTGTTCGCTTTGAGTTGTCACGCGGAGGTACAAAAAAGTTGCTAAGATTTTGCTGCTTTGTGTGATTTTCAAAGTTGGGATGTGCGAAAGTGTCTGAAGTTTCCACTTTTTCTGGGTAATGTTTACATTAATTAATTTGCCTCACTTTCATTGAATAAGCACACCACAAACATCTCTGCAACTTTAGATAGTTTTCGAGCCAGCTACACTGCTTCTTCAAGACAGAGCAGTGGGTTTTCTTGTCATCAAAGACCATTATTATTAGAGTGTGACAAAAGCATCAGCACAGTAAGTATTGATTGCGCTTTGTTCGTGGTCGCGTCTATCACATTATGCATCGTCAAGTTTTTTGTTTTACTTTGTCATGTTGCTGACAAGTTAGGGAATGTTTACAAGTTTGGCTCATCACTAAATTGAAACAAAACCGTCTTCTTCTTCGGTTACCATCTCTCTCATTTTAAACCTTTAGTTTCACATTGCTTCTGTGATGTTGTGTTAGCCTAGGCTCGTAATTAAGCAAACACACACACTACAAACTTGCACATTTCACATCACTCTTTTGTGAAAGTGAAGGAAGTGCCCCCAGCTAAAACACAAATAACACACACACACACTGGCGAATCTTCTTCTTCTTCTTCTTCTTCTTCTGCACTTCTCTTTGTCTTTCCATTGTGTGATGTCTTAATTAAATAAATTAGCCTCTATGGCATCTCCAGTTTGCTGCTGGTAGTTCCTTTTTAGAGCTGCTCAAGCAGCTTCTTCGTTTTCTTCTTTTTCCAGAGCAGTTTCTGTCTACTCCTTGGAGAATACTACTACTGCTGCTGTTGTTTTAGTCCTCATTCTGGGCCAAAACTTTTCTGGCCAACTCTCCATTGACTAATTAAACATCAACGGCAACTGTCGGTTTGAATGCTCTAACTCGGTCTGTCTGTTTGTCTGAATGTTCTCTCTTTCTTTCTCGTTTGCAACTGCCTAACCTTTTTAAGGCCTTCCAATGACCCAGCTCTCTTCTCTTTCTTCTCCTTCAACCCTTTGCAGCCTAGCTTCTGCTTGAAATTATGTGTGTCTGAAACGAGGTTAGCTGGAAATTCATTGACTGCTTCCCTCATCAAGGGAAAATAATCAAAATTGATCAAGCAGTGTGTGTGTTTTGTGGTGTGTCCAGTTAAAAAGAAAAGACTGACTTAAAAACATGAAACATTCTGCTCATTGTAGGCAATGTAGGGCTCGTTTTCTGGTCGTCTAAAATTTAATAAAAGCCTAAAAGGTTTTTTTGTTATTATTGTTTTGTTTTGACATTGCTGTAACAAAACACTGCCCAGTGTTTTTAATCTAAAGAGAGACGGTCTCAGAAGTGAAGGAAGACGAGATGAGATTCTGGCATCATCTGAGATAGTCCCTTATCCGCTTGATTAGATTCTTTAAATTATAATTAATTGAATGTATTAGAAAAGAAGAGGGCAAGAGTGGGTTGTTGCCTTGCCTTGCCTCGCCTCGCCTCGCCTGAGCTTATAATTAAATTGAACTGCTCTGAAAAAAAGTGGCGACAAAATGGCCTCTAAATGGACACACAGCGCACAAACTACTTTCCTTCCTTCTTTCTCGCTAATTTAATTATTTATCTTCATTGCTCGACAATTCTAGGGAGAGAGAGAGAGAGAGAGAGAGAGAGAGAGAGAGAGAGAGAGAGAGAGAGAGGAGAGAGAGAGAGAGAGAGAGGCAGAGACAATCTAATATGACTTTGCAGTTGAAGTTGTTGTCTTCTGTTGTCTGTTTGTGTTTGTCGGTCAGTTGTGTGTCCATTTTTATCAATTTTTGTTCTCTAAAACGAAAACATTAAAATTTATACTCTTTTTCACTGCAGTTTTTCTCTTTGCTTGCTCTGCGAAGTCAAAATCACTGGGCAGTTTAATGCAATTTAATTGATGTCTCTCTCTCTCTCTCTCTCTCACTTTAACTTTTGCTAGCCAGCTCAATCGATGGCCTGCTCTGGCTGCTTGTGCGTTGAATTACAAGCGAAAGTGTGTTTGCCGCCTGTTTCCTTTTCACTCAAATGAAATATCAAACATCGGGAAAAAAATTCGTCCGTTTGATTCGCTTCAGTAGATCTTTCTGCCCAGCAGATCTCTAGCAGGCAATAATCAATAGGGCTGCTGCTGCTGCTCCTTTGGTATTTATATACTTTGCCTTACTGCAGTGCTGATGGTGATGATGGATTATTAAAAGATATAAATATAATATAATAGATTTATCATTGAACGAATGAAGCAAACAGAGGAGGAGAAAGTAGTAGGAAGATGAAGACTGCTCTGTTGATAGCAGCAGCAGCAGCAGCAGCAGCAGTTCAAAGATGATGAATGGCAGGGCCAAAAGAGAGGGAAAAAGATGTTAGATGGAGCAGAGGATAGCAAAGGGAAAGGCCGTGATCACCAAATTAGAGCCTCTGGGCATTCTTCTTCTTCTTCTTCTGATGGAGCAGTGAACAAACGAAAACAAGGCGGAAGTTTTCCGAGAGAAAAAAAGTAATTTTTGGTGCCGTACAGTGCCCCTGCCCTTGCCTGCCTCCGGTAGTGCTGATGGAAAGTATCGATTGGGTAATGTCAGTGAGTGTGTGTTGGAATCTATCCGACTCGAGCTCAAGTTCTGCTTTCTATCTCAAGCGGAAGAAGCTGTTCACTCTCTTAATTGTGACAAATTATTATTGTTTGCCTCTTGATTATTACTTATAATGCTTGCCCTGAATACTTTTGTTATTAGCAGTCTGATTTTCATGTAAGAAAAAAAGTAAGAGTGAGAGGTCTACTTTTATTGAAACGACATTAGCTTTTTTACTTTTTTTTAAAAAGACGACTTTGAACTTCTGATGTCGCGGTCTCATCTTTGTGGGGCCTCTGTTTTTTGTTTTAGCAAATAAAACCGCAGTGATCCAATTAAAGTATGCAAAGTAATGCAAATTGCCAATTAAAGTGTAGCTTTAAAAAAGGGCAAAAGTTTTTGATATTTTTGCTGTGGTCTTAGACGAGAAACTTTTTCTATACTATTTAGCTGTTTTTCCTTTTTATTCAAAACTGCCAATTACTGCTTTTCTCAGTTTTGGTATTCACTGTTCGTCAGTGATGTCTGCAGAGCAGAGCAGAGTAGCCAGCAAACAACGAGAAGAGAAGGACATTAGAAAGTTTGCCGCCTCTTGTGTTGTTTCTTACTTTCTTTCTGTTCTTTCTGTTGCTCTCTGGCCTGCTCTGATGCCCTAATGGGCCTAATAAGGGCAAATTGGCTTTACTTTTTTCGGGTGAAAGAGAGAGAATTTTACTTAAACTTTTTTTGTTTAGTTTCTGCACATACGCTCTTCCACTCGCACTCGCTCACACACACAATGGCTAGCGCCCCTAAAAAACAGTGCAAATAATGAAATTAACTCATAAGTATGCGACTGTCGTAGAGGAGGAGAAATAAGAGGGAGAAGAGGAAGAAGAGGAAGAAGAAGAAGGTAGAGAATGAAGGGCCATTTTTAGAGCAACATACAAACAAGAGTGAAACAAGAGAAGAAAGTCCAGGCGAAATTCTGGCAAACTCTGTGCACTAGAGCTGTCCAAGCCAATCAAATCGAAGTCCCTTTCTAGCCCACTGCTGGAAAAAATAACCCAAAAAGTCACTCACACACACAGTGTTCTTAAGTTCTTTGCCCGCTTTTCTCAAATCTAATCTATGGAAATTGCCATCACTTTTTGGTGGTAGTTTTGCAAAAGGAGAAAAGTGGGCTAATTCATTTCAGCTTCCCATCTTTTTCAGTCTACATCATAACTGCCCGCCGTTGTTGTTTACAAACTCAGACTTGGGCAAGAAGATAAAGAAAAGTGTACTAGTAAAAAACAGTTGCCAGCCAAACGATTATGCTTTTAATTTTATTTCCTTCGCCTAATCTGCTTAATCATCTGCTGCATTTTACGAGCTGTTTATGTGTTCATTTATAAATGGGGCCGTTTGCATTCTCTGGTCAACTTCTTCTTCTTTGTTGCTAATGGCTGCCAGCTAAAATGGGGCACTTTTTAGTTGACGTCAACAGTTGATGGCAAGTTGACTGGCTTGCACTATCATACCACACTAGGAAAATCATTTTTAGATTTATGCAAAGTTTTTCTTTGCATTTTAAAACAACTACTTTTTATATCTTTTTTTGGCCCTAAGATTCAGTTGATCAAACTTGGGCAAAATAAAAAAAAAGTATTCAGTCTAAAGCAGAGAACCATTGAGGGCCATTTGTACGTACGGCCACTAGGCTGAAGCTGAAAACGGTCGTTTACGAGTTTAAGTTTAGGAGGGCAATTAGATACTTTTAAAATGCTGGACATTTTGGGATGCCCATTGGCTAGCCCAGCCAATTCGAAAGCTTTTCTTCTTGCAACAAAAAAACGGCTTGAAACACGTTGCCAAAAACACAACAGTTTACTCAGTTTTTTGTTTGTACTACTACTCGCTCTCTGCAACTACCTTTATCACCGGTGGTGGTGGTGGTGATGGTGGTGGTGGTGGTGAAGGCGAAGGAGTTGCTGAGACGCTTCTCTCTCCGGCACTATCAATCACTCTTGGAACCACCACCACCTCCTCCTCCTCCTCTTCCTTTGTTTCTTCCTCCCTTTTCATCCTCTTCGCTGTCCTTTCCTCTTCATTGCTAGACGTTGAGCTGCTTGACCTCCTCCTCCTCCTCTTTCTCTCTTCTTCCCTCGACGATAATCACCACCACCACCTCCTCCTCTTGACTGAAGCCAAAAGGTGGCCAGAACGCCGCTGGCGACGGTGATGAAGGCGACGGCAAAGACGAGAAAGACGACCACCGTGGAGGCGGGCGCCAGGCCGAAGAAGAGCTTCGGCTGGTGGTGGGCGGTGAAGGGGGGCGGCGGCGGCGTGATGACCACCACCAGCCGACTGTCGTTGCCCTTGCCCTGGCCGTTGATCCACCCGTTGAAGGTCACCCCCAGTCCTGGAGGACGGCCAGGGCGCTCAGGGGAAAGACCACCCAGGCCCAGCCCTGGGAGACCTTGCGGTAGGTGGCGGCGAACCACCTCCACCACCTCGGCTTTCTAGTGAAAAATGGGAGTTTTTAAAAGGGGAAAAAGTTGAACTTTTTTTTCAACTTGGACGTACAGTTTGCCCTCCAAGGCTTCCACTTCCTTCCTGGCGGCGGCCTCGTCCTCCTTGGCCGCCTCCATTCGCCGCAGCAGTCGAAGGGTTTCCTGCTGCGCAGAGCTGATGTCATTGCTACCGCCACTTCCGCTTCCGCTGCTGCTGATGCTCATGCTCATCATGCTATCTTTGCTTTCATCCATTCCCAATGCTGAACTACCACTACTATTTTGCTGCTGGTTGTGGTACTCCAAAGTGGCCCGGGCGGCGGCCTCCTTCGCCTGAAGGGCACTCTGCAGCAGGGCAATGTAGTGATTGAGCAGACCCACCTGCTCCTGTTCGCCCTTTGCTTTTTCCTGTCCACTTTTCCCCCCTCTCCTCCTCCTCCTTCCTCGCTTCGGCGCCTCTGTTTGATGCTCTCCAGGTGGGCGGTGAGACGGCCTTTCGCTTTTTGGAGCTTCTTCTCCAGCGGCTGACGGCTGAAGAGCCACTGGAAGAAGTTGGCTGGTTTTTTGCAGAGGCTGCTGCTGTTGCTGTTGCTGTCTGCTGAAGAGTCGAAGTAATTGTCTTCGGATTCTGAAGATGACAGAGCGCTGCTTTCACTGTCCTCCTGGGCTCTTTGGCTTCTGAAAAGTGTTGCTGTTTTTGGAAGGAGCAGGAGGAAAACTATGAGAAGTTTTGCTCTAGATGGCCAGGTCATGGTGTCTGCGAGCAAGTAAAGAGTGTTAATGGAAAAAGGCGACTGGCAACGTATGATGAAGTTCTGTTTTATAAAGTCCATATTTTTTAAATTTAGAACTTTTAACTGTGGTTTATCTTCGAACATTGTTAGTTGCTCTAATTTTTTTTCATTTTTGTCAAGTCGTGAAGTTGGAGGATATAGTCGTTTAGTTTATAAGTTTTTAACTCGTTTTTTGCTTTCACTTTAAAAACTTTTTCTATTTTGTTTATTACCCCTAATTCCTATCAATTAAAACCAGTGCCAGACATGATTGTCCTCTCTTTCTCTCTGGCTGTCGTAATTGAATCGTTTCTAATTTACTAAACATTCTACGATGTGTTATTCTTACGATTACATTGAGATCATAGAGCAGTGAAAATGAGAGTGGAAAAAAGATAAGCCATTAAGCCAGACGCGTGTTGTTTGAGGGGAGCTGGAGTGATATTACTAGTTTTGTAGCTGTAAAAAAGCAAACCCTTTCTTATTTTTTTGTTGTCTTTTTTTGTGCTGCGGAACACTAAATTTAGTTTGAAGCTCAGCTTTCCAAGTTCTTAAAACTGCTCGCTCGCCTCTGTTGTTCAGTTGTCCGGCTCAACTGCCATGCTCATAATCGCTTTTTAATGGGCTAATAATAACAAAAATCTTTTGAGCAGAGTGTGCTTGAAGCTGTGACTTTCATTACTGTATGTTGTTATTATCGATATTAAAATAACATAGCACACCAGTCGTGTTTATGGCCAGAGGAGTGAAAGTTGTAGTTGTTGTAGTAGTAGTAGTTTATAACTTTGCTGTCATTCCATCATCAGTGGAATCGCTCTTCAACAACTGTTTTTTTTCTGTATTTAGACGACAAGGACTGCTCATTCTTTCAATTAGAATCATTACTTTAAATTAGCGCTGAGTGTTTAGCGTTGAGTGCCAGGCTGCGGCATTTAAATATTTTCAAGTTTTCTAAAAGAGTGAAAGGGAAAAAAATTTAATTATCTACAAAAAGTGGCTCCAAGTGGCAGTTCTGGAACAGCCGCATCGATCAATATGATTCCCTCTTTTTATTTTATTTTTATTACCGATTCCCTACTCACTCTATCAGCTCTAACTGTCCGTTCATTTGAATGTGGAAGATTGCAATGAGATGTTATCAATCAAAACGCTCCTCTCTTTTTTTTCGTTTCCGTTTGCTCACACAGATTGCTCTCTACTTTGTGTTAATAATTTAAATGTAATCATTTAGTTGAGAGAGAGAGAGAAACACTGTGATAATTGATCACTGTAACCTTCTCGCCACTTTGAATAATAACTGAAAGTGCAAGGAATGAAAACGAAAATAAAGATGATATATCGAGGGTGATGCTTCCTTCTCTTTTCCCTTTTCCACATTGATTTGCTCTGGCAAGTTTTGGTAAATTAAAAAGATTTTTTTGGGTTGAAAGCGATAGATTTTTTTTGTTCAGAGCAAAACAGAATCAAGCCTGAAAAGTACTTTCATTCGCCGGCCTTTAAAATCTTTACTGGTCGCTTTCTTTATTTGACTAAACAAAACGTTGATCGATTGTCTTTGATTCAAAGTTGCAGAAAAAAAGTATTTTTGGCAAAGATGAATCGGTAAAGTTTATTTTCAGAAAGCAACTGCGTTTTGAATTTTTAGCGGCAGTCCATTTGAGTCCATTTGATCATATTGCTCAGTTGCAGTTAGTATTATGTTATTATTGCACCAGAAAAAGGCTACACCAACTTTATGTAAATTATCCAATTACAAAGGCAGCAACAGGGCTTCAGCAGCTTTAGCTTTTCTCAGTTTAGGCATTTCTTTCTTTTTGTCAGTCACAGTTTGTATACAAACATGCCTGCTCTGATTAGACTCTAATTTCCTTCTCTTTCTCTCTCTTCAACCCTCTCTTCAAGAGAGAGGGTTTACCACTATTTTGTTTGCACCAAATCCTCCAAACAAAGCTGACGTGCTCAAGTCATCAATGTGGTAATACTGCTGCTGCTGTTGCTGCTGTACCAAGAACACAACCCGAACACAACAACATCTTAGGCAAACATTGAAAGAGAGCTGCTGCTGTGTTCCAAATGCAGCCCTCAATAAATCCGCAGTTTGTTTGTATTTCTGCCGCCTGTCTGCACCCGTCTCGATGTCTCAATCTATTTTTCTCTTTTTTTTCTGCCTTTGCTCCCTTTCACTTGATCCCTCCCGCAAAGTCAAGCCGCTGCTGCTGCTGCTCGTAAATCGAAATTAATACATTAAACAAACATACTACCACTCAGACTGACGGACAAAAGAGCGAGAGAGAGAAGAATAATTCTGATGAGAATGTAATCTCTCTTTCTCGTTTTTTCTCCTTTTTTTCTTTTTTGTTGGTGCTCAAACTTGTACAGCCCTTTTCCTCGCTCTTGCTGGAAAAAAATGTAGAAAACTGAAGAATAATTTCTCTTTTCTCTTCTGCCTTTTTGCTCGCAGACAAAGGAAGGAGAAGTAGAAGTTGCAGAGGCTGAAAAAGCAGCAGCAGCAGTCTTTTGCTGTTGTCTGTGACGGTCTGTTTCATCAAAGACAAATTAAATTGCTTAATGTCTAAACATGTGGAAGAGAGTAACAGGCGAGAGAGAGAGCTAAAGAATATTCCAAAAAGATATGAAAGGCAAACAAAACAAATCAGAGGAATCGGGTAAAATATACGGAAGCCAAGGGAGGGAAGGAGAGAGAGAGAAAGATGAAAAGAGTAAAAAATTACATTTGTTCCAAAAGAAGAGAAAGAAAAGTTGGAAACAAAAGCTAATGTTTGTTTGATTATTTTTTGCCATTCTGTGCAGCCCATTGAACCCCTCCTTCTCCTTCTGCTGCTGTTCTTTTTCTGATGATTTTGTTGTGATTTTTCTGTCTTCTTAGTCTGTTTCCACTTTTTTTCTCTGGCAATGCACTTTAAATATAAACAAGGATTGCTCTCTCTCTCTCTTCTCTTTGCTGCAATTAGATTTGCTACTGCTGAAATGTTAAAAAACAGTTTGATCTTTGAAAACGATTTGGCTACTGATTCTACTGAACGGCTGCTAACGGTTGCTGGATGACTTTGCTTCAGCAACAGCAGCTAACTTCCTTAAATCTCACTTACTCAGCTTTACTTTTCTCTCTTTCTCTCTCTCTCGCTCTCTCAATTTGCCAAACAATCATTAGTCATTCATGGCAAGGACTTGTTTAGGGAAATAAATTAGCAATGAACGAGGACGACGACGACGAAGAAGGAGAAGTTGAAATGATCGAAAATGATCTGGATGAAAGAAGTAGTAAACGACTAAACGAGAGAAAAGTTTTTTAGGCTGGAATTTACTAAATATTCCGGTGAAAAAAGGAAAATAGCGCATTTTTTACGCCCAATTAGAAAAAACAAAAATTTTTTTGCAACTGAAAAAAATACTGCATGATTTGAATTTTAAATTACTGTATAGTTAGGCGGAGGAAAAAACTGCCGTCCAATTTTGCCAATAATTTTGCCGGGTTTATCTCCCGACACTCTTCTTTGGTTACTTCCTATTGGTTTCAAATTTCAGACGGGTTTTTAGCTCACAACAATTTTCTTGTCTATCTTTCCGCTCTTTCTCTCTCCCCTTTCACTTTTGTAACGGACAGAGAACAAAGTAATAGCTAAAAATAAAATAAATAAAGCCCATGTGTGTGTGTAAAATTATGACTACTATACGGGCCATTATGATTATGACTAGCACGGGCGAGCTTGGAAGTGTGTGTGTGTGTGGTAGCTTAGAGAAGAAGAAGGAAAATTGGTAGAAACACACACACACACATAAAAATGGGCTCAATTGACGGACATTTAGCAGCAGCAGCAGCCGCAGCAGCAATGGCAGCAGCCCAGTCCAAAGCCGAGAAGCTGATATCTGAGAATTCTAAATTACATATGCGGCCACTGTGCGAGTGTGGATGGACTGCACCAGGAAATGGCCAGTTTTCAGTTTCTTTGCACTTTTTTCAGCTTTTCTTTTCTCATCTGACGCCTTATAGATGGACGGACGAGAAAAAGAAAAACAGGCAGTGACGAACGCGAGACGCCCGAAAAAACAGTGGCAAGTGAATTGAAATAATAAAATTGCGCAAAAAAGGAGAATAAGAAAGTGCTAGAGTGAGAAAGGGAGGGAATATTTATTGGCAGAAGAAGAAGCAAAAGAGAGGGAGAACAAGCGTGCAGAAAGAAAAGAGGAGAAAGCGGAATTTGCAATTTAGAGAATTTAGAGATCTGTAGCGTTTTAGTAGGAAAAGATTTTAAAACGCCTAACACCGTGATGAATTAGCGTGTAGAGGAAAGGGAGAGAGAGGAGGAAATTTAAAGCGTTACAAGGACAAAAATTTAAATGACCGGAAAAACGGCCTCTGAAACACACACAACCAGCCAGCCAGCTCAGCTCAGCTCACAAATGTGTGTACGCCGTGGACGCTCAAAGCACGGACGAGGAGACGATAAAGCGGAAATTATTGATTGGAAGAAATGGCCGTCGTTTAGAGAACTAGAAAAGCTAGAGAAGTAGAAATTGCTGCCAGCTGAAAACAGAATTATTTTGTACGATTTTGTACAAAACGGACAAACTAGATTCCGTTTGTAGTTATGTTTAGCATTAGCAGGAAGAGCAGAAATTGTCGTTCAAAAACATTTTTAACTTTTTATGTTTCGTGCCATTTCTGTTTTCAGAAAATTCAAAGCTAAAAAATAAATCTAAAAAATGTTAAAAAGTTTTAAAGAAAGGAGAATATCAAAAACCACATTGCTTGTGGTCATATTCAAAGAGATTTTAGCTTAACTTTTCCTAAAAAGAGTACTGAGATTGTCTTGTTGGTTTTTGCAAGAAAACTTTTGCATGCTTACAACTTGTTGCGTTCTCTTGACTAGTGACCAGGTAGTACACCAACAAAAAAAATTTTTCATTTGCTGATTCACTTTAATCAATTTCTGAGATCATATCATTTCTCATCAAGTTAGATAAAGGGGGGGGGTAGAGAAATAAGTAAAAAGATAAAAGGATAGAAAAGATAACTTAGAAAAGCGTTTGCCTAGGAGAGGAAGGTACTACCAGTCCTTCTCCGGGACCAGCTGCTCCTTCTCCGTGGCCGACAGCTCCACTGGATTGAGGAAGGGGTAGCAGAGGCCGCCTACCTTGCAGTCGGCCGGCGGTCGGCGGAAGACGAGCGGGTCGCCGCAGGCGCGGTGCGCCACGCACAGCTTCCGAATGCGATAGGGCAGCACTTGGAAGGGGAAGGCGGAGTTCCGCTCCCACCACTTCACCTCCTCCTCCTCCTCCTCCTTTCCACCACCTTTAGAACCGCCTTCAGGAGGGGAGGTGTGCGGGTGCTCGACGGTGGCCCCCGGACAGCCGCCCAGCTGTTCGAAGACGCCTCGACACCAGGGCAACTGACACAATCTGTCGGTTGTTTTTGCCGCCATCTTCACATCTTGGTTGTTATTTTTTTGGCTGTTATTTCACCCGCATCAAAGATCAAGTACTTTTCTCTCTTTTTCTCTCTTTCTCCCTTGTTTTCTCTGTCAATAATAAGATTTGCCGCTCTCTGAGATTGTTCAATTTGTCTCCTGCCCTTTCCCTCGTTTGTTTGCGCTTTGGCTCTTCTAAAGTCATTCGTCTGTGCAGGCAGGCAGGCAGGCAGACTGCTCGCCTGCTCCACTTGAGAGAGCCTTTCGGTGAGCCTATTTGGCGGGGTAATATTTTCTGGCCAGCATCAGAAGTATCACAACAATCCAAATAGTCCGACTCTTGAATGTAGCAGAGTGTTCCCCTCACTCTCTCTCTCTCTCTCTCTCTCTGCATGACAGGAGAACATCACTAAATCGCTGCCCAGCTACTGACTCTCTTTCTCCTTTTTTACTCTCTCACTTTTCGTCTGCCTCAGTGGCGTGTAAATGTAATTTTTTCTGCCTTACTGCCCCCAGCTCTAGTCTAGTTTGGGCAAGAACAAAGGGAAAGGGAATAGGAAAAAAGAACTAGAAAAAGAAACAAAAGCATTGCAGGCAAGCAAACCGGCGGCAGCTGAAATGACCGGCACTACCACCACCACCACCACCGCCACCGATGATGATCATCAGTGGAACATGAGGAGTCAGATGGCCAAACAGAGGAGGAGGAGGAGGAGAAAAATGAAACAAAGCGCTGAGATTTATCAGATTGAGGACAGCCAGCCACAGCCAACTTGGCCAAGCTTGATAGCAGACAACCGAGGAAGAGAGAGAGAGAGAGAGAGTGAGAGCAGCAGCAAACCGACAGACACGTTTTCCAGTTGAATTAGTCGAGCGTTTGGTACTACACTATTAGGCAGTCAGGCAAAGAGGGAATGCATCTGGCGACCGAGGCATTTGTCCGTTTAGAAGCAAAGGACCAGCAGACAGACGGACAAAGCCGACTTGGCTGGCCTTCTCTCGGGTCGGCAAACTCTTTCCTTTCTCTGGTCAAACTTTTTTTTTATTTGGTTGTGTTTGTTGTTTTCCTTCCTCCTCCACTCTGACTTCTTATTTAGTGCATTGTCTTTTTGGAATTTCTAGAGAAGAAAGCTTAAGACTGAAGACCAAGCGAACATCCGTTTTGAATGTGGTCGTGGTTGTGGTGGTGGGTCAATGAACACCACAGCTGACCACTGCGAGAGATCGATAGCTCACTGATGATGGTCAGTTTTCAGCTCAAGACAAAAGAAAGAAAAAGTAAACCAGCGAGTGGCAAGTGCAACCGCACATTAGCACGAGCATCCGCAAACACTGACTGACTGACAGACAAGACGCTGATAGATCTTGCTTTTCACCACTTTCTCCTGTTCTCTTCTCAAAAGAGCTCATAATTTGCAGTCATGATTTCAAGAGTTCTGTCTGTTTTTAAGGCCAGCTTCTTCTCAGTGGGTGTCAGGAGGAGGAGGATGAGGATGAGCAATCTCTTCTTGAAAGCAAGCCTGTCCTTCTCGAGTGGAGCAGTCATTACGAGCATTACATGCATCACTGGCCCCTGCCAAACTTTGGCCCACTCAACTTGAGTCAGGCTCACTTGCTCACTGACTGACTCTTGGTCAGGGCAGAAGAAGTAGAAGAAGACAATGGTCGTGCCTTTTTTGCCCTCCTGCAAGCGCAGTACAATGGCGGCAAACTTTTACTTTAATTTTTACTCTTTTTCCTCTTTTCTCTTCCACTTGACGATTTGCATGTTCGTGCTTGTGAGTGTTCAGCTCAGTGTTTGCTCTGTGTGATCGCACTGTGTGTGGCACTTGAAAAACGCTTGGCAGCATTTGATGCTTCTGCTGCTCTCAATTTTTTCATTTGCAGACAAAAGTTTGTCTAAAACGCAAAAAAGAGTAAATGACTTTTTGGTTTTGCAGAAAAAAGGAGAAATTAATTGTCAAGTGTAGATTAAGTGAAGGATGATTTTGCCCTTTTTGCCTTTGCAATTTTCCCTCCTGTAGCAAAGATGCTAATGCGTAGTTTTAGGTATTACACTTGTATTAGACTTATGTTTCCACCTCTTTCAATTTTGCTGCTCGGTCATTCACACCTTGAAATTAAAGTTTCACATTCTACATATTGCACTTTTGCGTCAATGTTGCACCTTCTTCGTTTTGCCAGTTAAACGCATTAAAGCTTTTTTAGTGTTTAATTTTAAAGTAACTTTTTATTACATAACTACTTCACAACTTGTATTGTCGTAAATTAGCAAATTTAATTTTTGCATGACTTTTTTTAGTGGCCATTAAAGCTGGGGATTTTGGTCATTTGAATAGTAAAAAAGGAGTTTAAATACAAACTCAAAAGCGATTAAAATACCTACTTTTACTATTTTATTATTTTTGCACTTTTTTAAATTTCTACAACTGCAATTTAAATGTTCAAACAGTTTTCTCTAATTGTTTTGTTTTAAACTGCAAAAATAAGCAGCACAATTTCAGCGTTGTGTTCTTTTTGCACCATAAGCCAAATTGGCTTTTAGTTTTCTATTTTCATTATACAAAGTAGTTTGATTTTGAATGCAAAAAACTAAAATTAAAAATAAATTTACTGGAAAAATACAACCATTTTATAACTGTACTTCGGCAAACCAAACAATGCTGGTCGTGGATTTTTATTCTACTCGTTTCAAAAACTCTAAGAAAAGAAGAGGTCACCTTAAAGAGACGAGAGAGTTGGAAACACTAAAAATCTTTGGTTGGGCCACTAAACACCACTAAATGCTGCATTTAACTGATGTGCATGAGTGTAATTCTAATTCGTCCTTCTAATTCCTCCTCTCTTCCGTCTGACTGACAACTCTGACTGGAACCGTGCAACCAAAACCGAGTCAACAATGCCAACTTTATTGCACTAAACTGTGCTAATCTGGGCAAAATTTTGTCCGTTTCAGCCGCTTGTTTGCTTACTTTCAAAAAAAATTTACTGAATTCTACTGTACTGTCTTTATTGGTTGGCTACTCTACACAACAACAATTGCACAGCAGCAGCACTATCATTCAATTCAAAACTAAACTTGTTTTTAGTCTTTTTTATTGTTCTCAAAGTTTCAAGCACTAATTTACTTATGCTTGGCAGAAGGAAAAAAAGGCAGAAGACAAGTGCACAAACACAATTTTGACGCATAATTCAAATTATGCCATTCATGAGCCGGTCAAGAGAAGTGAAAGAGAAGAAAAGAAAATTTTGAGCAACTGCAGACCTTTTTCGTTTTGACATTTCTGATGTGTGTGTGTCGGTACAAGTTTTTTCTGTTAGTTTTTTTTCTAAAAAAGACTCATTTTAGAAATGTGCAAGTTTATTATTTACTGCCACAAAACACTGAACTGCATGCCTGTTTTTGCTGACATTCACTAAATAAAAAGGCTACCACTTTTTTTATCGTTCAGACAGTTCAGACTTGTAATGGCTGCCAAATAAATTTCTTTTCAGAGCTTGGCAAATTAAAAATTAATTTTTTAAGCAGTATAAAAAGTGAAAAATGTATTTAAAGTCTTTAATTACCAAGTTTAATTATATTTTTTAGCAGACAAAATATAAGAAAATGTAAGTTTTAGCAAAATAATCATTAGTTTTCAATTATGAAAATTTGAAACAGAAAAACTACAATTTTTAGCATTTTGCACATTTCTTTACTTCTTGCTAATTACCAAAACAATTAGATGACAAAAAGTTAATAAACTTAAATATTTAGTTTAATTTAAAGTCTGACTTTTTGAAGTATAACATTTTGACAAAAAATCATATTTTATTTTTTCATATAATTGATTATGTTTTAATGATAAAGTTAATGATCAAAAGTTTTAAAAGAAAACGCAAAATCTGTCAAACAATGTGACAGATAAGAAAAGAATCAAAGTTGCTATTCCAAAATGAGGTAACTTTTTTCACTAAACATTGTTAATTTGATAAGGAAAAGTGTATAAAATATGCTATCAACTCTCTAGTTCTTTTTAACATCTGAAACAAAAGCTTATCTGCAGCACAGTTTTGAATAAATTATACTTTTAGAAAAGTGAAACTAAAGAGAAAAATTTGCATCACAATTGCAGCAATGTTTAGTGATAAGAAAAATCATTTGCTACCAAATGATATTTTTACTTGCAAACTTTTTTATCAACAAATTAATTTTTGTTCTGGTTAACCAACAGAAGTTAATGTGCGTGGCTAGTTCTGATTGATTAAAGCCTACCCAGAAAGTTAATTTTTTCTGATTTACTTCAACTTCTTCAATTTTACCCCAGAACGAAACGCAACGGAAGTGCCGTAATTTAGCAGCGGAAATGTGTGAGGTTTGTCAGCAAACAGCGCTGACGCAATGTAAAAAAACAAAGAAAAGAGTTTCTTGTCAGAAAAAAGTGTTTTTTGCTCCAATCAAACATGAACTAATTTTTACTGCTGGCAAAAAAGAGTGAGGAGTGAGTTGAAGAGTTACTAAGAAATAAAATAGTGAATGGGATAAACAAAAAGCCAAAAACCAAAGATAAATTAACCTTATCGAAAGTAATTTGAGACATTTTAATACACACAAAATTTTTCAAAGAGAATTGGCAAGGAAATTACGGTTTTTAAGCTTTTTAAACAGTTACTCAAAAAATCACCCAAAAACATGCACCATTTTTGATTAAAGTAATTTTCGTTCTGATTGTCAATTTGAATTGTAATTTCCGGCATTTATTATTCCAACCGAACACCAAACACAAAATGGTCAATTTAAATAAATGTGTATTTTTTATTGTACAGCCTTTTCAACTATAACTTTGAACAAGTGGTACAATGGGCAAAAAATGTGAAATTAAAGTGTAATGCTTTTCCACTCTTTTTTAAAAAGACACTAAGCACACTGAGCACGCCTTCAATTTTTAATGTGCATCTTGCGCCCTTTTTCAAGTTTTAAAAATTTTTAGAAAATTACTGTAATCATAATTTCCAGTTATTTATTTATTTATGAGAACGTTAGAAAGATGAGAGGCAAAAGAAGAAGTGGCTGTGTACAAAACAATTAAACTGCCTAGACTCTGCTTTGAAGTATAGTACTTTAATTTTTTTTGTAGTTTTAAAATATGAAAACAACTCTAGTACACAAGCACTACAACTTTAAAGCATCCCCCAAATCGACCGACAATTTTGGAGAGAAAAAAACTAGTCAGACTGTTTTCTGGGTAGTAAACTCCTTGGCTAGTTCAGTCTAGTCAATTAATGCCGGAGACTTTGGAGATAGAGAGAACCGATACTGCCGATCTTTTTTGTCTTTTTTGTATTTAAAAATACGATAAAAAGACAGTGAAGTTGTTAAATTTGAAAGCAAACAAAAGGATTGTGAACACACATTCCCCAGTTCTTGAGGACAATTCCCCAGTGAACATTTTTTGTACAGACTTTTTCTATTTTAGTTTGGGTGCCAAGGAGTTTGTTTGTTCATTACCACTGCCGCTGCAGCTTTCAATTGGAAAACCGTACACATTTTTTCTTATGTTAACTTTTTAATTTTTTTAAATTTAACTGACCAGAAAGCAGGCAATTTCTTGTTGTTTCATTTTTTTCTTATTTAATTTAGCTCATCCATTTAATCTCTCTAATTTTCTTCTTCTTCTTCTTTTCTTGCTTAGGTTTAGCTGGAAGACTTTGCTTTGCTGCTTTTTATTTGCCCGTGTCTTCTTCTTTTTCTTCCTTTATTTCCTATCCTTTTAGTGCCATAAAACTGCCATGTTGGCTGTGTGTTTAAAGCCCCCTCTTAAAGCATCCCTTTTCTCCTCTTCTACCAGTGCAGGCATTTAATTAACGCATCTTATGGTGCTGCTGCTATTTTCCCAAACGGAACATTCAACTATCTCTCTCTCTCTCTCTTTTCCTCTCAATGACTGCCTGTTTGTTGGCCTCAAATCTCGCCCTCCAAGCCCACAAAAAGTGCTTGACTTTTTTATTTTTGCTTATATTTACAACCTCAGAGTTTGCCAACTGACTACTGTTTTCAAATGAAATCTCCTTGATACAGATTGGTGGAGTGAGAGGGAGAAAAAGCAAGAAAAAAAATTAGAAAAGCTTTAGAAGGACTAATAAAACTAGAGGACAACTCGGGCATTTAATTTGTGCAAAGACATCACTACAACTCACAAGTTCATTTTAAAAAAGATGTTAAAATTTTATTTTACTTTTTGCTTTTGTAGAGTCCTCTAGAAATAGTGTAATAGGCTATTTTAAACTAAGGAAAATTAAACTGGCAGAACTAATTAATTTGGGTGCTATTTCCGTATTTTTATATTTATTTAACTAATTAGATTTTGTGTAATGTGTTTCTTATAGTTAAAACACGCCAAGTTAAAGCAATGGTAATGAAAATGATTAGAAAATATCGTCGCAGTTATTAATATTTATAACTTAATTAGCCTTGATGACTGTAAAACGCAATGATAAAACTTATAAAATAAACTTAATTTGTTAACTTGAGTTTAGTGAAAATTGTAACATTGATCAAAAAATTAAAATTGAAAACTAAAGAAACTTGAAAACATTTTTTAAACAAAAAATCGGCGCGTTTCAATTAATTAGAGAATCGCCTTGCCTGGTTAGGCATTTATAATGGCCAAAGATTTATGGACTTTGATCTTTACGTTTTTTGCTTGAAACAGCTAATTAGCAAAGCTAATTTTGCCTTTTCGCCAAACCACTGAAGTCTCTCAATTAGCTGATGCTTGCCTGCCCTTGCTTCACCTCAGATGTGAGGCCTCAGAAGGAAGATTTGAAACCAAAGCACAGCACTGCACTGCTGTTTGGTGCTCAATTTCCGCACAATTCCCAGCTTGTTGTTGGCTAATTAGTGTTTTTGGTCAGAGAGGCGAAAAAAGGTCATGAATAGGGAATTGTTGTTTTTGAGAAAGTGAACAAAAATGTTAAGAATTTTGTAGCCAAAGGTTCAAAGAATAAATTCGGATTTTTTTCCTGTAAGACTAGTGCTAATTACCGTTATTAGCGCCACACACACAAAAAAATCAAACCATTTAGGTCAATTGAGTTTTAGCAAAAAAGCAGGCTAAAAAAGGCTGCCATTTTTTTCAGTCGAAACCGGTAGTCAAGACGGTGGTAACCAAAATACTCGCTCCACGAAAGTCAAATTTGCCGATTCAATAAATTGCCACTGCTTTTTCTTGCTCTCTCACTCTGAATCACATAATAATTAGCGTAAATGCATGTGACCAGTAGCAGCAGTGGTGCCGGGATTTGGCTTTGAGGAAGAAGAGGGGAATTAAACTAAACCAAACTAAACTAAACGGTTCAGTTTTAGTTACCGACAACAACTAAAAAGAGGAGAAAAAAGGTCTGTTCCAGTTGTACCCCCCTAAAATACCGAACAACTCTGTGTCTGAGGGTGGGGAGCGTGGGGAGTGAACGTACAACATTAAACGCGAGCACTTTCACAGCAGCAGCATTAAACGCAAATCGGGCAAAGTAGCAGAGAGAAAACGAGAGAGTCTGTGTTTCTGGTAGTCTGCTTGTCTGTTCTCTCTCTCTCTCTCTTTGCTCTCTTCTGTTTTGCCGCGGTTCAGTGTGTGTCTGTTCAGTGTTTCGGGTAGTTCTGCTGCTGTTTGCAATCACCCGGCAAACTCGCTAGGCTCACTCGTTCGCTTTCCGTCGTCTGGCACTCGTCGTGCTCGAGATCACATTTGTCAGTTGTCGTTCTTCAGTCTGCCGCTGCGGTGGTGGGTAGTCTTTTTTTCCAGCCAAACGGCAAGCTAACTGGCAATGTTTTTTCAGCCACCACCACCACACCACTTTGTGCACTTTCACTTTTTCTTCTTCTACTGCACGACTTGAGCTATTGCCGGCGATTGAGGACGGAGAAGAAAAGATAAGGGGAAAATCTGCTGCTGCTGCTGCTTGGACTTGATCTGCAACTTCATTTTACTTCCCATTTTTCCAGCAGCTCCCGAACCTGCCACCGAGTTAGTCAAGTGACTGATGCCAGTTGCACTAACAGTTGTGCATCGGTGCATCGGTGCAGCAGCCTGCACCCTGAACGGCAGCCAATAACATCACAACAATCGATTGTTCTGCTGCTGCTGCTGCTGGCGCTCTTTTCTTTTCTTCTTTCTTTGTTTGTTATGTTTTGATTTGTTTGAAAGCCAAGAGGATGATGAAGAAGGAAACAAGTTCACCCGATCACCTCCCCTCCCCTCCCATTGCCGCCCGTCCGTCATCTTTTCCCTGCCAGTGTGTGTGCAATCATCAGAAAACTCAATTTTTTCATCTACCATCGTCGCCTCTGCTAAAATCAAGCTAAAAATGTGATGCCCTGGACAAATTACACGTAAGTGCTAAATCCTTTGTAGGAAATTAAATTTACCGCGAAGCTACCACCAGTTTACAGGGGAAATTAGTTTTTTTAATTAATTTAATTGAACTCTTGCAGCATTAGCTTAGCGTGTAGATTAGCTTTGAGAAAATCTGTGCTTTGGCACGTTTCTTCTTTTTTGGTGATGCGCTTTATAATGCGTTGTCTTTTTGTCTTTTTCTTTTTGTGCTTGCACTGTGTGTTTACTACTACCCTGCCAAAGCAAGAGCAAAGCACACCAAAAACGATTCATTTTCATCAGAGAGGGTGCCCTCTTTACTCCCCAAACCCGACTCTCTCACACACACAGTCAGCCAACTTATTATTATTCTTTTTTCCATTCAAGTTAATTAGATTTAAGTTTTAATTAGATTAATTAGTTTTTTGCTGTTGTTTGGTCTGACTGTCTGTGCGGCAGTGGTCCTCGCCTTACCAGTCCAATTCATTCGTTTGCGCCGTTTTTGCGAGTGCGAAAGTTTGTTTTTGTTATTAGTCGGTCTCTTTCTCTCTTTTTTACTTTCCAATTTTGGTCAAGGAAAAGTCTGAGCTAATCGCAGAAGCAATGGCGGCGGCGGCGGCGGCGACCATTAGGCCATAGTGTTTGTGGGGTCGTCAATTAGTGGAATGAGCAGTAATCGAAATTGACAGTCAGTCGGCTGGGGTGCTTTCACTGCTGTGCTTGTGTGTGCTTTGCTTTGCTTTCTGATGATTTATTCTCTCCTGTTCTTGTAGGCAAGTAGGAATGTTCTTGTTGACCAGCGAAATGTTTATTATTATTATTGTTAAGATTCCCTTCAGTTTTTTGCTTTCTCTCTCTCCGTTTGCACTTAAGGTGTCCAGTGCTTAGCAGTGTGCACTAAATTTTTCTCCTGCTTGCTTGCTTGCTCTTTTCTTCATTAGCAGCAAAGCTCTGAAGTCCATCAATTAGCTAATAGCTGGCTGCCTTGCTCTGGCAGAGCCATTTTACTGCCGTACCTCTGCTTTTTTTGTGCCTGTGAAAGTGATTGGCTATGACAGTCACTGGGCGCCAAATTAAACACTGGCATTAGTGCACTGCAGCACTAAAAAAAGTGGAAATTATCACGCAAACGAAGAAAGAGAAAGAGTAAATGAAAAAAATATGAGTGAGTGTGAAAAATGAAAGTGGAGGGGTACTTCTTCTTCTTCTTAGAGAAGGACTCAAGTGCAGTGATTGAGTTTTGAGAAGAAAGATTTTTTATTCTTTTGTTGTTGTTGTTGTCTATTTTGGCCATGTTTTGTGGTGCTGTGTTGTTGTGTTCCCCAGCACCAGCACTCGACCGGTGACTGCGGCGGCACAGAGTGCTAATGACAGGCGAGGTAAATCTGCCATGTGTTTTTCCCCTTCACTGCTTTGCTCTGCTTTGCCTAGGGTCTGACAAACAAACAAACAAACTAGGCGACAACACTGCTGTTTGATTTAAAGCCGTTATTCTATTTGCTCTCTCTCTCTCTCTCCTCTTTCTCTCTTAATTTGATTTGTATTTAGAGGCAAAGCAAAAAGGAGGAAGGTACAAGGGGAAGAAAGAAGGCAGTTGCTTGGCCTTGCTCGGGCTGCTAAAGAACTGCTGAAGAAAAAGAGAGAGAGAGCTGGCTTTACCAGGCTATGACATAAGGATGACAAGTGCCATAAATTAGAGTAGATTAGTGAGAGAGGAGAGAGAGAGAGGAGAAAACGAAACAAGAAGAAATAAAAATAAAAACAACCAAAGTTCGAGTTTTGAGGAGGCTGATTTTTTTTCTTCTTGCTCTTGCAAAAAAATTTTTCAGGAAAGCGCAGTTTATTTAACTTTAATTTTGTAAAGTATCTCTCGCTTCCTATTCTGTTGCTGCTGCTGCTGCTGCTTTACAAATTCAAAGCATTCTTTGCTGCTGCTGCTGTGTAATTAACCCAATTTTTAACCCATGAGACTCTACATCTCTAAAGCGGTCGTTTAATATCGTTTCAAAGGAAAAAAGTTTAGCCGCTGTAATTTGTAAAGTTTTTTTGCTTTAAATTTTTTTTAACATGAAAAAACTCCAACATTAGACGGAGCACTAATCTACTAAACGGGCATTTAGGGAAGGACTTCAGAAAAGAGGAGGAAGAGAAAACCGTCTTCAGTCTCTCTTTCTCTCTCCTCAAGTCTAATAAATCATTTGAACATTTCTTCTTTCTTCTTTCTCCATATTTTTTGCTTTTCTTGTCTGCACGCAGTAGTGAACAGAGCAAAACACACAGACAGCAAAACACGCAGCTAATGTTCTCATTTTACAGTGGTAGCGCAACTTTTTGACACTATTTTCTCAACAGACATACCACACCGCACTTCAGTTTGCAGTCTCAAAACTGCCTCTTTTCTTGATAAATTAGCAGTGTGAAGTGAGTGTGTGTGTGTTCCCCAAGAGCCAACCAGCAGAATGATGACAAATGAAAGTGCAATTTGGACAAATTAATAATTTATTGTGTAGCAAGCGAGAGAGAGGACTACTTTACAACTGCTAAAAAGCTGAAACTAATTAAATTTAAAGTGTGTAGACACAAAAATTTGAAACAAAAGCAGAGAGAGAGAGAGAAGAGAAGAGAATGCTTATACACTTTAGTATTTATTTTACATTAAGGCAATTGGTGTGCTGCTGAAACAAAAGAGGCAAAGGAGAGGAAGTGGAAAGGGAAAAGGAAGAGAACTGACTCTGTGTGACAACAGCAGCAAAAGAAAGAAAAAGTCAAAAATAATTAAATCAAATTAAAATGTCAACTGAAAAAAATAGGGAGAAAGAATAGAACAGACAGAAATGCTCAAGTGAATGGAAAAGTTTTGAGAGTTGACAATAAAAAAAAGTTCTCCCTTTATAAATGTGTTTTTCTTTGAGCCAAATGCCTCAAAAAGGCATTTCTTTAGTTCCCCTAGTTAAGATAGCCTAAAAATGCCCAATGTCA
The DNA here is from genome assembly GCA_024499935.1 of Tyrophagus putrescentiae. Taxonomy (NCBI): domain Eukaryota; kingdom Metazoa; phylum Arthropoda; class Arachnida; order Sarcoptiformes; family Acaridae; genus Tyrophagus; species Tyrophagus putrescentiae. The sequence goes on from JAMZRA010000007.1 coordinate 185,713, forward strand.
ATGTTGAGAAAAGAGTATCTGTCTTATTCTTCTTTACATGTCAACGACATACAAAAAAAATCACAGATTATTCTCTTTTTTCCTTTTTTGTCGATAATCTGGTCACCGATCAATTAGCGTCCAGGCGAGTTCCTTTTCTCTTTCTCTATCTCTCTCGCCTTTGATAACGTCATCTGTGAGGAGTGGAGGAACGAGTGGATGTTGAAGTGCAGTTGTCACTGTGTGTTGGCCCGGTGACAGGTTCAACGAGCGTTGTCTCTGTTGTTCTGTTCTGTTCTGTTACAAAGAAAATGTGCTCAGGGTGAAGGACTGAATGAATGAATGAAAGCCTCTCTGTGAGCTGTGCTGAGGAGAGCAGTGAAGCGGTCTTTGACATGTCACTTTTCCCTCTTCCCTCCTCCCTCCAGTCCCCTGTTCTGCTGCTGTTCTGCCGTAGTCTAATAATCTGTCAGGCTCGTTAGCGTGTGCGACAAGCTCACACGTTGTTGTACGATGGCAACAGCAGCAATTCTGGAACAGCAACAGAAATACCTCCACTGGCAAGTTCGCCCTTGCAATTGATCGGCCGCCGGTGTTGGGCTGCTGCTGCTGCTGCTGCTGTCTCAGACTGTTGTACAAGACATCACGCAGTACTTAAGCTTGTACAGCTCCTTCTCTCCTTCTCTTTCTTTCTGAAAATTACTCTTGCGGAAAGACAAGAAGAAGGCCCCGTCAGAAGACAGCGACGAGCAGTAGTGAGACTTGGGCAGAGTTGTTGCTGCTGCTGCAGTGATTGCTTCTTGATTGCCTGACGACGAGAGCAGAAGAAGAAGACATCTAGAAAGACGAGAAAACGAAAACATGATCCTGTCGTCCTTTTTTGAGAGAAGAAGGAAAACTTGAGTGAGTGAGTGAGATCGGAGAGAACCCGTCACTAAACATCCGAGCAGACGTGTGCTAATCGAATATAATTGATTGTAGTAAAGGAGAGGAGAGGTGAGGAGGGTAACGACTGACAGTGTACTGAGGGCTGAATTTGAATATCACCTCACAGTGATGCTTCTTGTCTTGTACAGTCTTTACCTAGAAGAGTGAGTGCTTTTTTAGAGTTAGAAATCAGAAAAATTTGATTTGCATTTCGTTTTTAAACTTTTTTTGACTACCACTGTTTTGCCTGTTTTTTCCTATTATTATTTTCTGTTTTTGAGCACTTCTTTTACCGTTTAATTTACACACTCGAAGTGTGTCACACGCACGCTGCTGCTGCTTTTGGTTCTGTTCTGTTCTGTTTGTCAGGTCAGCTCGGAGCACAATTTGAAGTGTGAGTGTCCTATTCAGCCCCCCCCACTTTTCTCCATCGATCATTTTGAACCAAAATTACACACACACACACTCTCTTTTGCTCTTCCAAAGCTAAACTTCTGTTCTTTTTCTCCTCCTCCTGTGTCACCTTTTGCAGGTCTATAATTTGTTGTCGTCTCTCCTCCCTGCCTTCAAATCTCAACCGGCCAATTTGTCTCACTCAACTTCAACTTCAACTTCAACTTCAAACTTCCACTTCACTGCTGACTTTTGAGCTGCTTTTGACTTCTTCAGCAGTTTAGAGCAGTCATTTTGCATGATCATCATCCTCTTCAACAGTCGGCTTCAGCAGCACTACTACCACTTTTGTTGTGTTCTTCTTCTTTCTCTTCTTCTGCTGTCTCATCAGAAATTCCATATCCATCGTCAATCCATATAAAATATATAAAATTCACTCGCTTTTCATCCTCATCATCACCACCGCCGCCATTGCCAGCAGCATCAGTACTTGTTGTGTGTGTTCTCTATTATTTATCAACTCTCTCCGAACTTACCACTCAAATATTATTATTTTCTTTCCATAAATATTTATAACTTAATTACCAAAACTAGTTGCTGCCTTCTGCTCGCTGGCTTTGCTTGTCGGCCGATCAACCAACCAACCAGCAAACTGACTGACTGGTCAATGATGAGTCCCTTCAAAGGAACAAGAAGAGAAGAAGAAGAAGAAGCAAAAGAGTTGAATTTAAAATTGAACACCACTCAAAGCGCCCAACACAAATGAACAACAAAAGGAGAACAATTAAAGGTAAGTGTTCTTTTCTTTTTTTTGCAAAAAGCTTTTGTAGAAAATTAGTCACTTTAGTCTTTTCAATTTACCACAATTTAATTTAAATTAGCTCAGTTTATTCGCTCAGTTACGCTCTACTTTGCCCTACTTGTTGCCGGGCAAGTGTATACATTTTTAAGCAAATTAACCTCACCCTATAGTAGTAGTAGTACAAACACGCTCACATTAGTGGGTGATGATTAATTAATCGACCAAAAAGAAAAAGAACAAAAACGAATTTAGAGCTGTTAAAAATTAAAAATGCATGAAGGTTTTTTTTGGTAGCAGCAGCTGTTGTGCAGACAACAATTGTACAAAAATAAAAAAGGAAAAAAATGTTCTGAAGTAGAGGCCGGTCTGGTTTTGATGTCTGCCAAAGCCAATTGGTCAGGCGATTTTTGGTCGCAGTTTGTGTTCTAGTGCTATTTGGCACAGTTTAGTTTTTGGTTTGTTTGGCACACATTGTTTGCCTCTAGCCTGTTTTAGCCTCTTTTCACACTAAAGTTTTGGTGTTTATTTTTTGGACTGTGATAGAGAAAAGTGTGATAAAAGAGAATAAAAGAGAGAAAAATCAGCGCCTGAGAGGACATTTGTAAGCGCTTCATAAGCGGAAAAAATGGAGTGACTCCATTGCCACCAATTTAAATCTTTCTCTCTCTCTCTTTTTCTGTTCAATGTCTGTCATTGACATTTTTTGCGTTTTTGAATGTTTTGATTGTAATTTTTTGTGTACTGAAAACTTCACTGTTTGATCGTAAAGTGATTTAGTTTTTCAAAGTTGGCTTTCCGGCGGTGCATAATTCTCCTGGAAAATTAGGTTTTGTTTAGCGACCTTTCCCCACTGATGAGCTTAATTATTTAATTAATCGATGCATAATTAATGAAAAATGTAATTTTCATGATGTTATCCTGTCCTTGTATTGTAGTAGCGCTAACCTCTTGTTTTTGACCTGCCGAGAAAATGTCTGCAATTGACGGCAGAGCAAAAAATGCCGCTTTCTGCTGTCAAGCGCTCTACCCGTTTTACAAAAAAAATGAAAGTCAAACAGTTGTGCATAATTAATTAATTTTTGCTGTTAACACTGATTATTTAGATTAATTAATGTTTAGAAAAATAATTGACAACTGGTCAGCAAAATAACTTGCCCTACAAACGGCTTTTTAATTGACCAGAGTTTGAGCATTCTTTTTGCTTAACAAAATATTAAAATAATTTTTAGCGCAATAACCAACGACACTATCATCTGAGACGTTAATAAATTATTCAACATAAAATATTTTTAGCGTTTAAAATTGCACACAAAGCTGTCTTTTAAATTTCTAAGTAAAAAAATGAGACTTCTTCACTTTTCTTATCTGAGCGGAAGTACGAACCTATTTGGTTTCAAGCCGTTCCAATCAGGAGGGCTCAAATTACTTTCGCTTTTTCTTTTTTAGCATCAAAGTTTTTTGTTCCGTTTTGCTCGCAGTTTGCCCACCCAGGCCCTAACCTAGTTTTAACGCACCAAACAAACCGTTTTTTCACAACGATCAAAGTCAACAAGAAAAAGTTTGCTTCACATTCATTCTTCTCTCTATTGAGACACATCGTCCAACATCTTTGACGTCAATTAGGAAGGTTTTTAATATTTTCCTCCTCTACTTCTACTACCACTTCTACTAGTACCAACACATAACGAGTGCTAATAATTTTCTCTGCTAAGAGGAAAGATTAAGCTTAATGGCAAATAAAGTTGCCACTTCGTTTCAGCGTTGAAGCGAGCGCAATTGTTGTTGTGCTGGCTTTTTGTTTAGCTACCCAAAAATGGCAAGCAAAAAAATCCTGTTGCAGAGAGAAAACAAAAGTCTTGGCCTCGTTCTGGCCTCAATCGCTTTGGAAAATCTCCTTGCAATCTGGTTTGCTGGTTTTGCTCTTCGCTGCTTATACTTTTATTGTTCCCTCTTGATCTCTTTCTTCCTCCTCTGAGCTTGGCTTTATGTACTTTGAGGATTGCCGATTAGTCGCGCCGCCGCCGCCGCTTTACTTTTGCCTCTCTTGTCGTCGTTTTTGTTCCACTTCTTTTGGCTGCTTTAACTTTTGCTGTTTCCTCCTCGTTTGCTGTGGGGACACTTCTGACGTAGCTGCTGCTGCTGCTGCTGTTGATGTTGTTGCTGCTGTCTTTTGACATGAGGCGCCAGAGCCTTAAGCCACAACAACAACAGCAGCAGCAGCAGCCACAGAAAACCAAAAATATTTGACAGTGGTGTTGTACACTCTTTTACACTTGCCTCTAAACGAGGCAAATTGCGCACCAAAACGAGAGAGCTGTGCTTTAGCTTTAGTTGCTGTTGCTGTTCAGTGCTGAGGAAGAACAAAATGAGCGGAAATAAATAAATTTTTAGAGCGAAAATGGTTGTTTTTATTTTGCTTGTGTGTGTTAGAACTAGTGTACAAGGACTAGTTTACAAATGTTTCTGCTGCTGCTGTGTGGTGATTTAGCTGACTTCAAAATATAAGAACAGTTGCTAATGCCCAACATGGCAAATAAATTAAAATTCTTTAAAAAACTTAAAAAATTTTAGATTTGAAAACGGCAATTACAACAGTATTTTTTTCTGTTGTGCTTTTAGTTATTTATTGTTTTGTTTTACTTTTATTGAATGCACATAATTTTCGCTTGTTTAGCTTTATCAGCGACAACTGTGGCTAGAAATAAAAAACATCAGCATTTGAAAAAGGCAAATCTCTGCCAATCAATACTAATAAACAGCAAAATCTTTTTTGTCACCGTTGGCAGTAGTAAAAGACAACAATTTTTTCCCAATTTTATTCTCTATTGAAAATCAAATAAAAATCAGGCTGCAGCACCTCATTTCCACTTTGTTGCTGCTGCCGCTTTCAATTGACACTTTTGCTGCTCATCTTTTTATTTCTCTTTTTTCACCCTCAGCCACCAGAGAAATCAATAAACTTCTTGGCGCAAATTTATTTACGTTTGAATATTATTAATAGCCAGGCGATGTGGCAAAAGAAAGAGAGCAAAAGGGAAAAAGCGATGCAGTGGTGTGAACAGAGTTTTTGGTGTGCAATCAAAAAGGCTAGCCCAGTCAGTCAGTCAGTTTGTAGGGCAGTAAAAATATAATAAAAGTCGACGAGCAAAGGCGACAATAATTGGCTTTTTGATTCAACAACATAGAGTGAGTGTGCTTGGGTCCAACTGCAGAGAAAAAGAAAGGAAAATGTCACGAGAGAAGTGTTGTAGTAGTAGTTGGACAAATTGAGAGATATTATAAAGCAGGCATTTCTACTTTCGATTCTTATTATTAGTTTTGCTACTGTTGTTTTTTTTGTTAAAAAGAAAAAATTTTAAAAGCAAATGTGTAACATTTACACACTTGATTTCTGACAGGGCCGTTTATTTAAGATGTGTGCTGCAGAAAAAAAACTAAAAATGTCAATTTTAGTTGTTTTGTTGTTTTCAAATTAACATTTTTTCTCTTGCCTATTTTTCCTTGCTCATTCAATCGAGCTCATTTGCGCGTTGCCCAATACGGTAGTTACACAACATTGCAGAACAGCTTCTCTCTCTCTCTCTCTCTCTGCAAAACTGAGGTCCATTTCCTCTTCCTTCTTCTTCTTCTTCTTCTTCTTCTTTTACACTTTATCGAGTTATATCGGTAATCGCCGCTGTGTGTATGTGCATTTGTGTGTTGTTTGTATGTTTGTTTGTCGCGGTGTCGTTGTCCGACAAAAAGCATTGCAATTTGAATGGCATTCCCTCTCTCTCCCTTCTCTTCTCTATCGACAGCCGAATAATATTTATACAGAAGAAGAACTCGTAAAGTAACTGCTGCTGAACGGGGAAGCTCTGTGCACCGACAGTTGAAATAAAAAAAATGTAATAATAGCTAGTAGTAGTAGTAGTAGTAGTGGTGGTGGTGGTGGTGCCGTCGCTTAAAGCGTTGTGCTTTTGTGTGAGGCGAGGTGATCACACAATAGTAGAAGTACGCAATGAAATGAATAGGGAAAGGAAAAGAGAGTGAATAGACAAACACAGACAGACAGACAGACAGACAGGAGAGGGCTTCACTTCTGCACGGAAAGCTTCTTCCAAACGGCAGTGATCAAATATTTATGGGAAGGAGAGGGAGAGAGAGCGGGAACATTTGGATGATGATTAGAGAGTGAGAAAATGAGAGAGTGACACTGAATGAAAGGGAAACACTAACATGTTTTGTTGGTTTTGTGGCAGCAGCAGTTTTTCCCCTGCAAACCACGCGCAAAGTTTTTTCCTCGGTTATCACCGCCGCCGCCACTGCCAGCAATTTACAGGCAGCACCGCCACTGTACAGCAATTCGGTAGTTTTTGTTTAGAGTTTCAGTTTTCAGTTTTGTTGTTGTATTATTTACATCTCCATTTTCTTCTTTTGTGTTTGTGTAATTCTAAAAATATTTCATCTTTCTTTTTGTATTTCTTATCAGTTTTGTTCTTTTTGCTGTAACTTTTTTTTGCACATACGCTTGTTTGTATGTGTGCCAGCAGTCAGTGGAATCGGCTGTCTGCTGTCGATCAGTAAATTAAATTATAAAAGAAAAAGTTTTTTTCCGTAAAACAGTTTATTGCTTTTTCTCGTTTTTTATTTTAGCTATCAGATAAAATGCCAGGTATTTCGTTGTTCCTCCTGTCTACTTCTCCTCTTAGGTTAAGGTAAAAATGTTTAAAAGTTTTGCACTAAAAAGAAGAGCAAGATGAATTGGAAGAAAATTGCCAACATTTTAGAGTTATTAATAAATTATAAACCGTTTTATCTACTTTTTTGTCTTTTTATTGGTTTGCTTTAAAAAGTAGTAACAACATAATTTTTAATAATTCATTTTTATTTTGCTCAAGTTTATCAATTTTGAAGTTCAATCAAAAGTTTTGGTGTATTATTTTTTTCACTTAATGAAAAATGGCTGATTGAAAAAAAGCATAAAATGAAGCAACTGAATTGATTGAGTTTGAGACAATTGAGATACCAACAACAACTTCAAACTTGTTTCGGTTTTTTTGAAAAAAGTTCTCAAGTTTTTCATTTTTTTTCAAGCACGACAAAGAAAAAGTAATAAACAAGTTTGAAAAAGTTTTGCCCTGTTGCCAGCAAAAGTGTATAAATAGTAATTTTGTTGATAATTTTTACACTGTTGCAATAATAATCGATTCATAATGGAGTTGTTGTTGATGGCAGCAGTCAGCGACTTCAAGCAGTTCAAACGATCAACTTTCTCGCTTTTTTTGCTAATTATAGTGTTGCAGCTCTGATGAAACGAACACAAATACAAAAAATTTGCTGACAGAGGAGGAAAAAGTGTATAAGAAGATGGGGTTCAGACATTTTTTGTTTGCCACCCCTATCGGTCACCCATCCCAGCTAATCCTTCTTCTAATGATGTCGATAATTTTGCCCATCTACAGATTCTCTCTTTCTCTCTGTATATCTTATGTTGGCAGCAGCAGCAGCAGCAGCAGCAACAATGGCAATAATAATTCAGCAGTGTGTTGTTTGGCTATTGTGTGGCAGTTTTTAGCGTCTAAGCAGAGTGTGATAGAAAGCAAAAAACTCTTTCTTTTTTCTGACTGACGTCAAACTGGACTATTTTTTCTGTTTTTGTTTCATTCGTGGCGGCGGAATGGGAGGCGATTATGACGACCGACTGTGTCTGACTGAAGCTCTGTGTTTTGGCCAATTACTATTATTGCCACTATGGAGGTCGATTAGGGAGTCAAAGGAGAATGCAGTACAGTCATTGTTATAATTGACGTAGTAAAACTATCAGAGAATATTATTGGCAGAGAATTAGAACAAACAAGCAAAAAAGTTCAATGTGTGATGATTAGCTGTGTTTTGTTGTTGTACTATTTTTTTTCAAATGCTGCTGCCTTTTGTCACCAGTATTTAGGTCAGTAAGAAGCATTTTTTGGTATACAAAAATTTTTTAAATTTACTTAGCAACTCGGTCATCATCAACCTACAACAACAAAAAATATTACCATTCTTTTCAGCCTAGCATTGCTCTACTTTAGCGACATTCTTTAGCAGCAGGAACAGCAAACAGAACTAACCGAAAATAATATAATATTTGATGCACTAGCCGTAAACAGCAGTTTGAGTGAGTGAGTTGTTGTTTGATTCCATTCAATTCAGCCGCTGGTGCTGCGCTGCCCCAAATTCCATCATAAAACCCGAAAGTGAATTCATACAAAAACAGAATTCACCGTGACGGTGGGCGGACAGAAAAAAAGAAGGGCTCTGACCGACAGTCACACACACACACACACACACACACTTCATCGGATGCGCACCGATGACCACCGAAGACCTCGATGCCTGCAGTCCAGTGCCACTGTGCAGTGAAGCGCATCAGCTTGATTGAATTCTAATGATGATGGTGGTGGTGGAGATCAGAGACCTTCTTCTGCTCAAGTACCAGAGTACTACTATCACCACCACCACCACCAAAAAAGGGTATTTCACCACTGTCAGCAGAGCTTCTCTGTACAATTTTTGTTTTTCAGTGTAATGATGACCAGTGTGCCAGCCACTGACACGAACAATGAAGTAGTCATAGGGAGAAAACACACACACAATGGCTGACAGCAGGGGCGGAGTTGATGTTTCGGATGCAGAAGTTTCAACAGCAGCTAAAAGAGGCGGAAAAGGGAAGAAGAGGAGGAAGGGAAAGAGATGAACTGAGAGGAGAGAAGGAGGAAGTGCCCTCGATGAATGAATGGGCAAAATTGACAGGAGATGTGTTGTTTTGTTTGCCTGCCTGCCTGTCGGCAGAAGAAGAAGAAGAAGTGCAGCAAATAATGGTATTATTAAATCAACTTTAATCATACTAATCAGTTGTTGATGATGATGATGATTCTGATGTTGATGATAATAAAGTTATTTTAGTCAGTCGTCAAGGTTATTAAACATTTATTTGCCGCGGTGAAATATGAATTCTTTACAAATATTTTTTTACGTCATGTCGTCTGTGAGCAGCGCCAGCATGTTCTGTTTTCTGTCGCCGTTGAGTTGTTTTCTTATCACCACAAATCTGACCGACATTTTGTTTATCTTTTATCTTCTATCTCCAAGGTCGTTTTTCCATACTCTTTCCACTTCTACTTCTGGTCACCTTTGAAGCCCAGCCAGTCCACCTTCACGAGTCAGGCGGCTCATCGCCCTCATCACACTATTCCACTGCGTCCTCTTCGCCTCTGCACCGCTTCAGCAACCTCTATGGAACGGTGCTCAGCTGCGCCGATTACCTCGGCGTTGGAAGCAGCTTATCATCATCATCATCATCCTCATCCTCCTCATCTTCATCGTCCTCTTCAGGGAACACTGCCAGCTCAGCCGCATTCATCAACAACCTCCTCCCGCTGGACATTAGAAGTCTGCTTCACACTTCGGGAGGCGGCTTAAACTTTGCTTCAAGGGGTGACGATTACCTGACACCACACATCAACAGCAACAACATCAACGCCAATGCGAACAATGGCGGCGGGGGCCACTTTAACGTGACCATCCGCTGGGAAGTCCGTCCAGTGTCGGCCACAAGTGGCTACAAGTCATCATCCTCATCATCCTCTTCATCGAGCTCATCCTCATCATCTTCCTCATCATCCGCCGCCGCCAGCGAGAGCTTCGACTTTGCCTTTGACCGGGCGCTGCTGCGCTACTCAAACCCCACCGACGGGACGCTCGCCTTTGCGCCCTTCGACGTGGGCGCCTTTGTGCCCGAGGTCCACGATGCCCACTACCGCTGTCTGCTGCAGCTGCGCGAGGGCGGCGTCCTCGCCAGTCGAGAGGTTCGCGTCCAGGCGGGTAAGTGCACACACTTTTTCTGTTTCTTTGTTTCTTTTTAGCTTAGCTTAGCTTAGCTTCGATTACTGCTTTTTTGTCTGAGGATTTCCCCTTCCCCCGGTTTAGATTACTGACTAAAAAGTGGGGTTGCCAGAAAAAATTAAAATCATTATACTTTATGGCTCGATGATGATGATGATGGCGGCGGCGGCGGCGGCGCGATTCATACACACACTAATTAGCTAGTCCAGTCAGCATCTGCTCTAGTCTGGGGCAGCAATGATGGCGGTGGTGGTTGTGGCTAATCGAATTTGCTGCTCTAATTAATTAGCTTTGGCTTTTATCTCTTTTCTATCTGTTTGGCTGCAGAGCTCTGCTGCCGCTGTTGCCATTTCAATTGTCATTTGTGCTAATTGACATTCGAGACATGAGCTGCTCTGCTCGCTGGCAGACAGACAAAAGTAGAGAGAAAGAGAGAAAGTCAGTCCAGACGTACAAACAGAAAAACTTAGAGAGAAAAAGAGCAGAGAAGAGCGTTCCATTGGAGCAGAACCCTCAATGGCAATAAATAAATAACCGCCGCCGCGGCACACACATATTATCGACAGGCAAACAGAATCGCTCATTCTCCTCGTTTTACTTTTTCAGCATCTTCTAGTTCTGTTTCTAGCTCTAGCTCCAGCTCTAGATCTTGCTCTTGTCTTAGCTGCCAAACGTTAATTAGCCAAGCAAATTAATTAACTTCATCTAGGCTGCTGCTGCTACTGCAGCTACTGTTATTTGCTTGTTTGCATCCTCTTCTGTTCTTCTGTTCTGTCTGTCGAATTTCGGCGCTGTTCTTGTCCCTTTCTCCCTTCCTTCCTCCTCTCAATCTTTTATTTACTCAAGCTCAAGTTTACCCTGCTTGCTGAAAGGCAGCCACCAATAACTGCTCACTGTGTTTGCTTGCACAGCGAGGAGAGAGAGAGAGAGAGAGAGACAAATACACACAGCAGCCACTCTTCTTCTGTATTACTTGTATAGGGAAATAAATCAAAACACGAAAAGTAAATTTCCTCCGATCAGTGTGTGTTTGCTGGATACAATAACAACACATGCACACACACTCGCTGTAATGTGTCAATTGTACATTATGGTGATGATGATGATGATGGTTATTAATTAGTAGGTAATAATTTGCAAAGAAAGAAGGTAATAAAAAGGGTTAATTTTTTTGCTGTTGTTGCCACCACTATCAGTTCAGAGAGTAGCTAGCAGTACTTTTTTGTCTATTGAACATTTTTTATGTTCTTTCTCTGTGGTTTTCATCATTAGACGATGATGACGGTTTTTGAGCCACAAAAGAACAATCATAAGTTTAGTTGGAGCAAAAAAATTTTATTTTACTTTTAGAGAGAAGTGAACTCCAAAAAACTCAATTTTCACCGCAATTCTCACTTTAAATGCAATCTTTTTTCAACCAGCCTCTTTTTTCAGTTTCACAGCAGCAGCAGCAGTTGCCGCTGTTCTGATTTTACTAGCCCTTCTTTTTCGGTGCTTTCAGTTTCAAACATGAGAGATTCCCTCCCTTCCTCCCTCTCACTCACTTTCCCCGCTCACTTTACAACAAAAGAAGAAGAAGAAAAAGCATTTAAAGACTCGGCACTTGTCGCTAGTTGAGCAGCAGCAGCAGCAGCAGTAGTGGCAGTGTAGTTGAGTGCGTTAAAAAGTCAATCGACAGATTGAGTTTGAGGGTGAGTGAGGAAGGGAGTGGAGGCAAAAGCTAGAGCGAAAAAAGCGAACCAAAAAGGAAAAAACCCGAATGACATTTAAAGCACTTACAGCTCTCTTAACTGACACTTGAAAGCAGTGTAAGTTGCTGCACTGCACTTGCTGAACACTGCTGATCACTTCTGCTGCTGAAGTGAGTTGCTAAAGAGATCGGCGGCAGAGAAGTACTGCCGTCTAATTGTGCCTGATTGCTAGAGCAGCAGCAGCCAAAACCACAGTGCCCGCACTTTTTACTTTGCTGCCGTTGATTAGTCGTAGTTTCGGAGTGTGAGGTTTTCTGGCTCTCTTTTCGTCTTCTTTTCGACTTTGACAAGTGGCAGTTGTCGATGATTGGCCTGTGCTTTTTCTTCCTTCTTACTTTCTCTTCTCATTCTCATTCTCCTTCTTCTCTTGAAACAGCTTTCCGCTGACCACAAGGCTGTGGCAAAAAGAGAGGGAAACGGGGAAAGAGAGCTTACTTAGCTCGCCAGCACTTTTGCCTGCTGCCTGCCAAATTTTCTGCTGGTGTTTTTCTTCTCTTGGACGCTCAATTTTCGCTCCACCAGTCTTTCTGGTGTGAGTTTGTCCCCCTCCCCGATTCTTTTTCCTTCTTTTTTTGCCTGTTCTTGTAGCTCACAGTTTGGGCCATTAGGCAGTATTTCAGAGACAGACAGGCAGCAGCAGCAGCAAACCAAAGTGCCACATCAGCCTTTTTGCATTTTCACGCCATTGAGCGAGCGAGCGAGCAAGTTCTGAAGGCGAGAGAACGCGTTTCTGCCGCTAATGATGGTCAAAACATTAGCAGAAAAGCAGCACTGCTCTTTCTTTCTTTTTCTCTCTCCTGCTGACCGATCGGCAGCCGTCAGAATGACCGATCTTGGGCGATTGGGCCGCGTTCACACTTTTTTTGCGTACAGCAAAAAGAACGAAGGGGAACTTATCTGAACAGCAGAACTGCAGTTTCAAAGTTTTCCCTCTCTTTCTCATTCTCTTCTTTCCCCTTACGTTATCGGCGATGAGACTGCTGTTGGTTAGAAGAGAGAGAGAGAGAGGAGCCCATAAAAAAGTGGCAACCGAGTGCATGTCAGTGTGCTTGCCGTGTGCTGTATGGCTGGTATGAGTTTGTGGGTGAAATGGGTTTCACTGACTGCTGCTGCTGCTGCTCAATTGTGTTCAGGGCTGTAGTTGCTGCTGCTTGGTCCAGCAACTACAGCTCACAAGCTGACAGGCTGAAGTGTGTTCAGTGGCAACTCGGGCCACTGCAACCGGAGCACAGGCACTCGCTCGCGAGCTTCGGTTCCAGAAACAGCACTTTCAGTTTCTGCTCGACCACTGGTACTAGTCGTCGGTGTAGACATGTTTAAACTGTGAGTGAGTGTGTGCTGCTAAGCAGAAGACTCTAGAGCAATAGTAGTAGAGAAGAGCGAAGAGCAGCAGTTAATCTAATTAATTTGCTTTGTTTCCTCTAACGGAGAATGAGGGAGAAAGAATGAGAGAGCAATTGAGAGTGCTCGGGAGGGCGGCGCATCTCTTTCTTTCTACTGCTGCTACTACTGCCGTTGCAAAGTGCTCGAAATGCAAAAGCCAGCAATAATTAGGATGAACGGAGAGAAAGTGAGCTCCAGTTTGCATTAAGGAGATCGTCTTCAGTCTGCTGCCTCCCCCGCCGCCTCTTTCTTCTCCTTCTCCTCTGCTGAAAACAGATCGGTAGTGAAAAGTTTCAATGGAAGAGAGTGAGTGAGTGGTCCAACTACTCTGTAGTTGGACCACTGAATAGAAAGCTGGTAAAGTGAGTAGGAGAGTCAGTGAATGGACGAATTAAGATTAATGCAATTAATTCTGCTCCAAATGAGACTGCTTCAGCTAAGGGAGAGTGCTGCTTTGCTGTGGGCCCTTCTGCTCTTTTTCTGATGCTCAATTGCAGCTCAAATATTTGGCGCAATCAGCAGAGTTTGGTGGCAGAAGCAGAAGAAGAAATGAGGCAACACCACTTTTTGCACTCTTTTTCTTCTTCTTCTTCTTTTCTCCTCTCCTCTCTTGCACTTTCATTCAGTTTGCCCTTTTCAGTCACTGTGCACAGTCATTGACTATACTGAGCTATTCAGCAGCACCTCTCGCTTTCCCCTCTTTTTCCTCTCTTTTAGTTTTCCCGTCGTTTTTTATTGCGATAATGTGCAAATCAACGACGACGACACCACTGAGTTTGCAAAACCAGTGCTGCAGTTTGAGGGAAAGAGAGTGGCGGACAAGCAAATGACACATGTGACACAATCGGCAAAAGAGCGAGCAGAATTGTTGTTTTTTGTATTTTCTTTGCAATCGATATTTACGACTAATTAATTGGACGACTGTGTGCACTGTGTGGAGGAGAAAGGGGGGCAACGGTGATGATTTATTAATTGGCAGGGGCAATGCGCTTCTCCGTGCCTGAGAGATGCTTAATTAGCAATTAATAGGCGAAATAAATATTTATTTTACTTTTATTTGTCTGTCTCTCTGTTGCTCTACTCTTATTTAGATGTTGGAGAGATAAATAGTTAGATTTGCTTCGTGTGTGTGCTGTTTTTTTTGGGCAGGAAAGAAGCTTATTTCTCAGCCGTACAAAAAATGGGAGATAGTTGACTGAATTTTGCTAGAGTTGCAGATTTTTTAGGTGGATGGTTTTTGGTTAGAAAGGGAGAGAGAAATTGAGGTTGTTTTTTGTGGTTTCTTCGCTGAATAAAGTTGTTGTTGCTTTTGGGCAGAATAAAGTGTCCTGTGTTTTAAATATTTTTTTTTGCCGTTGAGCTGAGCAGGATTTGACATTTTAAAGTCATGTCCTCCTCCTCTTCTTCTTTCTTCTTCTCGCCGGCGCTCTTGTTTATTGCCCAATTTTCTTAATGCAACCGAAAGAAAGCATTAAGAAAAACCACTGTTTTACAGCAATTTCAAATTTCAATTCAGTAGCTTTTTGTTCTGCTGGCTGGTGCGCGTAGTTAATCTCATGGCATCTCTCTTTTCTTTTTATTTGAGCTAACTTGGGCTCATTTGTTGCTGTACCCAGCAACCATTTATCGCCGCATTTTTTCCTTCTCTTTTTTGCCGCCAATTTAATTGCGTCAAATGTGTCGACGAAGACGCTGTGTGTTTGCCAGTCGCTTTCTGCAGACTGCTGCAGCAGTGTCGGTTTTCAGAGAAGTTTTTTCATCTGCTCTTCTTTCTCTTCTTCTTCTCAGTCCTGTCCATTGTCATAATTTGTCAATGAGAGTCCAATGTCCAATTCTCTCTCTCCCCATCTTCCTCAATGACTTAGCAACTTGCCAGCATTTTCTTTCAATTGCTTCCAGTAGAGCTGCTGCTGCTGTTGCCGCCTCTTTTGCTCTCATTCTCTCATTCTCTTTCTCTTCCACCCAGTGGACGGGCACATTGTCTTGACTGTGTTGTTGTTGTTGTTTTTTATTAAAAAGAAAGAAAGAGAAGAGAACAGGCGGCAAAAAAGCAATAGGCAACCAGAAGTGTAGAGAGTGGATATAAAAGAGTGGCAGCAGCAAAATGGACTTTCCGCTTGGACTGTCGCCGCTGTCGACTCAAAAGAGTGAGAGAGAGAGAAAGCTGGAACGCTTGAGCCTCTTAAATTATGTTTTAGATTTAATTTAAAAACTTTAAATAACATTAAGGAATCGTTTGGGCGGGGACAAATAGTTTTTTGGAGCACTCGCACTTTTAGAGGCGGAAATTGATTTTGCTATTGTGTGTCTTCCTCTTCGTCTCCTCTTTCTCTTTTTTATTTCATTGTTTTTCGTCTTGTTGCCCTGAAAACTGCTGCTCAAGTATTAATTAGTATTTAGTACTGTCTTAAATGTCTTTTTTTGTGCCTTACTGTTGCCAGGCATTACTTGCTATGGTTTTTCCAGGCACGTGTGAGTTCAAGCGTGTGGCAATACGTTTTCCTTCTTCTACTTTGTTGTTGTCGGTTTTTTCTGACTACAAATGACAAATGATCAGCAGTCTTTGCAGCCAACCAACTAGCAAACAGGCAAACTTTTTTTCTGTTCATCTGCACTTGATCGTTTGTTTTTATTACGTTTATTGCCATCACTTTTAGTAGCAAAAATAGAAGCTAGGTTTTTAATTTTAAACAGTTGCCCTTAGCTTTCCTGCATTGCTTTACCCGTCGCCGCTGCCGCTGCTGTTTTGTTGTACTGACACTGACAAAAGCCACCGACCAGCGGGCGCAGTTTACAGCCGGCGAAACTGTTGTCCAGTGTCAGACATTAGCAGCGCAAAACTTTATGCGAGTTAATGCGAAGTGCATTTATAAAACTGGCAGGCGGTTTATTTACATTGAACACTGACTTTGTTTGAACAAAAGGAAAGGAGCGGTCATTAATTACGAAAGAAAAAGAGGGAAAGAGAAAATGTATAAAATACTGCTGCCACTACTCAATTTGCGGTTAGCCTTTTTCTGTTGTTGTTGTTGTTTTTATGTTTTGAAAAAACCAGAACTTTATTTTTTGTTTGTAAACTTAAAACTTGTTTTCAAAAGGTCACATTCCACTTACTTCTTCTTCTTCTTTCTTAGTAAATAAAAATTAAATTACACTTACTTGAATACCCACACACTTGAATATGATACTGCAGAGCAAACGATACTATTTTTTTTCTTTTTATTTGATCAAACTCTACTAACTGAAATTACTTTTTACAATTTGAGATGTATCTAACTTTTTAGCATTTTCTGTTGCTTCTTCTGTTTGCAATTGAAATATGATTCACAAATGCGTGTAGTTAGTGCTGTTGCTGCCCGAAAAGTACTGAAGAATTTTTCTTTGGCCTGCCAGCCGAAAACAGGGGCAACTTGCTCTAAATTTTTCAACTGTAGAATTTTAAAATTTTCAATTCATCTTTCCTCTTTTTTGCATACGTACTGTTCCACTTTCACTTTTGGAGGGAACTGTTCTCTGTTTCTCCTCCTTCTCACTCGCTCACTCTATGGTTTTGAATATTTAAAAATAAATAATTCATTTGATATGAGTAACTTGTAATTTATAATCATATATTATTTGTTGCCGTTGCAGTGTTTGTACCCCCCCCCCCAATACAGTTCTGTTCAGTTCAGTTTGGGGACGACTATGAAATATTCAGAGGCAATGTGGTGGTGGCATCTAGTTCACTGCTTTCACTGCTGCTGCACAACAACACCGGTCCAGTTGCATACTTTTCATTTAAAATTGCTCTTTTATTTTCTTCCTTTTCTCCTTTCTTTTTATTTCTTTTAATACTGTGTGGGTAAAGGCGTGTGTGCAATACCAATGGGGCGGCCAGTGTGCACTGTTTCTGGGTAGCTGAATGTTTCACTTTTAGTTCCAGAATCAACTTTTAAAAAATTTTGTTTTATTTATTTTTTACCATTTTCTTTCTTTTGGCTGCTGCTGCCGCCGTTTTTGCAGACTGGACTGTCCATCTGCTCATTTTAAATTCGTTTCACTGTCTGAGCGGAAATTACTGCCCGTTCAAGTTAGGGAAAAGGGAGAAAAGGAAAGGAGAAAAATTGATTTTCAGCTCTGCTTTTCGTCTTCTTTCTCCTTCTCCTTCTTCTCTGGAACTTGAATTTTGAAAAGTGTGCAGTAGCATGTCTAAATGATCGATTACCGGACAGTTCTTCTTCTTCTTCTTCTTCTTTTAAAAAGTAGAAAGAAGGGCAATGAATATTGAAAATAGGTTGTCTGGTTGATCAGAAAAGAAAAGAAAGAGCTAAAGAATATAAACTGGAACCACTGAAGGGCGCTTTTGCTCTACATTTTCTATAAACTGTTTAAAATAAATTGGCTACAAGTTTATGAAAATGATGATGATAATGTTCCTTTTTTATTTAGAGGTGAGTTTAGAGGCAAGAAAAGAGTGACACGAGACTTTGCTTGCTAAAAAGTTTTTGTTTGTTGAGACTTCTATTTAGGTTTAGGTCAATTGAGCACGATCATCAGGAGACTTAAAGCAGTTGACTTTGTTTGTTTTTTATTTTACTAAAGTTTTTTTACTGTGATAGAATTTAAAGAGAAGTGGGCAAAAACATTGGTTTCTTATTTTCAATTCAGCCCATTTCTCAAGCATTGTATTTTTACTGTTGTTTCCCATTCGGAAATATGTTTGACTGCCCCTTCAAACGGAGCTGATCGAGTGCATTTGTGTGTGTGTGTGTGTGTGCGTTTGATATTAAATCACTCCGCACACACACACACACACTGGCTCGTTTTCAAAAGTTGGAATGAATGCAAAAGAAAAACAGAACAAAAAATGGTCTTTTCCTTCACTATTTTGTTCTGTGTTTCAGTTGAGCATTTCAATTCTGTTTGAGGGCCAGAAAAGAATCCAGTCGCATTCTTTGAAAGCAAAAAACCGGTCTTTTTAAAGTGAGCGAGAAAGAGAGAGAGAGGAAAAACAGCAAGTCAACTTCCGCTTTGTGTCGTCGAATGCGTGACGGAGTTGCTGCCCTGCTGCTGCTGCTGCAAGGACACAAACTTTTAACTAAATTTTCTTCGCCTCAAAAGTCGGAGGAATTCGTTTTTTTGCTTTTGACTTTTTCCCTCCCCTCCCCTTCTGGTTTGCTTTTTAACTAACTGCACTAACTTACCATGCTATGGTATTTTGTACACCATTGTGCACCAAGTTTTGTTGCCAGTGTTTCAAGTGAGTGTGTCTCTCTGTCTGTCTGTCTGTGTACTTCATAGCCAGCAAGTCAACCAGCGTTTTTTATTTTGCTGCTCTGGACTTCATTCACTGTGTCTTTTGCACGTTTTGCACTAGTCTTCTTCTTCTTCTTCTTCTTCTTCCTTTCAACTTGTTTTCCTCTTTTGTCTGTGTCGCATTCTCTTGCTGTTGCTTTTGCTTTTGAAAAATTGCCCCTATGCCTGCCAGCCTGCCAGCCAGTCAGCCATTGCAAACAGGAAATTTACTTGAAAATTATGTTTGCTGTGAGGCTCTTCTACAAGGGCACTTTTTAATGAGTTTCATTTATTTCAAATGCCTCTCGGTGTGTCAAAGAGGACTCTTACTTTGATGCTCGAAACTGTGACTGGTTTTTAGCCCTATGTTTCCGGTTATGTTTTGGCGAGCTTTTACACTTCAACTTGTGCTTGTAACAACCACTCTTCTGTTACAATATTTGAGCAAATGAAGAGTGTGTACGTGATTATTTACCAACTGCGTACACATTTTTCAATTATGATGATTTGTAGATCGAGATTGTTTGTGTTTAGCAGAACATTGAAGTTTTTTTTAATTAATTTTGCTCAAATTTTATTTAGTGCCAACTCAAAGCAGGAGGAGAAGGAGAAGCACTTGAGAAATCATTTTCAGAAAAATCACTTTTTTCTGTCTTTTCTCGTTTCCTTCTCCTTTTCGAATTGAGTTGCCTCTTCTCCTCTTGACTTTTCTTTTTCTCTGCTAGAGAAGAAGAAGAAGAAAAGTAATGGTCAATAGTTTTGCTGCTGCTGCAGCAGCAGCTTCCTTCGTATGGAGGAAATCATGTGGAAAAATATGGACGTCGATGGTCCAGTGAAATGTGGCAGGCAGGCAAGTTTGATGTAGCACCAGCGTGTGTGTGCCCCTCTCGTTTCATTCATGTCTCAATTCGCGACGCCGTTTTCGCCGTGTTTTAGTAGCCGGAGTTGCGGAGTTTGAGGAGGAGGAGGCATCAGCAGTCATCCATGCAGAAATGGCTCATAGTTTTTCTCCTCTTCTCCTGCTGCTGCTGCTGCTGTTTCTATTCTGATTTTTCCTCCTCTGATTCTTTCACTCTCTCATCAATCGGCTCTTCACTTCTCAGCTTGAGCCATCCTCACCCCCTCACTCTCACTCGTTCAAATGGGGCTCAAATTTTGGGTAATAAAAGTATTTTTCTAAATGCACCATTTCTGTTGAGCATTTTCGGTGCTGAACCGTATGCATGTGAGTGAACAGTAAAAGCTGTCAGTTTGGGCTGCAGCAGCTCCACACATACACACTTGTCTGCTTTCTCAGACCAGTGAACAGTTTTACAGACGCCATTTTTGACATTTGAAACCGCCAATGGCTGCGATTGAGCATTGAACGGTGGTGGTAGTAATAATGATGAAAGGTAATTAGTAATTTGGCCATGTATAACTGCTGCGTCAATAAATAGTTAATGTCTGCTTTGTTCATTTGATCTTTGGGTGGTAGTTGATCAGTTTCAGCATCATCATCCGATTATTACTGCTGGTTATGGCCTTTTACTTCTTTTTAGTAAAAGAAAATGTACTTTAGCTCAATTTCAGTTTTTAGCCAAACTTTTTGTCCTAATTTTACCCTTCAATTTGAATTTCTATTTGCAGATATTTTTTATTCCTACTAGGATGCACAGATTTGCGCTCTGTGTATTTACTTTTATTAAATATTTATTATTTTGGCACTCTTTTCATTCGTGCACATTCAATTCCATCAACTCCTGCTGTGTGCTTTTTGCATCTTTCTTTTCCTTTTACTCACTAACGTAGAGCTATGAGAAATGACAACGTGACAAATTGATTGATTATTTACGCTAACTTTGAAAAGATTTAGCAGGAAATTTTGTTTTCTTATCTAGTTTTTAGTCTAGATCAGTTTGAGCAGGTTGCACGATTTGAATAGCCTTTTTGGTTGAAGATTTATACTCACAACTAGTTGTGCCTGCTACTATGCAAATCTCTAATTATTAATTGAAACTGAAAGATTTAATGCAAGGATTACCTCTGCTATTAATTTGAAGATTTAGGCTTAAGGTTTTTTAATCAAATTGAAATGATTTTGAGAATATCAATTACTGGTTAGAATTTTGAAAGTTGAAGTTTTGTTTGACTTGTTCAAGCTTTATTACATTAATTCTTAGTCAATGATCAGATTGATCAGTGTACAAATCAATCGCATCTGATTTGCAATTTAATGCGACACATTTAGAGTAATTTTTTTGTCTTTTTGTTTTACAGTATTTAATTTTGTTTAGCTAGGACCAGAGAAACAAATATAAAAGGGCAACGCTCCATTTTGAGTGATCACTGTGAGAAACTCTGTCTTTGTCTGTTCTCATCTCAAAGCGAGAAAACCCGGAAAATAAATAATCCTCACTGTGTGCTCTACTTACTGACAATTAATATACGGCTAATTTATATTAAGAGAGAGAGAGAGAGAGAGAGAGCCATGGTCCTCATCATCCGCTTTGGATGGCCAATAGTTTTCCTTTTTCTTATCTTACTCAATCTTTGCCATCTGTTCACGTCAAATGAGGAAGTCTGAAGGAGGAAGACAAATCCAGTGCAGCAGCAGCATTTATGTTTTTGTTTTTTCCCTTTCTCGGTTTCTATTATTGTTTTCTATTAAATGATGCGATTTAAAGGCGGCAGCAGCTCTCTGCCGATGATGGATTCTTAGATCGAGTACGACCGGCACTTTGTTGGTTTCATTTGTAGTCGTGAAGGTTTTTTTGCTAGAACTTTTGCAAACTCGATGAGCAAAATGAGTGCAACAGCAGCAGCAGCAGCAGCTCGACTCTGCCAAATTCCGCTTTTGCTTTGGCTGCTGCTGCTGTTGCTGATGCTTAGCTAAACGATGATGAATTATTTGTCTTCTCACACAGGTCAATTTGTCTTGTCTGCTCAGTCTTTTTCTTCTTCTTTTTTCCGACGATGCTCGTCTCCAGTTTAGTTGCTGCTCTCATCTTCTCACACTGTGAGCATCTGAGCATCTTCTGAGCACACCATTCACTTGACATTTCTTTATTTATTTATTACGAGCATTGTAGTGAGAGGGCTGTGTTTGTGTGTGTAGCAGTGCTTATTGCAGCTCTTATTTATTTATGAGAACAAACACAAGCACAAGCACACAAAGACGGGCAAATAAATTCATCACCGTGAGATGAGAAGGAAGGAAAAGAGAAAACGGGAAAAAGAGAGACGCGCTAAACTAAAGCGAACAAAGCTCTGTAACAAAAAGAACAGAGGAGAAAGGATCACTTGACGTGCGATGGACATCACTTGAGCATTTGCTTTGCATTGCTTGAGGATTAATCGAGTAGAGGGAGAACGAGGAGGATTAGAGTAGAGAAATGACGTTCACAGAGAAAAGAGAGAATGATCATGCCATTTAGTGAACGATCATCGGAGACGAGCGAGGGAAATAGAGACATCATCTGAAACACAAATGATGGGGCATTTTCATTAGTGTTTCTGCTGTTCTGGAACTCTGGAACTCTGGTACTTCTACTGCTGATGATGATGCTGCTGGTGCTGCTGGTGGTACCAAAACAATTGTGGTCTGCCTGGCGATTAATTGAATTGACTAGCACTAGCTACTACTGAGCGAAACTGGAGCAATTCTTTTTGCTTCTTCTAGAACTGCTCTGTTTTAGCTTTTCTGCTCTGCTTAGTATTTTTTTTGTAAATTTTCCTTTTTTAATTTTAGTTTTTTTGCTTAAAACTTACAATTAACCTACTTATCGATTCGCTGAGAGCCAGCCAGCCAGCCATTTTTGTTCACCAGGCATTCTCTTTACCTTTTTTTGCTGTTTGAAAAAAACACTACAAATTTACAGTCTGCGAGCAAAACTCTGTTCTCTTGCTTGCTTCACTGCATTTGGCATTTATAATGAGTCAAAATTGTCTCCCTTTCTCTGCCTGTGCAGTAATTAAATTATAATTAACCTCTTCTAGTAGTGGTAGTAATGAAGTGGTAGCAGGCAGCATGTCTCTGCTAATTAACTTTGCAGCTCTCCGCTCTTTGCTAAGCGTACAGCTAATTGCCAATTTGTGGCACATACCGCAACCAAAGTGGCCCACTGCTGTTGCTGCCTCTGCCCTGCTTCATTCTATTCTTTTTTGATGTATTATATCTCCCTCTCTCTCTCTTTTCCATATCTTTCATAGATCACTTTTCAGTATTATGTTGGTCGGCTGTTGGCTGTTGGCCCGATGTTCTCCACCTTCACAAACAAAAAAAAGTTTGTTGTTGACAAAGGGCCAGCCAATAAAATGTCTTGAATCATGCAAAAATTACTACTACCACTACCAGCTAGTCAAACTTTTTTTTATAATTTGATTACTTTTTTGGCCAGTGCACACACAGAGTTCACACGTTCAAACACGATTAGTATTTGTTGGTTAAAAAAAGTGGTGATCTATTTATGGTCCTCGTCGTCGTCACTCAAAAGGAAGAAAGAGAGAATGATTTGGCTGAAATGTACAATTTTTTGAGCGAAAAAAAATGTAGCAATTAGGACTTTTTGTTTGGTCATTATGGCGATGGTGATGATGATAGCTGGCCCCTGGTTGGCCTAACTGACTGAAAACGTGACTGATTTATGAACACACTGACATTATAGAAAGAACACAAATTTATGATGGTTTTACTTTTTTGTATTATTTACAAGGTTCTAACTAAATAGAAACAAAATTTTAGTGTAAAGTAATTTTTCAGCAAAAAAGAGGTTTTACAGGTTTTTTGCATTTAATTGCATTTGATTGATGCTCAATTACTGTAAAAGGTACTTGGTAATTAAAATTGTTGCTCATAATTTTCTGCAACTTAAAAAATTTCCAAGTACTTCTGTGCCATAATCTTGAGATGTCTGAATAAAAAAAAGTATTTTTATTTTAGTTCAGTTTTCAATTTTCAATTTTAAAGCGATTTTCCAGTTTCTCCTCTTTCTCCTCATCCTCATCCACTTCACAGTGTTTTGCCAAACGTTTTTGTTGCCATAATTGAAAAGATGATGGATTATGAGAAACAATTTCAAAGATTGAAAATTGAAAGATTCTCCGCACTTGCTCTCTCTCTCTCTCACTGGAAGCACCCAGCACGCTGCTGCTGCTGCTTCAGTTTAAATTTAAATTGCAGATTATAATGCTCAAAATGCAAATTTTTAATTTCTCATTCACTCTCGCTTTCTCTCTCTCTCTCTCTTTTCTTGCTCTGTCCGCTCACTTTATCCACTTCATGTTCAATCAAAAATGCAGCGAAAAACCGACAAACTTTGCCGGTTGAACGGCTTGTCGAGGCTACTGCTGCTGCTGCTGAGGCGGCTCTTCAGCAAAAAAATCGCCTGCCTGCTAACAACCACTTTTCACCACTGGTGAAAAAAAATTTTAGTTTTTGCCCAGTGTTTGAATATATTCCGCAAGCGGCAGTGTACCCAAACACACACACACACTTTAATGGCAGTTAGCCCCAGCCGACACACAGGAGGAAAGAGGGAAAAACTTCTTCAGCCTCCCTCCTCACGCAGTCAGTTTTGTCTTGAAAACTTTAACAAAGAAGAAAAAGAAAAAGAGGAGGAAAAGTTTGAGACCGAGTTTTAGCGCTTGTCCTTAAAACACTGAGGGAAAATTAGCATAAAACAATAATTAGAGAGTAGTACTCTTTGCCTTCTACAGAACAGTAGAAATTGTGTTGTAGTCCTATTTGTGTGTGGTGTGTGCTTCAAACAAGAAAAATTCAACGAGGACTAGTCCCCCGCTTTTGACGCTTCTGCTTGAGATTATAAATCGATTTTGCTGCTGCTTTTGCTTCTGTTATTCCCGTTTTGCAAAAACGATTTCTTCTCTCTCTCGGTGTTTTTTGTCAGTGCTTCCAAAATTTGCCTTAATTTTCCGATATCGATCGGCAAACCGTTCGACTTTTTTCGTGCTCTAATTCACGGTGCAGCGACGAGAAAAGAGAGAAAGAGAGGAAACAAACGCAAAAATTAGTCATAGAAGAGCAAAGCTAAACAAAGAAGAATAAAAACAAATAAAATTGTTTGCAGTGTAAAATCATTTTAAGGCAAAACAAAAGTTATTTTCCAAGTTAGGTTATTCCCGTTTACATCACACAGTTGAACACACCGTTGTTTGAGCAGCATTTCAAGCAAATAGTTCAGTAAAATTCCAAACTTGAAAGATTGAAAAATGGCCTCTGCTCCATGCTTTAATTACTCCATAACGATGATGATGGTCGTCGTCGTCGTCGTCCTTGCTTTACTGCTTTTTTATTTAAATTTTAAAGTTTTGAACACACTTAAACTGCTGTGTGCGTTCTCCTTTTATGTTATGTTAGCCAGTGTGTTTTCCGTAGCGTTTCGTTTGCTCTCTCTCTCTCTCTTCTCTCTCTCTCTCTCTCTCTCGGTATAAATTACCCTTTGTGAACTTTGTTCCTTTGAAACCCTTTTCCTTCCTCCCTTGTTCGTGTCAGCCGCTGGCAAATATCTCTGCCCCTTTCACTTTCACTGTTTGCCTTTCTCTAATTAGCTTGATTAATTAACATTCATCGATGTCGCATTCTTTACCCTCAACCATTTATCTCTTTCTGCTCTTTCAGCCATGCTTCTGCTACTGCTGCTGCTGCTCTCTTTAAATTGACTTCAAAATTGCCCATTGAAATGACTCTTGCTCTGATCATTTTCTCCTCTCTTTCTTTTCTGTTCTGTTGTTCCCTTTGCTCTCTCTTTCTCCCTCTCTTTCTTTCTTCATCAACTGAACTGCTCTGAATTTATTTAAATTCCTTTTCATTTAAATTTAAATTTATCTCCATCTCTCTCTGTGTGTGTAAGTGCACCAAGGTTGATGTTGATACAGTTCAGTTGATGATTGAATGAGGCAAATAATTTGCATGATTGCCAAAGATTATTTACTCTTCTTTGTTCAGTAAAAAAGGCAAAAAGTAGGTCTGCTCAGTGACTTGTGTGTGGTTACAGTTAAATGTAGAAAGGAAACTATTTTAGTTGTTCTTTTAAAGCTTCCATTTTACACTATCTTACCGCTCTCCGGGAAAAATTTGCTTTATTTGAAAAAATGTCAGCATTTTTGTCTCCCGTTATTATGATAATTTTTTTCCCGCTAAACGCCGGCTGAAATTAGGAAGAAGGAAAAAAATTTGTTGCATTTTGCTGTTAATCACCTGCCACCACCACAGTTTTAGTTTTTCCCTTTCGCTCCCGCACTGAAGCGGACTGTGGTCCGCTGTGCTTGTGCTTCACGGCACAGCATTCTTTCTTTCTTTTTGTTTGCTTGCCGTTTCAGGTTCTCACCGTCAATTAGCCTTGTTAATATTTATTCCTCACTGTTTGTTTGCACTATCTCTCCCTCTCCCTTTTCCCCTTGCCGCTAATTTATTTACCCGCCGTCTCGCCATTTGTCATTTGTCGCTTTGCCTGCCTTGTTGAAGCTGAAGCTGAAGCACATTTACCGGTTAAACGAAAATTCTCTTGCATTCTTTTTCGTAGTCGTCGTCGTCGTTTCACTCACTGACTGCATTATTTTTTCCTTCCTTTCCCTTTTCTCGTTTTGTGTTAAATAATTCAATTAATAATGCCGCTAATTATCAGCTCACTGTCCGGTGACGTTTGAGTGGTGTGTGTCTCGCACACTGTGAAGTGAAGGAAACAAAGGTGATATTTGCTCTTTTTGTTGTTGCCAGTTCAGTGTAATTTTTTTTCGGTACAGCTTTTTGATCAGTTACGTTTAGTACTAGTAGTAGTACTTTTTGCCAAATCAAGGTCAAACTGCCTTTTTGGCTTTACTTTTAAGCGCGTTTTTAATATTTGTGCTACTACTTCAACATCAATTTGCAAATCATTTGTAGCTCCGATCATTTTTTCCTCTTCTCTTCCATTTTACTGATACCGCTAAACTAATCACTTTTTCAGCACCACCGCCGCCAACTTAGCGTCAGAATCGATCATCAGAGCTCATGGCGCAAACCATTAGGCAAAAGCCATCTCAATTTGAGCGTTCAATACATGTGCAGTGCAATAATTTTCCCTTAATACTGCCGCGTTCTCTTCATTTCAGCCATTACCACCAGTGCATATCTCTACCATTTTTCCATTGATATCTGCTGCTGCCTCTTCTTTGTCGCTAATTCAGTAAAATCGTCCATTCGTCATTACTTTTCCTCAGATATATACACTCAAGCACCTTAGTGTTTGCTGCTGTGTGGTAGTGGTGATCATTTGCAGAGAAGTGAGCCAATCTCTCGAGCCATTCAAATGGTCAGCGCGCGCGCTGTCATCATCAGCGTCGTCGTCGTCGTCGTCGTCGTTTTATGTGCTTCAGTCAGCTTTGCTAGCAAATTCACATTCGTCTGATCGCCTGCTGCTTCTAGCAATGTGCCTTGCCTCAAAGTGCTCTTGTACTACTACCTCTCTGACGACGTGCAAATTTATTCACATTGCCCCAGGAGCTGAGGAGAAAGGAATAGGAATAGGAATAGATAGGAAAAGGGAAAGCTAAATGTACAAATCATTTGGCTCAATAAGTAAATAAGTAAATGGTTTTAGTGCTCATCATTTATCTGAATTTATTTTTTTCTTCTCTCGGCAGAGCAGTTTTCTTTTGTGTGATTGGTAAATAATTATTTTTTCTTTTCCTTTCTTTTCAATGATTTAAGTATGCCAATCTAAACTACGCTGAATTTTTTCTTTTTGAAGTTTATTTGCTTTTAAATTGTTGACTTTCTTTCTTCGGCAAAAAAGGGAAAGAAAAGCTTCAATCTTGTTCTCTAGCCGAGTCAGTTTTGTTGTTGATTTTTCTCTCTGATTTTTTTCGTCCTGTTTTTTCAATATCGATCAACTGGGCGTGTTCACTATTCTGCTTTCTTTTTCTTTCTTTTTCTTTCTTTTTGTTCATTTAACTTGGGATTACGCAGCCACTGGTTCTGGCTTGTTAGTGCTGAATATATAGTGGATTGATTTGCATTTTAATTAAAACATCAAAAGAAACTGGGACAAGAAGTGAGAAAGAGCGTGAGAGAGAGAAAGAGAGGAGTTTGAAGGAAGTTATATATCTGAATTTAATCGAAAGAAGGTGATTAAGGCAAGGCAGACTTTTTTGTTCACTTGGACTGAGTTTTAATCAGGTTTTGATTTAAAACTAAAAGCAGAATTTAACAGTTTTAATTTTTAGCTCGTTTTAAAAAAATCAACATCATTTTAGCGTGCACCAGTCTGAAATAAATCACTTTTCCTCCAGACAGATCTTTTTGCGCTGTTTTAAAAGAATCATCATCAGCAATATTTAAAAAACAGCCAACGCAAAAATTGTTTCTTTTTAGTACAGTACAGCACAGAGTGCCGAGTTTTTTTTCCTCTCCTCCTCTCCTCAAGTTGACTATTAAAGTTCATTTCAATAAAAACTTCATTACCCGATAACGGTTGAAGTTTTACAGTGTAGGAACAGTGAGCAAAAAAAAGATTGCTGGCATCATTTTTAAAGCGATTGCAGGCAAACAGCAGCAGCTAAATTGCATCTGATGGTGAATTATGCAGATTTAGACTGACTGACGGTGAGGAAAGAATCGTCGTGGGTAGTAGTAGTAGTAACTACCAGTGCTCTCTCGCACACACACACACACAGTGAGCACTTTGTGGCAGAAGAATTTGTGACGGAAGGCAAAACTGTCGTCGAGCAGTGGCTTTGTTTGCATTCCTTCCTTTTTGGCTTCTGTTTTACCCCCGTGCTCTGCCTGGCCAAAATCTGCGTGTCCATTTGCGAGGCACTTTGGAAAATCGTCGTTTTCCTTTTCTCTCTCTTCCTGTTTGCGACACTGTCGCCGACACGCACTGCTAGCGTATTCTGCTACGATTTTTTCGTTAGTATTTTTGAGTTTTCAAATTCCCCAACCTCCTTCTCTCCCTTCTCCTTCTTCAGTGTTCTTCTCCCTTACCTTTATGGTAATATCATTTTCCGCTCTCATTTTTTATTTCTAAAAATCTCTCCCTCTTTTTTCCCCTCCATTTCCTCCTTCTCTTCTAACATGACCGGTTACGCCGTTTTGCAGTCAGTCAGTTAGTCCCTCTCTTTTTGTGCTTTGCGGCCTTTCTGCAGGAAATGTTTCCGATTTTTCTCCCTCCCTCTCTCTGTCGGCCTAATTTAAAACCATTTAAAGTAGTGGTCCAGTGGAGCAATGTGACCAGTGACTCAATTGGCATACTTAGGCCGGTGCTTTGCTGCAGTGAAGCTAAAATACGGGACCATTTTTGTTGTTGTTGTAATGGAAAACTCGAACTGTTCCTAATGACTCATTTACATAAGATCGGCAATGTAAAATGGGGTTTTTTTATTTTTAGCCAATCAAACTCGTTTTTGAAAATATCACTCCGTTTTAACTGTATTTTGGTTTTATTAAAAAACTATTTTTCGATTGAATTTAATTTGAGCTTTGTTTGAAACTACTACTCTTTTTCTGTAATTATACTCAGTAAGTGGCACATATTTTTGTAAGCACTTCAGTGTGTTTCAAAATGTGTGGTGAAAAAATGTCAGTCAAGAGAGTTCTGCTGACATCACATTCCCAGCCGCCCTCTCTCTCTCTCTCTCTCTCTCTCTCTCTCTCTTCATTTCACTATTGTCTATTGTAAATGTTCACTCTGCTGTTCAGAAGAAAAAAAATTTTTTGTAAGGCAATTTAAATATGTTTTTGTTCAGCTTTCTAGTGTAGTAGTGTAGCAGTTTTTTCTTCCCTATCATAACTCCTTATTCTCAGCAGTATATTTCAGACACAGACACTTCTCTTTCATCTCTTGAGCGCATATTCAATTGCTCTTTTATTGCAATCTTTTTGCTGCTTTTTTCTCTCTGCAAAGACCGCCACTGTTATTGTGTGGTACTCGTTTTCACTCTGTGGCAAAAAAAGTTTAGCAAACTTTAAAATTAGCCTGGTGGTGGTATAATAACAGACGGGAAGAAAAGGGAAAAAGAAGAAGAAGAAGGATGCGGTGATAACATTAGTGAAAGCGAAGAAGAAGAAGAAGAAAAGGAGACCGATAATTGCAAATGCTGAAAGAAAGAATGAAAGAAGAACAATTCCTCTTGCCACAATGGCCGTTTTTGTTTTGGAAAATGAGCAGTGCCACTAGTAGTAGTAGTAGTAGAAGTTCTTGAGTGGGAGCACCAAATTCTACTGCCACTTCTATTTTAGTATTATCACACAAAAACTAATTTAATTTATTCAGTTTAGCATTCATAATTTTTTACTGGCCTGTTTGGCCAACTAAAACGATACAAAAAGTCGTTCTTTCTTGCTTTCCTGCTGCTCACTTTTTGCCATTCAGCCATCCATCCTTTTCCATCGAATTCAAATTCGCAGCCCAATTGACTGGCAAAATTTCGATTTCTCACTTTTCACTGCCAGCAACGGCAGCAGCAGCCAGCTCTTGAAATCATCAATCACTTCCGCTTTTGTTTTACCCTCTTCTGTCTCTCTCTTTCTTTTGGCATATTTTAATACCTCCTCAAAAGTGTGTGCCACTGTCTGATAGAGTGTTATCTGGGAGGTGTTTTGCTGATAAAGCTGCTGCTTCAAAAAGTGGGCCAAAATGTGGTGTGAATGATGCCTAAGCCTGCTGCTTTAATTTGAATTTTTAATTAAGCTACCCAACCAGCCAGCCCTGAATTAGCCGATTATTTGAAATACTTTTTAAGTTTTTTTTGTGAAAGAGTAGAGCGCCGGGAATACTACGCTTTTTTGCCGCGCCGATTTATTGAGAGTCTGCCTGCCTGCCTGCTTTGCCCCGCAATTTGATTAACTTTATAATTAATTATTTTTTAATTAATGGTCAACCCTGATTTTTTCCAATTTCATTGATCTACTTTGGACTGGTTAATCCTTTGAATTTTTAAATTGCTAATAAACTTTTTTTTCTTTCTCTTTTTCTTTTGCAGTTGTGGAAAAGTTTCGCTCAGCAGCTTTCAGCGGAAGTGGCAGCAGCAGCAAGTCAACCTCAAGTCAGTCGAATCGTCCATCGACTTTTGGAGACACTTCTCCGCTGTCTTCCCACGATTTAACTTCCTCATCTTCCTCATCCTCTTCACTGTACATTCGCTCAGTGAACTCCAGCGAGGTGATCGAGGGCGGCGACGCGGTGCTGCGCTGTGAATTTGAACGCCACAACTCGCTCTTTGCCGTCGCCGCCTGGTTCAGAGACGATGGTCGCATCTTTCTGCCTGTGGAGCAGCTGGTCGACGCGGTCAAGCGATCTGTGGGCGGAAGTGGCGGAAGCGGAAGTGTGGTGGTGGTGGAGGAACTGGTGGCGGACACGAGTCTGTTGGTAAGTCTACTTGACCTACTTTCCGGGTTTCAAAGTAAAACCCGGAAATTTTTTAATTATGCTGCGCAGACAGTGTGTGCAGTGGTAGACATGCTTTGAAATGTAATTTGCCAGCTTTTTTTGCCAGCGTCAGTTTTGCAGCATTTTTTTAATAATTAACTAGGGTAAATGAAACTTTTATGTAAATGTCGCTGATGGTGCATGATTTCATAACTCAACAGTGGGGTTTTTAGCATTTTCATCAATTCTCCCATTTTAATCGTCAAGTTGGCCTCGATATATTTTATTTCATTAGCCAAAGTTTCATCAGAATTTTGCATTTTCTGCACAACTTTGGTACACCTCAGCAGCAGCACACTTTGACCTGATTGAGTTTTAGTTTGAGGTGTGCTGCTACTGCAAGAGACCAAATTGAACACGTTCAGCAGTTTTTTTAATGTGTGTGCAGTTAATCAAATTATTTCCACGTTAAAATGAATATCTATTGCATTATATATCTTCTTTTTTGCGCATTGAGCAGCCCAAATGAAAGTATTTAAAGAAAAAAATTGGCAATTTTGTTTTGCATATCAGCGCGTCTTTCCAAATGATGAGGTTATGTTATTAGATTCCTAGATAGATAGATAGATCCTAAAACCTTTCAATCCCCGTTTTCTAACCCAAAAAGTAAAGTATCATTATGCCGTTTGAATATATAATTTGGAATCGATATTTTTTAATTTGCTAAATGCAAACTACGGTGATCGAATTCTGCGCTGGCATCCGCATTTTAGCAGAAAACCTCACTCATTTGCATGAAATTTAAACACTGCTGAAAGAGTTGCAACCTAAATTAATTCGCTAAATTAGAAAACGAGCGAAAACTTTGCTTTTAGCTGAGGAAACTGCTGAGGAGAAGATTGCGCTTTTTATGCTGATGAATTGCCACAAACTTAGAGTTCAATTTAAGTTCTTCCTTGTTGGAGGGGACTTCTCTTGGAAAGTTGCCACCAAAGTCAATCATAGTTTAAAACAAAATTTTCAGTTTGAAAAAGAAAATGTGTTTGGGTGCTGTAAAGTGTAAATCTAATTATTGAAAGGTTGGAAAGTGGAGGAAGAAGGTTAGGTTAGAGAGCGCTCTACTTTTATCATTATTTTCCAGCATCAGTTTTTAACTTTGCACTAATTGATATTAACGAGAGAGCTCGTTTTTGCAAAATTACGAGCACTAAAGTTTTGCACATCAAATTACTTTTTTTTCTTTCTTACAACACCAGCTCAGCAGCAACAACAGCAAAAAGTAGATGCAGTTTACATGCAGCACTTAAATTAATTTCAACCTTTAAGGTTTTACTTTCTGATCTTGCAGTGCTGGTTTGCCATGAAACCACATTGGTGCTATCTGCATTAAATCTGCCATTGAAGCTATTCTCTCTCTCTCTCCTTCTTTTTCTTTCTTTTGGCCACGAATTCGATCACAATCAAATTCAGTCGGTCAGACTGGTCACTGGCAGCAAAAATCGACTCCGTGTCTTCCTTGCACAGCAGCAGCAGCAGCAGCAGCAGTGTATTGTCCGCGAATGCGAACGTGATTGCAATGTCTAATTTGCACAGTTTCACTATTTCTCTTTCCGCCAACTACACACGCGGCAATTGGCTGCCGCGGACAAAGCCACTGCAAAGCCACGGCAGCCAATTTCGCCCACTGGCCACTCTCACTTTTTCTCCCGTTTCATCCATTGGTTTTAACTTCAGCCCCTTCTCATTTTTCCCTCGACAATGGCAATTCATGCACCATTGGTGAATTCTTCTGTGTGCGAATTCCTTCGATTCTCTCTTTCTTTTCATTGTTCATAATGAGCTCTGTGAATGGTCCATTACAGAAGGAGCTGATATGATTGCCGATTATTATATTAGGCAGGCAGGCAGGGAACAATTGCCGGGAACTGTTGGTTCTGGCCGACGACTACCACCAGTGTGCTGCTGCTAATCTCCAATGGCTAATTGGGCAAATGTGCCGGGAAACCAAGGGCGAAAAGTGCCGATTGCAAAGTAGAGAGAGAGAGAGAAAGAGAACGAGAAAGAAAGCGTTGAAATGATGTACCGTCATAAAAGTAGGCTCAGATTTAGTATAGTGTGCTCTAAAGAAAAGCTGTAAAGAGTTGCTGCCGTTTTCTGGTTACCCTTTTTAACACACCAACACTTTTGTTCCTCCATTTTCACTAGTCAACTTCACCTCGCTGCGGCACTTTGTCCTGCCCACCGGCGATCTGCTGGTCAGCTCAGTTCGACTGGTGGACAGTCGGCACCGGTACCGCTGTCAGGTGGCCCACCAGCTGACCCGGTACCGGCACTACGCCTCCACCTGGGCGTACATTCGCATCAAAGGTAGGAGATCTTTTTGGCCAATTTTTTTTGCATTCATTCAAGATTAAACATCTTTTTATTCCCATTTTTTTTTCATCAGACAAATCCGAGCTTTACCACAGCGGCGTTCGGCTGAACCCGGCGCTGCCCTCCCGCCACACCGTGGCCGTCAACGAGGGCGACACTGCCTTCTTCTACTGCTCATTCGACGGACAGCCGGTGCCGGTTATTGACTGGTAAGATTGGGGAGAGATTTTTAGGCTTTTTGTACCGAAAAAACCTAAACCTTTTTTCTTTACTCAAACAATAGGTACCACAGCGACATTCGCAGCCTCAGTCGTCCGCTTTCGTCTGCCACCTCCTCCTCTAGTCCTTATTACAGCAGTTCTTCACAAACGTACAGCAGCAGTCCATTTTCGAGCTACCAGGTGGGCGGGGCCGGAAGTCACCACCGCTCCTGGTCCTGGTCCTGGTCCTCCACCGGCGGGGCCCATCCTGAGCAACCTTTAAACGGCGGAAGTTCAGGCTCCAGCTCGAGTGTCTACCTCTACGGGCGAAACTTTCTCGCCATTGAGCGGGTGACGGCGGAGGACACGGGCATCGTCACCTGCATTGCCAACTCCTCATCAGGCAACGGAAACGTCGTCCGCCATGAGATGCTCCTCTTTGTCAAGAGTAAGTTTGCTGAGGAAAGATTGTGATAAGATCTAACCTCTTTTCTTTTTGAAGGCTCAATTCAGGCCTCGCTGACGGCCACCTCGAGCAATCCCTACCCGGGCCAGGAGATCACCCTGAGCTGCAACCTGAGCACCAACTCTGCCTTTCCCGTCTCCATCAGTGCCTTTGGGTCACCCTCGGTGTCCTCCTCCTCCTCCTCCTCCTCCTCCTCCTCATCTTCTTCTTCATCATCATCATCTTCAGATCCATCCTCATCATCATCTCCAGCCGACGAGCAGAGCGCCCGTCTGCGCGAGCTAATCAGTTCGCACTTTCTGCTGAACATCAACTGGCTGCACAATGGGCGGCCGATCAGTTTCAACCACCGGAAGAGAAGGTCGGCGGAGGAGTCGCTGGTGATTGGGGACTTCCGGGGGCCGGAGGACGGTGGCCTGTATCAGTGTTCCGTTCGGTTGACCGCTCCCGACTACGATGAGGAGAGCTTCATGGCGGCCGCCTACGTTCGACCTGTTGGTAAGTAAAATGGAAAACACGCTGTTTCGATTTTGTACCAAATCTCCCAAAACCTTGGTTCTTTCTTTTTCTCTTTCTTATCACCAGAGCGCCCACCCGAGCTGACCTCCGTCTTCACCGACCAGATCAAGCTCTCCAGCTCTTCGGGAAAGTCTTCAAATCGTCAACAGTCTTCGGCGGACAGTCTCTCACTTCGGTGTTCGGCGACGGGCGTTCCCTTGCCGAGCATTCGCTGGCATCTGGACGGCCAGGAGCTGTACTCGAGCAGTCACGTTCGAATTGACAGCTTCACGGAGTCTTCAGCTGTGGCACCTTCATCTTCAATGCTAGGTCCACAGCAACAGGGAAACTCGGCCGCCTTGAAGGCGTACCACCTCTCAAGATCGGTCACCTCATATCTGAACATCTCATCACTGCTGGTGCAGGTAAACAAAACAAAACAAATGCTTGTTAGAGGTTTGGAGTTTTGAAACTTTTACCCAAAAATTCTTTAAATCTCAGGACATTGGCCTGTACGAGTGCACCGCCAGCAACTACCTTGGCTCGGTCTCCCACCGGGCCCGCATCAACCAGATGGGCTCGCCCTTTGTAAAACCGATCGCCAATCAGACGGCCGTTCTCGGCCAGCCGCTGACGCTAAACTGCACCTACGGCGGCTATCCAATCGAGGAGGTGTTCTTTATCAAATCAGGCGGAAATGGAAACGGCAAAACGGGAAACGGCGGCGGCGGCGGTGGGAAGAGGCGGCTGCCCTTTGATGAGCGTCACCTGGTGCCGATGCTCGGCTCGGTGACCATCAACCCGGTGGAGCGGTCGGATGAGGGCGTCTACCGCTGTACGGTGGTCACCAGCAATGGAGAGCGGGCGGAGCAGGCCTTTCACCTCAATGTTGTTGGTAAGTGTAATCCGTTTAGATAGTTGATAACCCCCAGAATCAAAACCCCTTTCTTCCTCTTCATCTCAGCCGCCCCCGTCGTCAGCCCGATCGTCTTCAGCTCGAACCTGGAGGAGGGCCACCGCGGCTCGGCCGTCTGCACCGTCACCTCGGGCGACTCGCCGATGGACATTACCTGGCTGAAGGACGGCGTCCCGCTGCGGGAGCAGATGACCACCACCTCTTCATCAGCAAAAAGAGGCTCAAGCTATCTTCAGCAGCAAAACTCTTTTGCATCCTCCTCGGACCGCCTGGACCACATTCAGATCGTGCAAATCGCCAACTTCATGTCCACGCTCACCATAGCGAACATCAGCCGAATGCACGCCGGCCTGTACACCTGCGTAGCGGCCAGCCCCGTCTCGACGACGCACGTCAGCGCCCGCCTCTCGGTGAGGGCGGCGCCGCAGTGGCGGCTAAAACCGGCGGATCGGCTGGCCGTGGCCGGCGATTCGCTGACACTCGATTGTCAGACTTCCGGTCAGCCGCCTCCGGTCACCAGGTGGAAGTTTCTTGCCCAAAGAAGTGCCGGTGGTGGCGGAGATGTTTCTTCTTACCACGGAGGCGGCCAGATGAACAGCGAGCCGAACCCCATTCTGAGCAGTCAGCAGGTGCACGTCCTCGAGAACGGGTCGCTCTACCTGAGGGCGGTGGAGCCGAAGCACGCCGGGCTGTACATCTGCGATGCGACCAATGGCGTCGGCAGCAGGGCGGGCCCGGTGGAGGCGAGGGCTCACCTGGCGGTGGCCAGCCTCCCCAAGGTGGTCGTCCAGAATACGTTAGGAGCAGGGGGAGGAGGAAGTGGTAGTGGTTCAAACATCGGTGGAGTTTCAGGAGTTTTCCGAAGTGGTCTTCTCGGTGGTGGAAGTTCCAGTGGAAGTTCATCTTCAGGATTAATTGTCGAGCGGCTGGTGCTGCGAAAGGGCGCCCAGACGCAGCTGCTCTGCTCGGCGCTGGGCGCCGACATGCCCATGACGGCGCAGTGGCTTCGCTCCAACCACCTCGGCGGTTCTTTTCAGGTAAGTCAGCAAACTTTTACTTTTTGTTGTCATTTTTAACCTGTTTTTCCAACTTTTAGGACGACCTCTTCTCCTCCTTCTCCAGCGGGAAAGGCCACTCAGGTCACTCTTCAAATCCTTCAGCCTTCTCGGAATCTCGAATCGTCCTTCGAGAAGAAACTAAGCTGAATGAAAAGCGGGCCTACCTCTTCATCAGCCATGTGAGCCGGGCGGACAGCGGCGTCTACGGCTGTCTGGCCACCAACCCCGTCGGCCACTCGATTGCCTTTCTGGAGCTTCGCGTTCAGGAGCCGCCGGACCGGCCGGTGGAGCTGCGCGCCCTTGAGGTGGCCAGTCGGACGGTGACGCTGAGCTGGGCACTGGCCTATGGGGGCAATGCGCCGATCACCTCCTATGTGGTGCAGTACCGGGACCACCAACACCACCAGAAAACCACTTCTACAATGGATATCCTTGAAGAGCTGCTGATGAGTGGTGGCACGTCCGAGAATGACATTGCCAACGCTGGTGGTGGTGGTGGTGGTGAGGATCGTGGTGGCTCGAGTGCACCTTCAGCTACCTCCTCCTCCTCCTCCTCCTCCTCCTCCTCCTCCTCCGCCTCCTCCAATACGGGTAATTATTACCATCACCAGTGTAGTGATTTGTTTTGGGATACCGTCAGTTTTGGGATATTTTTTCTCTTCTGATGTGAGGGTACTAGGAGTCAGGCAGACTAATTGGGGATTAGTAGATGGGTAGAAAATGAAAGAAAGGGAGAGAGAGAGCAGATCACGTAAAAAAGGGGGCTCCGATTAGTCTGTCTCTCTGTCTGTCTGTTTCTGCTTCACTGACTGCTTGACGATTTATCATCCCCGCCAATAAGCTCATTTTAACGAGCACTACTGTCTCTCTTTCTGTTTTATTCGGTGATATTTTTTTCCGCTACTATAGTGATTGGAGAGATAGCCAGAGATGGCCACTGTCCTTCAGAGACAGCTTGTTAGAGGGTACGTTGGTTTATTTTGGGAAAAAAGAGGAGAGATTTTTTTATTTTTTCGGGCAGTAAAACCATAAATGAGGTGAATTGTTTGATTGAGTCAGATTTTTTTGTTATATTTTTTACTGTGATTAGTAGTGCTTACCCGAATGGATAAAATTAGCAACGGGAATAATTTAACCTTTTTTCCCATCTTTTTGTTCTCTGCAGTGTTGACCGCCAAGTCGCTGACCACCTCGATCACCATCACTGGCCTCAGTCCGCTGTCCACCTACGAGTTTCGCGTCTGTGCGTACAACGAGCTGGGCGGCAGTCCCTTCACTGCGCCGCTGGTGCTCACCACCGAGATGGAAGGTAAGAAATTGAAATTTTGGAAAAAAAGAGCAAAAAGAAGTGCAAACAAAAAAATAGAGCTAGAAAACGATAAGCAACAGCAAAACAAACAAACAAAGAGTGAGAGTTGAAATCGACAGTGCCGATGAGGCTCAGTGCACTGCCTGGATCGATCCACGCGAGCGTTGTTCTATTTTCAGAAGAGAGAGAGAGAGAGGAGAGAGAGAGAGGCACCAGTCGATTAATTGAGTAATCTAGCAGGAGAAACAGAACAGAAAACGTTTGAAGAAAGAGCGAGAGAGGAAAAGCAGTCAATAATCCTCTAGTGAATTTGCACCTCTCTCTCTCTCCTCTCTCCCAATCGCCAAATTATTTTCATTTTTCTTCCTTTCTTCCTTCCTCTTATCACTTCTAGCTCCTTCACTTGTTCCCGCCGATCTGCGCACCCGAGTCCTCTCCTCCGCCTCCATTCGGCTAATCTGGTCGGCCAGTCTGACCAGCGCCGTCGAGCCAATCGATGGCTTCTACATTGGCTACCGGACCATTGGCGAAAGTGGTGGTGGTTCGGGGATGGTATCATCGATCGATAACGGTCCTGGTGGTGGTGGTGATGGTGGTGGTCACCGAGGAGCTTCAGCTTCCTCTTCCTCTTCCTCTTCTGGTGGATCGATGCCCGCTTACACCTTCAAGACCATGTACGATCTGGCTCGACTGGAGAACAACACTACGGCCAATTCTGACCCAGGAAGGCCTTCATCAACATCTTCCTCTTCAAATATGACCACCTTCTGTGAGGTGCTCTCTCCGGTGGTGATTGGCAACAGTGAAGTTCCTTCATCAAGCTACGGTAAAGCGAGAGCTGATTATCAGCAGCAGAGCAAAATGTCTTTCAACCTGAAAAGTAGTTCAACGGCAACGGCAAATTCGCGCCGAGGAGAGCAGATTCGCTGCTCCTACGAGTTCATTGTCCACGGACTGTCGCGGAAGACGAGATATGGGTGAGTGTCTAGGTTTTCAGGATTTGAAGGTGACTGATTAGCAGGGAAGCACCAGCAAACAAAAAAATTAGGTCATCCAGTCAGTCATTACCGCATTAGTAGGAAAAAGCAACGAGGGGGTTAGCTAGCTTTAGATACCGTGAGCCAGGCGCAGCAAATCGTTCCCCAGCGAGTTTCATTGTGTGCCAGCAAAGCCAGAAGAGCAAACTTGATTAAAACTCATTTTTTCTTTCTATTTTCATTCTCTATTTTCAGCTTCATCGTCCAGGCCTTCAACTCAAAGGGCGCCGGTCCGACCAGCTCGGAAGTGTACGCACAGACGCTAATGAAAGGTTTGTGGTCGTTTTTTGGTTTTGGAGTAAAAGAGAGAAAGAAAGCGTCGTCAAAGTCAAAGTCGCTCTACGCTGGCGGCTGGCCGCTAATGATTGATTAGGCTAATCGTCATTCTTTCCCTCTTTTCCCTTTCCCACTTTTTCTCCACTTTTTCCCCAACCATTCGCAGATCCACCGGGGAAGCCGGCAGTGCGCCTTCACAACGTCAGCAGCTACGAGGCGTCCATTCTCTGGAGCGCCTCCTCGGAAGCCCTCAATTCACTTGATCAGATAGTATTGACCGGTAGTGATGGTCCGGACTTGATGGTCACCGGAAGTGGATCATCAAGTGCCTCTTCCCCCTCAGCCACCGCCATTGACGGCTTCATTATCTCCTATCGAGCGGTGAATCGACTGTCGAAGGTCAGCTCGCCTTTTGAGTCCATTGACGGCGGGGATGGAATGATGATGATCAATGCCGGGGAAAATTCTGGCAGAAAGAGTTTATCGATGAACAGCAACATCAACAACAACAACTGGGAGACGATTTCAGTGTCCTCGAAGATGAACGGCTACACGCTGAGGTCTCTTCGCTGTGGGACCGGTTATCGGCTTCGAGTGGAGGCCTTCAATGAGATGGGCAGCGGAGAGCAGAGTGACACGCTCGAGTTTTCCACTCTAGGAAGAGGTAAGTTTTTGTTATTTGGAAAATGCAAAAGTTTTGTCAGTTTTTTGTTGCTGCACTTTCCTTTTACAAAAAGTAGACTTGGTAGGGGAGCATTTCATCATCATCATCATCTTTTTGTTCAGCTGAACATTTTTTTGGTTCCAATGAATCAGTTTTTTTGGTGTGATTCAGGGAAACAAAGCGCAAAGCAAAGAGTAGAAAGCACGAGTAATAATAATTTCATCTGGGCAAATTGAAAATCGCACATCGCAAATCCATTTATCTGTTTGCAAAGTTTTTTCTCCGTTTGCTTTCATCACTTTTTCTGAGCGGGAAGAGAATAGAAAGGAATAGAACGATGACAAAAGAGCACTTTTTGTTTTGCTTTTTTGTTGCTGCTGCTTCTTCGTCTTATTCCTTTGTCTCTTGCTCTCTAATGTGATTTACAGCTGCTTTTCGCCCGTTCCATTTGCACTGTGTGGCAAATGTGCGTTGGGTAGAGGACAGTAGTGTAAAAAAGAAGGGAGCGAGACAAAAAAAGACGTAAAGCTCAAAATTCGCGCTCGATTTTAAATTGAATTTGATTTGATTTGCCATCACTGCTTCTGCTGCTGCTGTTACTGATTTGGCAAAAGACGAAGAGGGAGAGCAGAGCACAAATTTTTAGAGTCAGGACAAATCAAAATTGATGAATGCTGACATTGGCTGCATTGGTTCGATGTGCGGAGAAGGAAGGAGAAAAATGGGTATCTTCCGATTTTTCTCCTTCTCCTTTCTCCATTTTAGCCAACCGTTCAATCACTTAGGAATCAGCAGCAGCGAGCAGCAGCAGCACACGTTCACGTCCATCATCATCATCATCTTCCGCTTTTTCAAAGTTACATTTTTTCACACTTATTTTTCCTTCTTTCTCCAATTTCACACAGCCCCCACTGCGCCCAACTCCGCCTCGGCCTTCATCGCCCCGAACATCACCTTCATCCTGCTCGACCTTGATCGGTGGACGACCTTTGGCGGCTTCTGTCCGATCAGTCACTTCGCCATACGGTACCGCGTCAAGGACTTTAGCTCTACAAGCAATCGAGCTTCTGAATCACAACAGCAACAGCCTTGGACGACCGTCTCCTCGCACATCAAGCCCGAGTACGGCGCCATGTACGTCATTCGTGAGCTGCTCCCCGGGACCTGGTACGAGCT
Source organism: Tyrophagus putrescentiae (assembly GCA_024499935.1). Taxonomy (NCBI): domain Eukaryota; kingdom Metazoa; phylum Arthropoda; class Arachnida; order Sarcoptiformes; family Acaridae; genus Tyrophagus; species Tyrophagus putrescentiae. The sequence goes on from JAMZRA010000007.1 coordinate 226,408, forward strand.
GGCGGTGACGGCCACCAACGAGGCGGGCGACACCGAGGCGCGCTACCTCTTTGCCACTTTGACGGTGCTGGGCGCCACCATGGAACCGCTTCATCACCACCACCTTGAAGGGTACAATCGAAGACACCTGATAGGAGGAGTTAATGGTGGTAATGGAGGAGGTGGTGGTGGACAGCTGGAGAGCGTCTTTGAGGATCCGATGATTCTCATTCCGGCCACCTGCGCCATTCTGGTGCTGCTCGTCGTCGGCGCCGCCACCGCCTTCATCTTCATCACCCGAAGCAAGGAGGCGCTGGCGAATAGTGAGCACTGTGAGTTTTTTTTCAGAGCAAGGATTTCATCAAATAGTTTTCGACGCTAACCTTTAATCTTTCTACAGTTTGCCGGCACCGCGAGAACAGCCGCAGCGACCAGCTCTCGCTGAACTCGTTCTCCAAGTCGCTGACCACCAACTACTCAAAGTCGGACATGATGGGGACGGGAGGGATGATGATGATGCGCTCTTCGGGGACCTTGGCGACCGCTTCCGCTTCGGCTAACACCACTACCACCACCACCACCACAGCCACCTCCTATGATAGCGGCAAGCTGAATGCGGAGATGGATGGAAATGGCCTAGCAAATGGATGGAGGAACTGCTAATGATAACCTTCTGATCGGCGGAAGTGGAAATGCCTCTCAGTACGTCGACGGGCCGATGGGCGCCTATCACCACCACCACCTCCACCACCATCCCCATCAACAACTCCCTCATCACCCTCACCTTCAATTTGGTGATGAGCAGCAGCTGTCTGATCCAAACACTCCAGGGCGAATGGCCACCATAGTTCGAGGAGGTGGAGGCAATAACAAGAACAATCTAAGCGAGTCCTTCTACGCGATGCCCTGTCCGCCTGGCGCTGGTGCTGGCTGCTCCAATGGAAAGCAACAGCAGTCGTACATTACCTCAACGCTGCGCAAAACCGCCGGCCCCCAGCAGTGGCGGCTTCGATTGAGCAGCAAAATCAACGAAATCAGGAGGCAATCTACGGAGAGTTGCTCAACCGAGCTGCTGCGGCGGCGCTGCTGCGGCGGCTGCTTCTAGCTCTTCACATCAAGCACATCAAAATTCTGTTCAGTTTGTCAATAGTGGCAGCAGCAACACTAATAATCATCCCTACTATACACACTCGCTGATTACCGGAGGAAATCCCGGAGTTCCAATTGAAAGCGGCACCATTCAAAGCTAGTCAATCGAGGCGGCGGTGATCAGTCGGAGCACGTCTACGAGCTGCCCAAGCAGCAGCAGCTGCTGAGCCAGAACGCTTTTGATCCAAAGGTAGGTGATTTGCTTTGTTGACAGCAAAAATGTTCAGTTTTTGTCCTCTGTGTAATTCAAGGACGCCAACAACATTATGATGATGGTCTTAGGGCAGCAGCAGCAGCAGCAGCAGCAAAGTAACGCAGCCAACAAACAGCAGCAGCAGCAGCAAAGTCCAGGAAGAAATATTCGGTAAACATTCTTTATCTTTTTTTCTTCTTCGACTGGAATACTAACTTTTGGCTTTTTTTGTGGAACTTCAGCTCAGACATGAACGTGCCAAATGTACGAATCTCCAGTTTTTCTCAAAACTTTTAAGTTTGAAAACCAAAAAAACCAAATGAACAATGAATCAAAATCGGTTGCTTTTTAAACTCCCAACTCTTTCCTACTTTCCCCTCTTTTCCCTACTCCTCTTTTTCCCGTTTTTACACCTCTTGTTACCTGTTGTTACCTGTTATTGTTCGTTTTGAAGCCCCCTTTGCTGTTCCCAGTACCACACCCATACACTTAAATATCTGAATGTGATAACAAAAAAAATATACTACAAAAACTGCTTTTTATTTTTAATTTTTAAAAGTTTTTTAATAAAATTAAATAAAAGTTCTACTACATTAACCCAGCTTGCTTTGTTCTATTTTAACAACAATGGAGGAGAGTAAACAAAAGACACAGTTTGCCAGATTTGCAAAATGTGATGTCTTTGTGTGTTCTACTTTTTCCTCATCGCTTCTTTTTCATTCCAATTTCACCACAATCTTCTGCTGCTGCTGTTGCGATGAACACCACCCCTCTCACCGTCATCACCGTCACCATCAGTTTTTTGCTCTGCTGGCTGCCCCCTGCCACCACTACTCAAGTAGGCGGTGGCAAAACTTGCAATGCCGCAATTGATCGCCTCTTTCTGAACTTCTGCGCTCCCAGGAGAGGCCTGTGGGACGAGGGCGGACAGGCCTTTGCCCTCAGCCGGCTGATGCACGTCTACGGGCAGCGGTACCGCCGGGAGGTGCGCAAGGAGCTGCGCCAGTCGACACTGTACAAGGACAAGGGCGAGAGTCCGCCCACTACCAGCGTTCCGCGAACCCTGGACGGCAAGTGGGCGTGGGAGGTGCTGCGCCACATCTGCAGGTCGACGCCGGAAGGAGGAGGTGGTGGAGCACACCGAAGTGGTTCACACCGGTTCTTCAAGAGCGCCGAGCAGATCACCGAAGAGTGGAGGGCGCAGGGACGGGCCTTCACCTCTGCCGAGTGGCAGCTGCCGCTGGCCGCCTACGTGACCATTCCGCCGGAAGCGGTGGGCTGCCTCGTCAAGTTTAGGCAGGAGCAGCAGGTGTCACTGCTGGCGGTGATTGCCGCCCTGCTGGGCAAGCACGACGCCGGCAGCGGGGCGACGGACACGATGGTGAACTCTGGTCAAAATTGGGCGGGCGTCGCTGGCGAGTACACCAAGGTGCGGCTGCTCGTCTGGCTGGCGGTGATTGAGCCCATCCAGCGGATGCTGGACAGTGGTAAGTGCTTCTTTTAGGTTCCTTTCACTGTTTCACTGAAATCCTAACTGAAAAAATTTACCTTTTTTAACACACACAGTAGAACTCTATGTGGACGGAGAAATTAGCTCCCTGGCTGCCAGCACGCTGCCCACCAGTGTTACCAGTGGTCCACCACCAGCACCTTCTTCTTCCGTTTCATCACCGCCGCCTAAGGAGCTGAAGACGCTGCTGATTCAGGTACTGCGGCTGGAGCCGACCTTTCGAGGGGAGGTGAAGACGAAGGGCACCGAGGTGATGGCCCACAAGGTGACGGTCTTTGCGTGGCAACTAGATCTGGCAGACAAGCTGAAGGGGGTCACCTCGGAGGATCTGCTCTTGTCCAGTGCTGCTGGCCGTGGTGGTGAGCAGGCGGAAGCGGAGCTGAGACAGGAGCTGCTCGCCCGGAAGACCCGCATCCTGCCCAGCTTTCAGGTGGTCCACCCACGGGGGCGGTACCTGCGCGCGCCCCAGCTGGAGCCCGTGGAGCCGTACCTGAGGGCGCTGGTGGAGCACGTGCTGGGAACGGGTTCACGCCCCACTGAAAACACACCGATAACCGAGAAGCAGCGCACCTACCTGCGCCTCTGCCTGGTGCTGGTCATCCACGCGCTGGAGCCGGACGAGGCGAAGAGGGCCAGCCAGCAGGAGCAGCTGCTGAGGCAGCAGCAGCAGAACCTGGCCACGGCCGCCTCATCTTACTCCAATCCGCCCAGCCACTGCCTTGATGCCAGCCAGAAGATGACCAGGAGAGTGTTGGCCTGGCTGAGGAGGCATAAACTGCGTAAGAACATTTCCCAAAGTGCTGCTTTTCAGCTTTTCATTTGTTATTATCTTTTTGCAGTGACGGGAGCGTTGTCTATCGCTGGGCCGCTCTACTACTTCTACGGCAATAATTTAACCTCATTTTTAGCTGGGCGCCTGTGGAACCGCTCCTCCTCCTCCTCTCATTCTTATTCTTTTTCGACCCCAATACCCAATTTCCGCCCGATGATATTGAGGGCCTGGGAATGTCCACCGGGGCGATGATCACCCTCGGCGTGGTGCTCAGCCTGGTCGGCCTGGCCGCCGCCTACTACTACTACCGCTACATCCTCCTCAGTGATGACAGTGAGAGCGAGCTGGAGGACCACAGTGACAATGGCGGCGAGCCACAGAAGACAAAGTTGGAACCAAGAGGAGGAGGAGGAGGAGGAGGGAAAAAACTGGCCAGCTCAATCGTCAACAAAGAGGAAGTAGAAGCTGGGAAAAAGGAGAGGATGAAATTTGGTGGTAACGAGAAAAGGAAGCTACGACAGCGTCTAAAATCCTCCATCGCCGCAACCGCCATGGCCTCTCCCAATGTCTCCCCGGTGGAGACGGCAACAACGCCTGCCACCACTCCTTCGCCGCCAAAGAACCAGCAAATGAAGAAGAAGAAGAAGAAGGGATCGCCCATAAAAGTGTCGGCTGCTGCGGCTGTTCCTTGGGGGAGGAAAGCATCCTCGCCTTCTTCACTACCGCAAACACCGCCACCACCACGATCACCACCAAAATCGTCAGCAGAATCACCACCGGCATCCGTTCTCTCATCGACGTCTTCAGTGGCCGCAGAGAGAGAACGAGGAAAGAGAGGAGGAGTCCGCAACATTTTACCGAGAAGCAGTGGAGTTCAGCTGCAGCAGCAGCTACCTCAATCACGACTTCAGCCATCAGGTGTGGACTTTGGCGGTGATGCTGAGGCCAAGATGGTGGTGGTGCTGATGAAAGGCGGCGGCAAGTCACAGGCGGTAATGGGTCCAAAGAGCAGGAGGAGGAGAGGCCTTCCAGTGCAGTCTGCAACGGTGAATGGCATCAACAAGAGCGTCAACACTGGTGGAGGCAGCGTCTTCGGCTCGACGACTCCGGCCGCCCTCACATCGGCATTTCCCGACTATCAGCAGCAGCAGAGAAAGAAGAAGGCAGACAGAGGGAGGTAGTCATCACACACTCACACACAGCAAACTAATACTACAGAACAAAAGAGTCGGAATAAAAGCGAATGATCGTCACCTAGCTAGCAGAAAGAACGCCGACAACGATTACCTCATTTGCAAAGATTTGTGCACATCTCTTTACACATCTCCCCTTTCTTCCTCTCTTTTGTACACACCTTTCTTCATTCCACTTATGGTTGATATTGAACTTGTTTACTTACGAAATAAACAACAAATAAACAACATTTGAATTGTACAAGTTCGGTTGAATTGCTCTACTTTGGTGCAGGTCAGTCGGGTTCTTTTGCCATGTTTGTCCAGCTGACACCAGATGGCGACAGGGGTTCCATAAAGTTTATTTTCCTGGTATTCTGAACACGAGAAAAATAAAATTCACGGGCGATTTTTTGACGCCACTTTCAAGATGGCGACGCTGGTGGCGTTCCTAGCGGACAACTCCGGAAACTATCCGCTTTTAACGATAAATTCTGTCAATTTTTCAAACAAGCGTTTCTTGGGCCTGGAACGTCGCAGAGAGCTGAAAGTTGCTTTAAATAAAAGCTAAAGACTTGGAGCACAATCTCTATGTAAAATAAATTGGTTTTGACAAGTTTTGTTATTGCAAAAATAGCATTGAAAACTTTAATGTTAGATTTAAAAATAAAAAACTTATCAAAACTAATTTATTTTACATAGAATTGTGCTCCAAGTCTTTAGCTTTCATTTAAAGCAATTTCAGCTTCTGCAACGTTCCAGGCCCAAGAAACGCCTGTTTGAAAAATTGACAGAATTTATCGTTAAAAGCGGATAGTTTCCAATGTTGTCCGCTAGGAACGCCACCAGCGTCGCCATCTTGAAAGTGGCGTCAAAAAATCGCCCGTGAATTTTATTTTTCTCGTGTTCAGAAAACCAGGAAAATAAACTTTATGGAGCCCCTGTCGCCATCTAGCGGTTGTAAAAAAACATGACAATTAATTAAGTTAATTTTAATTAACTTTAAAATTAAAATTGACCATGTTCCCGTGGTCCTAGAGCAAAAATTCTTTCAGATTCGGAGTCCACTCGTCGAGTACTGTCAGAATCGGCAATAAAAATTTTTTGGCCAGATTTTCAAAATCTGCAAGGCTATAGCCTTACAGATTTGGCCGATTTGGCCAAAAATCTGACCTCCTCGTTTTATGATCCCATTCGACTCAGAACGCTTAGTAAAGTGTCCTGCGCAAGCAGAACTTCGATTGCTCAAGTACTTCCCGAGATATCCGCATTTGAAGTTCCCGTTTCGGTATCTTGCATTGCATCTACGACGGGCACCCCTGACAGCTGTCAGCAGACTGCCTGCCTCGGCCGCCGCTAACACCGGCGCTACAGTCGCCTCATTTGCCGTACAGACACCGACGAGAGCGGTCATGCCGCCGCTACCGCTGCTGTTGCTGTTAGCGCCCGTGCGCGCTCTTTGTTGTGATGGTGAAGATCATCTCAAATCTCGCCGACGACGGTAAGTTCCGGATCTTTGTTTGTTTGTTTCTGTTTCTAACTTGTGTTTACTCTTTGCAGATACCCTGGCCTCACTTTCTCACTCTCCCGCCCCTCGGATGGCACCCGCGCCCGCACTCCGGGCTGAAGATCATCACCATCATCATCACCCCATCACCCCCAGAGCACCAGTGTCTATGCTGGTGCTCTTCATCTTTTTTTCTTTCCTTCTTTCCTTTCCTTTCTTTTCCTGGCAGCAACCCATGGCCAGCGTGATTAGCACCTGGCCATTCTAACTTTTAGCCTTTTTCCAGCGAGCCCCAGGAACGACGACGATGAAGACCGACGACGACCAGGATGGATGGACGACCCGGATGGACGACTCCGAGGATGGACGACTACGAGGACGACCAGAACGACCAGGATGGACGACCGGGATGGACGACGACGACGACGACGACGACGACGACGACGACGACGACGAAAACTGAAGACCGAAGACGAAGACTGAAGACCGAAGACCGACGACGCCGGGGCGAAGAGGCAGGCAAGAGGACGGTTGCCCTGCCGAAGAGGCAGTCGACACTGGCGGTCGATCTGCTGAAAAGGTGGGGAACACCAGCCATAAATGGTGCGCAGCTAGTGCTTGGAGCGTCTCGAACGGTCTTTCCTCCTTGCACATTTGCTGGGTAATCAAAAGTACCGGTCCCTCAAGATATTACTGTCCCCCCTCGGACGTGGGGCGGACCGAAGAGGACAGCGACAAGGACGGTCGACTGTCTGAAGACGGCGAAGCGGATGGGTAAGTAGAGGGAGAGGAGGCCATGGGTTGCTGCCTTCTCTTTTCCTTTCTTTTCCTTTCTTTTTTTTGTATTTTTATTCAAATAATAAAACACTTTTTAAATCTTATTTCAAACTTGTCTTTATTCATTCTCAATCATTCAACAATACAAAGGTTTACAAATAGAAACTAAGTCCTCGGCTTAGACAGCCAAGGACTGATGATGCTGATGATGATACTTCGGCGGTGCCATCTCGACTTGGCTGCGCATTGGGATAAGTCTCTCTGGTGTGCTTCGGTGTTGCCATCCTCGACTTGTGCTGTCGTCCATCCACGCGGCCATCCTCGAAGTCCGTCGCTCCGCCAGGCAGTTGTCCTCCAGTCGGTAGGCCGATGAAGATGATGATAGTGATGATGATGATGATGGGCACTGCTTGTAAGAGTGCTCCAGAGAAATCTGCAAAGGAAAACAAAAACAAAGGGTTACACAAAGTATCGAGAACTGAAACACAACAACAAAAATACTTATCTGAAGAAGAATTCGGCGAGGATGGCCAGAGGTGAGGAGGAGAAGAGAAGAGATGATGATCCAGGAGACGGACCCTGACGAAGTGGAAGCCATTGCCAAGGAGAGCAGTCTTGAGGCGGGCCAACGTCTGGCCGATGTTTCCAGAGCAGCGCCAGTCCACTGGCAGACAGCGATCAACGACGATGACGACGACGTGAGGACGACGTCTGCTCTGGTCGGTGTCTGCCAGTGGACTGACACTGCTCTGGCAGCACTGTACACACTGTACAGTAGAAAGAGCGCCCTCATCTCTGTCACCACCATTGTCACCACCACGTCACCACTCACCGAGTGCCACTCATCAGTTGACCCCTGAGAGCGCCTCTTTAACCGCTGCTAAACCACTGGGCGCTGAAGGAGGACTTAAAAAAGATTCTCATTTTACTTTTGCTTGCTTTTAAAATTACTTTTAATTTAAAATCATATTTGGCAATAATTTATACTACACAGCAGCAAGAAGGCGAGTAATGTGCAACATGTACATGATAAAGAAGGGGTGATAGAGAGAACGATGAGAAAGAGAAAAGGGAGGGTGAAAGAAGAAGAGTGGGAGGAAGTACTTACAGCCCAAAGAAGGGTGGTAGTGCAGTGCAGTGCGGTGCGCAGCATCATCAGCACTTGGGTGCCCACTGATGATCACCACCATCACCACCACAGTAATTTTCTGTCTTAGGCGTACATCTTTTCAATCGAATCGGCGTAAAACTTCTGAATATTTCGGCGGTTGATCTTCATGCTGGCGGTCAAAAACGATGTGTTTACGCTCCATTCCTCGTGGCAGAGCTTGATGCGCTGCGGAATCTCCATTCGGTTGAGACCGCACTCGGCGCCAAACTCCGCCAGCTCCTTGGTCACCAGACGGACCAGCTCCTCGTCCTCGCACCACTGCGCCAGCGTCAGGTCGCCCTTGCCGTGCTCCACGGCCAGGCGCTTGAGGGCGCCGATGCTCGGCGAGATGAAGGCGATCATGAAGGTGCGCAGCGAGTCGCCGTACACGCAGACATTCTCCACGTACTTGAAGTTCTTCAGCTCCGCCTCGACCTTGCCCAGGGAGATGTACTCGCCCTGTTGCAGCTTGACCTGAGGGGTGATCACAAAAAACAGTTAGATAAAATCATCTTCACCCCCAAAACTCCTCCTCCTCTTCCTTACCAAATCCTTCTTCCGGTCGACAATCTTCACCGTCCCATTGGGATAGACCTCGCCAATGTCGCCCATCTTGAACCACTTGACGCCGTCGCGCTCCTCGTAGGCCTCTGCCGTCTGCTCCGGCAGCTTGAAGTAGCCCTTGGTGATCATGTCGCCGCCAATGACCAGCTCACCCCGCGGATTCGGTTTGTCATTCACCGAGTAGCCGCCCTCGGGCCAGTCCAGCAAGCGGAGCTTGACGCCGTGCAGCGGGGCGCCAATCAGGCCGATGGACATGTCGTCAAAGTCGGTGATGAAGGAGCCGGCGCAGGTCTCCGTGGAGCCGTAGCCCTAATAAAAAGATGAAAAGATTAAAAACATTTTCTAAATAAAAGTTAACCAAGAAGAAGGCACTCACAATGAGCAGCTTAACGTTGAGAAAGGCGCGCATCACCCGCTGCGTGTCCGGACTGAGCGGCGCCCCGCCGATGATCATGAACTGCACCCGACCGCCGAGCTGCCCCTGGACCTTCTTGCAGATAAAGTGATTGACCAGCGGCGTGTCGTAGCCGTGGTCGATCCAGAAGTTCTTGTAGGCGCAGAAGTACTTGAAGAGCTGCTTCCAGAAGATGGCCCGCCCGGGACGCTCAAAGCGGTCGGTCAGTGTCTTGCGAATGCGGTCGAGGATCAGTGGGACGCCGGCCATCAGCGTGGGGCGAAGCAGGCGGAGGTCGCCCTTCTGGCCGGGGATGATCGCCGTGCCGTTGTCGGTCATGGTGTAGGGGCTGCCGTAGCCGATGCGGACGCCGGTGGAGAAGAAGACCAGCTCGGCGGCCATCTCCAGGGAGTGGGCCAGCGGGAGGAAGCCGTAGTAGACGTGGTTCGGCGCGTCGTCGATGATGTCCTCGTTGAGGAAGGCCACCAGCGCGCGAATGGCGCCCACAAAGTTACGGTGCGTCTGAACGACTCCTGAGTGAGCAGAAACAACAACAGCAGGTTTTAGAACCCTCATAAAAACAAAGCTTTTCTAAAATTCCCTACCCTTAGGATTTCCGGTCGAGCCCGAGGTGTAGAGAATGACGGCCACGTCCTCGGGGCCCGGTCGCGTGTACTCGTACTGGTCCTCGGGAATCTTGGCGCCCACCTCGCCCATCTGCGTGTAGGTCATCAGCTCGACGGTGCGCTCGGTGCCTGCCAGCGCCTTGTCAAAGTCCGCCTGGCGGACCTTGGCCGACTTCAGCAGACCCGGGTGGAGGTCAATGACGTAAATGTGGCGCACCTTGGGCAGGCGGTGAATCAGCTTGAGCAGCGTCGGCAGCAGGTCCTCCGTGGTGACGATGTGCTCCACCTCGGTCTCGTTGATGCCGTAGACGACGCCCTCCTGGCCGAGGGTGGCGAAGAGGGTGGCCACGGTGGAGCCGATGCGCCAGAGGGCCTGGGCGCAGAGGAACCATTCTAAAAAGATCAAATTATCATCAGTTACCACCATCAAATCCTTCTTCATCACAACACACCACCACCACTTACCCATGCGAGTCTCGGCGTAGATCAGCACCCGGTCCTGGAACTTGACGCCCTTGGAGAGGAAGCTTCGCGCCAGCTGGCCAATCTTCTCGTCCACCTGGCCAATGTTGAGCCACTTGTAGTCGCCGAGGTTGTACTTGGTCAGCCGCTTTCCGGTGCGGGTCGTCTCCGCGGTGACGCTGATGATCTCGCGGTAGCCGAGGGCGGGCTGCTCACGGGGGTTCAGCTTGAGGGACAGCTGCTGAAACTCGGGGATACTTTCCGGCTTGAAGGCGTAGTGGTTGAGGAAGGGCGGGTCGACGCGGACGTAGGCCGAGTGCGGGTCGTTTGGGTCCTGGAGGCGGGCGCGAATGCGCCGATTGGCCGCCCGCTTCTTCCACGGCTGCTGGTAGAGGGCGTAGAAGGGAAAGGTGAGCACGTCGAAGATGAGCACCAGCAGCTTGATGAAGGTGAGGGCGAAGCTGAACTGGCTGAAGTCGATCTGAATGGGGAAGGGGTGCTTGTTGCTGATGTCCACCGTCTTCGAGGGCGTGGGAGGGCTGGTGGCGGCGGCGGCGGCGGCGGCGGCTGCTGCGGAGCCATTGGCCACGCCGTTGTTGTTTACAACCATGATGAGAAGGAGTTGGAGAGTGCCTATTTGGTGCTAGGTTTGAGCAGTTGATTTGAGCTACTTTGGGGACTAGAAGAGGAGTGTGATGCTGAAGAGGAGGAGGAGGAGGTGATGGCTGGCTTGGGATGTTGATGATGTGGTAGGGGATGTGATCAATGATGCTGAGTATTTTTTTGCGCTCTGGTCGAGGCGATCGAAGGAGCACAACTGGTAGGCTTAAATATAGGAGCAGCTCCAATCTCTTCTGCCTGAAGGAGAAACACAAAATTATTATATGGCCTTAGTGCTGGTTATTTGTATGTGCTCGTGTGATTGGCTCTTTTGGCTGTGAATGTGCTGCCTGCTCCACTGCTATCGCTCTATCGTTCTCTGGGTCGACTTGATAAGCAGCCGCTGATAAGAGAGCCACGCTGCGTCGAAATGTTTCATGAAGCACATGAGTGGCCGCCGCCGGGGCCGTCAGCAGCACTAATGCTTTTGCCTGTATCAAGCAAGTAAAAGTGTCAACTAGCCCTTCTTGGTAGAGATGCTGGTTTTTGCACCAGCTAAATACTCTGTCGCTAATAAATTACCGCTATTGTTTGTACGCAGAAAGCGAAAAGGAGAAATGGAAAGCTGAATGAGCGCCTATGGCAATCAGCAGCAACGACACTGATTGCCGATTGAGTGCTCCAACGCTGCTGTTGTGTTCAGCAGTCGTCGATAGACATCGACTTTGAACACACACACACACACACACACAGCCTTGACGGCGACAGACGCGCTCAGTTTCGGCAAGCCAACTACTGGCTGACTGACTGCCGAACACTCGTTACCACCAGCAGACGATTATGCAGAAGAGAGGTCTGCCTGTTGATGTCTGAAGTAGTGAGGTAGTGGAGGTGGTGGCGGGGATGGTGGTGAAGATCGCCTAACTAACTGGCTGACTTGTTGAATGGCTGTATCGGTACATATCAATTATGATTGCACACAGTGATGTGCACTGTACTGGCCGAGAGCACCCTGAATGAAGTACTCAAGAAGTCGAGTACTCGAACTGGGGGAAACACTGTTGCTGTTCAATGGTAGCGCTTGTGGTGGTGGTTCGATTTCAAAAGCTCATCGAAAGTTGCTACAACACAACAACACGTGGTTAGTCTAAAGTGTGTGCGATTGTATGTGATGACAACATGAGAAGATGTTTATCTTAGGGAAAAGAAGAGATACAGTTTAGCAGTTTAACAAACAACAACTTACCAGAATAAATAGAAGAACTTGAGGAATAAATAAGATGAAATAAGTGCGAAGTGAAAGACTTTTGATATGAAAATAATAAAAAGCTCTCCAAAGATGAGATTATACTGTTGACAATGAGCGTGAGAAAATTGAGCCCGACTGAGGCTGACTGAGGTGATCACAAGACAAAATGAAATGACAAAAACTGCTGCTGCTTCTACTTCTTCAGACTAAAGAACTTCGGCGTCAAATCAATCAATCAATGAAATAAAAATGGCGCCGAGTGATTGCTAACGAACCGTTCAATTCAATTCTCAGTGGACACACTCGACCGGCTCGAAAACAATTCACAGAGACCGATGCCACTTGAACAGCTGCAGCAGACCACTGACTTGATGCTTTTATACAACAGTGAAAAACGACAGAAAGGAAATGTAAGGTGGTGGTGGTGGTACCAGTGGCAACCACTGTCCCGAATGTGGTGATGTCAATTGGTGATTAGTTGCAGCAGACGATGCAGTGGACTTGCGAGGAGAAGAAGAGAAGAAAAACAGGCACAAGCTGTACCAAGGCAAGTCTCTGCTCTGCTGTGCGTGTCGTCGAAGAAGAAAGAAACACATTGGAGAAAGAAGAGGCGGTAGAGTGAGTGATTAGCCTACCACGACTACTACTGCTGAAGCTGAAGCTGCTGCTGCAATCTTCATCAGCAGCAGCCTCGTCAATCAAAGCGGGTACATGCTAGCTAGTTTTCTCTGCTGCTTAAAACACACAACCACTTGGTGATAACCACCACCACCACCACCAGATGAACCAGAAAACTACTTGATTTCACTACTGTTCCAGGCACTGCTCTTTCTCTCCCTCAGTGGTCGAAGTGTACTTTTTTTCAGCAGTTACAGCCACTTCATTATCAGTTTCAGCACTCGCTCGCAGACGGCGCAGACACAGAGTCACTCGAACATAGACTTGCGTACAGCAGGCCAGCCAGTCAGTCGGTGCTGATATCGATTTCCCAGCAGAGGAAAAATGCGGCAATTTTTAGCTGCCCAATTTCGAGTCTCTCTGGTCTGGAGCTCTGGTTGGTGCTGCTATTTTTAGCCGACACAGATTAGCCAGTCGATTAGGTGCACTAGCTAACCAGCAGCAGCAGCAGCAGCAGCAGCAGCACCACTGCCAGCGAACGTGACCGAGTGACAGTGGTGGGTGAACAGGAGATTATGGTGATGGTGGTGATGATGATGCTGACAAGTGTCGCTGGTTTCAATTGTACTGGTGGTGCTGGTGGTGGTGATGCTGGTGATGCTGGTGACACTGTGACGAGCTGTACTTTCTTTCCTCCTCCTCCTTCTTCTCCTTCCCATCGGCTGATCAGTCAACAAAGACAGTGCTGGACAAAACTAAAGAAAGTTCACTGCTGATTGACACCGACTTGGCACTGAACAAATAACAAACGCTGCTGCTGCTGCTGCTGCTGCTGAGGTGATGCTGTTGATTACCCTGATTGTCCTGCTCGGCCAAAAGTACATGTGCTGTGCACCAGGTTGACACGTGGCACCACTTCTTACTGTGAGAACAGACCGGGAAAAAACTCGGTTTTGGTGCAAGTCAACACAAGAGAGGGAAAAAACAACTTGGTGCTGGAACTCGGTTTATATATCAAGAAATTTTTCTGCTGCTGATGAATTCAACTACTTGCACTGAGCACTGAAGTAACTGCTGCACCGCTAACAAGGCTTAAAAAGAAGAAAAAGTTGTCGTTTTTGCCAACATCATTAGCTTCAGCAATGCACACAAAAATGCATTGCTTTTTAATTAGATCAACAGACTGCCGGTCATGTGTGCTCGGAGTGAGCAACAGCCGCTTTGCTAAACACCAAAACAATGTGCGCAAATCAGCAGCAGCAACAGCAGCAGCAAGAAGTGCTGTCCAACAACGACTACACCGGCAAAAAAAATGACGACAAAATTGCCTCGCCGATAGCTAATGGCACTTCCCCTCTCTCCGTTAGCCTTAGCCTTTGGTAAGTAGTCCACAGGTTTGCGGTGCTCGGAGGTTGTCAAGTGGCCATTGCCGTAGAAGATAATAGCAGCAGGCACTTCTTCTCGCCCTTTGCATTGGTATCACCACTTGGTTTTACTCCACAGGCTTTGTCCAGGGTCAAAGTGGCTGCTGGTGGATAGTGGTGATGAGGATGATACGACGACAGAAACTTGAGCAGTCGTCGTACAACGGCCCAACTGACAAAGTCTACCAGATTAGACAAAACGCTGCAGTTAATGGTAGTCTCCTCAGACAATTGAAAACAGCCGCCCCCCATCTTTATTTTAGAAATGCCCAAACAATTTGAGCCAAATGCAAGAACTTTTTTGTGACAAGCTTTTTCTCTGCATCTTCTTCACTCATCTTAAAGTCCTCTAGTCAGCAAGCACCCAGATACTTACAGTCACACCACCACCAGCAATCAATCCGAAAATGTATTTTCACACGCCAAATTACGAGCCAGACATCCACTGACGATACAAAACACACACACACACACACACACACCAGCTCGCCAGACTCGTGTTTCGTTCTTTCTACGACAGACACACACGACAAAATTAGACTGCTGTTGTCTAATCGGCATCACCAAATGCTCTCACATCACCAAACTTGGTGACAAAGAACTCAAGACAGACTGTCATTCGGTTGAAAGCCGAGCTTCTGCAAAACTTCAGATTTCTGTTTATTTAGTGCCCTCACCATTTCTCTGATTTCCTCCAAAGTTAGTTGGCCGGCGAGAAGGTCCGACTGAGGAAGAGCATCGTCCGACTGAAGAGCGACTGCACCGACTTGAGGATGCCCACCAGAAAGGAGCGCCGCTCGGTGCTGCGGTGATTTCGATGTCGCTTCCGGTTGCCACCACCTCCTGCACTGGCTCCAAAGATGCCACCTCCAAGAGATAAATGCTGCTGATTTCCTCCTCTTCTATTTCCGGGACGCCTTTTGGGCGACCCGGGCCGCCTTCGTCGACCACCACCGATTCCGACGCCATTTTTCCAAATTCTCCGTCGTCTCATTCCGGGCGCCGCCGGGCGCCGTCTCATCTGACTGAACTGGCCCCGTTTGTTGCCCTGCTTTTTGCTGCTGCCGCTGGTTCCACTTCCACTTGGCGCCTGAGCCGTCTGGTAGTAGTTGTAGCTGCCCTGGTAGGCGCCATTGCCGTAGTAGTAGTAGGGGACGTTGTTCGCTCGGGTGGTGGTGCTGGCTAATGGAGAGAAAGAAAAAGAGTTGGAAAAAAGTTTAAAATGGACCAAAAAAAAGTTCAAATCGGTTTCAGGTGCTGCTAGACTAGAGTTTAGGTGAAATCAGCGTGCCTGCCTGCCTACTACCTCTACCTCAAAACGGTGACAGAGAGTTCTTCAAGTTTCGGCGAACTTCGCTTCAACTTGTACACTTGTCAATCAACTACCCTTATCAACAATCCTCTTCCCTCCCCCTCCCCCTTTCCTCGTCACTGCTTACCGGTTGAAGTAGCCGTGGTGGTGCGGCCGAAGAAGCACCTCGGCGGCAGCAGCAGCAGCAGATAAGTGCGCCGTGGACCGAAGAAGATTTCCGACTTGGAGACGTCAAAGTTGTCTGCAGAGGCTGAGCTGGGAGGGCTGCGATGGGGCTGGCGGTTTCGATTACGAGGCCGATTGCGCTTGCCAATCTTGGCCGTCTGCTGTTGGTGAGTCGCTTTCTTCGATGGTAGTGGCGGTAGGGGCAGTTGAAGCTTTGGGGGAGGTGGTGGTGGACGTCTTTGTTGAGGGTGAGCAGCAGCAGCAGCAGCAGAAACTGAAACAAAACCACACTTACCACCACCACCAACTTCAAACAGTGCCACCACCAAAACTGTGAACAGTGTCAGAAAAGTGGTGGTGGTGGTGATGGAAGAAGTGGGTGATGCTGATAAGAAGACAGAGCGGTGATAAGATTTTGAGGCAGAAGAAGAAGATGGAGGAGGAAGAAGCAGAAAAAGTACAGAGGGGAAGCGACCGCCACCAGTGAGGCTAGCATAGCTTGAGGATGAAGGGAGAGCGAGAGTACTTGGCTACAAAGATGGATGCTCAGGATGTCTTCTTCATTGTGGACTGTACTTCTGTTCGGTTTTGTCGTTTTGCTTTAGCTGAAAACCAATTTTTCTGATGGGTAATTTGAGGGACGATTTGTTGATCGGTGGAAACTTTTTAGTGTGACAGCAGCAGCAGCAGCAGCAGCAGCAGACACTGTGCAGCCGAGTCGGGAGTGAAACTGATCGATTGAGCTCGTTGAAGAGTGGTCGCCGAAAGAAGATAGGCAGACAGAGTAGGCAGAACGTTCATTCCGGGGGGAATGAGGTCAACAGATCGCAGATCGAACTCAACTGTTGCTGCTGTTTACTCAACATTGTTCAATTTTTTGGAGAACAACGGGGAGTTTCGGACAATACAGTGTGTGTGTGTGTGTGTTTTGTCTGCATTTTATTACTCATCTCGCTTCTCATTACACAATCATCAGTGTCATATTTAATGAAATAATTAGCGTCTGTCTGGACAGAGGAGAGAGAGAGAGAAAGGAGAGAAAGTGCCTCGAAGTGTTAATTTGTGGCGCCCACGACCGGTTTCTGTTCGGGTGTTGAGAGCTCTTCGGGTGCACTGACAGTGGTCGACTGACTGTTGTTGTCACCAACCACAGAAGCGACAGTTGAAGTCGAAACAGTTTCAGTGCTCGGTGCACTCGTCGCTGTCGTTTCGGGTGCAGCACTAGTGGTGGTCACTGGTGATAATGATGTCGTTGATGATAGTTCGCTTGATGATGTTGAAGGTGGTGATGATGGCACTGTTGTGGCACTTTCGGTGACCACTTCGGTGGATGGTGGCGTTGATGATGTTGTCGGGCCAGGGCTTTCACTGTTGTTGGCAGTTGAAGTTCCATTATCAGCGGCGTTTGTTCTCGCCGTACTAGCTTCCGACTCCAGACCAACTACCTGGTCGACAATTGAATCGGTGCTGGAATTGGCCAGCTGGCCGACGACCACGTTCAGCTGGTGGCAGTTGGTGATGTTCGACAATTCCATGGAGCGGGGAATTTTGACGTTCAGCATTTTGGAGACTGGTGAAAAGAGGTTAGAAAAGTTAATGGGCGTTACCGTTGTAGAAAGAGGACTTACCAGGAACGGTGGCTCTGGTGTAAAACTGACACTTGAACTTTGACCACGCTGAGCTCACCCGGACGTTCAGTCGCTGGAGCAGGGACTGTGGTCCACTTCCATTGCCGTTTTTCACCGGTACACTTTCCACGCTCAGCGTCAGATTTCCTGCTTCAGACGATGGAGGATTTGCACTAACAAAAGGAAAATTATACCGAAATGTTGTTTAGGTTTCAGATTACAGCAACAGCTTACGCTACGACTGTTATCGTCCTGGCGGTGAAAACAAAAAAGAAAAGGAAGAGAAGAAAAACAAGAGAAAAGTACCCGCTGAAGGATAAAGTTTGAAACTTCATTTTTCAAACAAGTTATAGTAATTTTTTTCAAAAAATGATTCACAAAGCCCAAAGTACGACTGACTAAATCAAACTGTGATTATCATAATAATAGCCCATTTACCTACCCATTACAAATTGCCTCTGGTTACTCGGAAACTCATCCTTCTGTCTAAACTTGGAACCAGTTTTTTGGACATCGAGCACACAGCTGTGTTTGCCATCATCATCATCATCATCATCATCAAAACTTGCATTACCCGTACATCTCAATTGCCTTTTCATTGTTTTCCCATCATTCCCTCTCTTTGTTTGCATTAAAATGTCTGCCAGCTTTTCTGTGTGTGTATGAGCTTGGCTAAACTGAGCTACAAGTTGGGGATGATGGTAAAAAACTGGCACTTTCACTTTTGGAGAAAGTGTGCCGAAAGAACAAGAGTCTAGCTCACGTTGAATGTTGAATGGAGAGCACTGTTGACAGATGAGGAGAAGACAAATGAGGAGAACAAAAATTATTAGCAAAACTAATAATAAAGAGAAAAAAGATCAGTGATTGCTGTGTTTGCCTTGGCAACAGGAGCTGTAGTAGTGCAATCAAATCACAAATGACAGAAGGAGTACACGCACAATTTTCTTTCGATTCAACAAAAATTCATTTATTTTTTGGTGTTTCTAAAAGACTTGAATTTTAGATGATCTACACAAAAATGCACTTTTAAAGTGCATGATGAACTTCTCTCTGGCTCTCAAACTGTAGTCCAACAAAAAGAGTGTAAAAAAGTGTATGTACCCGCCACTGTACTAGTGTACTTTTGTTGCTTATACTGCCAGTGTACGCAAGAAAAAAAGTGTATCGAGATGTTTCCATTTGATGGATGAGAAGGGAAGGGGGGGGGGGCAGTGTGAACTTTACGGGGAAAATCCCCAAAAAAAAGTTAACGTTTAGGGCAAGTTCGCCCAGGTGGGACTATTCTGGTACTTGATCAGCTCAATCTTGTCAATCACAGCGCCGCCCTACAAAGAAAAAAGATTAAAGTCAATTAGAAAATCATTTTCAGCAATTAAAAATCCTCACCTTTTCATCTGAAGTCTGCTCGAGGACGAGGTGCAGGCGTGACTTGAAGGAAAGTCGGGTGTAGCCATAATCAGGAGATGTGTGCAAAAGCCAGCTCTTGGGGTGCTTGTTGAAGCTGCCGTGCTCCTGTTTGTTGCCCTAATAGTTGCAAAAGGTTTCAAAATTATTAAAAAAACAAAAAAAAGAGCTAAACAAAACTCACCGCAGCCCCGGTGATAAAGTGCACCGGCCCGGCGGGGTCATCGTAGGGGTTGGAAGGCGACCGGTGGCCACTGCGAATCTTCTGGTCGTACAGCGGCGTCGTCCGGCCGTAGTGGTGCTCGTGGCCGGCAAAGTACAGGTCGACGCCATATTTGAAAAAGAGATCCTCAAGACCGTACTGCAGGTTGCTCCCACTTCCGTGCATCTTAACTCCCTTCCTCAGCGCCGGCCGCTCCATCGCCTCAATGTCGCACTCTCCGGCGTCGTCATCATCGGCGTCACCACCGCCTCCTTCACCACCTTCAACGACCTTCTTCGCCTTCTTGTCCTTCTTCTTCAGACAGTACAGTGGGCGGTGCCCCATAACGACCACCCAGGGGGCGATGGCTCGGTTGGCATTCGCCCGTTTGAGCTCCTCTTCGAGCCACGCGTACTGCCGGCTGATCTGGCCCCAGCCGTAGCCGGTGTAGTAGTAGTACTCGGTGTTGATCATGATCACCGTCACCGGGCCGACGGTCATCGAGTGGTGGTGGTTGTTCAGACGGTGGTTCAGTGGTTTTCCCTCCTTATGCTGGGCGGGCTGGTGGCGGTCGCCGAGCATCGAAAAGCGGGCATCATAGTGGCTGAAGTTGGCGTGCTCTTCGTGGTTGCCCGGAATGGTCATATAGGGAACCTGAGCGGCGATCGGCTCAATCATCTCCATAAAATCGTGGCCTCGTTCGCCGTCTTTCTGTTTGTTTTGGTTTTAAAAAGTTATCATTTGATAAAACAAAAAATCTCAAACGATTCCGAAGAAGAACTTACACTGTGCAGATCATAGGCAAAGTCGCCGATGTGAAAGAGGGCGTCAAGGTGGCCGGCAGCGACCTCCTTCACCAGATAGGGCGTCGACTGGGCGTTGGTGTAGCCGAGGTCGCCGTAGATGGCCAGGCGGGGCAGCCAACTGCTTGATGAGCTACTTCTGCTCAGCGTCCTAAAGTGGAAGGTCTTGCTCCAGGCCGTTCCAGAGCTGCCCACCCGGTAGTACACCGTGGAGCCGCCCGCCGTCAGGCCGGTCATCAGGGCGCGGAAGGTGCGAAACTCCGTCTTGTCCTCCTTGAAGTGAGTCGCCTCGGCGGTGGCCTTCAGGTGAAGACTGCCCTCACTTGGGCCGTACTCGACGGTGGGCGTGTCGTGGACGGAGCCGCTCTTCACCACCCAGGTGACGAGCATTTCCGTTTCGTCGGCTGAAAAAAAGATAAAGAAAATAGAGGTAAATCTAAAACCAAACAGAAATTTTTATTTAACTTACTTCCCAACGAAAGATGGACCTGAACGGGGTGGTGGCCATCTTTGGCTTCAGCCAAGGTACAGGAGAGCAGAAAAGCAGCTATACAGCTGTATAAAATTAGAGTTTTCATGATGATCAATTGTGTGTGTGTGTCAATGCACAACTTGGGGATAGATGATCTACAACAAAAGAGGATGATTGATCTCCTTTTAAAGACAGTGATGATCAGCATCACGTAGGCCAGGTTAACCTTTTACTTCTTCTTCTTTGTTTTCTTTTCCTCTACGCTACTCTTTGCAATATCTCTAATATCTGGCCCTCATCTGTGCCCTTATCAGAGACACCTTCTGAAGAACGGTTAAAGAATGTATGAGCAGTGTCCGAATGAGTTTGCAGTAAGTACAAACTGAGATAAGTGTCTCAATCTCTTATCTCTTATCTTGCTTTCTTGCGCACACAGATGAGAAGGTTCAAAATGAGTTTTAAGATGCATGTACTTTTTTCCCCCTTGCTTTTGCAAAGAGGCTTTTAATCTAATCTTTTTTTAAAACTCAATCTGTTCAAACACGGTGTAGCACGGTGTAGCACAGTGAGTTCGAATAATAGCAGCAGTGCTGAGTTGATAGGAGATAAGACCAGTGGGCTGGTTTGAGGCAGAATCCAGCCGATGGCAGTTTGATCAGAGGATTGATAAGAGCGGTGGTAAGTGGTGGAAGAGTGGTATAAATAGAGAATGAGCTCGCTACTTATCAATGCAAAGTAGCAGCGGCACTGATAAACAAAGGCACACATCCGCGTAAAAGTTGAGTCTGGCAAAAAAAGATTACCTATCTTTTAAACAGTGGTGGTGGTGGCACATCTGATAATGTTTGGAACTCAAGAGCTTCTTCAGTGTAGCCACAAAAATGTGTTTAGAGCAACTGCAACTGGTTTTTGTTGGGCGGGTTGCTTATCAGAACGGATTTTCGCCTACTTGCGTATGGCTCTTTCTGTTTATTTTCTTTTCCTTTTGATAGGAGGCAAACAAATGTTTGTTTGCTGCTGCTGAGAGACACTTGAGCTTGCTGTTGCTGCTGTTCCCAAAATAAATTACAAGCAACCACTTGTAAGAGCTTCTTCTCTTACAAGTAAATAAAAAAAATAAAATAAAAATCCATAAGTTCTTCAATCAGAGAGAATAATAAGAAAGTAATTCGTAAAAGTAAGGCGATTAGAGAGAAAGAGAAAGAGAGAATAAGAAAAGGTAGGAATAAATAAAAAGGCTCGGCTCTTTTTAAAGATTATATCGCCATCGGAATTATCATCAGCACACCAGCGAGGCGGTGATCTGCCGCAGCTGCGCCATGGTCACCTCCACGGGCACCACCACCGAGGTGCCACCCGTCTTTGCGGCCTTGTTGCAGTTCTTGTTGTCGGGCATGGTAATACGGCCACCAGCTGCGGCTTAGAGTCGATTACCTATTAGAAAAAAAGAGAAAAGATGTTAAAATCTTCAAAAAGACTCCATTTCCTTCATTCCGAGCCTACCTTTGAGATGTGCGGCGCGAGGAAGGTGGCGTAGTCCGCCTCACAGGCGTAGCCCTCCTCCAGGCCCTTCACCAGGTCCTCCACGGCGCCCTTCAGCTCCCGATAGCGGCGACTGTACTCCAGCCGGGCCAGCGCCTCCTCCTGGGCGCCCCTCCTCAGCAGCTCGCCCAGGGACCTCGTCCAGCCGGGCTTCAGCTGGCCGGCGGCGAGTGCTTCCGGTGATGGGAGGGACGACAAACTGCCGCCGCTGCATCGAGCCCTCATCACCTCGTACTTAAAGTCGAGCAGCTTGTGGCGCATCTCCGCCAGCTGCAGCTCCTTCCGGTCGCCAAACTTGGGAAAGCAGTCTTCGGCGGTGGCATCTTCCGGTGAAGTGTACTGCTGCTGCTGCTGCTGCTGCTGCTGCTTCTGGCGCTGTCTGCTGCGTCGCAGCGACTCCACGTACCAGAAGGGCTTCAGCTGACCTTCGGTGGTGGACATCTTCAGATCAGTCGACGAAGTTGAAGAGGAGGAATTTGAAGAGGAAGAGGAGGAGAGCAGCACCCTCAGATCGTAGTTCCGCCGGGCCATCCGCTTCATCGCCTGCCGCAGGTCGACCACCGTTTGGTGGAGCTCGGCGACGTCGCCGCTGATCATCGTAGCGGCACTTCCGCCACCGCCACCACCAACGGCAGTACTGCCCAGCGATGATGAGTGAACCGAAGCACCGGAAGAGGAAAAGCCCCCAGGGCTGCTGACCGCCGTCTGGAAGGACATGCCGAGGAGAGAGGTGTTCCCTTGTTGACCACTAAGTGATCCAGGACCGCTGGGACTTCCGGTACCGGTACCGGTACCACCACCAGCACCAGCACCAGGACTGGAGGCGACGACGCTAGGACTGGCCAGCATCATCTTGCCCATCAGCGCACTCTGCTTGATGTCCTTGAACTTCTCCTGCATGTTCTGATTGAACTCGACCATCTCGCGCATCTCCGTGTTGAAGCGATTCGCCGTCCGCTCCAGCTCCGCCTCCTTCTCCGCCATCTCCGCCCGAAGGCGGTCAATCTCCGCCTGCCGCCCACCGCTCTCCTTCACCGCCAGCGCCAGCCGCTTCTCCGCCAGGTCGCGGCGGATCTGCATCTCACTCACCTCGTCCAGCTTGCTCTTCAGCACGCGCCGCAGCTCGGCAATGTCCGCCTCCTGGGTGGCCAGCTTCGCCCGGCACTCGCCCATCTGGTCGCTCTGGGCGCGCCACCGCTGCGCCCGCTCGTCCAGCGGCAGCGAGGTCAGCGGCAGGGCGGACTGTCTGTTGCCTCCAGAGCTGCTGGAACTGCTCGAACTACTTCCAAAGAGCGACTGAACCGACTGCAGCGAGTTGAAGAAGAGCGAAGAGGAGTACTGGTTGGCCGCGGCGGCTGTCGAGGTGGCTGAGGTCAGAGAGCTGAAGCCGCCGGAGCCGTGATCTCCCAGGGAAGCTTCATTTCCGCCGCCGCCACCGCCGCTTCCGCTTCCACCGCTTGGCTGCTTCGCCACGTCGTAGTCGCCTGAGAAAAAGGCAAAAAAGTTAGCCAAAAATTAATTAAAAAAAACAGCCACAAAAGCCACTTACCCTGCTGGAGCGAGGTGGAGAGCTTACTGAGGACGCCCATCACACTGGCCATCATCTCCCCCAGCGACTTCAGGCTGTTGCCGGTCAGGTCCTTGCAGGTCTTGTCCAGCTCGTCGACGCTACACAACGTCGTCGAGCCGAGCTTGGCCTGGTTCGAATCACCCCCACCTACATCACCTCCCCTGCCTTGCATCACCTCACCATTAATGTACTGGAGGAGGACGGTGCTGCGCATCAGCTTCAGACAGCGCACCGTCAGCGTCAGGTGGTGACTGGCGTCAAAGAGCTCCGCCTCGACCGCCCCCGGAAAGCGGACGACGCAGGCGGGGTTGGCGAGGTCCGCCGCGCCCGCCCCCGCGCTGACCATCCGCCGGCGAATCTTCCGCGCAAACTGCTCCACGTCGCTGAGCGCCGTCTCGAGGGCGCCGATGAAGCGGGCGGAGTCGGCCGCGGTCAGCTGGCCGAGGACCTTCACGTCGAGCAGGGCCGCCTCGGTGCCGGTGCGGAAGACCTCGAGGAGGTCGTTGAGGAACTTGTTGTGGTTTTCGGTGATCGTGGTTACCACTGAACTTCCGTTTCCACCTTCACCACCAGCAACCGAGGAGGAGGGCGCCATGTAGATGTTGTAGAGCGACTGCAGGTAGCTGAGCGTCTTCTCCAGCGCGTCCAGCGTCACCGTCTCATCCAGTTTGTCCGCCCGCAGCAGGTCCACGTAGTGGTCGACGCTCTTCTCATGGGCGGACAGCTCCGGAAAGAGCGACCCCAGCTTCATGAACAGCTCGGCGTCGCAGCGGCCGAGCACCTCCTGGTACTTGTCCAGCAGGAGCGGATCGAGGTCAGCAGGTAGAGGATGTGCTTCGTGAAGATGTGCCCCTTTAGCTTGTCCAGCGACTCCAGCTGCAGCTGCTTTCCTGGTGAAGAAGACTCGGTGGGACTTCCCTGAAAGACCTCCCGCACCACCGAATCGCTCGACTGAGGCACCGAAGACGCTGAGCCATCACCACCACTACTTCCGGTACTGCTGTTGAACTTCTCCAGCACCTGCCGCTCGATGATGGAGCACTTGGTGAAGATCCGGGGGACAAAGAGGAGGACGGCGATGGCGTCGTGGTCGGCGCCGCGCGCGAAGAAGGACTCCGGGAAGAAGCGGCCGAGGTAGGCGGCGTAGCGGTAGCACTGGTCCACGTCCAGCTGCCGCAGCTCCATGTCGATGGCCCGGCCGAGGTCCTTCCGGTCCAGGAGGCGCGTCTTGAACTCGATGTTCTCCAGCTGCGCCTGCACGTCCACCGCCTTCGCCACGCGGCTCAGGTCCTGCTCCTGGCTGGCCCGCAGCAGGTGGTTCTCCTCCCTCAGGGCGGCCACCACCGAGCGGAACTTCTTGATCGTCCCCTCGTGGTCGTTGACTGCCTCCTGGGCGGCGACGTAGCTGTTCCGAAGATTCACGAGCTGCGTCTTGCAGCGGTCGAGCTCCTCGCGCAGGTCGGCGATGATGTCGTCCTTCTCCTCGAGGATCATATTGCTCAGCTCCTTGATGCCCTCCTCCTCGTCGAGGGCCTTCTGCAGCTCCTCGGCGCGGTCCTCCAGCTCGAGGTTCTTCTCCGTCAGCTTCTCCACCATCTCCTGCGAGCCGAGGGCCATGTCCACTTGCTCCTGCAGAAAGACCAAAAGCTCAGTTTAGATTAAAAATCCCAAAAATAAAAACCACCCAAACAGGAACTTACCGTCAGCTCCTGGACCGTCTCCACGTAGCGGGCAATCTCCTTGGCATTCCTCTCCTTGAGCGCCTGCAAACTGGCCACCTCCTCCGCCTTCGCCTCCAGCTCCTTCGCCAGCAGGGCCATATTGCTCCGATCGGTCGAGGTGAGGTCCCTGAACTTGAGCAGCGCCTCCTTGTACCGGGCATTCTGCTCCTCCAGTTGCTTCACCTGGAAGCTGCCCGCCGCCCCCTCCGCCCCTTTGTCCTCGATCTCCGAGCGGAGCAGCTCGTAGTCGATGCTCTTCTCCTCCAGTTGCTCTTTGAGCGTCTCCAGCTCCAGTTGGAGCGCCTCCGCCCGATTTTCCGCCATCTCCTTGTCGATGACGGCCATCTCCGCGTTGTCAATCAGGTCCTTGATCTCCTCCGCCTGGCGGGTCGCCTCCTCCCGGGCCTCCTCCGCCGCCCGCTCCGCCGCCGCCTTCGCCTTCGAGAGCTCCGCCACCCGCTCCGCCATCTGCCGCTTGTTCTCCTGCAGCTGCTCACTCTGGATCTTGAGGCGTTCCAGCTCCTTGAACTTGAGCTTGTCCGCCGCTCGGATCGCCATGATGGTGGCCAGCTTCGACTCCAGGTCCTTGATCGTCTCCTTCAGCTCGGCGTTCTCCCGGGCGGCCGTCGCCGAGTCGAAGCTCGCCGAGCTGGGCAACTTGTGGGAGATGTCCTGGGCGTCGCTCTCCTCGCGCGCCTTCTCATCGCACTTCGTCTCGATCTTCTCCACCATGGCGCGGATGTTGTCCTTGACGCTGGCAATGCCGCTCGGTTTTGGTATGTGAGAAGAGGTGGCTAAAGTTGTGGCTGCTGTGGTTGCTGTTGTTGTTGTTGTGGCGGCAATGTCGCCCGTGCTTCCAGAAAGACCGCCGCTGGTCACTTTGGTGGGCGGTTTTAGGCGAGAAACCGGGGCTGCTGCTGTCGTTGCACTGGTGGACATTGTCTGACTGGTCGCCGAGTCGGACATTTTGCCGTCCTTCGAGTCGAACATCCCGGTGAAGGAGGCAATGGAGGAGGAGGGCGTCATTGACGGCGTGGAAGCTGAAAGTGAGAGAATAAAAATGGGGTTTAGTAAACGATGATCATGTGTTCTAAAACAGTGGTCTTCACGACTTACTGGGCGTCGAGGAGCGGGAGCCGGGGGCGCCGGGAATGCGCGAAGATCCCTCGGCGGGCGCCGCCCTCAGCGTGCCCGCCTTCACCATGACGCCGTAGTTGTCGGCGCAGGTGAAGTACGCCTTGCCCTGCACCGTGCCGTTGTTCTTCCCCAGCGGCTCCTCGAGCACCACGCCGCACCAGTCTTTTCCCCGGGCTTCAGGTGAAAGGGGCCCGGGCCGTAGGCGATGACGCCCGCAATGCGCCGCTTGCTGCTGCCCACCTGGACGCTGTACTCGACGCGGCCGCCCGTCTTCAGGCTGCTGCTGCTGCTGCCGGCTGATCGGCGGCTGGCCATGCTGGTGGTGGTGATTTAAAGGTGACTTCAGTCGTGGTAAACGTTGAGGATACCAGAAAAGAGGAGGTGGTGGTGGTGGTAGAAGCGCCCGAAAATCAAAGTCGGTTTTGTGGCAAAAAGTCGCCTCTAAAGAAAAAAAAGTTGTTTACAACTCGACAGAGTGTCGGCGAAAGTGTCGCCGTCTGCGCATGTCCGAGGTGGAAAGATCGCGTTTTGCCGCCGCTGCTGCTTTGTTTTTTTTGCAACTTTGCAAAACTTTGATCTCACGATTCTTTGAGCATTCCACTTCCAAAACAGTAAGAATCTAAACAGAATCTGATTAACAGAATCTGAACTAATGCTTTACCACTTTTCTAGCGATGTCATCACCGATGGAGGCGGCGGTGGCGACGACCAGTGCAGCTCTTGGTGGCGAGAATTTGATTGCTGCCGGCGATCAACTGCAACAACAACAACAAACACAACAACAACAACCTCAAGAGCAGCAGCCTTTGCAGTTGGCTGGTAATGATCTTCAAAATGGCTTCGTTGAAGAGGATGAAGATGAGGATGAGGACGATGACGATGAGGACGACGACGATGATTTAGAAAACGACGACCTCGACTTTGACGAGGACTTTCTCCAGAGCATCGACGACGGCGACAATGATCACCAGTACACCGAAGGCGGCGACGATCCGAGCTGCCTGTACGGCCTAGACGGCTACCGCTGGAGCATCTACCCACCACCACCAGCAGCAGCAAATCAATCTCAGCTAAAAACCTCCTCCTCTGAAGACCTCCTCTTCCCCGACGTGGCGGGCCCGGCTCGCGCCGGCTCCTTCACCGACGCCGGCCAACTGTGGAGCCTCCTCTTCACCGAGGCGATGATCGACGGCATCGTCGAGGCGACCAACCGCGAGCTGGAGTACAAGCGGACGGAGGCGACGCGGAAGAACCAGCGGGTGACGAACACCGACCGGACGGAGGTGCGCGCCCTCTTCGGCCTGCTCTACCTGATGGGCGCCTACAAGCACCCGGGCGAGGAGGTGGCCGGCCTCTTCAACGTCGCCGAGGGCACCGGGCGGGCCATCTTCACCGCCGTCATGACCTTCACGCGGATCACCACGCTGCTGCGACACATTCGAGTGGGCGGCCAGCCCTCGGCGGCGGCGGTGGCGGAGCAGCAGGCGGAAGGAAGTTGCCAGCTGCCGCACTTCAGACGCCTCTTTGGGCGCTTCTTCGAGAACGCCCAGGCGAACTTCACCGCCGGCGAGCACCTGACGGTGGACCACCTGCTGACGAAGGGCGTCCTCAAGGAAAACGGCCTTCCACGGGAGAGCACCACCCTGAAGACCTTCCTCCTCACCGACTCGATGACCAGCTACGTTCTAAATGGCCTCCTGGAGGGCTACCAAAATGAGGAGGAGCAGATCAGTGGCGGTCGCTACCTCTCACCGTCCACCGCCGCCGTCCTGTACCTTGTGAAGGGCGCCGGACTCTTTGGTCGCTCTCAGCCGGCCCGGGTGTTGACCGCCAGTCGGCCCTGCTACGCCTCGCTAGAGCTCGCCTACGAGCTGGCGCAGAGGCAGCTTCGCTTTCTCGGCCCGGCCACCGCCCGCTGGTGTCGGCAGCTGCCGCGGGACTTTTTCCTTCCACGGAAGATCCGCCGTCGACCTGTGGGCTCTGCGCTGTACGCCTTCAGCCACTCCTCCCCGGTGACGGCGGTCTCCTACATGGCCCGGAAGAACGCCCCGCTCATCCTCCTCTCGACTGCACACCACGAGGTGCGCCAGAATGAGGCCACCGGCAAGCCCGAGGTGGTGCACCTCTTTGAGGCCACCAGGAATGCCATCTCGGCCCCGGAACGGGAGGGCTCCATCCGCGCCGTCCTGCCCCGCCACCAGCAGCTGCAGCAGAGCCCGCACGGCTGCTTTGAGCTGGAGCTGCTCTGTCAGCTGCTCGACCTGGCCGCCGTCAATGCTCATCAGCTGTGGCAGATGGCGGTGGCCAACTTGGAGAGCGAGGAGCTCGCCCACCGGGACTTTGTGGCCGCCCTGGGTCGGGGGCTGGTGCTGCCCGAGGTGGAGCGGCGCAGCGGCCGCGGCATGGGCGGCGGCGCCGGGCGCGACATCGTCGACGCCATGAACAAGGTGCTCAGGCGGGAGCCTCTGTCAGCGGCAGCAGTGGCCTCTACTTCAACAGCAGCAGCGGCGACGGCAAGCAACGGAGCCATCGGTGATAAGGCGAAGAAGCGTGTGCACACTGCCGAAGATCAGGGAGATAACGACGGCGATGAAGACACTGAAGTGGACGATGAGGATGAGGAGGCAGAGGAGGAGGAGGCGGCGCCAGTGATGGAGGGCGCCAGGCGAACGAAGCGCCGCTGCGCCTTCTGCCGCGGCCGCGAGACGAAGGTGCGCACCGTCTGCTTTGAGTGCCGCCGGCCGGCCTGTCTGAAGCGCTGCCTGAAGGCGCTCTGTCCCGACTGCTACTCGGGGAGGAGAAAGCAGCAGCAGCAGCAGCGGCCAAGGAAGTAGAAGTGGAAGAAGAATCTCGGTTTTTCGCAAATCTCTCCGTGTTGTCCCCAGTGTTATCTCTCTCTTGTTTTGTGTTGTGTGTCTCACCGCTAACTCACTCTCTCACCCACTTACTCATTTCCCACTCATTGAACTTGAAAAGCGGTGAAACATTGAGCTGTCGATGAATAAACTATGTGACTAAACTAAAATTGTGACTCATTTTTGGGATTGTTTATCTGATCTCCTTTTTTCGAAAACGGCTTGCGTTTTGGAACAGCGGCGGTGGTGTTCCTGGAAACAGAGTACATTTGCTGATTTTAAAATGGACGCTAAACAGATTGAAGGGGGGAACATCGAAAAGTGTTCTGTTTTCACGCAATTTTGAAAAGATGCATCGGCGTCGAGAGAAGCGAACTTTCTAGAACTCTAATCTCAACTGGCCATCTGCCCACAGAAACACTGCCTTTGCTTTTGAATTTGCAACTTTTGTTTGTTCTAGCAGCAAACTGGGGACCCATAATACCGAGGATTCTCTGTTTGTCATCAAAAAGCCTGTTGAATCCTCGGAGTTTCCCTTCTTTTTCCCTTCTTTTTCCCTTCTTTTTCCCCCCGTTATCTCTTTTTTTCCGAGGCCGCCTGCGGACACGTCCTATCAGCTCGGCGGCGGCCACGCAAATGAGTGGCCGCGCCTGCGCAGTGCGCGCGCTGACGAAAGATCGCCCGCGATAAGGCCGACGGCATAAAAAGGACAGGCACGCGTTGCTCGGTCTTCTTTCGCTCCTGCGTCGCATTGCCTTCACGACGCTCCACCAAAAGACTGTGTCTCTCTCGCTTGCTCGCTCTCTCCCACTTTCTCGATCTTCTCGGACTTCGACTTCCTCCTCTGGCCAGACCTTGGCGAAGACACACTATCACCAGCAACAACACCAGCGACCACCAAACCACCACCACCACCGATCATCAGGCCAAACCGGCGACGACCTTGACGACGCCTTCAGTCCTCAGTTCTTCAGCTTCACGCTCGAACAAGGGTTCGTAGGCTCTATTTTTGGCTTCTATTTTCTCTTTTCACTGTTTCTATTTCTCTAACTCCGGTTCTATTTTTGCAGACACCCTTTTCGAACTATGGATCGCTACGGCGGAGGCGGAGGATACCGCGACCAGAGCAGTGATCGTCGAGGAGGAGGCGGCGGAGGATACCGCGACCAAAGCGCTGACCGTCGAGGAGGCGGCGGCGGCGGCGGCGGGGATACCGCGACCAGAGTGCCGACCGCCGAGGTGGACCCTATCGCGGCGGCCCGTCTCGCGGCGGCCCCTCCCGAGGCGGCCCAGGCGAGCATGCCAGTTTTCACAAGACCCCCGGCGGCGACTTCCAGCGAATGCCCGACTCGGTGGCCCACCAGATGAAGCCCGGCCAGCACCAGGCGTACGGCACCGAAGGCCGGCCCATTGAGCTGGTCTCCAACTTCTACCGCCTGATGAGCAGCGATCTCACCGTCACCCAGTACGACGTGACCATCACCAAGGTGAGTGGGTAAACTTTCGCTTTAATTTTGTTATTTATTTAATTTGTTTTGATTTGGCAGGTGCGGGTGCGCGGCCCAGCCCGTCCCGGCGGCGACGTCTCCTCCACCTCGGAGGACCCTGCTCGAGGAGGAGGAGGAGGAGGAGGAGGACCGGAGGGCGAGGACGCGGCTGGCATGGACGAGAAGTCGGCGCGCCTGCGCGAGCTCTTCATCAAGAAGTTCGCCGACAGCATCATGGCGAAGTTCGTCGCCGACCACCCGGCCGTCTTCCAGGGCGTCCACCACGCCTACGACGGCTGGAAGAACCTCTACACCAACAGGCGGCTGAACCTGGGCGGCGGGGACGAGCTGGCCGCCCAGCTGGAGATGAACATCTGCGACCGCCCGGCCGCCTTTCTGATTCGCCTGCAGACGGCCAGCAAGATCTCGATGGGCGAGGCGGTGGACTTCTACAACGGCAAGAGCTCGACGCCGGTCTCCGAGCAGGTGATCGCCGTCTTTGACGTCATCTTTCGCTTCGTCATCGGCAAGTCCTACGCCACCTACCAGCGCAAGTTCTTCGACCTGAATGAGATTGAGAGCGCGCCGCGCATCCGCCTCGTCGACTTTGTCCAGGGCTTCATCAGCTCCGTCCGCCAGACCGAGTTTGGCCTCGCCCTCAACGTCAACCTGAAGACGTCGGCGATCATCTCGCGCCAGTTCTCCGCCCTGGTGCCGCTCATCTGCGAGGTGCTCGGCCTGCGCGACCAGCGCGAACTCCAGTCGATCAGACGCCAGCAGGCCTTCCAGGCGACCAAGATGATCCGCCACCTGAAGATCTTCACCACCCACAGCCGCCGGACGGTGGAGTACACGGTGGACGCCCTCGTGGACCGCTACCCGCACAATGAGACCTTCGACTGTAAGGGCCGGCGAATCACCTACGCCGACTACTTCCACGAGCAGTACGGCCTGAACCTGCAGAAGCTGCCGATGGTGCGCGTCACCAAGCGGAACATCCACCTGCCGCTGGAGCTGTGTCAGCTGAAGGAGCACCAGTTCCTCAACAAGTCGAAGATTGACGGCAACGTCCAGCGGGAGATGCTCTTCAAGTCGACGCACACGCCCAACGTCTTCTTCCACAAGGTGGCGAAGATCATCGGCAAGATCAAGGAGGCGGACAGCGGGAACCTCCTGCGGGAGTTTGGCCTCGATATGGAGCCACGCGCGGCGCGCATTGAGGGCCGCGTGCTGCCGGCGCCGCGCACCCTCTGCGCCAACATGCGCGACTCCCTCCACAAGACGGCGGCCACGCTGCCCACCTGGGCCATCTTCTGCTTCAACGACGTCACCTACCGCCGGGAGAACCTGCAGCAGTTTGCGCACCTGATGAGCAACCAGGCGCGCGGCCTGGGGCTGCACCTGCCCGATCCGGTCATCTGCGAGTGCGTCCACATTGAGAACCCCCTGGACATCTTCAACGTCTTCAACAATGTCCACACCAAGACGAACGTTCAGATGATTTTCATCGGCATTCCCTCTCGTGAGTACACACTTGGGAAATAAGTATGTGTGTTTGCCTGATTTTAATACTTCTTCTTCCTCCCTTCCAGGCAGCGACACCGTCTCGCCGAAGGACATGTACGACATGGTGAAGCACTGCTGCAATCAGCGCTTTGGACTGATGAACCAGTGCTTCTCCGCGGACAAGATGCTCAACCTGCCCGGCGGCTACTTTCAGCAGTTTCTCCTCAAGGTCAACGGAAAGATGGGCGGCGAGAACAGCGTCATTGAGCCGACGGTGATGGCCCGCCTCCCCTTCAACCCCTCCATCACCATGCTGGTGGGCGTCGACGTGGTCAACTTTGCCTCGGACGCCGGGGAGCGCCTCCGCTCGAAGGTGGTGGCCGCCGTGGGCTCGTACAGCGACAACTTCACCCGCTACAATGCCACCATTCGCGTGCAGGTGGCCGGCGAGACGGAGACGATCACCGAGCTGCAGGAGATGGTGGTGGACCTGCTGAGGCAGTACGAGGCGGCCAACCGCTGCTACCCCAAGAACATCGTCCTCTTTCGCAGCGGCCTCTCCGACGGCCAGTTTGACCCGGTGCTCGAGGCGGAGTCGCCGGCGATTCGCCGCGCCATTGCCGACGTCGGCGCCAGCATCAAGGTGGTGTACATTGTGGTGCAGAAGCGCCATCACGCCCGCTTTGCCCTCTCGCAGCAGGACACCAGCGGCCGCAAGCCCACCTACAATGTGCCCAGCGGAACGGTGGTCGACAAGGGCATCGTCAACCCGACCCGGCGCTGCTTCTACCTCAACAGTCACTTCTCCCCACTGGTATGGTTTGGGTTGATTGGCTGAGCGTACTTTGACTCACTTCACTTTTCTCTCTCTCTCTCTTCTCTTTTCCCAGGGAACCTCCCGCTCGAGCAAGTACACCATTCTCCGCGACGACCTCAAGCTGAGCCCCGACGAGGTGCAGAAGCTGTGCTTCTACAGCTGCTACAACAGCTGCCGCACTCGAAACGTCATCTCGCAGCCCACCCCGGTCCGATACGCCGACCTGCTGTGCCAGCGCTCCAAGAATCACTGGTAGGAGGAGGAGGGGAGGAGAATTGAGGGAGTTTAGTTTTAGTTTTACTTTAACTTTTACTTCACAGGACGCTCAGCGCAACGCTGATGAGGAGATGACCATGGCCACCGTCAGCACCGGCTCCGTTGACCTGCAGGTGGTCCAGGAGAGGGTCGCGCGACTCAACGAGCAAGTTCAGCTGCACGAGAACGTCAGGAACGCCCTCTTCTACTGCTAAGCACACAGAGAGAAACGGCGGGCAAGAGGCGACGAGGAGGCGATGAATCCTTTCCAACTGATTCCCCACATATTCTCTCTCTCTCTTTCTTCCAAACATACCGAGACCAACCAACCACACACACACACACTCCCCCTCGTTCACCCAAATCCTTCTCTCGAATTCATTCCCCTTAGATTCAGTCACCAGCCAAATTCTAAACACCCATTCCCCCTCTTGAATCCACTACTACTATATTTCGTTATCCGAAGAGGAATTCCCAAAATTTTATTCCTTTCCTTTTTAGCCCCACTCCTCCCATGATTTCGCATGACAGCATGAGCACTACTGCTTTCCCCCCTTTTAGCGAATAAAGCGCCCTCCCGCGCGCAAACATGTGCTCCCTTCAGTCTATATAGCCGCCTTCATTTCGCGCCCTTGTTAATTATGCAAAATGGCGGCACATTGTTCCTGCTGCAGCAAGGACACTAAATCTCCATCTCTTCAACAACTTCCTCCTCTTCTTCTTCTTCTGAACAACAACGCTGTAAATTACACTGAGCTGTGGTCATGTTTGTCTTGTTCTCCGGTCTCTTTTGCGGCGAGAAAGAGTTCATCCGTCCTCTCCCCTTGAGAATTCCCAGTCGCCTCGTCATCATCATCATCACCATCTTCTCCGGCGGTGTCTGTTTTCGTCTGTTGTTGTTGTTGCTGTACACTGTGGTCAAATTGATTTATCATCCTCTTCATCTTCTGCCTACCACTGCCACCACCACCACCACCACCACCACCACCACCAGCACTATTGACCTGTCTGGAAATGTCCTACACTCTTTACTCTTCTCTTCAATCAATTACCGGTTTCGTGTGTGTTTGTGTCATGTCCAGGCCCTGGTGCTGTCGCCACCACCAGCAAAACAACAAGAGGCCGCCTGGCAGAAAGGAGAAATCACTTACGAGGAGGGGAAAATTAACAGGAGAAGCCACTTTGACTCTCCCTCTCTCTCTCTCTCATTTACCGACGCCGACCACCACCACTCTGGTGTTCTTTTTTTCCACTGCCTTTATCTTATTTTTGTTTGCCTTTTTACCACCACCACCGCCGCTACTGCTCTAGTATTTGGTTTTGCGATTTGAAACTCTCTCTCTCTCTCTCTCCTTCCTTGTGAACGTCCGTGTTTCACTGGTGCTGGTGCTCTGTTCAGCAAGTTCTGTTTTTATCTCGTTGTCCAAGCTTGAGTGGTGGTGGCCTTCCAAGAACAACAAGAACAGCAAGACAAATGTTTGCAGACGTCTTCTTCTTCTTCTTCTCCTTCTCCTCCTCGGCCGTGCCCTGTCCAGTCCTTTACACTGTACTGTCATCTGTTCTAGTGGTGGTAATCAAATGTTGTTCCTCTCCGTAATGAGTTGACTGTATTCTCTAACTCTCACTTTTCTCTTTCTAGGAAGACTTGCCCTTTTTGGCCGTTTTGTTTTTGCTGTTTTGGTCATCATCACTCTCTCTCTCTTTTTTCTCACAGTCACTTGTGGAGCGAAGGCAACGGCAGCTCCCGAGGCAATCCTCAACGTCTTCCCCCTCTCATCTTCAGCACACTCACTTGAACATACACACTCACCGGGAATGTCAAGTCTCTTCAAATCCCTCTCCGAAATGTGATAATGTAGTGACAATGTGTGTGTGTGTGTGTAAGTGGTAGAACGTCGTCTAGACACTTACACTTTCTTCTCACTCACAACTTCAACAACTTCAACCACCGCAAAGACTTTTTTGCCTCTTGGTGAGATTATCTGCATCAGCAGACGAAGAGAAGTGAAGGCATTTTTAATTTAATTTCATAACGGTGCTTCCACAAAACACACACGTTTTTCACCACACGCCGCTTTCAGACACCTTCATCGCCATCACCGTCACCATCACCGTCATCGTCATCATCATCATCAGCACCATCAGCTCAAAGGCAAAGGTAAGTCCACCACCACCACCTTTCACTTTCACTTATGCCCTCGCTTTCTCAAATGCGCCCCAAACTCGCCTCAATCAGAGTGCGAGACACTCACTTGATTGCTGAAAAAGAAGTCGACTGTCCGTTGTTTGTCTGCAGTGTTTGATTGATGGGTCAGTGGGAAAAGGAGAGTGAGAAGAAGGTGAGAGAGGAGATCAACGTGTCTGTGTGTCTGTGTGTCTGAGCATTACAAGTGGGCGCACTTTGGTAGCACACTTGTGTGCGCATCATCTTCACTGACTGAATTACGGTGCCCGCTAGCGGACACCTTTAGTTCATCGGCAGCATCAGCATCAGCAGTGAATTGCTTTCATTACACAGTGCTACTTCACACGTTTACTGGTCACAGTGTTCTTAGCGGCATTTCAAATATCACGAAGTGGCAATGTGGTGGTGCTACACTGCATTTGATTTGCATTAGCTTTACTTTGACCGTTTGCTGCCTCTGCTGCTGCTGCTGCTGCTGCTGCTGTTAATTGGTAAAGCGCTGGTCGGCGTGATCATCATCTTTTTCTCTTTTTCGCTGCAGGAGATTTTCTATTTATTAGTTTGTGGCAATTGTCGTCTGCCGCTACTAATTGCCGCCAAACGCCAAGTAATTAGGTCTGCCACTGCTGCGCATCACTTTTGCTTCTTTCCCTCCGCACATCCGATCTGTTCTGATGCGCAACTCCAAACTGATTAGCCGCTGATTTGCGGTTTGATCAAATCAGGCCGAATCAGCCGCTAATCGCATCCGAACTGCTTTGTCGGCAATTTGGGCTTTCCTCTTTCTCTCTACCCTCTCTCTCTCCCCGCCGTCAAACACACGGAAATGCTAATTACTCAATCAGTGCCAGTCTGATTAGGCTGCAAACGGCTGCTGCTGCTAATAATCACTCATTTGCCTGCTACTAACACACACACACACACACCGGCCACCGGAGCTTAACAAAACAAAACGATGCCGATTTGTTGATATAAGCGGTGTGATGGTGGTGGTGATGGTCGGGCTGCCGAAGGTAATAGAAGAGAGAGAGGGAAAATCACTGCCTCAATTTGATTGGAGATTACCAGAGCCATCATTATCGCTGATTGATTGAACAATCAACAACTGATTTGCCGCTACAATGTCGGCGAGGGCGAAGGCGACATTCTGTCGCAATTCTGCTGCTGCTTCATTTTAGACTTTGTGCACTGCATCCATCTACTTTGGATTCTTGTTGTCCTCCTCCTCCTCCTCCTCTTCATTCTGCTTTCAGACAGCAAGCAAGCAGGCAATCAGCTTGGACGCTTTTTAAAGCGAGCCTTTTCTCTTTCTCTCTCCCTCTCATTTCTTTCTTGAGAGAGTGCCAGAGAATTTGTGGGCTCTGCCGTCGCCGCCGCTTGAGATTTCGTCTGTTGTCGTTATTACTTGGGCATTACTACTACTCAACACAGTTGTGAGTGGGTGTGTGGTGAAATTTTTTTACTTCGCCACTTTACTTCAGTTTGTACTTTCTTTCTCACTGGTTGCCCCCTGCACTTTTTCTGTTTTTTTTTCTAGATGAACACACTCTGCTCACCGCATGACTCTAACTCTAATGGCAAAGTTGTGTTGGTGGTGGTGGTGGTAAGGTGTACGAAATCGGTGGTGATGATGGCTGCAAGTGGCATTCACCGAAGTGACCTGCTGTTGCTGCTGCTTCTCTTTCTTCTTCGTAACGTTATCTGGAACGCAGGGTGCACCGCATTGCCTCTTTCTCAGACACTACTCTCGGGAGACTCTCGGGGATTTAGCAGCAGCAGCAGTGTGCCCCAATCGAATGCCCTGCGCTTGTTCTTTTACACTGAACTGCTGCTGCTGTTCAATGTTTGGTAATGTTATCAGCAGCAGCAGCAGCAGCAAGCTCTCTCTGTCTGCCCCTGTTTTTCTCTGAGTAGTGTTGTGTTGTGCTGTGTTGTTCAACTCTCTGTCGAAGAAGGCTGACGACGGAGAAAGTGAAGGCGGCTGCAAAGCTGATAATTGACTTTTGTAAGACAGAGTGAGAGAGGGCAGACCGGAGAGCTTTCCTCAACTACTACTTATAAACTCTAGACAAGCATATTTTGCTGCTGTTGCAGTCTTTACACACTGCCCACTTCTTCTTAGCGGGAAATATGTCCGGCAGAAAGTTTAGATTTCTATTTCTGGGCAAGCTGACATTATTTTTCTCGCTTCATTTTCCTTTTTTTACCGAGAGTGAAAGAGAGAGATTGTGGGCTCAAATGCTCGGAGATGAGGAGTTTCCCTGAACTTGGCTGTTTTCCTGATGCTGCTGCCGCTGCTAATGCTGTTGATGTTTTTTGCTGGCGGTGATTCTGGTTCTGATTCTGATTCTGATTCAGTAGCCTGCCCCGGAGTCCAGTCAGAATTTACACGGGAATTTTCCTCTTTTTATTCCGATTCAGCAGCAAGGCGAAGCAAAGCAACAACAACACTTTCTGCTGCCTCCAGCTTCTATGATTCTCCTGAAGAGTTGGCGTGCGTCTTTAAGTGCTCGCACAGCAGCAGTAATAGTACGGCAGCGCAGGGCAACGACAGCAAGCACAACCAAAATTATTCTTGCACACTTTACACCAGAACTCGTGATCGGTGATAGAATTCTTCTGCAAGTGCTGGTGCTGCTGAACTTTGCTAAAAGAATTCAGCGTGGTTGATGCTAGTGCAAGTGTTAAACTCTGTTGTCTGCTGTTGTCTGGCTCTGATTGAAGAAGTGGCTGTAATTTGATGCTGTTTGAAAAGAATCTGCTTTTGTTGTTGTTGCTGCTGCTGCTTCTGCTGCAACTGTGGTTTCACTGCAGATGTTGTCTTCTTTCTTTCTTTTTCCATCTGCTCAATGTACTTTGGTCACACTTTCCTCTCACTTTCCTCACTTTCTACTGTCAAAGGCAGCGCACACTTTGTTTTGGTTGTATTTGTCTGTCAAACTGTGTGTCTGCCTGTGCGAGTACTTTTGTACAATCACTAAAAAGTTGCACACAAGCTGTACGACAAACATCCGCAACTTGTGCGGCATCTTCTTACTATTAGACTGACTGAGCAGCAAAAGCGTCTTGAAGGAAGATTACTTTTTTGTTGTTTTACAGCTGTCATCTGGGGAGAGGAGGAGGGGGCTGAATGTCAAATCAAAGTAAAGCTGGAAGTGCTTTTGCATCAACATCAGCAGCACTTCCTCAGAGGGCTCAAATCAGACTGTTCGGCGACTTTTCCCGTTCGTTCGTTTTTCGTTCGGTTGTTCACCTGCTGCTGCTGCCGTCTGAGAGGGGCTTTGAGTGAATTATCCGTCGCCGTTGGAAGCAACACTAAAATGACTCACTCAACTCAGTCTCTCTCTCTCTCTCTCTCTCTCTCTCTCCTCGCAGGTTGTGGGACACCCACGTACGTGTTTTTGGTGCTGTTGTACACACACAATTCTGATCATTTTGTTTGGCCTTTGGTCTTTAGCTGTGTGTGTGTGTGTAATCAGCAGTTGGAACTGTTCTGTGCTGTGCACCCTGAGCACAAATTTGCGCTTTATCCCCTCCCTTCCCTCACTCTTTGGACTTTGATACTTTGAGGACGGGTGATAAGGCTCCTCTGCTCAGTTGCTCCTTTCTTTTTAATACTCGTAATCAGGCCGGAGTGTGTGTCTGTGTGTTCCCTTTGTGTACGAGTGTGCCCAACCATCCTTCCATCTATCTACGATTTGTGGGCTAGTTGATGATTGTGCTGTCGGTATCCTAACCTCCGAAGTCCGCATGTGACATCAAGTCATTTTTGTGATTTTATTTTTGCAGACTCGACCTTATCGACAGAAGAGAGCCGTGAGTTTGCTGTGGAGAACTCCTGATTGCGCACATTCTCTATCTGTTTTACAAGTGGAGAGATCTTCTGAGAATGTTTTTTGTTTTTTAGCAATCGGTAGATTAGATCTGACTTTTAAAACACTTTTGCGTGTACTATTTTTTTCTGCCTAAATGTGGCTTAAAAGCTAATGTTTACTGTAAAGGTGTACTTTTTTTCGGTTAGGAAAACCCCCTTTTCCCCTGTTTTTTCCTTTCTGCGTACCTTCACCTCACAGCCAATCAGTCAGCCAAAGCCAGTACAGTACGTTCTCAGGAAAGTGAGGAAGGTGATCAGTTCGGGTGAATGCTGCTGGCTTACGTCAGAGCAATGTGTGTGTGTGTCTGCAGTGAGTTCAGTTCAGATCTATTTCAGTTCAGTTGAAGGAGCCGGTGTTTGCTGCTGCCGCTGCTGATCATCGTCTGCGCTTTACCGGTGCTTTCTGTTTGAATGTAAGATGTACAGTTCAATTCGATTGTACGACTTTCAAAGCCGAAGAGAGCTAGCCGAAGGGATAGCACACCACCACCACCACCAGCACGACCACTTGCGTCTGCTGCTGCTGTCGTACAGCAGTTATTGCACGGCCATTTACGTCTGTCCTCACCTAAATCTTCCTGCAGCCTGTCTGTCTGTCTGTCTGTCACAGTTGCTTTGGTTGCTTTGGTTGCTCCTCTTCTTTTTCCTCCTCTTTCTTTTTTCGTCATTGTTTTGCTGTACACTGCTGCTGCTGGCTGCTGCTTTTTCTGGAAAACACTCATTCTAATCACTCTGATGTTTTCTCCTACCACTTTTCTTGTTCTCCCCCTCTTTTTTTTGCCAAGCTGCTTCCTCGAATCTGATTGCTGTTGCTGCTGCAGCAACTGGTAAACACATAGGCAAAAATAAGTGAATGAAAATATCTGGCCAGTAGTAAGACCTAACGAGTGAGAGAGAGAGAGAGAGAGAGAGAGTTGAAGTTTTTCGATAGTTGATTTTTTCGGAGCACACAAAACTCATTGGCGTATCTTTTGGCATTTTGCAATGCAGCCTTCGTCACTTTTTTTGAAGCAACTTTTGTTGGCTTATCAAGCTTCATTTTAAACAGCAGCAGCAGCAGTTTTCAGTAGTAGTAGTGGTGGTGGTAGGGAAAAAAGTTTTCATCTTTTTCCTCGCTCGTTTTAGTTTATCGATGACCACTGGCTTTAGTTTTTGCTGCAGCTGCAGCACTTGATGCAACGGCTGGATAAGGTTAACTAATGGACAGTGTGTGGTGGTGTCGGTGGTGGCGATGATAGTGATGACAGTGTGTGTGTGTGTGTGTGTGTGTTTGTATACAGTACACAGGTGCCCTTCAAAGCACACTTTGCTACTCCCAGTGTAGTTTATGCTCTATCACTCAATGTCACACTGCACAGAGGCAGAAACGACTATGTATAATTTCCATTGACCAGGCTTGCATCGATTCCAGCAGCAGCAGCAGCAAAGTGTGCATTAGGCAACACTTACGCTCAGTGTTTTGTAATCTAGCCCGGACACTGAGGCAGCAGTGACACTGAACTTCACCGCTCACTTTACCCTCTGCACTTTTACCTCTGCTGAACTGAACTGAGTTTGCACTTTTCTACTGTCGCAACTGTGTACGACTGTGTAAGCGGGTTGACCTTGGCAGATCTAGCAGGGCAGGTCAAATGCTGATGCTGCTGCTGATGAAATGCACTTTTCTGCCTGATTTTTACTGCGGAAAAAGGACAGAAAAGTGCAGCATACTCATACTCATACTCACTCACTCACTTCTGGCACCTGTCGCCGTCGTCGGTGCTGGTGAACTTGTTTGGGCGAACGAGCAGCAGCGATGTGAAACGCTTCGATGAGCTGATAAGACGTGAAAGAAGAGAGAGGAGTGTGACTTTGAGCACGCGTACAGAGGGGGTTAGCCGAGCCGAGCTGAGCTGAGCTGAGCTGAAAAACACTGATCAGGAGGAATCCTCTCGTGTGTGGTGCACCACCACCACCACCGCTGATTAATCATCAGCAGGCATCTGCCACCGAGATGGAGAGGGTGCTACCGGACACCACACCACACACACAGACCACACTCACTCGTTGAATGCCATTTGGCAATCGCTCTCACGTTTTGCCTGTTGGCATCTCCCATTCCCCCCATTCTCGGTTTGCGTGCACTGGCCACCGCTGTTGGAGCTGGTTAGGCTGCTGCTGGGGCATTTTGCTGGTGCATTGTGCAATTCTCTCTCTCTCTCTCTCTCTCTCTCTCTCTCTCTCTCAATTAATGGCAGCCAGTTATTGACATTGTTAGCTAGAAGCTGAAGAGAGAATTGCCGGAGCCCCGCGCGACGATAATTAATTGCTCTTCTCCGCGAGTGAAAAAACAAGGGAGAGAGAGAGTGAATAATGCACTAATTGGAGGAGCCGGTGTCGATGTGCTTCATTGACTGACTAGCTGACTACTGAAGAAGTCACTGTAGTAACCTTTTGACTGGCTGTCGTAAAGGTGGTGGCTATCGACTGGAGAGAAAGTGGGTATTTTAGCGTGAGTGAGTGTGTGTGCTTTAAGATAGCAACAGACTGTGTTTTTTAAGCCCAGAAAAGAAATGGAGGTAAGATTAGCCTTCGGAGAAAAGGGCACTTTCCTTCTTCTTTTGACTAATTTGGGGAGTTTAGCAGCGGCGGCTACAAAAAAGGAAAAATTAAGTGGGCTTAAGTGAACGTGGTGACAGTTTTTTTTACCAGAGATTTGTCGAGGTCTATTGGCGGCTACCTTCCAGTGTCGTTATCATGTCACTACCAGAGGAGCTGTACAACACAGTGTTTTTCCTATTTGTTTGCCTTTTTCACGGTCATTTGGAGCAGTAACAATCGTCGCTTCTGCCGCATCAATTCAGCAGCAGCTGCACTTGTCACCCTCTGGTAGCACAAAGAGCACCAGCCTTTTCCCATTTCCCCTCCTGCTCAAGGCTTTCCCTTCCCCTCCCAAATTAATTGAGTCATTACTAGTCAGTGATTGATCTACCAGTCAGTCAGTCAATTGAATCATCATCATCATCCTCAACGAGCACTAGTCATCCACCAGTTGCTGAGCACACTGCTGCTGCTGCTGCTGCTGCTGTCGTACCACTGTCGTACACAGTCAGAGCCCAGCAACGAGTGAGAGGTGTCACAACAGACAGACAGACAGACACAGCAAATGTCTGGCAAATGTCGGACATGTTGGCAAACACAGTCTGTAGGTTGTTCCTTCTTTTCTGGTTGTGCCACACCAAACACACACACAGGACACGGCCAGTTTAGCGCAGAGGCGTGTAATGGCAGTCCTGAAGATCACCACCACCACCAGCAGGAGCAGTGAAAATGTTTTCACCGTACATTTCGCTTCTTTTTCTCCTCTGGGGGCACTCTCTCGGAGAGTGCTCCCTGCCTGAACTGTGCACATGACTGGGCGCGATGACGAAGGCACCATCATCATCATCGTTGGTGGTGGTGGTGATGGTGGTGGTCGTTGGCTGTGTGCAGGAAAACGCAGTGCTCAATTAGACGTGCCGATAGACAGAAGAAGAAGAAGAAGAAGAAGAAGTGAGTAAGTTAAAGTTGGGGTGCATCAGACACTGGCTACAGTCGAAGACGAAGTAGAAGGAAACTACTACACTGCTGCTGTGGAAGGAGAAAAGTACACTGAGGCTGCTGCAATGGATCACTGCAGCAGCCATTGCTGGAGTACTTGCCTGCCTTCCACTGTCAGTACTGCTGTGTTCAGAAGGTCGTCGCTGCGAAGTTTCCACACACAGCTTCACAGAGCTGGCGCGACGAGGGGAAAGCTCCAGCTCTGCTGCTGCTGCTGATGTTGCTGCCACCTCCTCCTCCTCCTCCTCCTCCTCCTCCTCCCACCACTATCCTTCACTGCTGTTGCTGTTTTATGGCGCCGATATGCGTCGCTCCAGGCGCCACAACTTTCACCAGTATCAACAGAGTGGTGGTGGTGGTGGTGGTGGTGGTGTGCCCTCCGCGAGCACATACACAGCCATCCAGCAGTATTTTCCCTGCTTACCAGAGGAATACTCGCTCTCTCTCTCTCTCTCTCTCTCTCTCTCTCTCTCTCTCTCACTTTCAGAGTCAGTTTTGTGTGCATGTGCTGGCACAGTGTTCCTTGTACTACTCTCTCTCTCTACTGTTCAGCATCTCTCGTAGCTGACTGGAAAGCCACTTCTCTCTCGAACGCTTGCTCATGTTGTTCTCAGTGTGGTGGTGGTGGTGGTGTCTGTTCAGTTCAACTTTTTCTGCAGTTCGACGCGCGCCAAGAGAGTGAGTGCATCACCATCACCATTGCCATCATCATCATCATCATCAGCGACTGTTCGGCGTCTCTTTTGGACGCCAGAACTGAGGGGAACACAGAACTCCCCGACTCCTCTGATGATCGCATTACCACCACTTTTCTTTTCCTTTCTCCCTTTTCTTTTGCGACAGTGTTGCGCTTTTTTTGCTGTGCAGTTGCCGCTGAATTGTGCAATAGGCGGCAAGCCAAGTGGTTGTTTGGTTAGTTGTTTGCGAATGAATCAGTGATTCTCTTTTCTTTTGTGTGTGCTGTGCTGATGAAAAGAATTGTATTTGAAAGGAATCAACAGATGTGATTTTCAGCTGATTTTTGATAGTTCCATATCCATTTTCTGCCCACTTCTTACTTTGATTGTAATTCGACAGTGTTCACACTGGGCACTTCATCTTATCACCGTCTTCACAGTTCCTTAATCTCTTCACTGTGAGCTCTCAATTTTGTTGGGCTGATCTCCAGCTCAACACTTGTTGTTTTGTGTGTTGGTTTGTCGTTTTAGGTGCCACCACGTGATTACTACTGCTCTTTCACAGCTGCTGCTGCTGCTTTTCCCGACCTTGTACAGCTGTTGCAGAAGAAGCAGCTCTCGCACACGCACTGTGAACAGTTATTATTATTACGACCACTGTTTTATTGTCTTTCTCGCCTTTGTACACTGACCACAATTAACCACAAAGTCCACCTTTTTTTGCTCATCCTCTCAACAATTTACATAGCTGCCTTTACCACTGAACTGAACTGTTGAACAGTTGATTTTTGAAAGCTAAAATTACGTGCGACGAATTATTTATTTTCTACCTTGCTTTCTTACTTGATTGATTTAAATTGTGTCCACTAACTGTCTCTAATCAGCTGCCACAATCAGCACAGTCACCAATTGGAATTCACCAAAAATTTATTAGGTGAGCTGCTTGTTGATGTTGTTGTTGCTTTTGAGGGCGATATTTTAAGCATCAGTTTACTTCTTTTTTATACTGCATACCTGTTGTAACCTTGTGTCTTCTCCTCCTCCT
This sequence comes from Tyrophagus putrescentiae, assembly GCA_024499935.1. Classification (NCBI taxonomy): domain Eukaryota; kingdom Metazoa; phylum Arthropoda; class Arachnida; order Sarcoptiformes; family Acaridae; genus Tyrophagus; species Tyrophagus putrescentiae. Next base: position 270,793 of record JAMZRA010000007.1, read on the forward strand.
CTCTCAATTAAGCGTGATTAAAGATGAATGTACTTTTTCCTTTTCCTCCTCTTCTTCTTGATCAATATTTTGTATTTACAGACACTGCTGTGTTTGTGCTTCTTTGCAGACTCTGTTCAGACGCTGTTCACTACCATCACAGCACACATCACATGCGCCTGTCTCGTGAGTGTCTGCCTGCAGTGTCTCAAGAGTAACTTTAGTAATGGAGCACAGTCTGAGCAAGTCTTCTCATCAGCAGAAAAAGTCTCCTCATTTTCACCTTACTTTTTGTCCTCTTCGTCGTCGTCGATCAGTCGTCCTCAAACTCGTCTCTCTGATCTTTCCGATTATCTCCCCTCCTCCTTCTGCTTTTGCAGCTAAAATTTCGCCTGATGGTATCAGACTTGTTGTTTGGGCCACGACACAGCTTGTGCTGAGTGCATCAGCCCAGGCACTAATCTACACTGCACTGTCACAAATGCACACACACTCACTCTGCTCACATTTCGCACCCGCATCGACTATCTAGATGGCGGAGATGATTCGTTTCAGCTGCTGCTGCTGCTGCCAATGCTGTTTCAAGTCAAACGCACATTCAGCAGGTTGTGACATTTTTTTTGTCGTTTTTTTGCTACCCTCTAGAAACAGTGTACGTTTTTTTGCTGGCAAGCTCAAACTTTGTTTCTGCCTGCCTGCCCTTTTTTACAGGAGCACGGATAGGTAAAAAACCAAAGTCAGGCGAGCAATTTGCTCTGGTAACGGGAGAACACCAGTTGTTGTAAGAAGTGGTGGTGGTGGTGGTGGTGGTTGTTCGGAGTCGCCCACCCTTACCTATTTGTTCTGTTGTTTGCCTTTTACTTTTCTCTGTGTAAGACAACGCTGTACAAACACTCTGTTCCAGTGTAGTGCCTAATCGGAAACTGTTACTAGATCTGTTATCTAAATTAATTAAGAAGAACTTAAAAGTTGAAGTAGGGGCCCTACAGCGCAGTCGGCAAAGGTTAAACAGTGGTATACACAGAGACAGACAGCCTGTGATTACATACTATCTATTTAAAATACACACCTTTTCTCGGTATTATTTAATGCGATATATGCCTCGTGTTGCTGTTGCTGTTGCTGTTGCTGTTGCTGTCTCGATTGCGTCAATGTGTGCCATCTCGCAAATTGCCACTTTTTTATTTCCCTGTGCGTTGACTGCTTTGTCGTTTGCAGCAACAAATTGTTCTCTTTTCTTCTTTTTTACAACATCAGCCAGCCTTCATCTACATTTTGCCGCCTTGGTGGTCAAAGTGTCTGTTTGTGTCTGTCTGTCTGTCTGTCTGTCTGTTAGATAATACAGACTTTTGTAGACTAAAGTAGCTAGACATACATACACTGAAACAGTTGAGCAATGGAGTCTGCTGCAGTCTTTCAGTTCCGTTCTTGATTTGTGCCTCTATTTAGAGCTGCTGCTGCTGCTGCTGCTGAAATAGAGCAATCAGCAATGCTACTACAACTGCTCGGTGACCTTGCCCCTGGCCACCGAACTCTGCACCCTTTTTTGCCGTTATCACCACCTCGACGGCCATCTCAAAACAGAGTGTGCTTGTTCATGTTGATGATGATGATCAAGTTGATGAAGTTATTTGGCACTCTATCAGCAGCACTTCAGCACATGGTTTAGCAGACCAATGTTGGCAGCAGCACTTTTTCGAACATGCTAATCAGGCCTACTGAAGTGCAGCTTCTGAATATATAAAAGAAGAGTGCAAACTTCAAATGGGCGCTGTATATTTTTAGAGGTGGGCACGTGCTGATGGCGATAATTGAGATGGTGATGCTGTGATGATGATGATGATGATAGTGGTGGTGGTGACAAGTCCAATGTACAAGTCTTCTAAGTGGCTGTGAACACTACTACTGCCCAGACACAGCACAGCCATGTGACTGTTCTTTTGTCTCCGTCAGAGAGCGAGTGAGAGAGGCGTTAAATGCAGCAGCAAAAATAAACAACACAAAAATGTGCTCAGAGTGCTATTGATGCTGCTGCTGCTGCTGCTGCCAACACTACCTCGACTTTGTTGGTGGTGGTGGTGGTGTTCGGCGATAGTGGTCAGCCTTGGATGGGCAATGGATGGCGAGCATGGTGCTGGTTCTGAGCAGCATTTGTCGAGCAGCATTTGCTTGCTAGTTTGTTGTTCTCTTCTGTTCAAGCTCACACTAGCTCACATCCGACGATGATGATGATGGTGATGACGAGGACGAGGACAAGGCTCAGTGCTCGAGGATGTGGCAGCAGCAGCAGCAGCAGCAGCGGCAACAGTGTTTGATCGATTAGAGACTTTAGTAGTGTGCTGTGCTGGGAAAGAAAAACGAGCGAGAGTTGGCTTCGATTAGGCTGCTGCCACCTCTACTGCTACGGATGAAGTGAAGATGTCATCGGCGGCCATTTTTTCTTTCTCTTTCTGTCTCTTCTTCTGCTGCTGCTGTTGCCAAGTGCTCTGCTTTGGTTTGCAGTGGCTTCAGACTGGAAGACTGGGTCTTTCCACTACTCAACCCTGACCAGTGCATCGGTTAAACTGCTGCTGCTGCTGCTGCTGCTGTTTCTGTCTGAAATTATGATCATCAAGGCGATTGTCATCATCATCACAAGCACTAACAGTCACAGTTGTGTTCGCCTGGTGGAGGAAACTCTGGTGCACTGCTGTGTTTGCCAGTCTTCTGATGGCAAACACACACACACACACACACTGTGCTTTGTTCATCCTCTGCTGTTGTCGTCCCTTTTGGGTGATGCAATCCAAGCAGCAGCAGCAGTTTTCACCCACTCTCACTGCTTTTGAACCAGTTTTCCTGGCAACTGTTGGACACTCAGCAGTAATGCTGGTAGAGCTGTTGTCTTCTCTCTCGACGTGCTTTTCCTCCATTATCACCAGCAGCAGCAGCAGCAACCACCTGTCGCCCTTCAGGCAATCCTGCTAGGTCATCTTTGTTGCTGGTGAGTTGCCGTGTAGTGCCCAAACACACACACACACACACACACACATACTCACACTAATGCAGGCACGCACAAGTCTTTGTTGGGGATGCCATCATCATTACCACCAGCACCAGCACCACCACCACAAAGCACTGGCATATTGCAGCCTGGTGTCCTGGTGATTGAACGCTCAGTGCTGCACTTGTTTGGTATGGTGTATTGCACCTACTGCCTGTCAATGGAGTGCACGGGAGATGATGGTGGTGATGACTAACGGGAGGACTATTCGCAGAACATGGTGCCGAGGAGAGGATGTACTTTTCCATCCTTGGAGAAGCCCTCCTCGGTTTTTTGTGCCTGGAATGCACTCTTCTTAGTAACCTCAACTAGGGAGTGAGTGCACACTGCTCCATTCATTTAGTTTGGGCACTTTGAAAGCTTAGAATCACGTGCAATACACTGGAAAAGAAGAGAGGACTTAAAACAGTTTTTTTTGTACCGGCTACAGAAGTTGTGCTGTACTTTTTGCGCCGTCTTTTTTCTGCAGAGATTTTTACCGTTAGTGCAAGTGCAGTAGAGGGCTATAATTAAGCAGAGAATGAGCTTGAGCAAGCTGTTAGTGAGGGCAAAAAAGAAGTCGACAAAGAGAGAGAAGAGAGAGAGAGAGAGAAAAGACTTTGTGGCTTTCCGCTTATTTTCCGCCCCTTTTTCAAAAAGCACATTCGCCCAGGGCAAAACTTCTCACTCTTTTTCTTTCACATCTGAGCGCCACACATTTGTCTTCCAGCTGACGGCAACGGCACTCCAATAAACACAGACACAGTCACACATAAACACCAGAGAAGGGAAGAAGAAACAGAAAAAGAAAGAAATTGACTCAAAACTCTACTTCTTCTTCTTATCTTGTTTTATCAACAGCAGCCGCAGCAGCAGCAGCAGTCGCATCATCTCTTTCTTCCGCTAATCAGCATCTCTGATATCTGCCAAAAAGAAAAACTGTTACTAAGTTTTCTTTTTTCTTCCTTCACGAGCTCTGGTCACCACAGTCTGAGCACCAGCCGAATCAGTGGCGGCTGCCTGGTTAGTGCTATCCCTGAGCGTTGCTGTCACCTTATCAGCAGCAGCAGCAGCAGCAGCCCCTTATCAGCACCCTGATCGCCAGAGCACAGTTTGGTATCACGCGTGTGAAGGCTGCTGTGGCTGGTGCTGATGCCGTTGTTCTGGGTGCACTTTGCTCCCGACCGGCAGCGGACTTCAGTCGCCAGCCTCACTTTTTGCTCTTTTTGTAATCTCTGATCATCGAGGCTGAAGTGCAAGCTAGGAGGAAAAGGCGATGAAAAAGGCAAAGAGTGCTCAGAGTTTTCGATAAAATGGCAGCAGCAGTTTTGATGCTAAACTGTTTCCCTTCTTTTCAGTGTGCTATCAGCACCCTGATGCTAAAGACTGTCGTACACTGATGATGATGATGATGATGATGATGGACTGCAGGACTTTCGACTGGACACTGCCTGACAGCCTGTCAGCCTAGTTCAGCTAAAAAGGGGGTGCATGCTCCAAAGTGCAGAATGAAGTGTGTCAAGAAGGTTTTTTTGTATGCTGTACAAAGGCTGATCTGTTGAGCGTAGATTGTACTTTTTTTTGTATGTACAATTAAGTAGCCTGAACCTGAGAAGGCGACCATCGTTCATTTGCATCATTTTTTCTACTGAATTTTTCTCTCCCTTTCAATGGATTTCCCCTTGGTAGCAGACGCGCGCGCACACACACACACACATTAGCTTCACTTTGCGACATGTTAGCAGTTTAACTTTAGTCTAAACTTTGAAGCCTTCAGCCAAAGCACTTCCTCTTGTCAGCACAGCTACTACCAGGACTGGCACTGAGCTGCTGCTGCTGCTGCTGCTGCTTAGCAAAGTTTGGCTTCTTTTTCTTGTTTTAGTTTTCTTTTAAAAAACAAACTTCAAAAGCTAAAACGCTTAATGTTTTGCTGTCAACAGTTGTCTGTTTGTTTGTCAAACTTTGAACGTTCTGCAGGGGGGAAAAAACGCCGAACGCCCATTTTGTCCTCAGTTGTAGTAGCACACACTTTTCGCCTTCATCATCGTCGTCATCTTCTTCTTCTTCTTCTTCACCTTTTCCCGTCCTAATCGATTGCTGTTACTCAGAGCTCAGCAGATGACTTTCTCTCTAACTGAAAAAGATTACTGTTTAAGACCAGTCAATTTTCGAATATTGCTGAGAGTGAAGCTGAAAGACGAGAGAGAATTTGTGTGTGTGTTGACAGCTATCGATCGGTGTGTTGGTGGTGGCGGTAGAGCTCTGCCAACACTGTCAACACTTTTGAAATGTTTTCAATTTCTTTTTCTGTTCGACTGTTGCCGTACAGCAACACAACAAAATTGCTGTACAGCACAGTGACTTGCCTGATTTTTCAGGCAGTAATTTGTACTGCTGCTGTTTACCTTTACTTTTACCTTTCTTTTGCTCTGAGCTTCCCTTCCCCTTTCAACCGCTACTTTTCCTTGTACTTTTTTACATTTTGCATTGCTGTTTTGAACTCCCTTGAAGAGAGGACAATGTGCTCTTTTCAGCGCTTTTCAGCAAAGTAATCCATTAGTCTCGGCCTTTTCTTTTTCTTCTTCTCTTGTATTGAACTTTGTGTTTATTCAAAAAAACTACTGAACACCCCTCTCTTTTTGTTTTGGATGTACTTTAGCAACCTTGAACCGGCGTTTTTACTTTCACTTTATCACTTTGTTTTGTACACTGTGAAGTAGAGGCGCCAAAGCAGCCACAGAGGTGCTGATTTGATCTGCTCTGCTACTGTGGTCTCTTTCCGGTGTAATGGGGGCGAGAGAAAAGGAGATAGGGTTGCCGGAGAAAAAAAGCAGAAAAAAATGTGTGAAATGTGATTAGCAATCTGATGAGTGAAGTATAGGTGCAAGCAAGTGCATGTTTTGTATATGCTTTTTGATTATCTCTACGAGCAGTGTCCTAGTGTACTCGTGAGCTTCTTCTGTTTTCCCTCCTGCATCAACTTCTTTTTTTCTCTTTTTCCCTCTGACCAGAAGTGCAAAGTTCATCATCTTTGCTGATCTCTTCTTTTCGCTCTTATCAGTGAGTATTACTGCTACAGTAGATAAGAAAAGTGTTGTCTCTGGTAGAGCAAACGCAGGGAAAGCTTTCTCTACTTGTTCTTTGTCTCTCTCTCTCTCTCTCTCTCTCTCTTCAACATTTCGTCACCGAACTTTTTTCCCCTCCTGATTAAAAAACTCTCAATTTGCCAGGCTTTTGTACTTTTTTTTCCCAGTATGTTGACAATGTCGCAATAATTTGTCTTTTTTGCCTGGCGGTACAAACACACACACACCACACACACACAAACACACACACACACATTATTATTATTATCATTAAGCTGCCATTCGGCGCTAATTTTTCTTCCTTGCCACAGGGACTCAGCTTCTGCTTTTTTTGGTTTCCCTCCTGTAAAAAGAGTCATCGACGCCACCGTCATCGTTTTGTTTGACTGCATGGCTGCTGCTGCTGCTGGTGGTGATGGTAATGGTAATGGTGATCACGAACTGTACACGTGATCACCATCGGTGGTTAGGTTGAGTGCTGTCTCTTACTGGAAATGCTGCTGCTGCTGCTGCTGGTGATCGTTTGCAGTCGAGCAAACACTCACTACGACCACTAATCACAGCGACGAAAAATGTGTCACCACGAACGAGAGAAAAAAGTGTAGCTACTACGCGAGCCCCAAACGAACAAAAAAAGGGAAAGCACTGACTTTTGCTCACTCTCTCTCACACACACACAGTGTGTTGAGTCCCTTTGCTCGGGGTCTGATTCGGTGCAATCTTCAGCTGCTGCTGCTGCTGCTCTTCACCTTAAAAACCAGGGGCACCGGTTTTGCTGCTGCTCCATCGATCGGAACTGCAGAGACTCTTTTCGCTGCCTGAAGATAGCATCAGCTATTACTATTATTAGGTAATGTCCCTTCGGTGTTCAGAGTTGACCGAGCAGCAGCAGCAGCTGTTCGTGGAGGCGACAGGTGGTCATTGTCACCACCGCCATTATCCTCAATTTACATAACACTGCCCACATGAGCACATTTTGCATTCTTCAAAAGCAGTACTAAGACATTACGAGACGTGTCCTTTCTCCACATCTCTCTCTCTCTCTCTCTCTCTCCTCCTCTCAGACCACCAAGTTTACCAAGACCACATTAGGCAGATATTCTCAGTCAGTAAGTTTGTGTCCCGTACATTTACGTGTCGCATAAAACTATTATACAGGTGTGCAGTTCTACACCACCGTCGTCGTCGTCGTCGTCTCCGTGACAGCCAGCGAAGGTGTAGTGTAGTGTAGTGCGGGAGAGCGCAAAGGAAAAGGTGATAACTAAAAGTACATCCAAACTACGGTACACCAGTCCCCGCCATCAACGGGTGTGTGTGTGTGTGTGTGTGTGTGTGTAGAGGAGCTCTCTTCTTCTAGCTCTCCCTCTAACCGAGTTTTTTGTTGTTAATTGAGTGTGCCGACTGTCCTCAGGCGGCAGTCTGGCACACTGGCAAAGTTCGATCAGGACTTCTGCTGCTGCTGCTCCTCCTCCTCCATCACTTGCTTGGGCACTTGCCAATTTGGGTATTCAGTACCGCCGACGAGTATTCAACGATCTTCGGTGCATCACTTTCCAAGTGTAATGCTATCGGTCGTTCCCTACAACTACTACTATCTGTCCACATGTCTGTCAGCAGTTGATCACGATCAGTTCAACTGATGATGATGATGATGATGACGGTGATGGTCACAGCCTTGGTCTTTTTTTGAAGTAAACACTAAACTTCTATCACTCCATTTTCACCCTTTGGTCGTTTTCAGTTCCCCTTTCCCGTCGGTTTGTCTCCTTCTTTGAACTGAATCTGTCTTTTGTTGTCATTTCTGATTGCCATTGTTTCCATGGCGCTGGTGCTTGCGATTATCACTGCCCTCTTCTTCTCTTCTCTTCTTTGCACTGAAAGATGACTTGCTGGGCTTATCACTGGCTGCTAAAGCTGCTGCTGTCGAAACTAATGGAAACGAGCAGGTGTAGTAGTGCACACATGTGTGTGGGTGTGGAAAGGTGGTGGTGGTGATATCCGTTATAAACCGGTCATAACTTGAAACAGTACATTACTAATTGAGACACTGCTAATGTGTGGTGTGCACTGAAGGTAAAGGAGGCAAAGCTCGCTATCAGGCACAACACATTAACTGGCTGTGCGCTTTGTGGGCACATTGCGGTTAAGCATTATGTGCTGTTGTGTGTTCTACATGAGACAGACAAATTGATTGAGAAACCTTCATTCATTCTTTGAAATAATTCTATTTGATGATTCCGATGTTTTAGGTTATTTTTATTTGAGGTTCTGTACACTCTTGGTGAATCTTACCTGTACAAGGTTTCCATCTCCTATCATCATCATCATCATCTTTGCTCGGCTGACGCGTTGACAAAATCGTGGTGGTGATCATCACCAGCACTGCTGCCACACCTGATGCTCCAGTTTGGACTTTGGTCCCTCCACTTACCACTTACCACTTTACACGTACAAACATTTTGTACAGGTGTTGAGGTAGAGAAATAGCACGATATGATCCGACTATCACCACCACCATCATCACCAGTGGCTGCTAATCTAGCCGCCTAGAAGTAAGTGAGCGTAAGTGCTTTTGGCTCACCGGCAACCGCACTGCTGATAATGGGTTTGTTGGCGGCGGACCGCCAACTCAAGGCGACATCGGCAGACGTCGAGACTGGCACACACACACACACACACTTTGGTGATCATCATCATGCTCCAGACGGCTGGTGACAGTTTGTGACTGTGGACTGCTTGATTACCACACAAATACAAATCAACACACACACACACACACCTCTGTCGACCTTCTTTTGCATTTCGAAGTTGGTTGCATTTTTTGTTGTTGTACTCTTCACTTCGCTTCAGTGCACCACCACCACCGTCGTCTTTGTCGTCATCATCACCCCCACTTCAGAAAACAGGTAAATTCTGGTGGTGGTTGTGGCCCAGTGCACCAGTGCTACAGCGATGTCGACTTTCATCTCTTTTGTTAGTAGTGGTGGCTGTAGTACTTTCATCTCATCGTCGTTTTCGTCATCACTCGAGTCTAAATTTAACCCGTCGCTGCTGTCGCAGGCATCTATTCCCGGTCGACAGACTTTCTTTTCTTCTTCTTCTTCTACAGCATCTACACAACATCTGCTCCGACCTTTGAGCAATTCTTCCTTGTGCAGCCTGTGTCTTCCTCGGTTGATAGGCTGTGGAGAACTGATATTGTGTGAGGTTTCGCTGATGACGCCATCTTTTTTCTTTTCTTTTTTCTTTTCTTTTCTGCTGATGCTGAATTTGCTCTTGATCCTAATCTTGTCTTTTCCAGTAGTAGTCAGTAGTCAGTAGCCTGTCAGCCGTCTACACAATTTTCACTTTTCACAGTTTTTTGCTTTCTGTACGGCAGACAATGTGGAAGAGCTTCTGTTGTACAGTCGAAAAAATGAGGCACTCCTGTTGGCTGCCACTCAACATCACCAACTCGCACACCATGCCCAATTCAATTTTTTTTCTTCTTTTTCCCAGCTTGTACAGCTTTGTTGTAGATTTCACACAATTTCAGTGCTGCTGTTTAGCTGCTTCCATTTCACTATCTGCTTACAAGAGTGGTTTTTCTCATCTTCAGTGCATCTGAAGCTTCTGAGCAGTCTGCACTGGAAGTCGACTCCTTTTTTCTTCTTTTTCTTTTTCTTCCACCACCACCTTGACTGATCAGTGTCTGCACTCCATCACCAGCAGCACTAGCACACACAGTGAGTGCATGGCCGATGATTGGCCGCCTATGCCTAGCATTTCTCACTAACAGTCTGTCTGTGTGGTGTGTGGTGTGTGTGTGTGTGTGTGATCATGGTGCTTATCTCATTAACACAGCAGCAACTACCACCACCACCACCACCACCACCAGCACAACCAACCACAGAGCTCTTCCCACAGAGCCGTTCAATTTTAGTGTGCCCGTTAATAGATTTAGGCCGGCGATTGTAGCCTGAAAAAAAGAGTAAGAGGGGGTGGTAGTAATTAGTGCTGGTAGTTCTGGAGGAGGAGAAAAAGGACTAAAGGACTATTTCCGATGGGCTTCGGCTGCTGCTGCTGCTGCTCAACCAGCCAGCAGAGTTTGTTTATCAACAGTTTCCCCTTCTTTCAACAACTCTGCTGTACAGCACTGTCTGTGACTCATTGAACGCTTCTTCTTCTGCTTCTGCTTGGTGAATTCCACTTCTAGTGGATTCTCTCTCCTTTTCCCTCTAAATTAACTCTTCCCCCACTTTGACTGAGTGAATTCTTCTCCTCCTGGCTGTCATTCACAGTTAGTAGTGGTGGTGAAGTCAGTCGATGTAGTGGTAGAGGCATCAGCAATATCTCCTCCACGGCCACCGCCATCGTCTTCTTTTTCTTTTCTTTCTTTCTTCTTTTTTTTTCACCACCACCATCTTCCTTCTTTACTACCTCTCCTCCTCCTCCTCCTTCTCCTCAGGCAGCATTCCCCTGTCATGACTGTCGTACAGTGTAGGAAAAGAAAGAAAGGCACCACATCCAAAGTGCCGTGTAGCAGCAGTGTCACATGACACTCTCGCACACACACACACACATTGAGCACTTTGAGTGTTTCTTCCCTTTCTCTGGTAGCGCAGCTGGTCGGCATTTGAGTCTTGCTCTTGCTCTTGCGGTTCCCTCTCTCACTCCCTCTGATAAGTTCAGACAGACAGACAGACAGACTGACTGTGTGTTTAGAGGATGGAAGAGCATACTAGTATACAAAGCACCCAAACCACCGCCGACGCCAAGTGCTCGCTTGTCTGCCTGCCAGCTTCTTCTACCACCACTACTACCACTTCTTCCTTCTACTTCTTGTACTGTACGACAGCTTTCTGCCTGACAGTAGTATCACATGCAACAGGAGAATGCCGTCTGCTGTTGCTGCTGCTGTTGCTGCTGCTGCTGCACAGCTAACACCTCACAGAGGACTCTTTCTTTTACCATACACACTTCTCTTCTCTTCTCTGCTGTTAGCTGTGGAGTGGCCTTCAAATCGTGAGTTGCCACTTTCACTGCTGCTGCTGCTGCTGTTTTCTGCTTTCTGCTGCCATTGCTTTCTTAACTTTTAGTGGGAAAAGTGGGAAAATACTCTCTCTCTCTCTCTCTCTTCTCATTCACTTTCTTTCTGCTTGAAGAGAGGTGTGCTGTTCCTAAGTGAGTGTGTAGTGATCGCGTTGGTGGTCGATGTACACATTTGCTCACACAAAGTGAAGTGAACGAGTTAGTGCGAGTAAATGAGAGAGAGAGAAAGAGAAAGAGAAAAGTGCCAAAGAGGTGTTCCAACGACCTGCTGAAACTGAAGCTGAAGCTGAAAAACTGAAAACCTCATGAGCAACACGTTGTATAACATTACATCAGCTGTCTTTGCCTGTTTCACTGTCTGTCTGTTTGAGTCTTGATCATCATCAGCTGCACAAGTCATCTCCGGCCAAGAGTGTTTTTTTCATTCATCAGGGTCACAGTGGTCAGTGGGAAAGACGTGTGTCGAGGACGGAGAAAAGCCCCCATGTAAAACTGTGATTTTAGTCTCAACAAGTGTTCACCTTTCTTTTTTCCTCTTCTTCCTCTTCTTCTTTTTCTGCCATCTTCAGCATCCTCTTCTTTATTTGTTGACATTTTTTAAATGTTTGTTTGTTTTTCTTTCTTTCTTCTCTCTCTTCACTCTTTTCACTCTGCCCCATTCCTTTTCTTGTACTGTTTACTCGTACTCTTTCCTTTCTTTCCCCTTTTCCACTCATTTGGCATTGGATGCGGTTGTACGGTGCAGAAAACAACACCGACAGGTCTTTTCCTCCTCTAAGTGAAAAAAAAGACGGTAGATCCATCATTCTCACCACCGCCATCATCCTCAATTACTATTTGCCTACCTAGCTACAGCATCAGCCTCTCTTTCTTTACCCACATTTTTGCGACTTAATTAATTTACACACACACCACACACACTTACCTGTACTAAAAACCTTTTTCTCATCTCATCTCTTCTCTTCCACACAGGTGCTTGAACTGTGCTGAGATTGACTACATATAACTACACAACCGCTGCTGTTAACACCTTTGCCTAGTTTTCCGTTGATTTCAGTGGATATACAACAAACAATAAAGAAGGGGAAGAAGAAGAAGAAGAAGAGGTAGTGGCAGTCCGACAGAGCTCTAATAAAGTCATTAGAGCAGCAGCGGTCTGCACAATCAACCGGAGCTGCCAGTGCACAATGCAGCAATGCTGATGATGATCAGTGAGTGCAATGCCGCACCACCATGGGATCACCACAGAGCAACTTCATTCTAAACAACCAGAAACTATCACCTCCTCCTCAAAGACAATCCTCCCTTTCACACTGTTTCAGGAACAGCAAACGATGGCTGTCCATTGCCAGTCAGCACGCCACGGTGTACAGTCTGCACTGTAAGGAGGAATCGAGTGTCTGAACTTACTTCTGCTTAAATGTTCGACGATTAAAAATGACATAATTTGCCCTGCGCTTTTGGTCGCCAAAACATCGTCACACTCAAAAGAAGCATCATCAACGACGAGGAGATATCATCACCAGCAGCAGCAGCACCCGTTATCAGGCCAACTGTTCATCCTCGAGGATCACGTCGTCGTACTCGTCTTCGTCACTTGTGACTTTGAGCCATCGCCAATTTTTCTCATTTTTTTGTGTCTCTTTTTTTGCATTGCCTGCGACGGTGCACCACCACCACCACCACTCCAGCATTGCCAGCATTGCCACCGCCATCATCCTCACCACCACCTTATCTAATCAAAGTCGCCATTCAGCGGCAGCAGCAGCATAACTCGCAGCTCACTGTGGCTCGTTCGCTTGCTCTCTCTCTCTCCCACTTTGTAAGCTACTCTCTCAACTGTGTTGTGGAGGAGCCTCAACTCATCTCAACTCAACTCAAGGAGAGGAAGAAGAAGAAGAAGAAGAGTCTCAAAGTGAGTTCCCCAGTCCGAGCGTAAGTCGCACAGGCACAGTCAGTCACATAGTCGCACAGAGAGTCAGCACTTGATCAGCATCAGCAATTGACTGTTTCTCTGTGTGTGTGTGTTTAGTGATCGCATCTTCGATGCCAGCCACCGCAAGCTGTTACTTGCTCAGGCCCCCCCCTCTCTCCCTTCACTTTTTCAAGCTTCTTACATAAGTCTTTCTATTTCTCTCTTTAGCTTGTACTGACCGCCACCACCACTTGTTGATCAACTCACAACAGGCGACACCAGTCGTTGAAAGAAAACTCGTCCTCCTTTTCTCAATCCCAGTCGTCCTTCAGTCGTTCATTCAAAGTTCAAATTTAACGCAAGGAAGGAAGGGAAAAACAGTGCGCATCCTCTACTTTAGCCGCTACTTCCGGTGTGTTTGTGCTCTCTTTTGTGTCAGCGTTTGGTTGTTCAAAGTGGTAGTGTTAGTGATCATCCTCAGCAGCCAGATCGTTCACAATGATCACCTCAGTAATCACCTGCACCACTTCTAATCACCCTAATCTGGTCGCCATTCATCCTCGTTGTCCTCTGTCACCCTCACTCTCTGGTGTGAAACACCTCTCGTCACCTCGTGACTGTTGTTATTGATGATCATCACACTCATCACCACCCTTTACTTCTTCTTCTTCTTCTTCTTCAAAAGATGTCCTTTCCAATGACGATACCCGTCTCGATGCCCAATCACTACAGCAGTCGATTTTTCGGTGGCGGCGGTGGTGGTGGACCGACCGGTTCACCACCGCCCGGTGGCAGTGGTTTGCCACTCCCACCACTTCCACCACTTCCGCCTCCTCCTACAGCCGTTCCGGCTTCAGTGATCAGTTCGGTGGGCGGTTATGCCTCCTCATCTTCCTCTCTGATGATGGCACCGCCGCTGCCGTCTTCATCTTTAGGCTTCACCACCACCTCCTCGCTCATGGGCTCCTCCCAGTTCATGACCACCACCTCCTCTTCCCTTCTTCATCACCCTCATCACCCTCAATATCCTCATTATTCTCCGAGTCACAGAGAACCCTGCCCCTGCGCAAGCAGTCCGTCTTTGAGGCGCCCACTGGTCTGAGCGCCCTCAGGCACTCTCGTGCAGCTTCGAACTCCTCCTTCTCTTCAAGGCCACTCTTTACACCGCCACCACCCCCAAACGATTCATCAGCCATCACCCCCACAGCATCATCTCGTCACCACCTCTCCGCATCACCCCCTGACGCCTGGTGTGCCTCCTCCTCCTCCTCCTCTTCAACCTCTTCCTGTAGCAGCAATGGCAATGGCCCCCACCTCCTTCGTCCACTTGACCTTTTCGGCGAAGGAAACTCCTCTGTGATCACCTCGGCAGCCTCCAAGGAGGAGCTGTCGCAGCACATCAGCCGCCTCATCGAGAAGAACCAGGTCTGTCTGGAGGCGACGGACAACAGTCCCTACAGCAGTTCCGGCGGCAGACGACACAGCCAAAAGGGACAGCTCAGTGTTCACCACTCTCTCGGTGGTGGTGGTGGTCATCCTTATCAGCCCTCGCCCTACCATTCATCATCATCATCCTCTTCCGCCTCCAAGTCGCTGCGCTCAATGTCGACCACCGTTCAGCCGACGCATCAGCTGTCCTTTGTGCCCTCCTCGGTGATCACCTCCTCCTCCTCCTCCTCTTCCGGTTCTTCTTCAGCTGGACGAAGTAGTTTAGGTGGAGGTTCACATCCCTTTCAGCCCTCCAGCTTTGGTTCGGCGGCGGAAACGGCGGCAGCAGCAGCAGCTTTGAGCTCCTACTCGAAACTGCAGTCCGCTTTGCTTGGAGAGAACAGCAAGTCCACTGAACCACAACCACAACAACAACAACAGCTTCTGACCGCAAGTAAAGTCCATCCAGGTCGAAAGTACTCCGAGATTCCCTACCAACAGCAGCCACCCCATCCTGAGTCCCTTAGGCAGTACGCTTTGGGAGGAGGTGTTCCAAGTGGTTATCACCACCATCAGCAGCAGCAGCATCCTCTTCACCACCACCACCAGCCACTCCTCCTCCTCAACTCGAATCACCTCACGGCGCAGCAGCCCAAGTCGGTGCTGAGGCCCAGCAAGCACTCGATGGCGGTGCTGGGCATGCAGGAGCACCACCTGATGGGCGGCGCCGCCCTCAGCGAGTCCTCCCGCTCCAACAGTGAGCCCTCGCTGGTGCGCAACCTCCTCACCTCGAAGACCTCGCCCTTTGCCCACCTAGTGGGGGGTGGCCCCGATGGCAGCCACTTTCTCAACGCCTCCTCATCATCTTCTTCCGCCACTGCTACTACCTCATCTTCCAACAGCACCACCACCACCTCAGACAGCTCCATCATCAAGGACCTGCTGCTGCGGTCCCGGCACACCAGTCTGGTCACCGCCATTAGTGATCATCAGCTGTCTTTGGACGGTGCAGCAGGACATCTATCGGGTACCTCATCTACGAACGCCTCCGCTGGCCAAAGGTCGACGCCGCCGCCGCCGGCGCAAGTAAACAAGCGCAGCCGAACGGAGAGTGCCAACTTTGACTCGGGCGGCGGCGGCGGCTTCGTCTGTCCGCTCTGTCAGATTCCGTTTCGAAATCGCCAAAACTTGGAGGTCCACCAGCGTGTCTACTGTCGAGGAGGAGGAGGAGGAACTGGGTCTGATGGCTCAAGGACGCAGCACCTTCTTCCAGCCGGTGATCATCTTCTTCTGCCAACCTCTTCTTCGTCCTCATCATCATTATCACCATTACCACCACCGCCGTCAGCAGTTGACCATCACCTAGGTCGGCTGGGCGCCAAGCGCAGCTACCAGGAGCTGGGCCAGGCGCCGCCGATCCCCGTGAGAAAGGTCTCGGTCCTTGAGCGGCCGTCCATTATCACCTACAACGCCAGCAGTGACTATCACTTCTTCAGCAGCAACCATCGCATCACCATTCCCATTCCCATTCGCTGCCCTTCTCCTCACTCTCGACGGTGTCCATCAACTCGGCCATCACCAGGAAGACCTCCATCAGATCTTCATCAGATCACCATCACTTTTCTGCCACTAGTGAGCGAAGTTTCAAGGAGGACGGCGATGGAGATGACGAAGAGGATGACGATAATGATGATGACGATGACGACGATGGCGACGAGAGGAGGAGGAAGAGAAGGACGGCTCCTTTGGAAACATTCTCAAGTCGAAGCTGCTCTCCCGCGATGACTCCTACGCGAGCATGATTCCGCTGAAGAAGCGGAAGATCTCCGAGCCGGCGTTTCGATATCACGGTACTACATTTGCTTCTATTTTGCCTTTGTTTACAAACAAAACTAACGCTGTTTTTCTTTCCACCACTCACTCAGATGCCAAACACCGCGACTCCTTCCTCAGGCCACACAAGCTGTCGACAATGCAGCCACCGGTCCTAAGTCGTCAGGAGCGCTCCACCGCCCCGCAGCTGGAGATTCTGCCCGCCTACCTGCCCTACCTGCAGTCGGCCTCGGTGAAGATCACCATCAAGTCGCCGGTGCTCTTTCCCGTCCTGCAGGACCTCCTCGACACGGGCACCAATCACGAGTTTGTCGTCGATGAGAGCGGCATCGTCAGCGGCTCCTTCGGCGTGCCGATGGTCGTTGATCTGGAGGAGGAAGAGAGAAAACAACAACAGCAACAAAGGGCTGCTGAAGAAGACGAGGAGGTTGTTCTTCTTCCCACCATCACAACATCAGCTCAGTCAAAGGCGAATCTAGTCACCACGGTAGAAGGCGGGAAAACGGGAAATCTTGAAGAGGAGGAGGAGGAGGTAAAGGCAACGATCGACAGTCTGCTTGATAAGGTTGTGGCCTCGTTGTCTTCAACTTCAACGTCACCTCCAACCACGGCGGTAAAAAAGACCTCACCAGCTCGGCCGACCAGCCTCGACATTGGCCACCTGCGCTCCTACGACCAGTCGGCGCGAAACGAGCGTGAGCTTCAGCAGCCACCAACATTGGCTGAAACCATTTCCCGAAAGGCATCCTCCTCCTCCTCCTCCTCCTCCTCCACCACCCAAACGCTGTCCATCTTTGTCAACCGGTGCTCCAACCAGGACGATGAGTTGATCAACAACAGCAGCAACAATATCGGTATTGAAAACTCCACAAAATCAAACCAAAACGGTCTCCTGGTCGCCTCGACGCTCATCAGCCCCGACACGCCGCGCGCCAAGCGCAAGTACCAGCAGCTGCACATCAACGGCCACGCCTACACCAACCTGGGGCTGAAGGTGAATCCCCGCCCCACCTACTGCTGCCTCTACCGCCTGCAGCCGATGTTCGTCACGCAGGAGGCGAATCCGCAGCTGTCGATGTACTCGCAGTGGAAGACGGCGCCCCTGCCGCCCGGCGACATTCTCCAGACGGCGGCGGCGCTGGGCGGTGACCCGCGGCCGCTCCTGGCGGCGTACAACTCCGCCGAGGCGGTCTTTGCGGTGTCGCGCACTCGGCTGTCGCTCGTTGAGGTAGTGACCGCGGCGACGATGGGCGGACTGGAGACGACGGCGACGGCTGCGGAGACGGCAACTAGCGCAGCAACTGCAGCAGAAGAGGAGAAAACCGAAGCAGAGACGGAGACGACGGTCCTGCCCGAGATTGTCAAGCCCACTGGAACGGTGACGCGCGAGTTTCTCGATCGAGTGGCCGCGCGGCTCACTCACCACCTCGCGGGCACTCTCTCTGCTTCGGCCGTTTCAGTCCGGCTAAGCAGCACTTCTAGCGAAGTAGACGCCAGCAATTCGAATCAGCTTGAGCGTCTAAACCCGAGCAACTCTGCACCTACGTCACTACGAGCGCACCTTCCAGGCGGCCCTCATCAGCCTGAGCGGCGGCTTCACCGTCCGCCTCGCCGACACCTGCGCCCGCTCCCAGTTCATCCTCACCCACTCCAGCTACCACCGACTGGCCAGCCAGGCGAGGGCCCAGCTGAGCCAGGCGAACCGCGCCGCGCACCGGAAGCGCTCTCGAACGCACGCAGTGGACTTTGCCGCCAGGTTGGCCGCCGCGGCACCAGGAGCAGGAGGTGCCTCCAAAGCCGCCGAAATGGTCATCGCCAGCTCCATCTCCACAAGTCCCACCACTACACAATATCTTTCCCTTGCCGAGCAGGCCAGTCGTTTGCCGCTTTCTGAGTCGGGCGTGGGAAACTTTACCATTCCCTCAACTACAACTTCTTCCACCGCAGCAGCAGTTTCGAGCATCAGCACCCTCAAACTGCCCGAACTGCCCAGCAGTCTGAAGCCTCGGAAGCGCAGCTCGAAGACCAACATGTACTCCCAGCACCACCACAATCAGTCGAACAGCGCCACCTCCCTCTCCTCCTCGCCGTACCTGACGATGCACCCCATGCTCGGTCACCTCTCTGCGAAGACCAAGCAGACGGTGATGTACATCATGATGATGGGCCAGGCGCCGATGGCCAGCTCCGTGCCCACCCTCTCCTCGCTGGCCACCTCGAAGAGCATGGCCAGTCGCAAGTTCAGCGAGTGCATCGGCATGAAGGCGATGGCCAGCTCCATCGAGGCGGAGGCGGCCTGGGCGGCGGGCAACGCCAGCGCCACCGTCGGCCTCTCCGCGGAGATGATTCCCAAGCGAATCAAGATCTTTGAAGGTAAGTGCTCTTTTTTTCCCTTCATTCGTTACACTTTAACTGCTTCCAAGTGCAATGCAAATCTCTTTAGAGTTGACCTTTAAGGAAAGAGCTTAGTCGCGAGGTTACGATAACACCGATTAGTGACGATGAGGAATGATAGGATGACATTCCAGTCATTAATCACCGGAGAGAGAGAGAGAGAGAGGAGGCTCTTCTATCGACGGTGATGATTAGCGGTAGTCTTTTTTGCTTTCTCGCTCACTTCTCTTTGCACAACCACCATCACCTCTGACCCCTAACCTCAGCTCACCTCACTCACTTGAGAGTGTTACCTCTTCTCGTTAATTTTACCCGCACCCTCTCTGCACCAATACTCGTTAGCATCTTCCAAAAGTGTCCTTAACCCTTTGAGCTGAGTGGTGGTGGCCTTGGTGCCTGATGCGGTTTCCACGAATTTCGTCACTCTTCTCGTTGCTCTAATCTCTAAGAGTCTTGAGAAAGAGAAAGAGAAAGAACTTGCCTGAGAAAACAAGTGAGATTGACGTGTCTGAGAAGATAGTGTCTTTTGCTGTCCCCCCTCCTTCTTTCTCTGTTTGAGCCCTCTAATTTGTCACTAATTTATTGGCCACCACCACCACCACCGATCCATTCATTGTCAGTGACAGACAATAGGAGTAGCAGTAGTGTAGTAGTCAAAGTCATCTCCATCATCTTCCCTTTCCTTCCCTTTCCTTCCTTGCCTCGTCCTAGTCAATTTCACAGGTAACAGGTCCCCTAGTAGTAGTGGCAGCAGAACAATGAGCGCCGCTTTGCACACTTTACCCTTCTCGGGCAGCAGTGGTGCTAGCAAGCCTTCCCGAGGGGCCCGTGGGGTCGTGCTGGCAAGCATTCCCATCCCGCGCGAGGGAGAGAGTTGCGAGGGCATCATCGCTCGCATTGTTCCCCCGGTCCCCAGCCCGTCGGCACGCGGGCAATGCGGCCTAGTGAAGAGCAGTCCTTTCTCTCTCGCTGTTCACTTGTGCCCGGGTCCAGCGAGAGTGAGTGAGTGAGTGAATGAGTGACATATGTCGCGCACATTACACCACTCGCTCATCTCACGCACACAGGCACACACTTGCAGCTCACATTCTCTCGGGCTCACTTACGATCTCTCTCTCTCTCTCTCTCTTCTGTCACCCTCGGTCCGCTCCAACGCCGGTGACAGTTATTTATGTGTGGTGGTGGTGGTGGTGGTGGGGATGCATGCAAAGATGCTCGGCCACCATCACTTGCTGCGCCCTGGCCAGCACACTAGAGCAATTATTCCCCACACACAAGCACCGGCTGTCACACATTACCTGATTTGAGCTCATGCTGCTGCTGCTGAGACCTTGAGATGAGGCACAGGAAGAAAGAGAGAGAGAGCGAGAGATGAGAACTGTCCCTGGGTCTTGTGGAAACTCTTTGAGCACTGGGCTCACTTTTTTTTATTGCCACGGGCGGCATTCCAAAAGAGCACTAGGCAAATGAGAGCCCGCCCGGGAACCTTGGAAAGTCGGTCATCTGTTCCTGGAATCCGGCCACCGTCTTGTACAGTGAACGGATGACTGAATGAATGGCTGGCACAATCACGGCTGACACATGGCCATCACATGTGTCAGTCGCTACTTCCTCACTCTCTCTCTCTCTCTCCTTTCTTTTACACTGTAATGGCTATTTAAGCTCTGCTCTCTTCTTTCCCTATGGTGGTTGGCCATTTAATTTCCATATTTGCCCACTTGTGTGTGTGTGAGTTGGACTTTTAAATAGGTGAGATGTTCTTTCCTTACTCCTCTTCCCTACTTCGTTTTCTTTGGTGATTTAACTGCGACATGTGCGTAATGTGCACCACTGCCGCCACCACTACCACTGCCACAAGCCATTACTTTGCGGATATTACTGCTGTTTTGCCGATGTGTCTTTTGTTTTGTGGTGGTTTTTTCTTGAATGGAAAAGTGAAAAAAGACGCTAAAAGAATGATGACGACCATAGTGTCATCGTCTCATGTCGCACCAACGCTGTTGGCCTCTTCTTCACCTTTTGTCGCACAAAAAGTGCCGCTTCAGCGTTGCCGAAGCAGGCTCTTTTTCTTAATGGCGCCATAAAACACAGGCTTGACCTTAATACTGGGCGCTAGAAAAGGAGAAGACCATTGCCATCTTACCTGTGCGGCTGCTGCTTTTACTTTTTACAAAACATTAGTGTGACAAAGAAGAAGAAGTTGGTGACAGTGGTAGTGATGGGTGAGTAGACTCCTGCTGCACAACGTGCCCATAACTGTCACACTGGCCCCTCCAGTAAATTAAATTAGAGAGCAGAAGAAGGAAAAGGTATAAAACTAAACTCGTCAACCTGAGTGTGAACTTTGACCTGTTGCGGTAGCAGCAGTTGTGACATGTGGCGAATGTGGGTCAGAGTGGTGGTAGTTGAAGAATGAAGAGAGAAGGAAAGTGGAAAAAGAGAAAGAGTGAAAGGGTTAAATCATTACTTGGAATAGTTAAAGTGGCAAGTTTAAAAGGACCGCTGTGAATTGCCACCTGTTGAGTAGCTGAGGCAGCAGTTGAAGTGTCCTGGGAAGTGAGGAAAAAACTACCGCTATCCTTTGTTCCCTTTCCTTTCCTTCTCGTCATCTCGATGACAATGGTAGTCGATGCAGTCGGTGTGTGGATAGTAACCACACACACACACACACACACACACACACACTCAGCATCACTACCAACTTTAGCTTTAGCACTGTTCTCCGCTACTTGGCAGCAGCAGCACAGCAGAAATTGCCTCCTTCGCATCGATGGCGCTATCTGTGTGGTGCTCTTGGAAGGATGATCGACAGCACTGCTGCCTATCCTCTGTGCAGCAGTGCCAGCTTGTTCTGCCAAAATGTACAGCACTTAACTGGTGGTGGTGCACTCTAGTTAGCAGCAGTGGATTGGGGAGGAAGTGGGGGGGAGGGGAGGGCACTGCGAGCACTGCTTAGGATGATGATCTCATCTCATGTGACTCTGAAAGGGAGTCAGTCTCATGAGCAGTCTCAATTAGAGCTCTACTCTGTAGAGTGCCGACAGGCGATAACGACAGTGCCCGGGCAGAGCCATTTGCTGTACAGCAGAGCATCTGCTGCTGTACCAGACATCACTATACAAAGTGGTGGTGCCTGTCTGGCTGCTAACCAAGTGAGTGGGGAGGGAAGTGAGATCAGGCAATCGATTAGGCGAGATTGCTGCTCAATGGCACGCAGCGATCCACTGTCTGCTCTGTGTTGTTTGCCAGCAATCGCACACACACACACACACCAGCACTTGCACTTGCACTTGCACTCCACCACCACCATCACCACCACCGCCGATCAGTTCTCTCTCTTCTGATGGCTGATCAGAGAGTACTCGGTTGATGGCCATGTTGATGGTGCCATCTCATCTCTGCTCTTCTCCTTCTCCTTCTTCTGTCGGCGACGCCACGCTCATGACGCCGCCGTCTGCGTCTGGTGGTGGAGACACGTCCGTCGATGCGTGCTGCTGCTGCTGCTGCTGCTTCTGCTTCTCCAGAGCAGACACACATCACACGGAGGAGACAAGGCGCGCTGACATGGCCCCATCCATTGCCTCCCCCTCCTCTGATGATTGCTCTCAACTATGATAGACGACAAACATGCGCTGATAAGAAGAAATGGGCAGTGGAAAGCAAAGATTGTAGTAGTAGTAGTGGTAGTGGTGCACTGGCGTTTCCCAACAGTGGCCTTAATTCTCCCAGCAGTGTCTTGCCACTAATGTCAGTGTTTGCTCATCACTTGCCAAGAGACACCACAGAAGAAGAAGAAGGAGAAGGTGCTGATAAGCTGCTGCTGTGTGACCAGTGGTGGTGAGGGGAAAGTGGTGCTGTTGATTGCAGTGCAGAGGCAATCGGTAGTGGCAAGTGGCAGCCGGAAAGAAATAGGAGGAAAAAAAGGTTGCCGGTTGCGAGCCAAAAGCGAGTAAAGTGCTGATGCTGGTGATGAGTTGGCATGTGACCGTGGATTTCATGTGTCCACCTCCAGATCACTTGGGTAGACCAAAAGTTGGTTGCGGTAGCGATTAGCTCCTTACTCTTTTTTCGCCTCTTTTGTGTTGGAAAAAAAACTATGCCAAACTGTCTGCCGTCCCAAGTGAGCAGCTCATAAGGAGAACTTTGCTGTTTGCAGAAAGAGAAGCTCGAGGAGTTCTAATTTGCCTTTCAATCAGTGAGGCTAGTGCTTTCTAAAGTCTGCCGACACTTGAGGACCCTCCTTCGGTTTGTTTAGATGGGCGACAGATATACTCTCTGACTGAGAGTGAGAGAAGGATTGCAGTCAGCTCGGGTAATCGACTTTTTTCTCCTCTCTTCTCTTCTCTCATTTGTGTAAACGATTTTTTCTTCAGCTCAGTAGCAGCGGGTGCTCCGCTGATAGCTATATTTGCTGGCCTTGCTACTGCCTGCCAAGCACTCACTTTGCTTAATCAGGCAACAGTGGTGGCAGTGGTGGTAGCCAAGTCTCGAAGGCCGAAGATTGTGATTAGCGAATCGTTCGCTCGCTCTTTGTCCCCGAGTACTGCGTCTTTTGCTCACTCTTCACTCTCATTCTTCACCTACCACTGAGACGATTGTGATTGTGAGTGATTGTGAATGACGAGAGCAAGGCCTAAGCAGAAGTGCCTAGACAGCGCGTCTGAGGAGTGTGAGCTGTGTGTGTGTGTGTGTTTGAAATGTGTGTCTCTCGCGAAGAGACAGGTAAGAAGAAGAAGGAAAGAGGAGCTATTGTTTGAAGTAAGCAGCAGCACTCTTCTGCACAATTCTGCGCAATTCTCAAATTACCTTCTGACTGACTGGCTCACCACTACTACTGGTGTGTGTCTTGATTATTCTACTGTGATGGCAAGAAGGCAAACACACAGAACAGGAACATGGCTAGTGTGTGTGCTCTGTGATGGCCGGGCAGTTAAGAGTAGGCCATAAATAAAGAGGACGAGCCCTAGTAGTGCAGGCTTAAATGGTCGTAGTGTTCCTGGCAGACAGACGGCATTGATCACCACCAGCAGCAGCAGCAACATTTCAACGGTGCGAAAGGAGGAAAGGAGGAAAGGGAAAATGGCAATTAGCGCAAGAAAGCGAGCACACTGTGTCTCTGTGCTAATGACAGACAGGGGCAGGCAGGCAGGATGGGTTGGCTGGGAGAGAGAGAGAGAGAGAGACCAATGAGGGAAATTGAAACCAAATGTGCGCAACACACAACACACATTTGTGGCTTAGTTTTTGGGTGAGCTTCTCTCTAAGACGAGGCGAACAGTTCTGTTCCGGGAACTGACCTGGACGTGCTTCAGCTGAAGTAGTAGTTGGGGTGATGTGTCCGGTGGCCATTATTCTTCGGGTGGTGGTGTTGTTTTGGTGATTAGTGGTGGTGGTGGTCACACCAGCGCAACACTGTCGCTGTGGCTGCTGCACAATACTCGGCCATTTAGAAGCACATTGAGAGCCTTGGCACTCACGAGCCTTTTACGACCACCACCACCACCACCACCATCTTCTTCTTGTTCGTTACCATCACCACCACCACCACCACCACCACTTGTCGGCGATTTCTCCTCTTTCCTTCTTTCCATTGCTCTCTCCTCTTCACTGACCCTCGTCGTTGTTGCGCTCCTGCACTGGCGCCGTCCTGTCTGGCTCCACGATGTCTCCGTCGTTGTCGCTGGTGGCCGTAGTCGCCGCCGCCGACGATGGTCGGTCGTCATGCGAGGCCGTGGTGCGTTCTTGCGTTGTGCTCCTGCTGCTGCTGCTCCAAACACAAACACACACACACACACTCACACTCACACTCAGAGAACAAACTCACTCGCGCTGATAGCCGCGGCAAACACACTCGAGTGCTGTGTTTCTACTTTTCCCAGTTTCTGTTTCTATTTTCCATTTTGCTCAGTTGAGCAGCTTATTTCTTCCACTTCCTCCTCTTCTCCTCGATTCTTCGATTCTTCCTCTTCTTCTGCTTCTTCAATTCTCCAAATCAGGTAAAGCACTTTGGCTGTTTTGCACTGCGAGAAACCTTCGTCTCCTGCTGTTGCTTCTTCTTCTGCCAATTCTTCCGATTCTGACTGCCCGAGTTCGACTGTTTCGGTGGCCCCCACTCTTAAGCGGCGGTGATTTCCCCGAGGCGATTCTCTGCCGTTGTTGATTACCACCACCACAGTGAGCACTTGTGTTTATGCGTCCTAGCCAGCGTGTAGACGACGACGACGACGACGACCACGGTCCTTCAGTTTCTATTTCTTCTTCTTGAGAAGGAGGGCAACTCTGCAACGACTGGCGACGGTCTGACTGCATGTGGCTAGCCTAGCATGCGGCATGCCCTTTTCATTCTCTCCCGTCCGTCAGTCCTTGTCTTCTGCTTCTCATTTACTTGGCCTTCGCATTCGTCAACTCTCGCCGGTGAATGAATGGTGGTGGTGGTGGTGGTGGTAGTGAAGCCACGGAAAGTGCTTTCTTCTTCTTCTTCTTTTACTTCGAAACTTGGTTTCTCCTGTTGCAGTTCTTTTCAGTCGACACGCAGACGCTGGCGCGCGCGCTCTTGTCTCGTGCTTTTGCTTTTGCCAGTGTGTGTCTGCGTGTGTTTGTGTGTGTTGTTTCGTCTCGGATTCGTCGCCGGCGCCGCAGTCGCAGCGCAGCGTCTGTGTCTGTTTGTGTTTTTCTATTTCTCGTTTTCTTTCCTCTCTTTCTCACACCTTTTCCTCGCTGCGGTGCAATTCCTCTTCTTCTAAACTGCTCGATTGCAACCAGTCTTCTTGTGTTTTCATTCCTTACCACCTTACCTTACCTTACCGTGTCTTGCATCATCGCCATCATCATCATCATCAGCTTCCCTGGTCGTCTTTCTCTCTGTGACTCATCTCATTGGACTTTTTTACGTTTACGTTTACTCTCGCTATCATCACCTGTTTTTGTCTGTCTCCCTGTCTTCTGCTGGCGCCTACCGCATCAACAAGGCGAGCTATTACATTGCAGCAACAGCAGCAGCAGCAGTATCAGCGTTTCCTCGGTATATCCTCAGTGGTATCCTAGCTCCTTGCCTTGCACACATCAATCGAACACACACACCACCAGAGAGGGAGAAAGCGCGTAATTTGTGTGTAAGTGTCACATTCTCTCTCTCTCTCCTCTCTCTCTCTCCACCCGACTCTTTCCAACCGGCTCGATTGCACGCGTCGTGCTCTTCTTGATCGATTGCCTCACTTTTACTTTCTTTTTTGCTTCCGAAGTCTTCTCGTTCACTCGGGTTGTCATCTTATCTCATAACACCACTACCCCACTATCTCCTACAACGGCAGAGAGAGAGAGAGAGAGAGTTTCCCTTCCCCTCAGCACACTAATTGTGTTGTTCTTCTAGTTTGTACTTTTTTTACTGCCAGTACATTATTGCCATACTTGTTTGATGATTAGCTGATTAGCCGATGTTCGAGAACGTTTTCGAGCATTGTTATCGCAATTTTTTTTGAACTTTTTCCCTAGAGAGTGCGTGTTTCTTATGCTGCGCATTTTAGACGTTCTTTCAATCGCTGTTTTTAAAAAACTCTCACTAATCCTATCCCTTTTCTCTCTCTCTCTTCTCTCTCCTACCCACAGGCGGCTTCAAGTCGAATGAGGACTACACGTACGTGCGCGGTCGTGGACGCGGCAAGTACGTCTGCGAGGAGTGCGGCATCCGCTGCAAGAAGCCCTCCATGCTGAAGAAGCACATTCGGACGCACACCGACCTGCGGCCGTACAGCTGCCGCCACTGCGCCTTCGCCTTCAAGACGAAGGGCAACCTGACGAAGCACATGAAATCGAAGGCTCACCACAAGAAGTGCGTAGAACTGGGCATCGTGCCGGTGCCCACCAGCATCGACGACTCGCAGATCGACTCGGACGCGCTAGCGAAGCAGGAGCAGTGGGAGCTCAGTTGTGGCGGTGGACCATCAGGAGGTGACCACCACCACCTCCACCAGTTTGCCGACGACGACGAGGACGGCGACGAGGAGGACTACGAGGAGGGCGACGAGGAGGAGTACGAGGAGGAGGACGAAGAGGAGGACGAGGGTGAGTGTGGAACAACTTTGGTGATGCTTTCTACGGTTCGATTTCTATAACTTTGTCTTTCTAGGAGTTCCCATTCCGCTCATTGAACAGCAGCGCCTGACCTACATTGTCCCGGGACAGTTTGACGACGCCGAGGGAGGAGGAGGAGGAGGTGAACATCACAGCCAGGCGGAAGCCATCGGCAGCCACCGGGTACCTCGGAGCCACAAGAGCTCCGACTGCAGCTCCAGTCCGCGGCCGAAGCTGTCAGTCTCTTCGCTGACTGGCAGTCTCAGTGTCGCCTCAAGCTCAACTGGTAGCGGCACTGTCACTGCCACCACCACCACAAATTTGCTATCTTCCGCCGCATCAACTTTGCCCTTGTCAATCACGGATATTAGGCCTGCCACTGCCACTGCCACCACAACTGTCCTTGCAGAGGAGAATGATAAGGTGTACGGCGGTGGGAGCAGCATTAACCAGCACCACCAGCAGCACCTACTCAGTGGCAGCCACCACCACCACCGAAAGGTGTCATCCTCCAGTCGAGGCAGCAGCGCTCTGTCACCCTCGGCATTATCATCGAACAGCAAAATGATGCTCACCAACCACTCTCCAAGTTCAGGCAGTTCAGTTTCAGCTGCCGGTGAGCTTCACCATCACAGTCACCACCATCTCGCCCTTCCAGCACACAATATCAGTCAGCAGCAGCAGCAGCAGCAGCAACCCCACCACCAGCGAGGAGCATCGGCGGCGGCGACCTGTGCGCTGCAATCTTATCACTTTGGACAGATTAGCGGTAATCAGCACTTGACGAGCAGCGGTACCACCACCACCAGCACCTCTCAACAGAGTCCTCCACCACCAGCATCGTCTTCTTCTTCTTCTTTGCATCAGTCGCAGACAGTGCAGACGAAGAGCAGCAGCAGCAGCAGCGGCATCACGAAGGAGCACGAGGCCGAAGCGGCACGCAGTCTGCTCATACTGTCCGGCGCCTCTGCACTTCACCACCACAGCTCATCGTGATTGACTGACACTGCCACCATCAACTCAAATAGCGGCAAGTCGCTCTTCGGCTCATCAGCTAATGCAACAACCACAGGCGCAGCTGATAGCGACCATGTACAGCAGCAGCAGCAGCACCGACTGGCCTACTCCAAGCGAAAGACATCATCATCAGTGGAAAGGGAGCACCAATCGTCGAAGGACGGCCAGCAGGACTCTAGAACTGCGGATCGGCGCATCAGCTACGAGGTCGCCTCGGACCACGTTTTCCTAGCCTCGCAGAGTCAACAGCAACAGCAACAGCAGCAGACAACAACAGCTTCACCTTCAACAGCAACTTCAGCTCCAGCAGCAGCAGCAGCAGCAGCAAAATCTGCAAGCCATGGCCAGCGCCGAGCACCGTCAGCACTCGCCCATTGAGATGATGCGGCGGATCAGCGCCTCGATGACGCCCGTTTCAGTGCACAATCAGGCGATGGCTGCACCCTCTCCCTCTCCTTCAGCCAATACCAAATCGGTGGACCGTCGTACCAGCCAGCCGACCAGTGTGATCATCAGCAACAGCAACAGTCGTCTTTCACCAACTACGGCAGTGGCTGAACAGCAGCAACAGGCAGCAGCAGCAGCGGCGGCGGCGGCGGCAGTGATGAGCAGCCTGGAGGCGCAGGGAATTGCCAACTACAGCGACTTTGTTAGGTTGATGGAAGAACAACAGCAGCAGCAGCAGCAGCCACTGTGGAAGAGAAGTCGCCACGAGCGCTCCATCTCAGAGTCATCCGCCTACGGTGGAGGACTACAGGCTCATCATCAGCTCTTTGGACTTTCCGGATCAGCTCTTTTGCAGCAGCAGCAGCACAGCAGCAACAACAACTTCTACAGCAGCAGTACCAGCATCAGCAGCAGGGCGCACTGCGCAATCCTCGGGCGGCGCTGATAGCGGAGGAGATCAAACGGGCCGCCAACAGTGAGACGGTGGCTACGACAGCGGCGGCGGCCACTCTTCAACAGCAGCAGCAGCACCACCAGCAGGCGATCTCGGCGCACCTGCAGCAGCTCCAGCAGCTGCAGCAGGCGTCGCGGATGGCGTCGGTGATCAGCGGCCAACAGGCGTCGCCACCATCGCAACCATCGCACACCAATGGCGGCCTTCTGCAGGCCCAGCTACCATCTGCTGCTATGGACCCAGCTCAGCAGCAGCAGTCCTACTACAGCAGCCAGAACCTGCTGGCCAAGATCTACGAGAGCTTGAAGCAGCAGCAGCAGCAGCAGCAGCAGGTCTCCCTCGCCTCCAGGAATGCCACAACAACAACAGCCACTGCTCTTCTCGGGATTTCCGGGGTTGACCGGCGCCGACCTGGCCAAGCTGCAGCAGCAGTATTCGACGATGGGAGCAGCTCCGGTTATTAACGGCACTTCACCTACTACCGCAACCTCTGGCAGCTCACAGCAGCTCAAAGTTCAGCAGCAGCAGCAGCAGTCCATCTCACCGAATCTCAACAACGCCAGCGCCGCCTTTCTCGTTCCACCACAGACAACAGCAGCACTCAGTCCTGATCATCATCTGGCGGCCACTAGTGGGAAGAAGAGCCGAGAAGGCTACGAGAAGGAGTCGCCCAGCTCCAAGCAGAGAAAGGTCCCATCACCGCAAAATCAGTCATCAGGACGGCACTTTTCGCCCGGTTCGTCCAGTCAGATGCCGCTTCCGCCGCCGCCCGCCTCTCCGCGACCGGCGCCCTCAGTAGGCGGCGGAAGTGGTGGAAAAGGCAGCGAAAAAGCAGTGGTTGATGACCTGCCGATGGACCTCTCTGCAAAGCCTGCCGAGGTGATGGCCACCAGACGATCACCACCGAGTGCTGAACACCAGCGCCGACAGCCATCATCATCATCACCACCGACGGCGGCGGCGAGCAACAGTCACCAGATGGTGGCAGCGGCGGTGACTGCCGCCCAGCAGCTTCACCACCACCACCAGCACCAGCAGCATCAGCAATCCTCGCCCACAGGCAGACACTACCTCCCAAATCAGCAACAGCAACAGCAGCACCACCACCACCACCGTTTCCGCCCAATTATGGAAGAGAAGCTACTGACGGAGCAGCTAGTGCGCGCCTTCTCTCCGCACAATGAACTCCACCAGACGGTGATGGTTCCGGTGCCCCGAGGCGGGGCGGCGGGCTCGGGCTCAAGGTCCTTGGGATCGCCCTCCTCCTCCTCCTCCTCTCAGAGCGGCCGCGAGGCCTACAAGAGCATTCGCTCGGAGGAGTTTGCCCACCTGACGCCGGGCGTCCACACGCCCCATCGGCTGCCGCAGAATATGCTTCTGCTGGGGGCTAGAGGTAGAGGAAGTGGCGGAAGTGGGAGCGTAAGCAATGGAGCTCTACTGGTTTCGCCCACCGCCACCGCCACCTCCACCAGCTCACCTTCATCAAAGGGCGGCAGTCCCTCGGCAACAGCTTCATCTACTTCCGGCCCGGTGGCCCGCGTCCCGAACAGCATTCCCAACGCGTACACCAACGCCGAGGGCAAGTCGGTGTGCACCATCTGCATGAAGCAGTTCAGCAAACCGAGCCAACTCCGTCTGCACATCAACATTCACTTCTTTGAGCGGCCCTTTCGCTGCGACTCCTGCGCCGTCTCCTTCCGCACGAAGGGCCACCTGCAGAAGCACTCCCGCTCGGTGTCGCACCTCAACAAGCTGAACATGAACATCACCTTTGGCCGGCCCAGTACGGACAACCCGCGGCCCTTCAAGTGCAGCGACTGCAAGATCGCCTTTCGCATTCACGGCCACCTGGCGAAGCACCTCCGCTCGAAGATGCACATCATGAAGTTGGAGTGTCTGGGCAAGCTGCCCTTTGGCATGTTCGCCGAGATGGAGCGGTCGAACATCAACCTGACGCCGATTGACACCACCGACTGCGAGAAGGCGCTCGAGTCGTTGCGATCGCTCGCCCAGAAGCTCTACGACCCGCGGCAGATGACCTGGCAGGTGATGGAGGTGGGGCCTCATTCTGCAGGAGGAGAAGGTTCTGGCGGCGGTGGTGGTGGTGACGATGACGGCTGCATCGAGGAGGAGCTGATGATGGACGATGGCGACTTTGGCGAGGAGGACGAGGAGGAGGAGGAGGAGGAGGGAATGATGGGCTATGCTGATGCTGGAACGATCGAACAGATGATGATGGGCGGTGGTGGTGGTGGTGGTGGTGTCAGCGCAACGGCCACCTCAACTTTGACCTCTTCGCCCCCGCCCCCGCCGATGTCAGCGAATAGCAGCACTTTTTCACCACCACCGGTCACTTCACCACCAGCAGCTGCTGTTGTACCGACGCCCAGTTCCAGTTCCAGTTGCAGCGGCATCGCCTCCACCCGCTCCAACACCTGTCCCCTCTGCGGGCGGACCTTCAAGGCGGCCAAGTTCCTCCAGGTGCACCTCTACTGTGATCACCCCAGCGCCGCGGAGGGCTCCACTGCTTCGGCAGGAGAAGATGATGGCGGATCGGCGGCCTCGTCGCCCGATGCGCCTGCCCAGCAGCAGGCATAAAAGTTCGATGAAGGTCTCAACCCACTCACTCAACACAACTCTGCATCCTCACTTTTTAATACCTTTTTCCCCCTAACACCTGATCCACCGAGCTGTGATCACCACTTCATTCATTCATTCACTTTCTCTTTCTGCATTTGTACAGTGCTATTCAGCTTCATTTCTCTTTTCTTATATATTTTTCCCTTTTTCTCTCATGTGCCATCACCACCCCCTCTTGTTGCGATTAGTCGTATCTGCTCTGATCTGATCTTCTGTTTATTCCCCTACCCAACACACACCTACACACACAATTACTTTATTCTTTTTCAATTTTCTCCCTCACACAACTTTTCATTTCTCCTTTTGTTTTTGTTTTCTCTTTTTCTTTTACCTTTCCTTTCGTAAAGCTTTCTCACTTCCTTCGTTCTCATTTCTCTCTCCTTCCTTTCTTCCTCACTGATGATGCCATATAGTTATTTTATTATTATTACAAACCCACAAACACACACACACACAATCTTTTGTAGTCATTCACTTTTATTACCCCGTCCTTCCTTTTTGCCAAGACAAGAGATTTTGCAGCAGCACAAATATGCACAGATGATGATGAAATAAAATTTCTGTTATCGCCTATTCCTTATCAGTTGTTGCGTCTTCTTTTTTCTGTGTCAAAAGTGTGATTGTGAGTGAGAGAGTGAACATGACAGGACGAGTTTGTTTTTCTAAACAAAAGTTTGCATCTTTTTAACAAAAAATCTCGACCTTTTTTCTCTGGTTGCATCACAGGCCCAATCATCAACCGGATCTCTCAGTGCTGCTGCTGCTGTTGTCCAACAACAATGCCAACTACCCCTGCCTGACTGCCTTCATTCACCTAATAAATCAGTCAATTGTTTCTTTTACAGACACATTTTCCTTTCCATGCTTTGCATTCCAAGACGTGTGCTGTGTGCTACGTCACTCGACAGCTTTATCAAACAGAACCAGAGCTCAGCCTCAGCAGCAGTCCACCGGAGAGCTTCATCCGTGATCAAGTGCCTTTTCTCATCACCATCACCATCGACAATTACCGAACGGGGCAAAAGCGTCTCAAGTGGTCAAATAAATCACTTTCACTTTCCCTTTCTGTTATTGGCGGCTGCCGGGGTGGCAAATCAAGGTCGCACCCAAGTCGACCAGAAAACGACGGCGACATCGAGTTATCGAGTACTAACGTCGTCGTCGGAGCTCAGGTTGAGAAATAGAAAGCCAAAAAGCTGTTTGGAATTAGCTAATAACCGGGGTACAGGTGCCAATGTCTGTCTACTCGTTTACTAAAACCAGTGCTGCTGAAATCAATGCAACAAAAAACTCGTACAGGTACAGTAACTGGCCTACTGCTTTGACCACAACACCGAGTCCGTTCCCAAGACACCGACACTTTGTACAGTGTACGGCTGTTATCATCAACGGCTGGCATCGTAAATCAGGCCGCACACACACACGCACACCCAAGTTCCAGAAAGGAGTGCAACAAGAGCTAATTATCGCATACAGTCCAGCAAGCGCTCCTTATTTATGACCGCCATTGCTTGCCTTTCTTTTCTTCTTCTTCTTCTTTCTTATCAGCAAACGAGGATGTAGCCATATATAACATCGGCGATATGGCCGCTGGTACACAGTCTCTACGCTGGAACTGTCATCAACGATTTTACCACCACCTTCTACCAAAAAATAAATGCCAACTAACCACAATACCACAAAGTATTTGTTGTTTCAGACTGTTTGAGTGTGTCAGGTGTTTTCGTACATCCTCGTCCTCGTTGTGGTGTCTTTAAAAAATACTTTAAAACTTTAAATCTCACATGATCCCACCACTGATGACCATGAAGCGACCATGACTATCAACAACAACAACAACAACCACGACAGTGAGCTGATCCTCCGTCCAACAACTAACGGCGGCGGCGGCGGCGGCGGAAGCTCAAATGAATCAAAGCCAGCCAAAGAGCTAGCCTCTTTTTCGCCCTCTCCAGAAGACAACAACAGCCTGAATGGCGCCGCCCGAAAGCGGCGACAGTCCTATCCGTACCAGCACTACCAGAATAAGCGAAAGAATGGCAGCAGGAGTGGCAGTGGCAGCAGTTCGATCACCAGCACCTCCTATCGAATGTTGAACTCCTGTGGGGCCTTCATTCGCACCGTCTTTCCCATCCTCGGCTGGGTCAGCTACTACCCGGTGAAGAAGTACTTCCTCTACGGAGACCTCTGGGCGGGCATCTACGTTGCCCTGTACCTGATTCCGCAATGTAAACAAACCAACCAACACGCTCGAATTCGAAATCGAATCAGGAGAAAGAGGAGGACAAGGTGAACTTTGATGATAATCTTTATCTTCTCTTTCTCTTTCTTTTGCTCTAGGCATGGCGTACTCCTCAATGTCCGGCATCCCCGCCATCTTCGCCTTCTACTCCTCCGTCATCGCCGCCCTCATCTACGCCGTCTTTGGCTCCTGTAGGCGGCTCTCTTATGGCGTCTTCTCGCTGGTCAGCGCAATCTACCTGGGAATGGTCGTCGACCGGTATTCACCGGTGTCCACAGCGGCCACCACCAAGGGCCTGCAGGACTACGTCGGCATCTGCGCCGTCTTCACCTTCTTCGTGGGCGTCTTCTCGGCGGGCGCCGGCCTGCTTCGCCTGGGCAGCCTGGTTCGCTTTGTCCCGTACGAGATAATGTCCGGTTTTCGAGCCGGCCTATATCTACTGGTCTTCAGCATGCAGCTGAACAGCATCTTCGGCCTGGACCTGGTCGCCCAGGCGGACCTGGGCACGGGGCGGTCGCTGTTGATGCTGCCCAATCTTTTAAAAGATCAGCTGTATCCTCATCTGAAGCCGCCCGCCAACGAGCTCAAGTGGAACTGTGTGGCGGTGACGCTGGTGGTGATGGCGGTGATGGCCATCTTCCGCCTGGTGGTCGCCTTCTGGTTCCGCCTGGTGGGACAGCGGGGCATCCTGGTGCGGAACATCCTTCGCCTGGTCCCCGTGGAGTTTATCGTCGTGGCCGTCGGCTTTCTGGTGCACTACTACGTCAAGAGTGTGGAGAAGTACAAGCTGCCGCTGGTGGGCAGTGTGGGCAGGGAGAATGAAAGGTGAGTCATAGTCGATTTTTTTGCTTTGCTTTGTTTACAAAAATTGATCTGCCTTTTTCCTCTTTCACAGCATCTTCGACATTGTCCACCTCCACCTGGAGTGGCCCCAGTTCAAGCTGTACTTTGACAAGCTCTGGTTCGAGTGCGTCACCGCCACGCTGCTGGTCCTCTTCTACACGCACTCCCTCGCCGTGGACTTCAACGTCGCCGACACGGAGATCAAGGCGAACCGCTCCAAGGTGAAGCGCTTCATCAATCCACGCCGGGCGAAGTACGTCCGCCTCGGCTGGGCGCAGTACAGTCCCAGTCGGGAGCTGCTCACCACCGCCGGCACGAACATTATCGCCTCCTTTCTGCGCTGTCTGCCGGTGGGCCCGTCGGCCAC
This sequence comes from Tyrophagus putrescentiae, assembly GCA_024499935.1. Lineage (NCBI taxonomy): Eukaryota > Metazoa > Arthropoda > Arachnida > Sarcoptiformes > Acaridae > Tyrophagus > Tyrophagus putrescentiae. The sequence goes on from JAMZRA010000007.1 coordinate 305,561, forward strand.
CCGTTCCAGTCGGATGGTCAGCGTTGGCGGGAGGTCACAGGTAAAAGAGACCTCTTTGTATTTACCATTGTGACATTATCCTATCCCTTTCTCCCCTAGATCGCCGGCCTCGTCAGCGCCCTCGTCCTCGTCGGCCTCTGGTTCGGCCTGAAGAACTACCTGCCCAGCACGCCGCAGTGCATCGTCGCCGCTGTGGTTGCCTTCGATGCGGCGCTCGCCTTCTTCGGCGAGCTGATCAAGGTGAAGCACTTCTGGTCGGTGTCCTGTCTTGATGTGGTAGGTGAACTTGTAACCTAAAGTATCTTTTCTTTTACTAACGATTTGATTCCTCACTTGTAGCTCATCTGGCTGCTCACCCTGGCCGCCTTCATCTGCCTCAACCTCGAGTTTGCCCTCTACGCCTCTCTGGCCCTCGCCCTGCTCGTCTTCACCTTCCGCTCGAGCGTTTTCAGCCAGCTGCGCTTTGCCGCCCAGCGAAACGTCGTCACCAACACCAACACCAACCTGATCGTGCCGGAGAGCGTCCTCACCAACTCCTACTCCAAATATGACCTGGCTGAAGGTGACGTCGGCAGTGATCACAACTTTGAGACGTCCAGCAACAGCCAGCTCTTCAGCTTCATCTCGCCCAGCCGAATGCGCGAGCTGGAGATCTACCGCCTGGAGCAGCGGTACCTGACGGTGGCCAACGTGGACGGCTTCGTGCGGGACGTCTTTCGGCGGCTGGGCGCCGCCATGAAGACCGAATCGGCGACGCGACTGGTCTTTGACTGCAGCTCCGTCGGCTACATCGACTGGCCCAGTGTGCGGGCGGTGAAGGCGACCATCCTCCGGACGATTGAAATTGCCGAGTCGTGGAAGCAGCAGCCGCGACCGCTGTACTTCTTTGCCGGCGACGGTGGCGGCTTTGAGAAGAAGAAGAAGGGCGCGGGTGATAAAGAGGATTCTGAAAATGGAGGTGAAGAGCAGAACATCGTCGTCGCCTTTGTCTTTCGCGTGAAGGTGGTCCAGCTGGTGCACAATGCCGGCCGGTTGAATGTGGAGTTCTGGCCGACGCTACACCGGTCGCTGCATCACGGACTGAAGGGGGCTATTTACACGATTCTGGGCACGGCCTCTGCTGATTCTACCACTACAAACTCCTCTTCAACCACGAGCAGTGAGTCGGGAGTGCTCGAAGTGTCCGCCAGTTCTAGTTCAAACAGTAGTGGGGGTGGCAACCAGAAGGAAACTCCCGCTCCAATCAGCATCATTTCAAGTGCGCCCACTCTGCCGCCGGCATCACCACCTCTTCCGCCACCTCCACCACCACAACAACCGCCGTTTTCTCCAACAGTGATGACATCGTTTCAGGTACAGCAGCAGCCCTATCAGCAGCTGCAGAAAAACATGGTCAACATTGAGCACCACCAGCTTCAGCAGCAGCAGCAGTTTCATCGACCCCTGCACATGGTCTTCTCACGAGGGCTCTCCGAATCAGAAATGGAGGAAACAGTAGTGGTGCCCTTTGACCGCTCCTCGCCGCCGCGCACCAAACTGGACACCGCCGCCAAGATTCCGCGGCCAAAGCTGAGCAAGCAGAGCAACAAGAGGAAATCGAAGGAGGACCTGTACGCAACTCCGGCCATTTCCTCCTCCTCCTCCTCTTCTGCCGCATCCTCCACCAGCTCCTCTTCCTTTTCACAGCCCAAAGGAGTGCCAAAGACAGGCAAAACTGATAAGCACAACGGCAAGGGCAAGGACAAGGGAAAGGGCAGCAGCAGCACACTGCGCAACGTGACGCCGCTCTCTTTTCGCATGAACGACGAGTACGAGTTCACCAGTCCGACTTCGAGCTTTGGCTCCAACATGAGCAGCAGCAGCAATGGAAATAACCGTCGCTCCGATCCGCCCATTCACGCCCGCATGGAAACCTTTACGCCGCTGCACGGCGTGCCACCGCCCCCACCGCCTAGCCTTTCCCGCAGTCAAGCCTCTAATCTAGAGGCCTTTTACCTGTCTGCCGGGCCGTCCACTTCTACTTCGCCGGCGGCTGTTTTTCAGTATCCGCCACCGCCTTCAGTTACACCGCCACCGAGCCCACCACCTCCACCAGTTGAAGTTCCTGAACCGAAAAGGCAGCAGCAGATTGTAGTGGAGGAAAGCAAGGTGCAAGCTAAAGCATCGCCTTCTCCTCCTGCTCCTCCACCGCCACCTCCTCCGCCTCCACCGCCACCACCACCACCACCGCCCCCAACCGTCCCAAATGAAACCTTTCTGCACTCCTCTACCACCCCAAAGTCCCCGCAACCGATGAAGTTTCCTTCCTCGCCAAAATCGGCCACTCTGCCTCGCGCCGACCTTCCAGTCAGCTTCAGCGTGACGGCTGAGGTTGAGGGTGATACTTCAGCGGAGCCGATCAGCTTCAAGAAGAAGCTGGAGAGTATCTTCTCTAGACCGAAGAGCGTCACCCCATTGAACAGTCCACCGTCTGCAGAGTTGCCACCATCCTCCAGTACAATGCCCTCTCCCAAGACGCAGCAGCACCAGCAGCAGCAGGTGATCACCATTCCCATACCGGCTGATCCGAATGACTCCAACGGCAGCAATGGCTCCATCAGCGTGGTCTAGTAGAGCAGGAGGTGTTTAGGAGTTCCTGAAGAGTTTGCCAGCCAACCGCCAATCAGCACTAGTCAATTACTAAAAAAAATTAAAACCCCCTATTTATTTATCAAACACCAAGAAAACTATGCAGTATCCTAAAATAAAACAAACACAAACAAAAATTTAAAAATGACAGGATAAAAAGCTGACACAGCGAGCTCAGCGAGGCTGAGCGCTGATGCTGGACTTTTTCTTCGGAGCAGCGGTAGTGCCAATGCTGGCGCTCTCCGCCTTGCCACCACCAACGCCACCGCCCCCGCCGCCATGGACGACGCCCCAGGCGGCGTGAATCTTGGCGTAGTAGCACTTCTGGCGGCGGGTGTTGATGTAGTTGGAGGCGGAGAGGATCAGGCCGAAGACGACGACCATGGCCAGCTCGACGCACAGCAGGTTGTTCATCGTCCGCATCGGCTCGAGCTGCAGCCCGGCCAGGTAGAGGGTGTCATCGGGGAGGCGGACGCGGCCGAAGTAGGGGCGGTCGGCGTTGTCGAAGGACGGGTAGTCCTCGTACTGGTTGTCCTTGCCGCGATGCTCGCCGCTGTGGTCGGGAGGGCACTCACTGACGGTGCTGCTGCTGTTGTTGTCGATGCTGTCTTTGCTGGAGTTGCTTGGAGCGCTGGTAATGGCAGGGCTGCTGCTGCTGCTGCTGCTGCTTGCTCACTTGCTCATCAGCATTTGTCGGTGGCGTGGTTTCGTTGGCCTCATCGGTCAGAACTGAGGTGCTGGTGCTCACGAGGAAGAGGAATATCATCAGCGACTGGTGGTGGAAGAAGATGTGCATGGTGATAGATGATGATAGATCTTCGGTTTCGAGGGATTTTGGAGATTTTCACTTGATCGATGACTCGAGTAGAAAGCTGCGCTATGCTATTGCTGACTCTGCTAAACTCTGTGGGAAAAGAAGAACATTTGCGGTAAAACATTCTGGTCAAATTCAAATCCGACCTGTTTGTTGTTGACAGCAGCTAAAAAAGAGAACAGCTGATTTCGAAATCAAATGTAGGAGGCGCTCCATCCGTTGTTTTCTGGTAAATTCTTCCTGCGAGAAGAAACCAACGCTGAAAACAACAGCAACAACTCTTCAACGTCGTCTTTCATTTCATCATCTGCAGCCATGGTGCGAACCAGATCGTCCTCGTTGAGCTCGATCGTATCGCTCTCCTCTTCGGAGAATCGTCGCTCCACTCGACGAGGAGGAAGAAGAGGCGAGTCGACCTCTCCTCTTCGGCACAGTAGAAAACGAGGTTTTCCGCCGCCATCACCGCCGTCTTCAGACTCTGAATCGGAATCATTGCCACCACCACCACCAACACCATCATCATCTTCATCAACAACAGCATCACCCTCCTCTTCGTCACTCCTGTCATCATCACCGCCTTCTTTCTCACCACCACAACCACAACAGCTATCATCTCCGCCCTGGTGCTGCACCTGTCTGGAGGTGGGCGCCGAGCGGTGCAACCTCCGGAGCGCCTGGTCAGCCTACGCCCGCCCCGGCGAGGAGCACTTCAGCCACTGGCTGCAGTCGAAGCACATGAGCCCGCTGACGCCCGACGACCTCTTCCCCGTCTACCTGCTGATGAAGCTGAAGCGGACAGAGGCGGCCACCGTCCTCGCCGAGATGTTCTTCGGCTGGCCGCCCTCGCCCCGGTGGGCCACTGCTGAGAGCGGCCACCTGGAGCCGCTGCTCGCCTTCTGTCGCCACCAAGGCGTTCCCTGGGAGAAACCACCGGAAACAGATTTGCCCACCAGCACCACCTTCTCCCTGGACCCGGCGGAAACCTACCGGCAGTTGGTGGTGGAGCACTTCAAGCTGCTGGTCGGCGACTACCTCCTGCGCCACTACTTCTACTACTACAACGCCCGACCTCGCCTGGGCGTCCTCGAGCTCGTTCGCCTGCTGAACTCCATGTACGGCGACCTGCTGGCGCTGAACGGCCTCCAGTCCGCGGAGTCTCAGAAGTTTCAGTTCTACTTTACCGCCGGCTGGCTGGAGGAGTTCACCCGCCGTCACCCTTGCTACCGCCGACTGGTGGTCTTTCCGCCCAGGTACCAGCCCCGGGCGTCTCTCGTCGAAACAGAGCAGACCTCCTGTACGGTGCTGGTTCACGCAAAGAAGCTAGCGCCCGTTGATCCCTCAGTCAGCTCGGACGACATTTGGCAGCACTGCTACATCTCGCAGCTCTTCTACGATCCCTTTGATGATGATGAAGGTGGTGGCTCATCTGAAGACGGCAACAGTGGTCTGTGTGACTGTGGCCAGTCAGTCTGCCCTGGCTGCTCTCCCGCCGACTGTCTGAAGTGCGGCGGTCGGAAGTGTGGCGCCTTCATCTGCCGTACAGTGAGCACCTTCTTTGAGGGCGACCTCCTCACACGGCATGTCCCTCAGTTCTACCACTGGCGACGGCAGCAGCAGCAGCAGCAGCAGCAGTGACTTTAAAGTGATGATCATCACCTCAGTTCTCAAATGAGCTTCAAGTGTTTTCAGCAAATAAATTCTTCTTTATTCATTGGGGAAAAAATCGCTACTCATCTATCATCAGGAACTTTAACTAAAAAAGGTAGGTGCACTTTTTTCTTCTTCTTCTTTTCTGTAAGATCACTTCATCCACGCCGGCCTCTCGGCGCTCTTCGTCAGCTCAATCCGGTCGATCACCCGGCCGCCCTTGTCCGTCGACGTCTGCTCGATGGCCATCTTCAGCCGCCCGAGAAATTTCAGGCGCGTATAGCCAAAATCGTAGTAGTGCTCTGCGGTCCACTTTTGAAAGCGGAAGAGCGGGTGCAGGGGCGGGTGAAACTCCCGATTGCCGGCGCTGCCGCTGGTGATGTGGACGATGCCCTTTGGGTTGTCGTAGGGGCTTTCCTCGTGCTTGGCGCGCATCTCGTGCAGGTACATTGGGTAGTTTCGACTGGGGTGAAAAAGGGTTAACTTTTTGAGTTTAGGGTTTTCAAGTTTTCGAGTTCCACTTACACGTAAAAGTGCTCATGACCGGAGATGGTCAGGTCGACGCCGTGCCGGTAGAAGAGGTCCTCCAGGCCGTACTTGAGCGGCGCCCAGCGACTGGTGCCCGGCCAGCGGACGCCCTGGCGAATCTTTGGTCGATCCAGGCTCAGCTGGTTGCAGGTGTGGTCGAGGACGTTGAAGCAGTACAGTGGCTTGTGGTAGAGGGCGATGATCCAGGGGCGCTGGGCGCGATTGGCGTTGGCCCGCGCCAGGTCTTGTCGAGCCACTCGTACTGGCGGGCAATCTGCTCCCAGCCGTAGCTGGTGTAGTAGTAGTACTCGGTGGAGAGGAGGACGATGTGGGCGGGGCCGATGTCCATCGAGTGGAAGTGGTTGTTGAGGCGGGAGAGGAGCGGGGAGGCGTGGGCCGGCTGGTGGCGGTCGCCGAGCATGCTGAAGCGGGAGTCGTAGTGGCTGAAGTTGTCGTGTCTGGGAGAAGGGGGGGTGGTTTTATTTTAGTTTTCTAAATCTCGAATTTTCCTATCTCTTTTACCGTTCATGATTTCCCGGGCAGGTGATGTAGGGCACCCGGGCCGCTACCCGTTCAATGCTGTTCATGAAGTCGTTGCCCTGACGGCCGCCCCGCTGGTAGAGGTCGTAGGCGAAGTCGCCGACGTGGAAGATGGCGCTGTAGAGGTCCCGGTCGCGGACCTCCTTCGCCAGGTACGGCAGCGACTCGTCCCGTTGGTAGCCGAGGTCGCCGTACAGCGCCAGCGTGGGCATCCAGCTGGGGCTGTCAGAGAGGCTGCGGAAGGTGAACACCGCCGACCAGAGGCTGCCGTTGGAGCCGACGCGGTAGTCTTTCGAAAGGTTGGGGTGGTTTTTAGTTTTTTTTGTCTAAAATGTGTTCCTGAATTTTATGATTACTCACAGTACTTAGTTAGCGGCGTCAGGCCGGTGAGCAGTGCCCGGTACGTGTACAGCGATATCTTCCCGTACAGGCTGACCTCTGCTTTTGAACTCTGGTTCAGGCGTTTCTCCTCCAGGCCGTACAGTACGTAGGCGTCGTCCTTCAGCGGCCACAAGGTCGACCAGGTGACGAGCATCTCGGTTTCGTTGGCTAAGGGGGAAAATGTTAATTTTACGTCGATTGTTCTTCTTTTTCTTGTTGCTTACTTCCCAACGCCAGGTGCACCTGTTGGTGAGTGCCCACTGCGTTGATTGCACTGAAGTGCTGAATCAGTAGAATAGCTAACGCAAAAACAGCTATTAAAAGCTGCTTTTGAAGTTTAGTTGTGGTCATGGTTGGTCGATTTGTAGCACAACACTTTCACTATTTTTTTGCTGGAAATACAGGCAGAAACCACCAGAGGTGCACACAGCATGCTCACAGTCATCAAAGTAGACTGGTAAAGCTAGCAACTGAAATTGGTGTAGAGTACAGCACTTCATCAGCAGCAATGTCGGTCAACAGGAAACGACCACTGTTGCTGGGGTAATACCCCCCAACCAGCAACAGTTCAAAAGTACTCTCCGTTTTGCATTTGTGGGATAAACTTTTGGGTTTACTTGAATTTGATAGTAGTTAAAAAACAGAAACTAGGTCAACGGTATATAGCAAAGAGAAAGTGTACAGCAAATCAGTCCAATAAAAAGTGTGTTTAAGTGAGCTGTCCTGGTGCACTATTCATGTAATTGGTATCACAGGATTGGTCATTGTGTGCTTTGCTTTTTTGACATCTCGTCGTCATCGTTTTCGCCACCAGTTACTGTTCACTTCGTTCGCCTCAAAGTCCCACTCTGGCCGGTCGACACTCTTGCTGATCTGCTGACTGTCCACCACTGTTCCATTCTGGTCGACGCTCACCTGCTCCACGACAATCGTCAGCCGGTCGAGCACCCTCAGGCGAGTGTACCCGTAGTCGTAGTAGCACTTGGCGACCATCTCCGAGTGTTTTGCCAGCGGATTGATCAGCGGATGCAGTTCGCGGTTACCGGCACTGCCTGAGGTGATGTGAATGGGGCCGCCTGGGTCGTTGTAGTGGTTCACCGGGGCTGAGGTGGTTGTGGGGCCTTGGGTAGTGGTAGGGGTAGTTGTTGGGGATAAAGTAGTGGTGGTGGTGGGAGCTAAAGTCGTAGTGGTAGGTTCGGTTGTTGTGGGTTCGGTTGTAGTGATAAAATCGGTAGTGGTGGTAGAGGTAAAGTCGGTTGTTGTGGTTGTTGAATCGGTGGAGGTGATGGTGGTGGTAAAATCGGTGAATGGGTCAAATGTGATTGAAGGGTCTGTGGTTGTTGTAGGGTCAGTGGTGATGGTGATTGAATTGTCAGTTGTTGAGGTTGTAAAAGAAGGCTCAGTGGTGGTGGATGTCATCAGGTGCTAAAGTGGTTGTGGTAGTTACCTTCTCCTCCTTCTCCTTGGGCAGCATCACATCGTGGTCGTAGACGGGCAGAAAGCGGGCGACAAAGTGCTCGTGGCCGTAGACCTGCAGGTCGACGGAGGCGTTGAAGAAGAGCTCCTCCAGGCCGAACTCCAGGCCGCGGCTGTCGTCGCCGTACATGCGCACTCCGGTGCGCAGGCGGGCCCGCTCCAGGGTGATTCGATTGCAGCTGAGGTCGCCGGTCAGCTTGAGGCAGTAGAGGGGGCGGTGGCCGAGGACGATGATCCACGGGCGTTTTTGGCGGTTTCGGTTTGCCTTCTCCAGGTCCGCCCTCAGCCACTCGTACTGAGCTCTGATCTGCGTCCAGCCGTACTCAGTGTAGTAGTAGAACTCGGTGTTGAAGAGCACTATGTGGTAGGGGCCGATGTCCACCGAGTGGTAGTGATTGTTGATGCGGGTGGCTAGCGGAGGGTTGGGCGGTTTCGGTTTGGGCGACTGTGGAGATCGACTCATTCGAGCTGATCTTTGAGGCTCAACCTTGGCAGGTGGGAAGTCGTCGAATCGGTCGCCCAGCATTGAGAAGCGAGCATCGTAGTGGGAGAAGTTCCAGGGCTTTCGCTCGTGATTGCCCGGACAGGTCATGTAGGGCACCCGCGAGGCGACCTTCTCCATCTGGCGCATGAAGGCGTTTCCCTGTTCGCCGTCCCGTTCGTACAGGTCGTAGCCTGAAAAAGAGAGGTTTTTGTTTGAATTTGTTTGGATCAGAGTGTAACAAAGGCTGTTTTTCATTCGCTTACCAATGTCGCCAATGTGAAAGATGACGTCCACCTGGCCGGCGCTGACGTCCGCCTCGAGGTACGGCAGCGAGGCGGCATTCTGATAGCCAAGGTCGCCGAAGATGGCGATCTTTGGCCTCCAGGCGGGGTCGTCGCTCAGCGAGCGGAAGCTAAGTACCGAGGACCAGGAGGCGCTGCGGAAGGAGCCCACTTTGTAGTCTGTATTGAATGAAGAAAAAGGGGTTTAGAAAGATTTTTTGTACAGCACGGTCGTACAGTAGATGGTGAGGGCTTGAGGTTGGTCAGCAGGGCGCGGTACGTGTAGAGGCCAATCTTGGCGAAGTGGGCCACCTCGGCGGCTGCCCGCCCGATCAGCTGGTGCCGGGAGGTGCCGAACTTGACCAGCGGCTCGCGAACTGCCCACTTTAGACTGTGCCAGGTGATGAGCATTTCAGTGGCGTTGGCTGACAGGAGCAAAAAAGAGAGTTAATTATTTTTAATTTCATTTCATTTCTCAAGCCCACTTACCGCCCATTGACAGGTGCACCTGCTCCTGTACAATGTATCCAAACGCCGGGATCGTGGTAATGTGCAGCAGCAGCAGCAGCAGCAACAGCAAAGGCACTCTTTTCAGGCTGATCATCACTTTTACTTTTTTTTGCTTGCTCAGAGATGGTAATTAATTTAGCACTTTAGCAGTTAGTAGTCAGCAATAGCAACAACTTTATTGTGATGGTCAGTGCCAGCACACACACACAGTTTGCGATGACAATTGGTGGACAATGGCGGTGGTGCTGGCCACCCACGGCTACCTCCGGAGGACAGTGCAGTGTCACACTGCGTGCACACTGTCGAGATAAGGACGTGACTGTAAAATGAGCAGAAAAAAGTTTTTTTCGTCGGCAAACAGTAGTAGTCGTTGGCTGACACTGATATGGTAGTAGTTTTTATTTTAACTAGCTGATGATAGGAACGGGGAAGCAAAAATTCTCTTGCTTGCACTTGATCGGGAGAGAAACTGTCAATGTTTATTTGCGCATTTTGTTGTCAATGACATTGAGAAGACTGCTGACTGCTGCTGCTGCTGCTGCTGCGCAAAAGAACTACCTCGATCATCAGCATCAGTTATATTAAAGTTAAAGTTTTGAAGTGAGGAAGAAGACGACGACACTGTCACCACATTCAAACTAACTGCGTGATTGAAAGCATTCAGCAGTGTGTTCAGAGACAGTGATTCAGAAACAATGACGGCTGATGAATGCTTCATCAAAAAACAGAGAGAGAAAGAGGCTCACTAATTGCCAAATGAGAGAGAGAGAGAGAGAATTAGCAGTAGACATTGTCACCACACGAAAGATGCCAATTACAATTACACTGCTTGAATGTTTATTTAAGCGGCGGAGCAGCGACACTCGAATCAATGGCGGGGTAGCAACAGCGGCTGATTAATCAGAAAAGAAAAGCAGGGATTTGAGCGCTGTTACGCAGAAGTAGCAGCAGCAGTGCAAATATTATGTCACCAGATGCAGAGGTATATCAATTAAATTAGTTGAACGGAATTTGCAGGAATTAAAATTCTTGATGATTTGTGAGCACTAATTAGCCCAAAACTCTCTACAGCAGGCTAAACTTGAAGGCAAAGGCGTACTTTGCCTTCATCAGCGGACTCCACTGCGGAAAGTGGACCACCGTTCCACCTTAGGCCCTTCTCCGTGATCACCTTCTTCTCAGCGGAGGAAGCTGAGCCGAGCATGTGAACAGAGGCCACCTCCTCCGGTTTGATGCACCCAAACTCGAGCTTCCCCGAGTCGGGCCAGCTGAGGGCGATGCCGTACACTGTGGTAGTCTTGTTGCCTTCTTTTTGTTCGGTGTACCAGACGCCCTTGGAGACGGTGTCATTCTGACAGCGCGCAAAGGGCGTCGAGTAGTAGATGGCCTCGCCGTTGACCGCCAGCCAGTCGCCTAGCTGGAGGAGGCGCTCCTCAAAGACCGGCACATGCGGCCGTCTCTGGTCGGGCCCACATTGACCAGCAGGTTTCCGCCGCAGCTGACCGTGCTGACCAGCTCCTCGAGCAGCCCCTCGATGGTCATGTACTCGGCCAGGGTGGCCTCCCGCGGAAGCCCCAGCTCTGGGTGTCCAGCGTCATGGCGTTTCCCACTTGTGCGCCTGCAGGACGCCCGGGTTGAAGCGGTCGGGGCCGACGAAGAAGCCGCCGTGCTTCTGGCTGGTCCCGCTTCCCCACCGGTCATTGGTCACGATCTTTCCTAACCGGGGAGTCATTGTACAGCCAGGCGAGAAAGTCGGTGCTGTTCCAGTAGGCGTCCGGCGCCTCGCCGTCGCCGTCAGACCAGAGGACATCAGGCTGGTAGGCGCTCACCAGCTCCTCCAGCTCGGGGCGGATCTTCAGCCGGACAAACTGGTCGGTGCTCCAGTTGGCGGCCTTCTCCGCCTTGTACAGCGGGTGGAACCACTCCATCATCGAGTGGTAGGCGCCGAAGCGGAGGCCGGCGCTCGACCGCCGCCGCCACCTCGCCCACAATGTCCCGCTTCGGGCCGACGTCCATGGCGTTCCAGTTGGCGGAGAAGGCGGACGGCCAGAGGGTGAAGCCCTCGTGGTGCTTGGTGGTCAGCACGACGTACCGGGCGCCGGAGCGCCGGAACAGTTCCGCCCAGGCGGTGGCGTTGAAGAACTCGGCGGTCAGTTGGGGGCCAAAGTCGGCGTAGGTGAAGCCGGGCGGGTAGTTCCGGCGCATGAACTCCACGATGCGCTTCTCCTTCTCTACCAGCCACCAGTACCAGAACCATTCGTCTGTTTGGAAATTGAAAATAGTTAGTTGAAGTTTGGTGTTTCGAGTATTGGAACACTATTTACCGACATAGGAGGGCACCGAGAAGACGCCAAAGTGAATGAAGATGCCCACCTTTGCCTGGTCGTACCAGGCGGGCAGTGGCCGGGCGTCAATGGACTTCCAGTTGGGCTCATAACGTTTTGCTGCTGCTGCTGCTGCTGCTGATGATGATGATGATGATGCTTGGTTTGTACCGATGAAAGTCAGCAGAAGGAAAGCGGCTGTTCCGCAAATCAGGAAAGCTCTGTTTCCCATTTGATGAAATGGCTGCATCTTCGAAAACCACCAGAGTTGCCAAATCTAGTACTTTGACAAAAGACAACTGAGTGTCACTCTTCTTATATGTTAGTACCGCCAATCGTATGTGTTGACACTTGCTCACTCAGAGTAAGTTGCTGTGTTTTGTAATCGTATCAGCTTTTTGATAGAGGAGATGCTCGATTTAGGAAGGTGATAAGATGTGGCAGCTGTTGATTGGGGAAAAATTCAACAAGTGATTGATTTTAAACAGTGCACCGGTGTGCATCCTTTTATATTTTACCAATTATATAATTTGCTTGTGTTGATAATCACTGATCATCATTGATGATAGCAAGTAGATTTGTTGATGGGAGCAACTGATAGAGATGCCAGGGTGCATGCCAAAACAACAACAACAACTTTGCTGTTGCTGAGAAGCGTAAACTAGATGTCTTTTTGGTATTGTAAAAAGGCTCAAACATTTTTAGAATAACTAAAATCTCAAGAGATAAGGATGCCCTGAACATTTTTTTGTTGAACATTTGCCTAGGAAATCCTCATTTCTCAATTTTATTTTTTTCAAAGTTAAAAAGCTATCGATAGCGTCAAAGTATCGAAGAACAATCGAAACAATCAAAACAAAGTGGCATCCTTGATATCAACAAAACAAATTGAAGCGTCACATTAAAATGACGCTCGTTTTGGCACAGTGATGATCCTCCACGATCTGCAACTTCAGCCATTTCTCTGGTGACCCACTGATCAAGCAACTCTATGACAACTCGAACTACCCTCAGCAGCTACCAACTGAACGCGATTGAGGCGACCTTGAAGCATCTGCCCTGTTTTGGAGTTGCTGAGTTGGAAGGTGGTGGTGGTGAAGACACAGACTTCCATCGGTTCTACTTTCCATTTGCTGCTGTTGCTGCTGGCGATGCTGACCAAGTTTTCCTGCTTCCTTCTGCTGTTCACCTTCATCTTCCTCCTCATCTCTTACCTCTTTGAACTGATCCTCGAACTATGGCTGCACCAGCAGAGCTCCAGCTCCACCTCCAAGACAAGCTCCACTGTGCTCACAGCAACATCAGCGAGCCCTTCGACTTTGGCGTCGACCAGCTAAAGCTGATTCTAGGCTTTCGTGGCATCTACTACCTCCAGCAGCAGCTCTCTGAGAAGAGCCTCAATGTCCAGCAGAGGAAGGAGAAGCTGGCCGAGCTGGTGGCCACCAGCGGGCAGATCAATCACGAGGAACTGCTTCAGCTGAGGATGGAGAGCTCCACTTCTAAAACTGATGAAAGTCGCCCGTCGCCAACAGCTGCTGCTGCTGCTGGTCGATCAGGTTCGCTGAAGGTGTTTGCCTCTGCAAAACTGATGGAAGAGGAGATTGACGACAGCCACATCTGGCTACTGTACATCAGCCAAATTGGCGACGAAACTGAACAGGAGGTGGTGGTGCTGCCAAACGTCTGGTCAACGCTAGTTCGACAGTTTGGCAAGTTTGACCTTCGATTTGCGCGATTCGACTGCAAGGCCGATCCACTGTACTGCCATCGAAGGGGGTGGCATCGCTCGCCACGGCTAATGCTTGTCTTTCCGAGGTCTCGCAACGAAGTGGGAAGGCGAATTTACAACTATCCGCTTGGTAAGTTGATCGCTATTAATATAATCGTGAAATACTAAATCTCCTTATCATAACCAGAATCGCAAACGCACTCCACCGATGTCATCCTCTGGCTACAGGCGCAGCTCTCCAGTCAGCTCTCCTCCATCGACGACATCGACGCTATGCTTGAACGAGGTGCTCGCCAAGTGACTGATGATGATAATAACTCTCACAGCAAACTCCATCCTCAACGTGGTGGTGGTGGTGGTGGTGGTCTAGTCAACGTGGTGGCGATCATGGGCGAGCAGTTCCGCCATTCGCCGCCGCTGTCACTCTCCCTGCTGGCGCTTCGATTTCGCGACCGGGTCGCCTTTGGCGTCCACTTTGCCAAGTCACCTGACTCGCTGGCGAGGCTGCACGCCCAGCTCGGCACCCGGCTCGCCCCGCACCTGCCCATCTACCTGGTGGTGATGCACAATAGCGGTCAGCTGGTGGTCTACAACGCCGACCAGCCCGGGCCGCTCTCCTACGCCGCCATGGACGCCTACCTGCGCGGCCTGACGCCGGAGAGCAACGACCTCTGTCTGGTGCTCTTCGCCCTCGCCAACCTCTACCTCGGACTGAACTTTTTCTGGACGCGGTGCATGACCGCCCGGCGACACCTCGCCCTTTGCGCCCTCACCGCCGTGGAGGTGAATCTGCTGCTGCTGCTGAGCATCACCGCCGTTTTCTGGCCACTAGTGGGCGGCGGTGGTCTGGCAGCGAACTACCTTCTCTTGTTTGTTCCCGAAAAATGGCCACTTCTCTTTGAGCAGTCCCTTAGTCTGGCTCATGGCTCGCTCTGGTCTTCGGCGTTTGCCTTTCACTTTCGAGCGCAGCTGCTGTCGCCATACTCTACCGAGCGGTTCTTTGTCGCCTTTATTCTTTCCGGTGCTGTTTTGGGTAAGTGACTGCCTTTGTTGTTAGTCTGTTTTGTAACCTTGCTGTTTGTAAATTGCAGTAACACTGAGGCGATGTACACCGCTGTTTCAGCAGCGCCTCTTTGGACTCAGCAGCAGCAGCAGCAGCAGCTACGACGACGAGCTTATCATCAAGGGCGTCTTCTACTGGGCCTCCGTCATTGGCTGCTTTGTCGGGTTTCTGCTCTTTCGAAAGCACTCTCGGCGGACGACGGCTCGTCGGCGACATCACCTCCACCACCACCACCACCACCTCCCTAGTGGTGACTTTCACGACCGAACGGAGCAGCTTCGAGCTTTAGGGGCTGCTCAGCTAAATAATGGTGATGGCAGGCCACTGGCTGCCAACACTGAAGAGTGGCCAAACTCTGAGGATGAGGATGATGAGCTTGAATTTGAGGAAGAGCACATTGACCTGGACAGCGACCTGGACCGCCTGCTGCTGGAGAGCATGTTCTCCGGCATGGCGGGCAACCTGTGGCTGCAGCCGGAGCTCATCTCCACCGACTACATTCACCAGCTGCCCGTATGGTCGCAGGTGGTGACAGAGGACCAGGAAGAGGAGGGTGAACAACACTCCCAAACTGCAGTTGAAGAGTCAGCTTTTTCATCATCCTCATCTTCTCCATCTTCGACCGACGTTTCCGACACTGAGGAGTCCTCAGTCCGGCGAGACAGTTTGACAGTGCCGCCGCCTAAGCAGCGTTTTGCAGCAGCAGCTCCTGGTTCAAGCAACAGCTCCAAGGCAGTGCTTGCAAAACCACAGCTCAGCTACACTGATGCTGAACAGGTGTCGAGTTGCTGTTCGAAAAAGTCGCCTCTAAACACTAAAGAGGCTCCGCAGTCGAGCTGCTGCGAAAAGTTGGCTGACTGTGGTAGCAGCAGTGGCAGCAGCAAAGAGTCGCAAAAGACTGGCCAGCAAATTAGCTCTCAGCTGAGGTATGTTCACGTCTTGTCGACTGTGACCGCTAAACTAAACATTTCCTCCTCCTCTCTTACAGCAGAGCTAAGCTAGAGGAGAGGAAGCTTCGAAAGATTATTCGAATTCGGAGGAAACGTGGTAAAAGAAGTTCTGCTGCAGCTGCTTCTGTTTCTGCTTCTACTGCCGAGGCTATTGTCTCTTCAACCGATGTTCAGGAGCAGCAGCAGGAAAAGCCAGACTTTGGCCAGCTGTCTCGGCCCGAGTGGATGCTCGACTTCAACGACTGCACCATCTGCCTGGAGGCGTACCGGGGCGCCCAGGCGATCATCGGCCTCGCCTGTGGCCACAACTACCACCGGGACTGTCTGACGCAGTGGCTGGTACGGGGCAACCACTGCTGTCCCATCTGCCGGTGGCCCTCCTACCGGCTGAAGCACCCAAGGCAGCAGCAGCAGGCGGGGGCGTCTGGGCGCCGGTGCTGTTAGCAGCCGTGGGGTCACTACTACTACCGTGTGATACCAGTTGTTCTTGTTCTTGTTGTGTTGTTCAATTCTACTCTAATTTATTATATTCGGACAGTATAAAGGCTAAAGGGGAGTGCATTTTTTTTGCTGCAAAGGATTTCAACATTCAAAAAGTTGCTGATGATGGTGATGATAACTTTGTTGACTAAATAAAGGGCACTTCTTCGGCACCAAAGGAGGCGCTCTCAGGGAGTCAACTGATGAGTGGCACTCGGTGAGTGGTGCGTGGTGGTGGTGGCGGCGTGCTGGTGATGACAGTGCTGAGGGCGCCCGCTTTCCCTTTCAGCTGTACAGTGAGCAGTGTCAGTCCACTGGCAGACACCGACCAGAGCAGACGTCGTCCTCAGTCGTCGTCCCGTCTCTGATCGCTGTCTGCCAGTGGACTGGCGCTGCTCTGGAAACATCGGCCAGACACTTGGCCCGCTTCAAGACTGCTCTCCTTGGCAATGGCTTCCACCTCGCCAGCGCCCGTCTCCTCGATCATCATCATCTCTTCTCCTCTCTCATCATCTGGCCATCCTCGGCGACTTCTTCAGATAAGTATTTCTGTTGTTGTGTTTCAGTTCTCGATTCTTTGTGTAACCTTTTTGTTTTTCTTTGCAGATTTCTCTGGCGCTCTCAAACAGTGCCCATCATCACCGCCATCAACTGCCTACCGACAAGAGGACGACTGCCTGGCGGAGCGACGGACTTTGAGGATGGCTTAGAAGATGGACGACAGCGCAAGTCGAGGATGACATCACCGAAGCAACATCATCATCACCTTCATCACCATCTTCTCCCTGTCTGGCGGAGCGACGGACTTCGAGAATGGCCGCATGGATGGACGACAACGAGCAAGTCGAGGATGGCATCGCCGCCGAAGCTTCATCATCATCATCATCATCCGACATTGGACCGACCAATACCTTCATTTGATTGCATTGATCATGGCCACCACCATTGAGACCTACGGTCCTCGAGGTAAGTCTCTTGTGTGTGTATGCGTTTACCTTTCCCTAAATGGCAGTGATTGCTCAATGCGCGCCCCCTCACTCAATGTAAGCAAGACATTGGCATGGAAAACAGTTCCAATGAATCAACAGTCTCTCTGTCCCTCTTTGTCTTCTCACACTTTAGCTGATAGCTGACGGCAGCAGTCTTGGCCGTAGCTTATCAACCAACAGCTGCGGCGGCGGCGCAGCAGCAGCTTTTTCTAGCACACACTAGTAACAGCATTGGTACAGTCAGGTGCAACTCTGAGGTCTAACCAAGCGACCGATCACTGGCTGGTGAGTGTGTAAGTGTGGCAGTTGTCAGCATGGGCGGTGGCAACGCTGTCAGCGCGCCGTAGTCGTCGTCGCCGCCGCTCTCATTGTCAGTTGTCTTCCAGCAGCCTGCTGCCAAGCCCGAAATCGAGCATGGCCATCATCTTCATCTCTCATTTCTGACTTTTAACGTCTCACATTTCTCCTTCTCCCCTCTACCTCTCCAGTGCAAGCCCACTTCATCGACCCGTCTGAGGACAGCGAAGAGAGCCTGCACTCCTTTCAGGGGAAGTCAGCGAGGCGGGCCAGGACCTGGACTACGAACCGGGCCTCGAGTTTGACGACACCGAACTGGCGAAGGCGGCCATTGGGCCGGCACCTGGCGAAGGCTGCCGGCACACCTCTCTCCAACTTCAAAACTCTTCTAATCACTCTAGTCATCACCTCAACAGCTTTATCTCACACTTTTACCTTGGTAGCTCATCTTCATCTGGAGCGGATCCACATTCCGCCGTCGGTTTTTGAGTGAGTCTGATTTTGGTGTTTTGTTGTCAACTGATCTAATGTTTTGGTATTTTGCACAGGCACGACAAGAAGCAACTTTGACCGAAGCTGACCCTCTGGTTCATCTCTTCTAATGTCGGCAACTCTTTTGCGGCATCACCATCAGCCAACTCTCAGGGCACTCTGAGTCGGTCTGCGTCGTTTTACCCGAGCACTCAGCAGCTTCGAGTGTCGCTTGACTTGTAAGTACTTGGTTTGCCCAAGTTGATTCGGGATTCTAACTGCTTGAACTATTTTCTAGTCTGGCGGAGCAAAACTCGGGCGATCCGATTCCGCTGATTGTTTGGCAGGTGTGGACTACCTGCAAGGATCGGACTGCTGTCTGGACACGGAGGGTATCGGTCGGGAGGTTCTTCTACTGCGCAACGACAGGAGAAGACTAATGTTGCGATGACACTGGACGTTTGCCGGAGGCTAACTATCAACTGCCGAAGTATATTGTGACTTTTCTGGTACGCGTTATGGACCACTCGGAATTTAACAAGATGAGTGCGTCTAATTTGGCTATTTTGTTTGCACCAAACCTGCTGTGGTCAAGAAGAGTCAACGAACAACAGGCTTGCAGTTCACTGGACGCTATTACGGCGATCAATCATTTTACCGAGTACATTCTTCGCAACTATGATCAGATTTTTGACCGTTGATTACTGTTTATTTAAGTTATTGTTTGAACTGTTTTACCTTTATTGCGTTGTAATTGGATTATCGGTAGTAGATGCATGCAAATTTTTTAAATCAGCGAGGTGAAAATATTTAAAGATGGAAAGAGTTTCAACAAGGCGAGCGAAGCGAGCCTTGTTGAAACTCTTTCCATTTCTTTAAATCGTTTTTCATTTCTCGCTGATTTAAAAAATTTGCTGGATTCTTAATGCGCGGGCGCGAAGCGCCCGCGCGGCCGGCGCGCAGCGCCGGCGAGGTTGTGTGGGGGAGGGGAGGGGTGTCTTCCTTGAAATCGCCGGAGGCGATTTCAAGTGACGGCCGCGAAGCGGCCGTCATACTATAATTCCTCAAAAATGTCAACCGCCGCGCAGCGGCGGTTGACATTTTTGAGGACCAGACTAGATTTTTGCCCGGGCCCGAAGGGCCCGGGCTGGATTTTTAAATGCGCGGCGCGAAGCGCCGCGCCAGATTCTTAAAAACAGATTAAAAAACAACAAGAATAAAAGTACACAAGAATATAAAAAGAAAGAATTTTTATTAAGGAATAGGAGGAGGGGGGAGGGGGGGGGGCGCCGCGCGCAGCGCGGCGTAATCCGCGAGCGAAGCGAGCGGCAAATTTTTTTAGTACATATTTTCGCCACCAGATGGCGCCACCGTCGCTGCGAGCGGCCAAAAAAAAAAGCCCTTTTTCCAGTCCCCCAAACCTACTTTCTGTTTCTTATAAGTACCCTAGGGGTTCAGGGTTCTTAAAAAAAACAGAAAGCAGGTTTCTGGCGGGGGACCAGAAAAAGGGCAAAGAAAAAGAAAGCACACGATTTGTTTTCAGTAGCCTTCGTGCTCGGCTCGGAGGTTGCATGATTTTTTCTGTAGGGATGCCTCCCTCGACGTGGCTTTTAGTTTTACGTGGGTGTTCCCAACCCACAAAGAGGAGATAGAAAGAAAGAGAGGAAATAGAGGAGGAGGAGAGTCCAGGAGGAAGAGAGGCCAGGTGAGGAAGGGGTCCAGAGGAGGAGGAGAGGAGGCGGCAGGAGGAGGAGAGAGTCCAGGAGGAGGAGGCCAGGAGGAGGAGGAGAGCCAGGAGGAGGAAGAGAGCCAGGAGGAGGAGGAAGAGAGCCAGGGGTCCAGGGGTCCAGGGAAGAGAAACTGAAAGGGGAAAAAAATTAAACACAAAGAAAAACAAAGTTCTAATAAAAAAACACTTATCTGATGATGATGATCCTAGTGAGGGAGGTCCAGGCGAGATCCAACGGCAAAGTACTAAAATGAAAAAGGAAAGAGAGAAAAAGAATTAGTAAACAAATCTAAAAGTTAACAACAACAAAACTTACCAGTGGAAAGAGCCTCCGGCCGACCGGTGAGAAGAGTGGAGCTGAGATGAGATGAGGCCAGGCGAAGTGAGGTAAAGATGTCCAGAGAGAAGAGACCAGGGCAGATGAGGCATGAAAGGGGAGAAGAAAAAGATGGGTTAGAAAAGGGAAAATAGCAACAACAAAGCAAACAAACCTTTTAGTAGGGGGCCAGGTGGACGCCAAAGTTGAAGACCTGGAAAAAGAAAGAGAATACACTATTAGTAAACAAAGCGAAAAGTAGACAAGAAAAACTTACCAAGAGAAGCCAGGGAAAAGCTTTCCCAGTCCTTGGGTGGCTTCCAGTGGTGGTGGCCAGCTGCAGAAAAAGTTAGGTTAGTAAATAAGAAAACAAAAACAACAACAAGGCAAACTTACCCAGATCAGGCCATCCGAGGCCGGTGCCGATGGTGAAGAGGGCTGCGGGCCGCTGAAGATGAGAAAGAAGGAAAGGCGAGATCAGATGAGATGAGTTGATGAAATGAATCCAGGAGAAAAGACCAGAGGAGAAGAGGAAGGCCAAGCAATAGAAGGGGAGAAAGAAAAAGATGAGTTAGTAAAATAAAGATACAACAACAAAACAAACTTACCCAAAGAAGGCCATCCGAGGCGATGCTGATGGTGGAGAGAGCCTCCGGCCGCTGAAGATGAGATGAAATGAGATGAAGAGAAGGGGAAGTGAAGGCGAGGCGAGGCGAGGCGAGTTGATGCGATGAAGCCAGGCGAATCGAGGTGAAGGTGACCAGAGGAGAAGAAGAGTCCAAGGCAGAAGAGGAAGGCCAGGCAATGGAAGGAGAGAAGGAAAAAGAATGGTTAGTAAAGTTAAAACAAAAAACAACAAAGAAAAACTTACCCATGGAGGGCCATCCAAGGGCGCTGATGGCGAAGAGAGCCTCCGGCGGCTGAAGACGAGAAAAGGGAAAGCTAGATGAGATGAGATGATGAAGCCAGGGTGAAGAAAGGGGAAAGTGAAGTCGAGGCGAAGCGAGTTGAGATGAGGCCAGGCAAGGTGAGGTAGATGATCAGGGCAGAAGAGGAATGCCAGGCAATAGAAAAGGAGAAAGAAAAAGTTAGGTTAGTTAAGTGAAAAAAAGACAACAACAAAACAAACTTACCCAAGGCGGGCCATCCGAGGCCGCTGATGGTGGAGAGAGCCTCCGGCCGCTGAAAATGAGATGAGACAGAAGACGAGATGAGACGAGATGAGACGAGATGAGACGAGATGAGACGAGATGAGACGAGATGAGAAGGGGAAGTGAAGGCAAAGCGAGGCGAGTTGAGTTGAGGCCAAGCGAGGTGAGGTAGATGACCAGAGGAGGAGAAGAGTCCAGGGTAGATGAAGAAGGCCAGGCAATGGAAGGAGGGAGGGAAAAAGAATGGTTAGTAAAGTTAAAACAAAAACAACAAAGAAAACTTACCCATAGCGGGCAACCCGCCAGGCCGCTGATGGTGAAAAGGGCCGCCGGCCAGCCGGACAGCCGGACGGAGCAGGGAGAGGGCGTCTGCCCAATCGGGCAGAGTGACGGGGTGGGGAGAGGGAAAGAGGGGAGAAAGGGAAGGGGGAGAAAAGGGAATGGGGAAGGGGAAGGGGGAAGGGGAGACAGTCTCCGGGCAGGGTAACGACCTGCTCGGAGACGGGGATGCTGCCGACTGAGGGCGAGCATCTGGCTTATATGGCAGACGGCCGAAGTCTCGGTCGACTCGTCGTCGTGGTGCCGCCGCCAGTGCCAGCTGACACATCAGGGCAAGTTCATCTGCCGGCGAAAAGAACAGAGAGAGAGAGAAAGAGGAGCAGGTGCAAGAGGTGCCGGTCAAAGAGCTGTGTCAGTGCCGGTGGCCTGGTCATCGGACACGCTCTCTTTCATCGGCAGTGCTTTCCTTGGTGATCAGCAGCAGGAACAGTAGTAGTCATCGATGACCTGCCTCCAGCCATCGTCTGCCAGTCAGGTGTGTGTGTGTGTGTGTGCCACTCACAACCAGTCGGTACGATGGTCGCTGCTGCTGTACACCACCACCATGTGCTGGTCATCACCAAGTGTGTCACTATGCTGCCAAGTTGAGTCACAAGCACCAGCGCCACTGCATGATCATCACCCTCACCACCTTGTTATCATCATCACCCCGTCATCGGTGATCTGATCTGAAGAGGGTGATCGAGAACGATCGAGAACAGCAGCAGCAGCAGCAGCAGCAACTGTTTTTGATGTTGTCATCGTCCTGGACCACCAGTGTTTTGGAACACACTAGCTGAAACGCATCTCCAATGGTGACATTTGTCAAGAGCAAAAAGAGTCATTGCAAAGTGAGAGATAGAGAAAAATCATTTTACTAGGAATAGGCTGATACGTAACAGTGGTGTGTGTGTGTGTGTGTGTTTGGAAAACAGAAGTTCACTAGAAGGTGTGTGACATCGAGACATTAAGGTGCTAAAACAAAAGATAAGTAATCGCTAGGTAGTGATAGTAAGTCGACAAAAGAAGATGTACAAAAGCAGTGGGTAATGAGGATGAGGATGATGAGGAGATGACGATGCTGCTTCGGTGGTGATGCCATCCTCGACTTGCTCGTTGTCGTCCATCCATGCGGCCATTCTCGAAGTCTATCCCTCCGCCAGGCAGTTGTCCTCAGATGTCCTCCAGTCGGTAGGCAGATGATGGTGATGATGGTGATGGCGATGGGCACTGTTTGCGAGCGCCAGAGAGATCTGAAAAGGAAAACAAAGGCAAAAGGGTTACACAAAGTATCGAGAACTGAACAACAACAACAACCAAAATACTTATCTGAAAAGAAGGCCAGCGACGAGAAGGAGAAGAGCTGATGATCGAGGAGACGGGCGCTGGCGAGGTGGAAGCCATTGCCAAGGAGAGCAGTCTTGAGGCGGGCCAATGTCTGGCCGATGTTTCCAGAGCAGAGCCAGTCTACTGGCAGACAGCGATCAGAGACGGCGACGTCTGCTCTGGTCGGTGTCTGCCAGTGGACTGACACTGCTCACTGTACAGCTGAAAGAGAAAGCCTCAAATGGGAAATGTGAGAAAACAGTAAATAATTTGTGAGCTCCTGTGACATTTGAAGAAGTGTTGTACCATTCATCTCCCATTCTATTCATCTCTCCTAGTCATTAGGCACGATCACCTATCATCATCAGCCTCACTTATCGAACAGTCGTTGTCGCCTCACTTTATCAGAGCACAACAAAAGGAGGCTACTGTCGCTGTTGTTATCAAACTAGAAGCGGGAAATTTCCAGCATCATTAGCACTGCTAATGGATGTGCTTGTTGTTTATCACACTAATGTTTGCGTGTTTGCTGGCACTACATCATCTCACCCCAAGCTAACGTCACTAGTTTTTGGCATGTCTTTCTCTTTAGCTTGTGAAGAAGAAGAAGAAGAAGAAGAAGAAGAAAGGAGCGATGGGAGCCTCTGCCATCGTTTGCACCTGATCTTAATCATCATCAGCAGCAGCATTTGTGCATAGTGTTTGTCAGTGTTGCAGTGCTATTGTGTGACCTTGTGCAGTAATGCAACTTATGCAGTGCTATAAAAGCAAGTGCTCTTCAGCTCGACGTGTCCTTCTCCCTCCTTTCTTTCACTGTTGACGAGTGTTTGCGACTGTACGGCCAAATTCTTCTCCTTCAACGACCATGTCACCCGCCTCCGTTCCAAAGGTACAACTGAACGACGGCACCTCGGTGCCCATCCTCGGCCTGGGCACCTACGAGGCGCCCAAGGGCGAGACGAAGCGGGTGTCGCGCTGGCCCTCAAGGCGGGCTACCGCCACCTCGACTGCGCCGACTTCTACGAGAACGAGGACGAGGTGGGCGAGGCGATCGAGGAGGCGATCGCCGGTGGCCTGCTCACCCGCGACCAGCTCTTCGTCACCACCAAGGTCTGGCCCAACTGGTACGCCCCGGGGCGGCCGACCACCAGCATCAAGCGGTCCCTCTCTCGGCTGCGCCTCGCCTACGTCGACCTGGCGCTGGTGCACTGGCCGACGCCGCTGAAGCAGGACGACAGCAACTTCTACCCGACGGACGAGAGCGGCCAGGCGCTCTTCGACTACAGCATCACCCTCCTCGACGTCTGGAAGGAGTTTGAGGCGATCAAGGCTGCAGGTAAACAACAACAAATCAGTGATTTAAAACTCCCGAAAAGCATTCTAACAAGTGTTCTTACGTCCTCTACGACCAGGTCTCGCCAAGTCGATCGGCGTTTCAAACTTCAACTCGGCGCAGATCCAGGACTGATCGACCACAGCGGCACGGTGCCCTCGATGAACCAGGTCGAGTCGCATCCCTTCCTCGGCCAGCAGAAGCTCCTGGCCTGGTGTCGCTCCAAGGGCATCGCCCTCACCGCCTACTCCCCGCTCGCCCGCACCGGCACCGCCGAGAAGAAGAACACCAGCTCGCCGCTGGAGAACGAGGTAGTTCGGGCGATTGCCAACGCCCACGCCGTCAGCCCCGCGCAGGTGTGCATTCGCTGGCAGGTGCAACGCGGCGTAATAGTGATCCCCAAGTCTGCTACTCCCGCTCGAATCGAAGCGAACTTTAACGTGTTCAGCTTTGCGCTGACCGAGGCGGAGATGGCCGCCATGGACGGCCTCAACGCCAACAGGCGCAACAACACCTGGAGCCAGTTTGGCATCAACAAGCACAAGGACTGGCCCTTTGCTATTGAGTTTTAGGTGGTGGAGAAAATTCTAGATCGAAGCAGTAGGAAGCGGGGCCACCAGGTGGCTGATGCTAGGCTGTTAGGTGGTAATTTCCTTTTTCTGTCAAAAGTGAATTTTAGTAGAAAAGTACAATGGTAAACTTTAGTAGAGGAGAAGTTGTTTGAGAATAAATACCAAAAAAAATCTAATAAGCAGCTTTTGGTTCTTATTAAAAGTATTTTAAATTCAAAAACGACCTTAAATGCTAATGAAGACCTGCACTGCAGAAAAACAAGAATAAGAAAAGCAGCAGACCAATTTCTTGACAGATGTGTCGAGGAAGTGCTGTGCTGTGCTCAAGTCGTCGTCTCAAGGTCTCTCAGTTCAGCACTCAGGTCCCTCTCTAGTACTGCTGCTGCTGCTGTTCTGTTTTATAATTGCCCACGATGCTCACCGGTAGTGCTGATGCCAACGAGCAGTGGCAGAAAAAAAGTTAGAGGAAGAGAGAGGAGACACGTCACATCTGCTCCCGTCTTCTGCCGCTCGTAAGTCACGATCCGCCAGTCACAACAACAACAACAACAACAACAACAACAACATCGCTTTCTCTCTGTGTCCCTCGGTCCCAATTAGAACGTTAGCGCAAATGCTCGTTGCAGGCCTGAATCGAAATTAATCAAAGCAAGCGCAGCCTGAAAACACAGTAGCACAGTGAGCACAGCTTTCCTTCCTCCGGCATCAGACTCGTTCTCTCTTAATTGGCCAGCAGTGTGTGCTCAAACGGTATATTCCACTCTGAGGGCCAAAGTCAACGACTGAAGGTAACTTTTTCAGGCCAGAAGAAGAAGAACGTGTGCACGATCGGTCAGCGAATGAAGAGGGACACACAGGCACACAGAGAGTTGCTGCTGTTGTGTAACTGCACTAATGCACCAAAAGCACCGTAACACACACACACACACGCACATGCTCTGGAAGTCCAGGTGCACATTTGAAAAAGTGTGTGTTGTGACCACTGAATGAGTTTCAGTGATGGAGCTGTGAGGCCTCCTCAGTCAGACAACTCAACTCAACTCACTACTAGGTCGAGATTGATGTGCTCTCACTTTGGCTTCGGCTGCTGCTGCTGCTACTGACCAAGAAGAATCAAAAGAAAGTGCACACCGGTGAACTTTGTGCTGCTGAAGCACTTTCAGCAGGAGGTATCAAGCTCGACGTGTGGCAAAATTCTGAGCTCTCTCAGCTGCTGCTGCTGCTGCTGCTGCCAAAACTGTCCGTCTCGCTGTCTCAGTGTTTAGGCTTCTGTGTTGGCAAGAAGAGAGAGAGAGAGAAAAAGACTTCAAACTGTTTTTCCTCAACAGAAGAAGAGGAATGTTCTGTGCAGTGTCCATTGACGGCTGCATCAGCAGCAGCAGCTTACAGCGGACAATCAATTAAGTCACTGTGATGATTTTATCTACCATTAGCACTCTGCTGCTGCTGCTGTTGAGGGAAAGGAAGAGAAGAGAAGAGTACAGGAGACAACTAGTAGTTCCTACAAATGATCAATCATAGTAGTAGTGTGCAAAGTAGTGCCAGACAGAAGGTAAAAAGTAAAAGAGTGGGAGAGAGGGGACAGTGCTGGCTTCCCACTGACATCCCAGTGCACTTTGAAAGTGATGCGGCGGCATCCTGTTGCTGTCATTGCTGTTGCTGATGCTGCTGCTGCTGCCATCGACAACAGAAGCATCATCGTAGGATGCATTTTTTTGTTCCAAACACACACACACACACTAGGTAGCGAGAAATGGTAAGTTAGTAAGTAGGGGAAAGCTACTGCTGCTTTTGCTGTCATAATCGGCGCATCACGTCGAGCAGCAGCAGCAGCAGCCACTTCTACGGAGTTTAGTAGTCCGATCATCGATAATCTGCATGCAAATCAGCAGCAGCAGCAGCAGCCGACCCGACAGCTCAGTTGACTTTCTCTCTCCGTCTGCTGCTTTTTTGTCGAATTCTTCTCAGAGAAAGTGGCCATCTGAGAAGAAGAGCAGAACTATTCGTTGTCAGGCTGAACACACACAAACAGCAGCAACGCAGTGAAGAGAGAAAGAGAAAGAGAGTGCCGAGTTGGCAAAAACACACAGCAGGTGATGTACTGTGCTCTGACTGACTGACTGACAGCGACGGTGCACTCACTGACACACACACACTAGGGCCATTCGATCACCTGAGAGAGAAAAAAGAAAAAAACGTCGGCACAATTGACACTGAAGAGAACTGAAGAGGCAATAGGCACCACAGAGAGAGAGAGAGAGAGAGAGAGCCACTGAGGTGAAGAAGTGCAAGAAGGTCAGATGCTCGCAGCTGAATCAGCAAGCTCTAGCCTTCACAAATGAAACCCTCAAAAAAGCAAGATTTTATTTGCTTAGCGTCCCAGGCCAGCAACAGGAGCATCAAAGTAGCAACAAGTGCCGCCAAAGCGTCTGATGTGAGTCCATTTCTGCAGGAGCTACTGCTAACTTACCTCACCTCGCCTTTCTCAGTGGCAGATATTGAGCATCGATGGATGAGTAGTGAAAGAAGACAAAAAAGTAAAAAAAGAGGAGCAAAACTGCTGCAGTAATAAAAAACGGCAGCAGTCTGTCTTGATGTGCAGTGCAGTGCTACCGATGCTTAATGGAAAGTGTCTGTCTTACTGACTGTGTGACTGAAAATGCAGCCAAAAAAGATCGGTAAGAGAAGAGGACAAAGTTTATTTGGTAGAAAGCAGACTGACTAGAGAGGAAGACCGAATGAAAACTTTAAGACTGAGATGCTGTCTCGTTAAAGGAAATGAAACGATCAAGCAGGCAAAAAAAGAAGAAAATCGACTGTGTTATTTGAGTGAGGAGAGTACTGAAAGTGCTACTGCTAGATTTTGGCACTCAAGCTTTTTCTCAGCAAAAACCTTTTCCTTTAATTTGTCCATCTAATACGAAAAGACCGAAAGGAGACACAGAGTTCTTTGTCTTTGCCACTATTTGTTCAGTCATTTGTCGGTGCTGTTTCTTCAAAGGCACAAGGGCACACTAATTGCCGCGATTAGCAGCAGCAGCAAAATTTGTCCCTTCCCTAGGCCCCACTCTCTCATTTGTCTCGCTCTCTTTAAGGTGACCGCTGTTGCCGCAGAGATTTGCAAGAGCAGCGTCTGCTGTTTAGTCAGCTGCTGCTGCTGTGACACCCAAAGTTTTTTTCCTTGGCGGCAGCAGCAGTCGGGCACCTTTCAGTGTAGCCACCGAAACTGTGTGTCATAAACTTTGAGCAGGCACTTTGACTTTGGCAATCGGTGCCGGTCCCTCGAGCAAAAGACAAGAGAGAGAGAGAAAAAAGCTCTTCACTTAAACACGCTGGTGATTCTTATCAGGCCAAAGTCCAAGCGTCCACTGATGATGATGATGATGATAGTTCTAGC
Source organism: Tyrophagus putrescentiae (assembly GCA_024499935.1). Lineage (NCBI taxonomy): Eukaryota > Metazoa > Arthropoda > Arachnida > Sarcoptiformes > Acaridae > Tyrophagus > Tyrophagus putrescentiae. The sequence goes on from JAMZRA010000007.1 coordinate 333,295, forward strand.
AGCGCTGCTGCTGCTGCTGCTGCACTTTCGCTGGGTCCAGTGGTCTGTTGCTGGGGTGGGGAATTGTGTTGCACTTACCACTACCACTGCAGCAACACAACCACTGGTTGCTGTTGGAGACCGAGGGAGAGAGAGAGAGAGAGAGAGAAATGAGAGCACTGAGCATCATCATCATCATCATCAGCAGAGGCACCTTAGCCTTGACGGGTAGAGGAACACCAGTAGAAGGGACACCCCTCTGCCCTGACTCTGCTCAGGCATTGGCTGACCAGTCGTCAGGCCGACCATTGGGGGGAGTGGTGCACCAGCAGCTACTGAGCAGGCGACTGCGACTGCGACTGCATTAGCAGCAGCAGCAGTAGCAGCAGCAGAAGTAGTAGCACCACTGTGTGCTCCTTTCTTTAGTGCTTCTGTGCACTAGACAGTGTGTAGTAGCAGTAGTGGTGTTGGCTGTCGTTGTTGAGCGAGTGCAAGTGCCAGGGCTGAAACAGCAGCAGCCAAGCTCACGCAGCCAGCCAGGCAGGCTCAAAACTGGCTGCACTTGCCGTCCAGCCGTCAGTCGCTACTCGGCCACCGTCTTTTACCGACATCAAAGTCAAAGTCTACCTGCCTTCCTTTCTCCTCTCATTTAGCTAAGAGCTGTCTCTTAGAAAACTACCTGTCTGCCTGCCTAAACTTATCTCGTCTTCAGCATCAGCGCTAGCATTAGCGTCATCATCATCCTCAGTATTGCCACACATCACCCCACAATGATCACCCCAGCAGCCAATGCAGCCACCAGCGCTGCTGCTCACTTCAACGCTCTTCTGCAGCGAGCCTTTCTGGCCAACCAGCACCAGCAGCAGCAGCAGCAGCAGCAGCAGCAAACCTTTTCACCCTTTTCTGCCTTTCTGCAAAATCAGCAGCAGCAGCAGCCCACCTTTCACAGCCACCTGATGGCTTCCCTGACTCGTAAGTTTAATTTTTTCTGAGCATCAAGTGTTGGAAATATTTTAAAACTTTAGTAGTGCTACGAATGTAACCTCAATTACCCTGACCTATCTTGCTCTCACTCACTTATTCCCGGACCTACCTGCCTCACCTAGTTCTGCTAGTGTGAGGCGAGGGAGGGTGTGGGTGCGCTCTGGGGGACATCTCTCTTCTCCCTTCACACACAGTAGCCTCATTAGCCGCCATAAGCTCCGGTAGCCAGCTAGCTAGCTCCTGGTAGTCTTTCACATAGAGCACACACACAGTTCAGGGTGCGGCAAAGACTTACATCCATGTGCAGATTTACATCCGCGTTCCACTGATCATCACACATGACACTAACCTGTCTTTATCATCTTTCTTCCTCTTTACTACTTAGATTCCACCATCGACCCCTACATGATGGTGGCCTTTACTGCTCGAGCTCAGCAGCAGCAGCAGCAGCAGCAACGTCAACAACTGGCGACCATGCTCCCGAGCCCGGTTGTGTCAGAGTCAAACAACAGCAGCCACTCCCACTCCCACTCCCACTCCCACTCCCACCACTCCCACCCCACCACCACCACCACCTGTCCTTTGCGACCAGTCCTGGACTGCTCACCCCTCCCCACACGCCCGAGTTCTTCCTGAGCAGCAGCAGCCGAGGCAGCAGCAGTGCCAGCTCCAGCGGCAGCGTCACCCCACCTCCATCAACCTCCTCCTCCTCCACCACCAGCACAACTGCCCTCAACCTCAAGGTTGCCACCACCACCACCCACCACCACCAGTTCAGTTGCTCCAAAGTCCAAGGGCGCTGAGCAGCCAGCGCAGAAGAAGAAGCGCTTTGACTTTGCCAACCTCGCCAAATCGGCCACTGAGCCCGACAACACCGCCGAGGCAGTCAGCAAAAAGTCAAAACAACTCTCCACCTCGGGAGGCTGCTGTCTTCCGTCAATCAGTAACCACCACCACCACCACCAGCACTTATCAACCAAAGTTGATTTGAGTGCCAAGCTGCCGCTGGCAAAGCCACTGAGCAAGCGCCGCCGAAAGAAGTTCATCTGCCGCTTCTGCCAGCGCCAGTTCACCAAGTCCTACAATCTGCTGATCCACGAGCGGACGCACACCGACGAGCGGCCCTTCAGCTGCGACCTCTGCGGCAAGGCCTTCCGCCGCCAGGACCACCTTCGTGATCACAGGTAAACAAACGAAAGAAAAAAGATGAAACAAAACAACAACAACAACAACAATAGATAAAGCGAGAGCGACTCTATAAACGACCAGCAGCTAACCTTTCATTTTTTCTCTCTGTTTTTTTCTACAGATACATCCACTCAAAGGAGAAACCATTCAAGTGCACTGAATGCGGCAAGGGCTTCTGCCAGTCCCGGACCCTCGCCGTCCACCGCATCCTCCACCAGGAGAACTCGCCGCACAAGTGCCACCTCTGCGGCCGAGGCTTCAACCAGCGATCCAATCTCAAGACGCACCTCCTCACCCACACCGACATCAAGCCCTTCAACTGTGTGAAGTGCGGCAAGGAGTTCCGCCGCAACTGCGACCTCCGCCGACACATGCTCATCCACAGCTTTGCCGCCTCGGTAGCCGTTGCTGGGGCAAGTCCCTCATCATCAGCGTCAGCAAACCTCGAATCATCACCAGAAACTCTTTCAGCCAAAAGCAGTCCCCTCACCTCGCTAATGAACTCCTTCCCCGCTCTGTACGCCCACCCTCATCAGGTGTACCACTGAAGAGCCTACTTTTTCTATCCCTTCTTCTTTGTTTTCTTCTGTACCCTAATGCTGATCTCATTTTACTCATGTACCATATATTGCACTGTTATCACTTTTTTACCCCCCCCCTACTACCTCTAGTGATCCCTTTGAAGCAGCAGACTGCTTCACTACCCGTTTTATTGCCATATTGTACATTATTTTCTTTTGTCAAAAGTCATCATTATTGATATTCTGTCTTGCCAAATAAAACTTTTTTAAACAAACTTTATTCTTCTTCTTCTTTTTCATCATCTAATGACCTTTCTCCCTCTCTCGTCCTTGAACTTACTAACTCATCTAATCACTAGTGAATCTACTACAATCTACTACTATCAAATGAAATTTAAACGTTTTCATTCAGTCATTCAGAGACTCAACTTTTATTAAAGTCAGTCAGTCAGTCTTCAGCAGCAGCAATAGCATCAAATGACTGTCGACAGGCGTTACAAATCTCCGTCACGTGCCCTACTCTACTCCAGCAGCCCCATTGTCCATGCAGCCCAGAAAAAAAACTCACTAATGAAACCAAACTGAAAGGAAGTACAGCCAAATGTTCAATTCAAGAGATTGCTGGTAATCTACGGTAATCGGTAATGATAGCTTGTAAGCTGCTGCTGCTGCTGCTGCCGCCGAGAAATCGAGAGACAACAGAAATGACTACAGCCACAAACCTAATACGCTAAATGATACCTTCAAGAAAAGGAGAATAAAGAAGAATAAAGAACAAGAAGACTGCCGCCACACTTTGAGGTAGGCCAACACCCCTGCAGCAGCAGCAGCAGCAAAGTTAGGCATCACCACCGGAAACGATATGAACACAAGCACACAGACACTTTTCGACGTGTGTGTCATTTCTTTTTCTTCTTTTTGCAGGTTTTTTGCCGGCCTCTTTGTGGCAGTAGTGGTGTAGTGAAGACGTCCTCAGCAGTAAGTTGTGATGCTGCTGCTGAGAGATGCCATCATTGCCGCGGCCGAGCGTCGGGCTCGCTTTTGGCACGCTCGTCTATCAGACGATAGAGGCAGGCAGACAACTGACAATGATATCAACACACCGACACTCACTGAAGGAAGGAAAGAAAGAAGAAGTTGACATAATGATGCGATCAATTGCAATGGGAGAGAGAGAGAGTGAATGTAAATGTGACTGCTGCTGCACTTCATTGAAAAGGAACAAGAACATAAAGTGCAAAAATTTAGAAGCGCCAGACTTTGATTTGACGCATTGAACTCAAGGCGCGGCCAAAGATGCCGACAGAACAACGACGACGACGACGGAAGGCTAATATTTCACCACTACTGATCAGACAGAGAGAAAGAGAAAGACCGGCAATGATGAGGAGGCAATAGTGAGCAAAAGCAGCCAAATTAGTGGATTTATTGCAAAATCTGTTGTGCACAGCAACTTGTGCGACACTTCAAATAAACAAACACACTCACTCACATTCTGATTGACAGCTTTCTCACTTTTTATTTTTTCTTACACATTCACACTGTTTTTTCCGGTCTCAATTGGCCACTAGAAGAGATGCTTCCAGACACACAGTTTATCTCTATTTTGACTGTCCGCCAGTGTGGCCACCACCACCACCACCACCACCACCGCTAATTATCGGTAGTGATGGCTGCAGCAGCAGCTGCTAACTTTACTTCACTTTTTTTTATTGCCCTCGCGCCTTCCTCCTCCAGACGACGCCCGTCGACCTCTGACCTGCAACAGCAGCAGCAGACAAATCGACAATTTCTCGGTCACTGGTCAGTGGAAGGTGGTGGTGGATGGATAGAGGAATGGAGGGATGAATATCTGGCGTAGACAGACAGACAGACGGAGAGAGAGAGGAGAGAGAGAGGAGAGAGGAGAAGAAGGGCAACCCTCCCCCGAGGTGTCATAATTGGACACATCGACGGAATCGGAGATATTCGCCCGCTCTATCAGCTGCCATTGAGAAGTAGTACCACTGCTGCTGCTGTGGCACGGGTGCGGTGGCCATTCGCTACAGCCTCGTCGTCGTCGTCGCCGTCATCATCATCATCATCATCGATTGGCACAGACCACGGCCATAAAGCCTCCTTATCGAGGGCAAGTGTGTATAAGTTATATTCGAGGCTGAAGCAGCAGCAATATCCACATAGTTTCTGCCCTGCACACACACGGAAACAATAACCGTAAAGGCGATATGTCTCCTCTCTCTCTCTCTCTCTCTCTTTACTAATTTCGCCCTATCCTTGTCGCAGCACTGTCACATCAACATCGATCTCTCTGTCGACTTGTGCTGTTCAGTCGCACCTTTACGACAGCGACGACGACAGCGACGACAACGACGACGACACTGCCACGCCGATAACGGCGCCAATCTCGCTGCCTGTCTGCCTTCCTCTCTGTCTCTACCTGAAGGAAGAAACAAATGACAGTGGAGTTTTTCTATCAGCAACAACACTAGCCACCTTTTACCGTTACCAAAATCAAGAGAATAAATGTGCTCTAGGAGGAAAGAGGGAGAAGCAAGGTGCTGACAGTTCGAATACAGTGTTCGACTAGCACCACTGACACCAGACAGCAACTTTGGTGATAACAGAATAAAGTGAAGCACACACACAGCCGTAAGATTATAATGTCGTTAGAAATTCATTACCACAGACTGACTCTGCAAAGTGTATTGATCTAGCTGCAGTGAAACAAGTGAAATCATCAAGCAATTTCACCTTTTTTTGAATGAAAGATCTGCTCACCACCAATGGAAATGTTGGCAACTCTTTTTGAGTGAGAAAACTTTTTTGACTACAAAGTTTAGCCGCCAGAGCGTCATCATCATCATCATCATTAGGTGGCCACACAGTAGTGAGTGTGCAAGTCGCTGATTGAGCAACTGAAACGAAGGCCTAGGCCATCTCTAACCTTTTCACCGCGCTGTGGTCGTCGTCGTCGTGGTCAGTGAAGTGCCTTTCTGTGCACCCCCTAATCGACACTTCCGCTGGGCAATTGGCACTCATGCAAATTGCAGAGAACTCGGCGGCTTTCGTTTGGGAAGTCGAGGTCGTCGGTGCAGCAACAAAGCTAGCCTGGCTGGTTACGTGAGCGAGTGCTGCACGCAAGCGAAATTAGAGCTCAACAAAACACAAACAGTGCTGAGCTGAGACTGCACACACACACACACACGAATTCAATTAAGGGAGAGAACAACAGAGTGGAGTAAACAGAGGAGCAAGGACAACAACAACAACTGGATGAGAGCGAGAAAAAAATGGGGTAAAAAGTCGTCAATGAGACAACTGTGTGTTGTTTGTCTAAAGGTCTAGAGCAGCAGCAGCAGCAACGGTGGCAGTAATAAGTGGGTTAAGTGGTGACTGGGTGAATCAAAATCAAAAATCAAAAGGTGGCACACTAAACTACCGTTGCAAATGGCCAAATTGCACTTTCACTACGATCTACCGTCAAAACATGAACGTGCATGTTTGCAGAAAACACTTTGAACGTCAGAAGACTAACGCAAAAGGAGAAGGACCAGACAAGTTTTTTGAGAAATTTTACAAGTGAACTTTTCACCTTCAGTTCAGCATTTTGTTGTTTACTTTTTACTTTATATTTGCATTAAACTTAACTTTTGCTTTGTTTTCTTTTTTGCCTCAAAAACTCAAAAACTCAAACCTCAAAACCTCAAAAACTCAAAACCTCAAAAACTCAAACCTCAAAAACTCAAAACCTCAAAAACTCAAAACCTCAAAAATTCAACTAAACTTCAACCTCAAAACTCAAAAACTCAAACCTCAAACCTCAAAAACTCAAAACCTCAAAAACTCAAACCTCAAAAACTCAAAACCTCAAAAACTCAAAACTCAAACCCTCAAACCTCAAAAACTCAAACCTCAAAAACTCAAAAACTCAAAACCTCAATTGAAAAATGGCATTAATAATTAGGCAACAGCAGCAGCAGCAGCAAAACGCTCTAAATTAATCGTGTTAGGCTGCTGCCGCTTCAGTGCAGTGCACTGAACTGAACAGTGCAATGTTTAGTGCAGGTTGACACAATGTGCAGTACAAACACATAGGCAAATGAGTGTGAAAATTACGGCACACACTACTACTATGTGTTCCAGGTAATCAGACAGTGCTGCTGCTGCTGCTGCTGATGGCGGACAGAAGTTGCCGGGACAAAGTGGGCAGTTTTTGGCTGTTGCTGCTGCTGTGTACCTAGGCACTAAACACACCGTGGCACTTATTACGTAGGAAAGAAAGCGACTGACAGCCAAAGCCCCGGTCAAAACGGTCCGTTTGATTGGGGACCGGGGCTCTCTCTCTTTCTACGTACGTGTGTGTCATTAGGAGCAAATGAGCCAAGTGGTTGTGTCTGGTCACCACTACTACCACCACCACGTAATAGGCAGTAATAACAGTCATCAGCAGAAGGTGCCACAAACTGAACTAGCTGACTGCTGCTAAACTGATGGGCAGACTCAGTCAGTCAGTCAGTCAGTGAGCAGGAAAAAACTGAACATAAACTCCAAAGGTAAACTCCTGACTCTGACTGAGGGAAGGAATGGGCAGTTTCCAGCTAGCTAAAGCGGCAAAACAAACAAATACAAATCAATTAGAGAGTGAGAGAAAAGAAAACAAGAATGAAAAAACTGCAGCACTCGCTGACCAACTGTCATTTGAAAGAGAGGAAAAACAGAAGTAGAAAAAGCCCTAAATCCAATTAGTTTTGAAAATGAAAAAAAGTAAAATCATTTCTTATTCAATCTCTCTCACACACACACACACAAACTGCATAACCCCTTGCCCAATTGACTTTCTGACTTTTTTGCTTTCAATTCAATTCTCTCTTGCTTTCTTTCACCCTATTTGTTCAGTCGCAGTTACAGAGTAGAGCAGTACATTAGTGCCGCTCAGTGCCGCCACTTTTTGACTCATTAGAATCAACTGCCAAAGAGCTGTTGCCGCTTGCTGAGAGTCGTTAGTGGTAGTTGTGGTGGTGGTAAGTCACTTGACTCTCTCTAGTTCTTCAGCCTTGAAAGATCGGCGCGACAAACGTAAGAGAATCGGCGAAGCCTGTGGAGCACAGTCAGTTGCAGTCTATCTCGGTAGCACTTTGCCTTGTCACCGGCTGCTGCTGCTGTCGCCTTTTTGTGTCGCGCAGTTTCTGTCTCGATCGAGTGCCACTGCTGCTGCTGCTGCTCACTCCAGAGAAGAACAAAGAAGGGCCCGCCAGGTCGCCACTATGTAAATGTCGACTAATCGAGCGAAGGCCAAAGTCAACAACAAGTGGCGAGGAACAAGGGAGAGAGAAAGAGAGAGAAAGAAGGAGGACAACAACAGCCGAAGACAATGGTGTGTGTGCTGCTAGTGTTGACTTCTTCTCCTTTGCTTGTCGATTACGAAGAGCATGAAGTGGCGGCGGCGGCGGCGGCGGCGGCGGTCCTAGAAGTCTCCCAGAAGAAGAAGAAGAAGAAGTGCCAGTCACCACCGAGAGAGAAAGAGAAAAAAGAAGTACAAGTGTGTCTGAGCTTAGAAGAAAAGAAAGAAAAGAAAGCAGTGACTTCTTCTGCGACAAAGCGAGCAAAACACACACACACACACGAGCACATAAAGCAAGTGGTTTATTTGTTTTCCACCAGTGCAAAGAGTGAGTCGATCACACCGACTGACTGAACACTAGGCACACTAGGCCTCCCACACGAGACGGCATTGAAAGGCAACAACAACAGCAGCAGCAACAGCAGCAGCAGCAGAAGTCTCGCTTTAATTAGCTTGTCGGCGCCGTCTGCCCGAGCGCGAGCGCGGCACCCGCTTAGAGTGCAGCAGTAGTAGTAGTCATCGATGATGATGATGATGATGATGAGCAGCGGCAACAGCAGCAGCACCAAAGTCGTGACAAAGCGAGGGGCCCGAGAGTGGAAAGCCGAGAATATGGGCCCCAGAAGCAGCAGCAGCAGCAGCAGCAGCAGCCAGCCCGTCGGCAAACAGGGGCACAGACAAAGGGAGGAAAGGCAAGACGGGTAGTAGTAGTAGTAGTAGTAGTAGGGCTGAAAGAGTAGTACCCCAAGAGCGACAAGTGCACTTGTCTCACAAACTGATCGACCGTCCTGATTGACTGACTGACTGGCTGGCTTGGTCTGCAGACCGTTTTGTCGCCACCGCCAAAGTCAAAGGGTTTAAGCGCGTTTAGCGCACTCGGACAGGGGAAAAGTGATTTGCTGACCTACTGAGCAAAAACTGGTTGGCCTTGTCTTCCATTACGACACACATTATGACTGCTGGGAGACTGAGCTGATCTAAAAAGAGGCAGAAAGTAAAAGTCGCCCAGTTGGTGGTCAACTTCTGCTGCTGCTGGACATTTGATCGGTGTTCGAGATAATCTGTCCTTTCTTTTTCCAACTAAAACAAGCTAGAGTAGCTTTGCTTCAGTGGCCCTGCTTAATTCACTTGAATCGATTCCTAAACCGAAAAGTTGGAGCTTCACTTCATTTTTTGCGCAAGAGTCAGGAGTCAGGTTACAGTGCGCAGTGGCAATGTGGCAGCTAGTCGGTCGGTCAGTTGACAAATTTAAACTTCTTTTTCAGGCAAATCTTTGTGTTCATTGAAGTGGCCAGTCAGTCAGTCAGTTAGTTAGTCACTGACACTGGCACCACAAGCCAGTTAATTAGTGCCACTGACCACTGCCACTTGTTGCTCAGCGGCTGAGGATCAAGCGGCTCAAAGCACTTCAGCCGAAAGTCGTCGCGACACTGAAGAGGAAAGGAAAGGAAAGAAGAGAGGGAAGAAAAAATCTGCTGCTGAAACACTGCTGACCAGCCACCAAATGGGCAATTAGTGGCGGAGAGAGCACCACCACCACTACCACCAAAAGCGACATAAATCACCGAAAACTTCAACTGGCTTTCCAAACTCAAAGCTCAACTGCTGCTGCTGCTGCTGCTGTTGCCAATCGAGCGCACCATTTTTCTACTGAAAAAGAAAACGAAATGTAAAGAAGAAAGCTTGTGCTGCTGTTGCCACAGACTTATGAAAAGCAAACACAAACACACATTTGCCCAATTGATGCAAACACCAACATCAGCAGCAGCAACAATGATACCCTCTCTCAAATAAAGCCCAGTGAGAGTACGCGATTCACGTGTAAGAGACTTAGACTTTAGTGCGAACACCAAATCCAGGCAGTTATTGCAGGGATAAGCACAGACTACCCGATAATTAGATGCTGGCACACACTGGCCACACAAAAGCCAGAGATTTCAGGCACAAAAGAAGTGGCTGGTCAGTACGGCCACAAAAAGAACTACCACAATCAAACCTTTGTGGCGACAGGATAAATCACCCGTGTGTGATGTGCACAGTCACGACACAGGCACACTGGCGACGATGGACGTCGTAAAAGAGAGAAAAGTGCAGACCAAAGAGAAACCGAAATAAGAAGAAAGCCTGCAGCAACCGCCTCCGCAAGCAAATCCGGGCTGCTGAAAGAAAAGAGAAAAAAGAGAGAAGTGCTGGAATAAAAGGCAATTTACATAAAGCTAGCAGCAATAGCAGCAGCGGCAAAAAGCATATGACGACCACTAAATGACCATAAAGAACGAGCACTTGAGAAGCATTGAAAGTAAAGAGAAATGAGCAGATTGCAGATTGAGAATGAGGATGTGATGAGGAACATTTCTCGGTTTGGGCTTGGTCAGTGCTGCTGCTTCGGCTGCTAGGACCCAAGGGCACAACCAAACACCAGCAACAACAACCAAAGGGCAAATCTGTCAACTGTGCGGTGGAGGCAAAGTCAAATTCTTTTTCCTTTAAATCTTCTCCTCGATTAACTGTGGTGGTGGTAGTACAGGGTACAATTAAAAAATAGTTGCAACCAAAAAAAGGTAGTCGATTAGATCGAGAGAGAGAGAGAGAGAGAGAGAGAGAGAGAGAGAGAAACCGAGATTGAGGCAAACCACAACGAGGCTACTGTGAAAGAAGAAAAAAATAAAATGGGAATTGGAAAATCGCTTGAAGTACCTAGCTGAAGGGGCCAACATGAAGGCAGGCAAGTGAGCTCCATAGCTGTCGATGTGTGTTATATGCAAAAGGCCTAATTACAGGTTGCGAGTGCGAGTGCGAGTGGTGGTGAGGCTCAACTGGAGAATTGCACCAGTGCACTAGTGCAACTACTGCCCTTTCTCCTTCTCACTGTTTTAATTAGGCCTGGTCACTGCTGAACTACCACCACCACCACTAAAACTGACTTGAACTAATTTGTGCTTCAGGCTGTCCACCACCACCACCACCACCACCACACAAACTCTTGTGGCAGCTACCGGAGAAGAAGAGCAAGAAGTGGAAGACAAGTGAAACCAACACACCGTACTAATTGGCAAATCGACCGTTTGTCATTCCGTCACTGCTGTTGTATCCTTTGCTACCTTAGAAAGAGAAGAAAAGGAGGACGTAACTAACCTGCTTCTGATGCTGAGTGTGCGGCACACCTCTACTCAAACGCAAACAACAAATAAAATTGAGAAGAGTCAAAGTTGACTGACTGACTGACTGACTGGAACTAGATGGACAGGCAGGCAAAAAACAAAGTTTTGTTTCGTCTTTCCGATCCTTTGCTGCTGTGTTCTCTTTGCTGTGCCGCGATGCTCAAAAACGGGAAAAACAAGTGGACAATTAATCTTGTTGTTGTGCCTGAAAACCATCTGAAAAGAGAAACTGTCTGCGTCGTGTTTGGACAGCAGTATTCAAAGTAGTGTTTGGCAGTGGGCACTGTCGATCACGGTCAGTCAGACTGAGAAAAGTTGTCTGAGATGAAAGTGCTCACACGGCAAAACTTCAATCAAGAATCGGGCAGTTTGAGACGGCCTAGGCGCCAATTCTGCCGCCTGAAATTGGAGAATCTCAAAAGAGTCAAATAAATCATTATAATGTGTTTTACGAGCGTTTCAAGTTCATCCTGTACATCATCACTAAATCTTCAACAAACCTAGTGTACAACGGACGACGAGCCAATGGAATGCACTAAATTCCTCCCCTGACCGTCTAAGTAGTCCTAATGACACCACACCGAGCAGTGCTTTACAGTGCTTTGTAAGCGGCGGCTGTGACCAGAGGCAGTGGACTAGTGGACCCGATGGGCACATCCAGGCTCAGTCTACAAGTCTCTGGGACATCAGGAACATCAGACTGTGTGGCATGTTCTTCTTGCAGCACGCGGCCCCAGCGGCAGAAGTGCACAGACAAATTAGGCAAATGTGCTAGGCCACACTGCTGTGTGCAAATTGCGCAATTGAGCCCTCTGGCCACCACCACCATTGACTACTGTTGCACGCAATCGATCATCTCTTCTTCTTCTTCAAGAGCGCATCATCTTTGCTCGAGAGGAAAAAACTCGCTAATTATATAGCCCCTGCAAAGGTGGTGGTGGTGGTGGTGGTGGTGGGTGGTGGCTGTGGTGATGGTGAAATTTCTTCTTTTCTCCTCAAAAGAGAGGACCCAGAAACCCAAACTAAACGGTGCGACCCCCACTTTAAACTTTTTTGTCTCAGCTTACCTAGTAATTAAAACAATTAATAATCATAAATTTAAAACTGCTCTCAGTTTGGGCCCGGGAAAATGCATAAGTGAGTGTGTGTGTGTGTGTGTGCTTAGCAGCAGCTCGGCCTCAAAGTGCGGTTTGGGTTAGTTTGCCGCTAAAAGAGGGGAAAGAGAATAGCAAGGCCTCACAACCGTCTAATTACACGTTTCAACCTCTCTCTCTCTCTCTCTCTCTCTCTCTCTCTCTCTCTCTGCACACTTGACGTGATGAAAAATGGACTTCAAACTCAAATGTGCCCACTTTTTTTCGGATGGCCAGTAAACAGCAGCAGCCAAACTGAGACATACTCAAGCTCCTGAGCGGAAAAGAAGAAATAGCTCACCGACAAATCGGCCAGCAAGCATTCTGATTTCGGAATGATGGCAATTGAATAATTACACAAAAATGGTATTCAAGAGACACACAGGCTCACTATGAGCGGCGACATCATCAGCCGAGAAATAAGCAATAGAAATGCGACTATTCAGCAGGCACATAAATTAGCGACACTGCACAGAAGAAAAAGGAGACTAATCTGAAGTGGCAATTTATTAGGAGCTCACTTATATTACTGCAATTGCTGCTGCTGCTGCAACAGTTTGGCCTATTCGACCAATAAAGCTTCGTAAGCCCATAAATCTCCAGGCGACTAAGCAGCAGCAGCATCAGCAGACTTATGTAAGCCTCTGAGCTTTTCTTTTCCAAAAATGCCGGAGATTGAGGAGAGAGAGAGCGCGCCTACTACTGCTAACAAATAAAAATAATTCCGGACAAGTAATGTCCATCTCCGGCTCTTTTCCTGCTCCTAATCTCCAAAGCTCAAAAACAACGCATCTTTTGCTGTTGTTGTATTCGTTCTTGTCTTCTTTGTTCTACGCTAATTTGGGCTGCCACTAAAACAGCAGATCAGCTCAGCTCACCCAAAGGGGGGCAATCAATTCCAATTAGCTCAATTAGTTTTTTGGCAAATGGTAATTGCTGACAACTGGAGAATAAGTCAAAGCTGGTAGTGCAATTGAATTCAATTGTAATTTGGCTGGCATCTTCTGGAAGTTCCTTGTCGTATGCAAATTTTTTTTTCAAACAAATGCAGTGAAAACGTCAATTGCACTTGTATGCAAATGCTGCTGAAGAGAAATAGAGAGCAACTGCAATTGCAATGGGCTGAAATAGTTTTTCTCTCTGGAATTCAGTGTGCAGATTAGTGTGCCGATCTGTCGATCGATGATGATTGTGATCGGCGTGAAACACACACACACATAGCAAGTGCAAGTGAAAGAACGAGAGGCAAGTGTGAATGCTAATTTGTCCAGTGTTTTGCTTCACTTTCACTGTCAAGTTGGCTCACTGTGTCACTTCAAGTGGTCGGCAGCACTTCGATTAGATTAGGAAAACTGGGGCCACGGTGAAAAGAGAGAGAGAGAGAAAGAGAGAAAAGATGGAGACAAGACTCACCGACCGTCTAAAAAAGCAGTGAGAAAAAGAGAGATGAGCTAATTGCCGACGACTGGGGCGATAAGGCACTTCAAGGAATGCTGCTGCTGCTGCTGCTGAAGTACCGCATCAAAAAACCTTAAAGCTAAAACAAGTGAAAAAGTAGCAGCAACAGCCAAGTATAATAATGTTTATGTGTCAATTGGATGATGGTGTCATGCACCATTTTTTTTTGCTTTGCCGTGGTACTAATTTCTGCTGAAAAGCAGCCGAGGTGTCACCCCCTCACTGACTGGCCCACACACTTGTCACGGGCAGTAATGTGTGGCCGAGTCGAGGAGTCAAGTGCCAGGCTACGAGTGGCATCCAAGAAGAAGTTGATACACGAGCTACTGAGCAGAGTCAAGTGATCCCAAGTGCCACCAGGGAAACAAGTGCCTGCCTGCCTGCCACCACCACCACCAGCTATCGTTGCTGGAGCGCCTCAAGTGGCCACTGCTCGGGCTCAGCCCCCCCCCCCAGCCACCGCACACATCGCCATCGAAGGGATCACCACCACCACCATCACCATCATCATCACTGAAACAGTCTGCAGCTCAAGTTACCGAGTGGTCATTATCAGCAACAGGCGAGATCTTTCTCACCGATTTCGACACAGCTTGTCTCAGTTACCCGGAGAACAGTTAGCTAGCTGGACCGAGCCGAACCGAACAGATGCTCAATTGCAAAACTGCCTCCTTCTCCTCCTTTTCTTCGAAATCTGTCAGCCAGTGTGTCGCCAGTGTGCGGGCCCCTTTCACTTGAAATGCACACACACACACTTTTTCTTGTCGAACTTTATGGTCACTTTCTTCTGCTTCTTCTCCTCCTCCTAAAGCATCGTAAACATCGGACCATTTTTTTGCCACTTTTTCTCTAAATTTCTTTTTCCCAAACATTTACACTAAAGGCAATAAAGCACACAGTGCTAGAGATGCACTGAAGGAAAAGATGAAGTGAGAGAAAGAGAGAGTGTTTCAAGTGTTTTATCTTTACGGGTGTTGCTGGTAGCATCTGCAGCAGGCAGATGATGATGATGATGATGACAGTGGTAATGGTGATGATCATCACAAAGCAAGCGGTGGTGGTGGTGGTGATCACCAATCAGCGAAGAACAAATTGCAACAAGTGAAGCATCGGCGGCAGCAGCAGCGGACAGAAGCCCAAGTCAGCCTTGTGATCATGTCACACGCAAAACAGTGCAGTCATAAAAAGAATAAAATCAGACAGTTGACAGAGCGCAGAGAAGTGTTGTATCTTTTGGATAGTGTGCTCTAGCAGCACTTGACAGAGGCCAGCTTCTCTCTTCCTAGAAAGAAACTTCACTTTCCCACGTGCAGAGTGGCCCGGGAAAGAAACGAGAACAGAAAGAGGGAATCAGGCAATCAGTCAGTCAGGCAGTGGCAGAACACTGCTGCCAGAACGTGCCATTTGAAGAAAGTACTTCAAATCTGCAACTGCAAAACTTGCTTCAGTGATAACGGTAGCTACAACAGCAAAAGCAGAAAAAAGAGAGCAGAAAGGTCAAAGGGCAAGAAAGGGAGTAAGAAAGCAAGTGCTCAACGGATGAGTGCCAAAGAAGTCAGTCAAGTTTGTAATCGTGGCCAAGATACAAACTAAAGGATACAGTTATGCAATCAGTACTGCACCATTTCAATGAATGCACAAACCAAGTGCATTATTATTTAGCACCAGAAAGGGTCGCTGACTTCATTTGCAGGGCCACCAGCGAGCACAAGTTAGCCCTTTGTCGCGCCCATAAACGACCGTCACTTTCTATCAGGCGCAGACTTTCCTTCTCTTTCCTTCCTTCCTTCCGTCCTCAAAAAGGAAGGAAACAAACAGACACTTTTATCTACCACCCTATCAGGCCGTAATTTTTCAGCAGGCCAGCAGCCTAACCAGACACTGCTTTGCCTGGCATCTTCTGCCGAGACTTTCAGCGATAACAAACATCTTTAAGAGAAAACAAAGAGAGCAACCAAGTGGTGGCAACTGTCATCTGCAATGCATGACTTCCAGGCCAGGCCAAGACAGACCAGCAAATGTGCAAACGTGAAACAAAACGCTTCAAAGATGATGATGACTGCAGCAGCAGCAGCAGCAGCAGCAGCAGTTGGCCATAAAAATGGGTTATAAACTGGTGGAGAAAGAGCTAACCTTTCAGCACTCTTTCGGGTCGCTAATGACTGAAACTTCTCTTGCCAGGCCTGCTTTGCTTTGCTTTGTCTGGTGCATCATAACTTTGTGACACGGCAGTGTGATGCCGCACACGGCGCGTGACATTGCTGAACTGCTGCGGCTGTCGCAGTTTGGCGCGAAAGCAGCCGTAAAAAGCAGATAGAAAAAAGAGATGCTAATGAAAAGTACCAGCATCAGACACTTTCACAGTTTTGCAGTTCTCAAGTGACAAAAGTTGAAACAAAGTAACAGAATGAGAAAAGAGACGGAAAAAGGGAAGAGAAAAGGAGAAGGTTTGCAGCAAAAACCAGACTTCTTTTTCCTACTTTTCAGTGCCTGTCTTATCTTTTTCAAAGCTAAAGAAATGTCGACAATAATAAAACTGAAACAGACAGACAGACGCACAGAGCAGGCAAAAAGCATAAAACAATTTGGCCAATGATTTCGCCAACTGAAATTAACAGCATGCACTCTTTCACTTGCTCGTAAACACTGACACAGCGACAACTTTTGTCAGGAAAAAAAAGTAAACAGGCGGAAAAAGGATTGTCATGCAAGAGAAAGTCACCACCACCACCCACCACCACTGATAGCAATCACTAATTGTGGGCTGTCGTACAGTGTGTGTGAGTGTGCCGTACAACGCACTTTTCAGCAGGTGCCAACGCCCGGCACTACTCTGTAGTTACCGAAACGAGAAAGAGAAAGTCACTACTACTCCTCGTTTAATGAGCTCTCGTAAACTAGAGAGACGTACAGAGATAACACGATGCGATAATGACCAGAAAAAAGGCTGATCAACTGAGGAACAAAAACTACAGTACGCCACGACCAAAGTGATTGTGCTAAGGCTCAAACCAGGCAACAGTTTGAGCAAAGTTAGATAAAAGTGAAACAAAAAGTTAGCAGGATGTGCCAAACCTTAAAGAAGAGGAATTTGGGCAGATAATAAATAGCAGCAGCAGCAGCAGCAGAGGGCATTTGTCAGAAGTAGTAAGTGCTCAAATTAAGCCTCAATTATGCTGGTCAATGAGCAACAGTAGAGAATTCACCTTATGCAACAGACACACACACACACAGTTCCAATCAATCACACAGTTTAGCTAGTCACCAAAAGGACACTGAACAACATCAAACAGCTAAAAAGAAAACGTTCAGCTATGCAGGCAGTCGGCGATTAGTGCAAAAGTTGAAGAAACAGAGAGAAGAATCACGATGTGATTTATGTCAACATTTGCTGCCACTGCGTCAGCAGCAGCAGCAACACCGACTCAACTTTATGCAATTTGACAACTGTGCTCAGGTACATAGATTTTTTCTGCGGTTTTTCCTGCACCTGTTCTTCAGTGGCTTACTTTCTCTCTCTTTCTCTCCTGGTGAACTACCTCTCTCTCCTACCGAGGTCATGTCAACTCAGTGTCTAGGCACTAATTGGCATGCCAGCAGCACTGTAGCACTGCATTCCAGCAGAGATGCTAGAACACACACACTTGCTGCTAATCCAAAGGACAAATTGTCTTATCAGTAATGCTCAGGCTGAGCTGAGGAGGAGGAGGAGGAGGAGGATGAGAGATAATAATTGGCCTATTAGTAGTAGCATGGCTTCTGCTGCCGCTGCTGTTCTATCAATCTCTCCAAATGTTTGTTGTGCGTTGATTTATTGGCGGTGCCCGACTCTGAGACTTATCTCCTGCTCTTTCTCTCTGTCGCCTGCTTTTCATGGCAATTGAAGAGCTATTGCCAAGCCACAGCTTTGTGGAAAGTGAAACCGACACTTGTTCAACAGAGAGAAGAAGAGTGTGAGCTTAATAAAAGATGAAGAAAGTTCAGAAGACAACAAACAGCGAGAGGACACTGCAGCAGCAGCAGCAGCGTGCGATGCACTAATTCGATTTAATCCTAATTAATTCGGCGCGGCAATTTGCAACTGCGCAGGTAAGCGGATAAGCAAATCAGCCAGCTTTGAGTGAGTAATGTCGCCCGGGCTTGGCACAGGGACAACAAAACAAAGGAGGCGGCAGACTGATGCGGATTGTGTGTGACAAAGAGAGAAAAACAGGTACTTACTGTAAGTTAAGATGAGTGTAATACTGGGAACTTCAAGTTCTTCCTCCTTTTCTTGAGATGAGAAAGAGAAAAGGAGAGATGAGATGAGATCACATGCTGTGAATGTGTGCACACGATGGAGATGTCATTGAATCGGACAACGGCGCCTGCAAAGCCGACAAAAGTCAAATCTTGACCATGCACAAATAGTCGATGATTTTCAAACAAAAAGTTAGAGCTTGAAACTATTACCGTAGATTTTACTAATTAAGACGATCACAATGGTATATGACTTGAGGTGTGGCCATTTTTCAAAGGATTCCAAAATGGCCTCTGAAGTTGGCTAAAAATGCATTGAAATGTGTTAAGCAAGCAAGCACAGTGCAAAAAACAAAAATAGAAGATGCCGGTAGGGGCACTGTATTCGCCTTTCTCATGTCTTCCTATGTGAAAATAGTCAAAAAAAACTGTACAAAACAACTGTTGATGACTATCAAATGAACAACAACATTTGCATCGATGAATTCATTTTTCTGGTCACCTACATTTGCATATGCGTCAGCAACATCAGCAGCAGGCGCATCGATAAGCACTGGCGACCATTTTTGTTGCAGTTGTTGCCTACTGCCCACTGAGAGAGCTAAAGTTGCTCTTCTTCTCGGTCTTTATCATCATCATTTGCACTCGACCTTCTTCTTCTTCTTCTTTTAGCAGCATCTCTTGACCTGAACTGAGTGGCTGGCAGCAGCAGCAGCCAAATATCGGTATCGTGGGAACCACCGAGCAGCTGAAAGTCGTCGTCTTTTTGCAGTTCATACATATTTGATGACACATTCTCTTTCTGTCTGAGTGTGTGTGTGTGTGTGCTGTCCACTCATTTGTTTGGCCAATTGAGGTGTGGAGACACTGTGGCTGCCAGCGCCAATTGTGACCAGTTGACTAATGGTGGCGCCTCTGTGAGTGAGCACCACTCACACTGACGCCCAAGTGCACAGGTTCAGCTTTTCTGTTTCGTGTTTCTCAGAACAAAAGTGAGGGAAAAGTATCTCTCTCTCTCTCTCTCCTCTATTGACAATTGACAATTGGACTATTCGAACTCTCCCAGCTGAAAAGTTTTGTTTATTGATATTATTGTTTATTACCATAATGCACACATCAAGATGTGACCACTGGTGACCAGTGAAACGACACTGCACTCACCATCAACTTTATCCCCAGTGTGTGTGTCTGCAGCAATTCATAATTCATCAGAGCAGAGTCACACACACAGTTCAGCTATTGACGAGGACATAAATTAAAGGCAGCAGCAGCAGCAGCAGCAACCACGGTGCTACAATATGGGAGAATATTTATACTTCAGGCTCTTCAGATAAGCAGAAACAGCAGCATCACCTTTCTCTTTGCTCATTGGCATTGCAAAGTGGCAGTCAGTGTTCAGTGGCCACCAATTTGTACACTGTTTTTCCCTCTTTTTCTCTCACAAGAAAAACAACAGCAGCTAAAACTGCTAAGGAAAGCTGATGGCGATAATAATCGATACATATGCGCATTTTGACAGTCATGAAAAGATGGTTGAGAAGCCTTCTCAGGTTGGTGCCATCACTGAAAATAAAAAGAAGAGGTTGACACAGCCACAGCTACAGCTACAGCACAATGTGCTGAGTTTGTCCTTTTGGCGCCAAACACTACTGGTGGTGCTGCTGAAAAAAAAGATGGGACAATTAAGACAAGGGAGCGACGATGAGTGCAATGTTTGTCACCGGCAGCAGCAGCAGCTGATTTAATTTAGATTGCCTGCCAGACTTACCGTAGGCAGCAACTAACTTGATAGGCTAATAGAGTGAGCTGAAGATTTTAGCTGAAGAAAGAGAGAGAGAGGAGATTTACGGGCGCCCCTCTAATGTGAAATTAATTACCTCCGATCTGCCTGCGCGACATCGGAGCGACATCGTCTTCAGCGTCTTTTTAGCGTCGTTAAATCAGCGAAGATGGCGACTAATGTCAGGTAGTTCTCAGCAGCAGCAGAAACTTATGATGATGATGGTGGTGGTGGTGGTGGTGGTGGCTGAAATATTAATTATGGTTTTACAGTAGTGACATTACCTTCTTTTTCTTCTTTTTTTGGGAAAGGTAAAAAAGCTGCAATCACTACCATATTGCCTGCCTGCCTGCCTGAAGATCCTCTGCAGAGATCATTTAGAGGTAGCAGTAATAAGTAGCAATGAGCACTTCTTTCTTCCTTTTCTCATCAAGAAGATGATTGAACTTCAAAACGACACTGCACCGAAAACGCCAACATTTTAGCAGTTGCTGCTGATTTTTCTCGTTTCTCTTCTTTATCTTATTCATCTTCTTCTTCTTCTTCTTTTTCAAGTGGTCAGTTGCCAAAGTGGCGACAGTGTTCACTCTTCGATCTGCCTTCTCCTCGCCGGTTGTTGGCACCGGGTAATCTCAATTAAGACTGATTAATTGCCTGAATGAGAAAAAGAAAAACTGCACTTCAGACCAGTCAGCTAAAGGGAAAAGGACAGTGAAAAGTCAAAGTGTCTCAGCGTCAGTGTCAAATGTGCTTCAAGGAAACGCTCAGGCTGCTGCTGCTGTTGATGCAGCCACTCTTAGTCAATCAGCACTTTCCCCAAGCTCATGAACCTCCTCAACAACCAACAGCCAACACTGGCTCAACCAAATCATCTTCTTCGATTCTGGGTAAGCTTTTCCCTACACTTACCCTCAAACAGCACTTTTTATTTCATCGCATCGCACGCGTTCATCGGCACCAGCAGCAGCATCATCACCGACGGCAGTGATCTTTGCACCAGCATCAGCAGCAGCATCAACAAGCTCATGATTTATGGTGTGTGCAGTCACACTTGTCTGGTCGTCGTCAGTGCATCTCTCTCCTGTCTGCTCTTGAACGCGACCACTGACTTGATCTCTCTGATTCGATGTCTCTATCATTGCCCACTGCACTGGCTGCATCTCTTCGCCGTCTGTCTCTCTTTCTCTGCACTTGGCAGGACTGCTGAGCAGCAGCATCTCGGCGACAAGTGCACAACTCAACTGACACAGGGGTAACAAAGTCTGAAAGTCTCTTCTTCTCAGTTTTGATAGTGAGGCAGTGAGGCGAAGTGTCTCGTGAAAATGTCACCGATCTTGTGTTGCTGCTGCTGCTGCTGGTGCTGCTCGCCTCGCCGATGACAACATGCTCACTAGCACCAGTTTGTCTCTCTGTTTGTCTGCTCACCCCAGTGTCACAGCTAATCGAACCGGGCGCGCAGACAGACAGACACAGACACATTGCTGATTGGCTTGACAATCAATCGACAGAAAGCACCACTACCACCACACACCACCACCACCAGCATTGAAACTGAAAACTGAAGACTGTGAAATGTTATGATCAGGCTAGCGGCAGCACTTGACAGCACTTTGGCTTGTCAGCTGCTGCAACAAAACACAGAACAAGCTTTTGAAAAAGAAAGCAGCATTTTTCAGCACAAATAAAAAAGTGGCACTTTGAGTACTCCCAAGTACTGGGTGGTAAGTGGTAGTGGTGGTGGTGGTGATCAATGAAGAGTTGATCGATGATGATGGTGGTGATCAGTGAGCGGCTGCTGCTGCTGGGTCAGCTCACCGTCAGCTCATTGTGTCACAATCACTGCTGCCGACAGACTGCTGCTTGTTTGTTGTCTGCACCACAACTGCCATCCAACAAATTCAGATGACACATGACTTTTGACACTGGAGCAATCACAAGCGGCACTTCTGATTATTATTAGATCGAAGGAGGGGGAAAGGGAGAAAAACACGACATAATCGACGAAATCAGTTGTCACGCCTTTCAGTCGACCGCTAACGGGACAGTCTCTGTGACGTAGTAGTAGTGACGAATTGGTAGTGGGAACTCACTTGAATTGAGCTAGCTAGCTAGCTAGCTAGCTAACAGGCGGCAAGTTGCCTTTGAAGAGCGCCGAAAAGTGACTTTTGTTCGCTCTTTTCTACTTGTTCTTTACACATGCGACTTTTCCGACATTCACACTGCTGACAGATTAGATAGTGATCAAGTGGATGAATGAGTTTATTACAAAGTTCAATTAGTCTGCACTAGGAGAAGACTGTTCAATGCTGAGTAGTCTACTTTGTCTACTCGAATAAACAGTGTTTTGAGGTGAACAAGGTTTTCACTGCTCTAGAGCACATTTTCATTGTTCTTTTGATGTTTTTGTAAAAAAAGATTTAAAAACTGACCACACAAAAAAGTGCACAAGGTGCACTCACTTGAACCATTGTCAATGATAATTTTCCTTGCTTGTATCACTGAAATTGCTGCAATTAGCCCTTTTCCAACTTCTGCTTCTGTTTTTTCTTCTTTTTCACTAGGGCGTTTCATGTTCTTTTTTTTGTTTTACTGCGTCATTGCAATGTGCAGTGCAAGAACGGCACACAAACACACAATTGGCCTGCACTATGCACCTTTTCTTATGCTGCTGCAGTTGAACAAGCGAGCTCCACTCATCGAGCTAATTAATAAATTATTATTACCCCTCGTAATTACAAAGTAATCGAGGCAGCAGCAGCAGTAGTACTGATCAAACACACACACTACCACAACTAGCTAACTGCAACAGCGGTAAACTTTCTTTGAAAGTGGCCGCAAGTGGTCTTTGGCGGCATCACCACCATAGGACAACTTTCTGCACATTTCCAGTGCACACACACACAGTGAACACACTGTCAACAATTAACGAGTAGTTCAGTGCAGTACAGCAGGCCAATAATTTGCGATTAGCAGCAGCAGCAGCTTAGTTGATCACAAAAAAACTTGCCCAAGTTGCGCAAGTTTTTTTGTCGGCGTCCTGGCGCAAAGCGATTATCGGTGCTGCTGCTAATCAAAGCGATGGCTGCTGCTGCTTCATCACCACCACACTTGACCAGAAAAGAAGAGGGTGTAATGAGCACCGCAGCAGCAATAGTTGATATCAGAAGCCGATTTCATTAGGAGGGGACACTACACAGAGCAGCAGCAGCAGCAGCAGCTTTGCAAGAGGACTACCAGGAGGCGGCTGAGATCACACAAAATCAGCGGCAAGCAAAGGTAATGTAATCAGGTTGCAATTGCGGCACCAGAGTGGTGCTTAGGTTAGCGCTGCCTAACCCCAGCCAACCAACCAACCAACCAACCAACCAGCTCCTCCGCAAATCCTGCGCTTAGCGCCTCGACACTTTCTTTCCGCCCTTCAACTGCCGTTTCTATTGCTGATCAAAGTTAGGTGGCTCAAGAGCACCAGCCACTCAGTCAGTCAGTCAGTGAGCGCCTAACAAGCCTGACCGAGCACAGTGTCGCCTTTTGCCAGTGCACACTTTTGCTCACCTTTTTCTGCCTTCCTGCCTGCCTGTCTCACTAAAAAGGTGTTGGTCGCTAATTTGTGCGTGTTAGAACACTCGAGTGGCTGAAGGCTGAGAGATAGAGATAGAGAGAGAGGAGAGGACTTGTCATGCAAACAGAGTGCACAAACACAATCTGCACAACCAGCAAGTCAACGAAGGTAGATAGGATCCTATTAGGATAATGGCCTCGCGTGCGTGCAACCTCCCCGCAGCACCAGAAAGAGAAAGTTTCAGCTGCTGCTGCTGCGCTGCTGCCGCTGTCCACAGAATTGCACCTCGGTGGCATCGGTGTCTAGGATAAAAAAAAGCTGTGCACCAATGCCAAAACTTTTCCTCTGCTGTTTCAGTGAAGTGCACTGAACAACAAAAAATGGCGTGCAAACAGGCACGCTATGGTGTCGATGCTGGTGGCAGAGCGCTGGCACTGGCACTGGTGTCACCCAGTCAACCAGTCGACAAAACTATTCGGTCCTTTAGGTAGTAGTAGTCAGCAGCAGCAGTGTCCTGTGCAAACAGAGCGGCAACAACAAACCGCTGACGCCTGCTGCCGCTGCCGCTGTCGAGGGCAATTTGGTTCGCTTCGTCTTGCGACGAGGTTACCGTCGTCGTCGCCGTCGTTGTGGTCCGTCTCTGTGCGGCAATTAGTAGCGGCCTAGCAGGCACAGCAGCAGCAGCAGCAGCAGCAGCAGCAACCGAAACAGCTCGTTGCAAATTGCAGTGCACCAGAAAAGGAAGTGCCACACCGAAGTAGTAGGCAAGGCACAGTAGTGTATCCCTGATGGTGCTCACCGAAGCTGCTCAGCGACAACAAAAGCGTCGACAAAGGTAGTAGTGGCGGCGGCGGCGGCGGCAGCAATCATCATAAAAAACAAGACTAAAAACAACAACATCAACACTACGACGGCATTTTTGCCTGGTAATTGCAACACAAGTGCACACACAGCTAGGTGAATATTTGTGTGCGAGTGAGTGTGTGTGTGTGTGTGTTCATGATTGCCAACATCGAGCAAACAGCGAATGGAAAAGAAAGAGAGGAGGACCATATTGAGTATATGTGTGCTGAACGATGTCGTTGCTGTGCTGGTCGAGTCAAACAGCACAGCACACAAACATGCACAGAAAAGCGTAGACAAAGTGCCGCCACATAATGTGCTGACAGATAGTGCTGCAGTGCACTTCAGGCCACTCCGATCCGTGGCTAATAAGGAATGATACTCATCGGCAGAGTTATCGATTCGATGTGATCACGGTCGCCTTTGTGTGTGCCGTTTTCGTCGAAACCGCCGCCGCCACCACCACCGCAAAGTTCATCGGAAAATAACACTGCTGCACATTACTATTTCGATTTTTGCCCCTTTCCCCCTCAGAAGGGGCTAGAAAAAAAACAGCAGCTGACCAGCAGCTCTTTTTTGCGTTTAAACTGAAAAAACTTCTCAGTTTCAGCAGCAGCAGCAGCCGCCTCGTGTTCGAGCAGCAGCATCTCCACCTCCATCTGCTTATAATCAATTTAGGTAATTAGAAATGCTTCCTCGTATTGAAATATGGTAGTCAAAAAAAAGGCGGCTGTGCACGCGCGTCTCATCATCAACAGCAGTGTCTGTACAGCAGCATCAGCAGAAGTGGTCTTTGTGTCTATAGCTAATGCGTTTCATAATTACAACTGCTGAAAACTCAATCTCCTCTTCTCTTTTGATCCTCGGTTGCAATTACACACACACACACACACACACAGACGCAAACTGACAAATACAAACGCTGCTTCCAGGCATTCTCTCCCCCCTTTCTGCACTATGTAATGCGCTTATGTAATGCTGCGAATGCTGTTGCTGCATTTTCACCGCTGCTAATCACAAACTCCTGCCACTGCCACTGTTGCTGCTGCTGAAGTTTGGCTACTTAAAAATGCCGCTGAATGCGCAGCAGCAGTTGGCCAGTCAAGTCAGTCAGCATCGTAGCTGTCGCTGTCCGTCTCCGGCATCGTTTGTCTCTTGATGCCGCTGCTCATCTTCATTTTCATTTAACTTGAACTGAACTCTCTCGCTCTCGTGATTGGAAGAGTTGTTGGAGCTTCAGCTGTGCTGTGCTCATTGTCCACCTCGTCGCCTCCCCCGCGCCTCACTCACTAATGGATGCTAATGTATTGCAAAGCTGGCATTGCAGAACTGACTTGCTTAGTAGTAGTAGATCTGCCTGACAGACACAACATGAGTTGGTTGGTTCACCTCTCTTGAACCACCACCACCATCCGCATCATCTTTGTGAAAAAAGTGCAAAAAATGTGCAGAGGCAGAAACGGCAGCAGCAGCTTGGGCATCATCAGTGCAGCACGGCAGCATCGGCAGCTTAGCTACTACACTGGCTACTACTTGTTTTTAGTGTTTGAAAAGTCTTCTTTCTTTCTTCTTCTTCTTTCTTCTTCTTCTGCAGCATTTCCTTCTGATGTGTTTAGCAAGTTAAGTAAGGTGACGTAAACGGAGAGAGGCAGGCAGGCAGACAGGCAGACAGGTAGACGGGCGCTAAAGGATGCAAAAGGCTTTAGAAGAGTAGCTGATGGTGGTGGTCAGCGGCTGACCATTACCATTACCATTACCATCATCATCATCATCGTCATTTTCAGCCTGGCCATCGATCTCGGCGTCAGGAAAAAAGGCAAAAAAAATCTCGTTGTGTGTCCATCAGCAGATCGGGAGTACCACTGGCAGCAGTCACCCGGACGCGCCCGTTGCAATTACAACCTGCTTACTACTGCAGCTGCAGCAGCAGCAGCACAAGCACATTCTTCCCCAACTTTGGCAGAATGATCACCACTACCACCACCAGTCTATCGCTGACATGATCAATCTAATTACGACTTGGAACAAATGACGACGACGACGGTGAAGTAGGCTGAACAACAGCAGCAGCAGCACCAGCGACAGGACACGCAAATGGAACTAATTCTGGTCGCGTACGAGACTACAGCACTGCAGCAGTGGCGCCAGTTTATTTCGCTCAAGATTTTCCTCCTTCTCTTCTCGTTAGCAAAGTTGCCGCTGCCGCTCAGAAGACAGCCTCATTTCGTTTCTGGTGCCCGAAAAAGAGCCTTCTTTTTGCTAAGCTGACGGCTGCTGCCTGTGCCAGAGCCGTCGTCGTGCCAGCTCCAGCTTGATTAATGAGCGCCTGCACGAATATCCGACACTGCTGCTGCTGCTGCTGCTGCTGCCAACAGTAGTAGTACTGCTAAGGAGAGGACACAGAGGCAAATTGTCTGCCTGCTTGTGGAGGCATTCGGGAGCGTCCGAAAGAAGGAAAGGTAGCAAAAGGCAAGCAAAAGGGAACGCGCCCGGAAAATACACGAGATCAGGGCGCCAAGAGATCGGTGGTGGATAGCGTTCACAAAGAGGAAAGGGAGCTCACAGTGAGCTCCCTTTCCTTCTTCGGATACTCACAAGAACAACAGCAGCTACCACTTGGATCCCACTGCGAAGAGGAAGAAGAAGAAGAAGAAGAAGCTCCCACAGAAGCTTATAAAGGGAGGCCACACCTGCCGGCCAAGTTGCCAGCCAATGGGAGCGCAGGCGGGCGGAGTCAGCGCCGCCGACCAGCGGACGGACAGTAGTGCCTGGCAGTAGCCAATTGTAGTGTACCGCTACCGTGCAGGAGGCAATTGGCGGCGGCAGGAGCAGCAGGAGCAGCAGCCAACAGCGCAACCATTGTTCGCAGCTGCTCCTGCTTCGGTAGTTGTAGTAGTGGCTGGTGGAGCTGACGGCGACGAGACCAAGACCAGTCGCGTCTGCACAGCCAGTGTCCACATTATCGGCGTCATGTTTGCGCTGCTGCTGCCACGAGAAGAAGAAGGAAAGGAAAAGAAAGGAAAGGGGAACAGGAGAATGCTGTGGCTGTGGTGGTGGTGGTGGCTGTGTACTGGCTGTGTGCTGAAGGTGCACAGGAGCAGTGGCACCAGCAGCTGGCAGAAGCAGTGGTAGCAGATGCCAACAGCAGCCAACACACAGACAGCACTGGGCGTCATCAACGACGTCGCCGGTGCCGTGTCAGCTTCGCTTGCTATCAGCTTGTCAGGCTGCTGCTGCTGCTGCTGCTGCTGCCACTGCTGCTGTTCGTCTGCAGACCACGACAAGCTGGCTACTACGGCTGCTGCTGTTGCTGTGGTGGCCACCATCCGCTTCCACTGATCATCAACGAGGTAGAAGAAGAGAAGAAGCGGCAACGGCAGCAGCAGCAGCAGCAGCACATCGTTCAAGAGGAGAGAGAGCCAAAGAGGCGAACGATAGTGAGAGAGAGAGAGAGAGAAGAGACTCAACATTAACAAGAGAGAGAACGTCCGGAGCCCGAGTTGAAGCTGCTTCTGCTGCCGTCAAAGAGCGGTAATGCAATCACCGAGTACGGCACAGACAGCAAAGCAGAAACAGACAGACCACTGCACAACAACACCGCCGACGCACGAACAGAGTCGAAGAGAGAGAGAGAGAGAGAGGAGGAGAACTGCGAATCAGCAGCTGAAGACATGAGAGAAAGAACTGCCAGTGAACTGCTGAAGCTCTGATAATACCAGAGAGAGAGAAAAGCGCAGTGAAGCTGCCATTACTGCAGTTGAAGAGCAGTCATCGAAAAGTGATCATCATCATTGTCTGCAGTCTTCTTCAGCGTGCTCTTTTTCAGCCTTTCAATTCCCTGAAGAAGAAGAAGCGTCAGCAGGCAGTCAGGCCACCAGCAAACCACCAACCACCAAGCAGACTGTACCCTGTTCAATTAACCGAAAGCCGAGAACCGCAAACCACACAATCTGCAGCTGATCATCATCATCATCACCACTGTCCGCCAGCCCTTGTGCCCTTTACCTCTTCTTGTTCAACCCACTTTGTGCAAACGAGTGGGTGGCTGTGCTGAGCTAGTGTGTGTGTGTGTGTTCATTCAAGCGAACATTCACATTCACATTCATTCAAGTCCTTGTCCACAGCACAGTCAAACTTAGTTCGTTTTTGTTGCTGCAGAACTTCGAAGAAAGAGAACTTTTCTTGTGCGTCGTACAGGCACTAAACTAGTCTTGAAGAGCGCCATTTTACCAGTTATCAGCAGAAAAGTTCACCAAAAGCGCACTGTTTTTGCACTATCACCACCACCAACCTTCGATCTCCTCCTCATCACCATCATCATCTTCGTGTGTCTAGACACTGCAGTGCATTGACATTGCATTTCTCATCTCCTGCTTTACTGTCTCGTGACACAATGCACACAGTTTAAAATACCATTTCATCAGCAGCATCAAGTCAACCATCAGCAAAGTGATCACCTTCTTCTTCTTCTTCTTCTTCATCAGTGTGCCCTTCTCTCGTTTAGGCGAGAGCACACAATTTAGCATCAAATTTAACAGCAGCAACAGCCAAATCAGTGCTCGTCTCATCACCATTACCACCACCACCACCACCACCACCATCATCATCCCCTTTTCTCTACAGCAAATTCCTCTACCAGATACTGAGCAAGTGAGCCAAAACACAGGGAGAGCGAGATAGTGTGTGGCTGCTGGCAGTGCCACCAGTACTGTGTGTTACCAGCTACCACCACTGTCAGCTTCTGCCGCTAAATGGCACGTAACTCAAACGATAACTCTACCTGCGATGCCAGCTACTGATGCTGCTGAAGTTTACCAATGCACCCAAACGCACCCAAACTCGCTTTGCTCGCTCGTTGACTTCCAGCTCAGTCTCTTTTTGTGTGTGCACATGTGACTCATAGTGAATTTCAGGTTCTACTCTGGCAACTGCTCTTCAACTTTTCAACTTCAACTGCTCCACGCTGGTGCCACACGCAACGCAGCACTGAAATCATCAGCACCAGGACTTTGGTAAGCAACCAGTGATGATGATCATCATCATCATCATTACATTACATTACACGCAGTTCAGTGTACAGCACAGCAGTGATCAGCAGCAGTGGTAGTCTAGTGTACAGTGGTCTGGCACGGTCGAATTGACCTGTTGCTGGTGCTGCTGGAGCGTTTCGAGCCATTGCCACTGGCAGATAGTCTGTAAGCTGCTGTTGTCAGAAGCTGGCTGTTATTGCGCTGCTGCTGCTGGTGCATTGCCTTTTCAATTGCACCCTCTGATTTAGACTCTCTCGTGTCATAAAATCATCTCTCTACTGTTGTTGTTTGCAGAGACGCATGAGTCAGCGACAGCACCAGATGACGGGGGCAATTAATTACATCTTTTACAATTACATCTTTTACAATTACATCTTTACAATAATAAGCAAGCCAGCCAGCCAGCCAGCAAGCGAGTCAGTGTCTGTGTTTGTCTGTGACCAGAGTCACCGGTGGCAGTGTCTGTGTGGCTCCTGTGACGCAGACAGACGCCGCAATTTAAAAGTCTATTTGTGTGCACTGTCTGTCTGCCTGCAGACTAAATCAGGCAAAATCAGCGGAAGACTAGCAGTGGTAGCAGACAGGCAGACTGACCTTTGTCTCACTATTTTTGCCAATTTAAACTGGCTTCTCTACCACCACCACCACTACTGGCACCGGTAATCAGGAGTTTCCACCATTGCAATCACACAAACTGACTGACACGAGATATTCAGTGAAAAAAAGGGAGAAAAGGGAAAGCTCAAAGTACAGAGCAAGTTTTCCCTCTTTTTCACTCTCTTTCTCTCACAGGAAAACGGCAATGCAGTGCTTTTTGACCTAGCAAAAAAAGCCTCTATGAGCGAATGAATGAGAAAATGAATGCGCGTAGTAGTATTCGAGTGAGGTCCCTGAGTTGCAGTGAGTTAGCTGGATGACTGACTTTAGGCTGCCTCGTGACATGAAACACTGCTGCTGCTGCAATCGCAAACGAGGTTCCAATTAGGAGAAAAAAAGCTGAGAGTGTGAGCACTCAGTCAGTCAACGAAGTGGGAGTCACCACAAAATGCTGCTGCTGCTTGTGGGGACTCGGTGTCTGCTGCTGCCGGCTGTCTGGCAGAAACTGGCGATTACTAGCTTCAGTCACCAGTCACACTACTCAACTGTGAATTATGTAGTCGTTGCTGTTGCTGCTGCTGTCGCTGGCTAGTCAAAATAAATGTCAGAGTGCAGGACTGCACTGCATCAGCTCAACAGCAGCAGCAGCAGCAGCACTACCTGAACTGCTGCCATTTGCCGACAGCAGAGGTTGCCCGGCAGAGTCTGGGTGATCTATTGCAGCATGGTCTAATTAATCTTCCGGCTGGCAGCTCTGGTGGCTCATTTAAAAAGAACAGAAGGGCTGCTGCTGCTGCTGCTGCTGCTCTTGCAGCCCAGCAATGAACACACAGCGGCGGAATCATAGCTTAGCGGCGGTCTTCACATTATGCTGAAGGTCATAAATAAGATGCAGTACTGCAAAGTAATAAGGCTTTTGGCACCAGTGTTGTCTCACCAAGGTGTTCTCAAGTACAAAACGGAAACGGGCACATCTGTTCGGCTAGTCTCACAATTAAATTAAAAGTCAGAGTAAGTTGCTGCACTAGTGCATCAACTCATAGGGCACCAGAATGGCGCAGTTAGCAATCAGTAAAATAGAAAGGTTACTAAGCTCACTAGCTAAACTTCCTCTTCTCTGTTAATAGAGCAATCTATCACCGGTTAACAAGGGCATTATTGGTCAGTGTCATCGGCCACTCATCGGTGCACTGAAGCACTTCCTATTATTCAATTTTCTATTCTTTACTGGTGGTGGTGGCACACTTCAGTAGAGGATGTGCACAAGCACTTGCTTCAGTTGTGCTCAATTCTCACTTGCCATCATCAATTCTGTTGCGTCGGCAAAAAGGTGAGAGAACACAAAGAACCGAGCTAGGTGCGGCAAAGACTAAAGAAGGCAACAGAAGAAGAAGAAAACACACAGCCAGTGAGAAAAGTGAGAGAGCAAACACTAGTGCTGGCCAACTACCACCACCACTTCTTCACCAGCTCAGTAAATGGGCAAAAACATCGGCAAATATCTTTTGGCTACTGACTTTTTTTCCTGTCTGAGCGGCGGTCAAAGAAGAAAGGAGGAAAATAAATGTCCAGTGTGCTAAATGTGCTCGACCTTGGATGGCTAGTCCTTGATGTGTTTGTGTCACCCTGTGGCCGGGCACTTGCACTTTGCGCCAACCTGTGCGGCCAACTCCAACTCAAAACAACAGCACAACAGCAACAAACTAATTTAACTTCACTTTACGAGCACCTCTTCTCCCTCTTCCTCTCCAAAGAAAGAAAGAAAGAGATTGGAGCAAAGAGATGAGAAACGTTGCTGCTCGCGTGCTGCTCACACCGGCGACAAAAAAACGACAACGACGGACGGCGGCGGCGGCGACGGTGAGCTGCGAGCTTTTAGCGGGCGATTATCATCATTTGCCCCCGGTCTCTCTCTTTCTATCTGTGACTGTGAAGTATTATTTACGGCCACCATCAACTTCTGCAGTGGCTGCTGCTGCTGGTGGTGCTTTATTTACACTTCTTCGTCGCCTTTTTGTCTTCTTCCTTTTTCTACCTTCTTCTACCTTCTTCTTTCTTTGCCGGCGCGGCGAGCAATCAAAGCAGCAAAACAGTCAAGGAAGAGGCACACAGCGAGAAAGAGAAAGAGAAAGAAAGAGAGCGTACCTTTTTTTCTGGTCGTAGTCACTCACACAGAAAACTCACACTGAGTGAGGCAATGATCATCGGCTAGTCTGGTCATAAACTGCTGCTGCTGCTGCTGCTTTTATATGAGCAATCGACTAAAAAAGTAAAGTCCCCCTCTCCATTCAGTTGCCTCCGTCCCGAGAAGAAAGCGCACAGCACTTGTTGCTTTCTTTTTCTTTTACCACTCTTTGGCTGCTGCTGCTGCTGCTGTTTGGTCTGCTAAATATGCAAATATATCGGCGACTTGCACTTTACCAGTCAATCGCTAAAATCGCTGCTGTTGTTGTTGTTTTTTGCTTGCTTTAGCTGTCTGCTAAAGTTGACACCGCCAGCAGCAGCAGCAGCAGCAGCCACTGGTCACTGAGGATGATGATGAACAGTCTGGGAAAGAGCACAGGAGCGGCAGCTTCTCAGTGGCACCAAATGATGATCACCATCATCATCAGCAGAAGTCTGTGTTTTGTGTGTGTACTCTAGGCGAAGACTAAGTCAAAGCAAACAGACACACAAACACACACACACTTGAGTGTCAGAGTGCCTGAGAACCGAGCGAGCACCAAGTCTTGGGCTTTTTGCGCCTTTACAACTTTGCCGCCGCCGTCGCCGCTGCTTTTCAGTGTTGTCATCCTCATCATCTTCATCTTCGACATCATGGTCTACGGTTTTCCTTGCTGGCTGGCTGGCTAGGCCGAAGCAGTGCAAGTGCAATATAAATTGTCAGCAGGAGCAGCAGCAGCAGCGGCAGTTTGCAGCAGTAGCCCGCGCTATAAATGGCAATAATTGCAAATAAATATTGGCAAATATTAACTCAGCGAGAGCGCAGTGAGCTGGCTGCTGCTGCTGCTAACGAGGGAGAGAGACTGATGCTGACAAGCAAGGAGGGGGGAGGAAAGCTGGAAAGGAAAGCCAGACACTGATAACAGTGTAGTGCTGGCTGGCTGGTAGTAGTGGCTAATCACTGCACCAACAACACCACCAGACAGTGCAAATAACACCACCAGCACTGTACTGTACAGAAAGCAGCAGCAGTGTATGGCCAGCAACTTCAAAGGCAGCGACAACTGTAGCAGCTTTTTTGGATAGCAGCTTACCAGCACCCAAAGCAAACGAGCTTTGGAGAACCATCATTATCAACGTATTAAGGAGATTTGAGACAGAGCTAGAGTGAGAAGGGGCTCAGCAAAAGCTGCCAACCAGTGGCAGGAGAAAGTGAGAAGAAGCAAAAGCGAGAAAGAAATCTGCTTCTGCTTCTGCCTAATCGCGTAACAAGCAATGTAGAAGGTTTCTGCCAATAAAAGAAATAGATCAAAACTTAAATGAAAACAATTCGATTTTCACTAGTTCACTCAGCAAAACAACAAAAGAAATGCCGTACAGGCAAAAAAAAGTGAACCTCGTCCTTGCAGATCGTTTTCGACTTTTTCTTTCGGCACAATCATCACTGGTCTTGTCTAATTAGCAGATGATGATGCAGTTGCTTCTGCTGCTGCTGCTGCTGCTGCTGCTGCTGCCTCTGTTGGATCGGATGTCGCCCAGTGCTCAGTGTAGCAGCAGTGAACAACCACAGAAGGTTGCTTATCACAAAAAAGACAAAATCAGTCGCAACCACCACCACCTCATCATCTCTCGTTGGCAAGACATTTCGTTTCTGCGTTTCTTGCCCTGGCAGTAAGAGTATCCGTTTACCAGTCGTCGTCGGCCCATTTGCTGGCGGTGATGGCGGTGATGCTGATGCACCACAAAAGCAACCGCAGGAGTCCGAAGTGCCAAGGCAATCGAGGCGCAGGCGGCAAATCGGCGAGTCCTTTGTGACTGTCGGCCAGTGCCAGTGCCAGTGCTTACTTGTGTCTCCTTGACACTTCGCTACCACTACAGTGCACTTTTGTTGTGCTCTGTGCTGACACTCTGAAAAGTGGTGATGCTGATGTTGGAAACCGACTGTCTGCTCTGAAGTTTGTGCACCAGGAGAAAATCCTCAAAATGCAAAGGACCAACACACCACATCTGTGTTGTTGTCTGCCTGCCTGGCATTGGCACTGAAAACTGCACTGACTGGTGCCAAAATGAAAAAGAAAAGTGCTCAGCGGCACCAGTGTGCTAAGTGTGCTAATTTGCCCACTAACTACCGACTAACTACTTCTACTACTCACTTTCAGTGTTGGTCTGTTTGACCAACACACGAGGTGACAAGTGCCTTTGAAGGTGCTGCTGCTCTGCAACAACTTCACCTTTCGGTGGTTCCCACAGTTCCCATTGTTTCACTGTGTAAATGTGTGTGTTTGTGTGTGAGAGACTGAAACTGAACATCAACAATACATCCATCAGGGACAATTAGCAGGAAAAATGGCAAGAGAATGGCAAAGCAAAGCTCACTAACTAATAGAGACATTGACAATTACAACCAATGGGCTGCAACTAATGGACAGGCGGAGGAGGAACACAAAGGGAAGACAAAGCTGGCAACAAAAAGTCACAGTGCTTTTGGTGAAGCAAAGTGAACTTTTTCTGCTTAAAAATGGTCTCACTTGACTTTTCATTTAATTTCAATTTTGATTTTAGTACAGTGAAAGGAATTTCTTCATGTCTAAAAAACTTTACCCTGTTTTTCTACTTTCAATCAATTGCGGCACAACCAGTAGTAGACGCCAGTAGTTTGCTACCAGTAAAAAGAGTAGAGTAAAAGGGAAAAAAGAAAGAGAGTATGTGAAAGTTGCCTCGCTGATTAGATTTAGATTTAGAAAGAAAGAGAGGAAAGAAAACGCCGACAGAGGATAGGCAAAGAGTAATAAGACGCATCACTAGCAAAATTATTACTCGCACTCACCACAAACAACATTAGACAGAGGCAAACACAGCTACTCACACTACTGTTCGGGGTAAAGCACATGTAATAAGAAATTTATTATACCCCATTTCTGTAGTCATGGGAAGATAGAGAGTGGACGGCAGAAGCAGCAGCAGCAGCAGCAGTAGTTTAGCTAAGAACACACACTCCACGGTCCACTTTGTGTTGTTTATTGACTTGGCAAAAAGGAGAGAGATCCTTAAGATCACATCCTTTCCCCGTACACCATCATCTGCCTCCTCTGCCGCATCATCTTCTCTATCAGCATTGCTCGCTCAAGTGCGGCAGCCAGCGACACGCTCGTCTGCTGACTGCCGTACACTGATGTGACTCTTGTACAAAAGACATGAGATGAGCATCATCAGCGTCAGCGTCAACCGCTGGACTTTGTCCCCCTACAAAAGATGTGTGTAAATCTAAACCACTGCAACTGAGGATTGAGGATGCGGCTTTGCGGGCGCTGTCACACAAAAAACCAGAAAACCAGAAAAATATGATGGCCTAACCAGCAAAGACTGCATCATCAGACTGCTTTACTTTACCGCCGTCGTTGCGCCGTAATCAAAACGAAATTATTAGTATCTAATTAACTGGCGACCGATTTGCCAACATCGGCCATCATTCTGCTGAAGCGACAGCTGATAAGCACTTGTGCAGCTTGTCTGTTTGTCTTTGGGCGCACGTTGGCTGTGTATTTTTTCAGGCCACCGAACGAGCAGTGCAAGATGGTGAAAGAGAGAGAGAGAGAAAGAAACAGAGAAAGAGAGTTTGGCTGTCTGAACTGCACTTTTGCACAGTCGTACAGTTACAGTCTCCGCATCATCATCTGCCTGCCTGCCAGACTGCTGCTGCTCGGCAGTAGCTGATGATGCTCTTGTACAGTGCTGATGATGCTGACGATGATGATCATCACCATCAACATCGAGCACGAGGCTCGACGCGAGCATCTGCGCAGCTCCAGCAGCAGCAGCAGCGGCAGTAATTGAGCACTGCTGCCAATTAATGAGACGGCAGCTTCTGCAGCAGCAACTAAGCAGTAATAAGGACACCAAAACAGCAGTTTGCTGTTAGGGTGAGGGCGCAAAACCAGGGAGAAAACAAACTGATAAGAGCAGGGACAGTGCACTATCACTTCTCAACGAGTGAGGGTGAGTGGGTGAAATATAAGAGAGAGAGAGAGAGAGGGGACCAGGAGGTGACTGATAGAGCCGTCACGATCATCATCACCAGCACCTCGATCATCAAAGGCACCATCACCGCCATTATCATCATCGAGTACCAGTGGAAAGAAAAAGAAGACTAAGAAGAGTGGCTGGCAAAAGATTTTGGGCAGAAGTGCCAACAGTCAGTGAGTGAGCAGCGGAGATAACCAACCAACCAACCAACGTACCAGTACAAAAAAAAGTTGGTTGGCAAATCGCGCCTGCCACTTGAGAGCGATGGCTTTGGTGGTGGTGGTGGTGGCAAGTTGACCATCGGGGAGGAAAGCCATCATCGTTGGCAGAACACAGTGTGCGCACACTGCTGTACAGCACAAGATACACAACTTCAAAGGACCACTTTTGCCGCCAAAGCTGCTGCTCTCGTCAACGACGATGACAGCGGCAGCAGTGATAAGTCGTCGCACCACAGTGAGCAGCAGCTCTCATTGCCACTGTCTTCTTCTTCTTCTTCTTTATTTGTTGTCTACTCTTCGTACTTGCTTACTTACTTACTTTCCCAACAGATTGAACAGGCGCCATTCACCGGTGGTGCTGGTGACAGTGTGTGGTATCATTGACAGGCAGATGATGATGAGGAGGAGGAGGAGGAGAGCAAACAGGGTCCAGAGATACAGAGACAGAGACGATCAGTGATCAGTGACTTTTCTCCTTCTCCTTGACCATGATCATCAGCAGCAGCAGCAGTGATCATCGTCAGACACGTCGCACAGAAGCTAGTGCTGCTGGTAGCTGCCGTTGCCGTTGCTGCTAATAGAGGAGTTGGTTGTCTACTTAACTGAGGAGACAAATCAAGAGAAGATCACCACCACCACCACCACCACCACCATCAGCACCAACAACAAGCGATTGGCGACCTACTCGATGAATGTAAGTGAGTGAGAGAGAAAAGTAAAGCACTTTCCAGCACTGATGCTGCTGCAGATCATCAAAAATGATTTTCCTTTTCTTAGACTGTTTGCTTGATCAGAAAAAAAACTGCCCTCACAACTGTCGGACAACTGTTCGACATTACTGTCGGCTCACAATGGCCATCATCTCTTTCTAGAAAAAGAAAAGGGCGAGATTAGGCCCAGGGAGGTCAACAGGGTCAAGCTGGCCAGCTTGACCTTCTCTGTCAGTGCTGCTGCACCTGTGTGTGCTGAGTGGTGCACAAGTGCCACAACGGCAGCAGCAACAACAGCTGAACAGAAGCAGTAAAACAGTTGGACAGAGAGCGAGAGAGATGACGCGGACACCTGTGAGGATGCGGAGAAAAAGAGGGACCGTGTTACTTCAACTGGAATCTCAGCTATTTTGATGATGGTCACCTGAGCAGAAGACAGCTGAAGTGAAGAGGACAACCGCTAAAAAGCTAATCATTGTGCACTGAAAAAAGAGAGAGAATTTCTTACTAGACTGCTTGGCGCGGCTGTGTTGACGCAAGATCAGCAACGGCAGAAAAAGACAGTCTTCAAAATTGACAATTTGACTGCCTTTAAATGTCGACCACTGGTTAGCTAGGCTGTGTGCTCACTTGTGTTGACCACAGCTGATGACACAAACAATCTCTCAAGGTGTTCTGAGCGCCTCTTTCGTCTAGGTGCCGTCTGGTGGGCACTTGTAACCACTAATGCCTCCTGCAAAGAGTTGCTGGCATCAGGGAAACTAAATACAAAAAAGTCGATGCAGGGCAAAGTTCAACCAGTCAGCCGAGTCAGTCGAGTGGGTGAGCAGCAATGACTGATGAGCGCGATTTTCCACCGAAGCTTCATCTTTCCAATCACACACACACACACACATCGAACGACTGACTAAGACTTGTCGTCGATGATGCACATCGAATGATCACCTCGAAGCATTAGTGGTGCACTGCCTGTCTGTCTGCCAGAGAGGAAAACACACAGAAAAAGAGAAAAAGAGAACACTGTGCTCACTGTCCAGCTGACAGGCTGAAAAGTTGACCCTCAGCCAAAGTGATTGGGGCTCAGGGTAACAGTTACGCTGGCTGGCAGACATTTTTCAGATTCTTCTCTTGATTTAGTCTGGGCAGTGGCTGCTGCTGCTGCTGCTGCTGCTGTTGTTTAAACGCTCGTAATGAAGTGAAGATCGATCAAGAGAGAGAGAGAGAGAGAGAGAGAGAGAGAGAGAGAGAGAGGCAAGCAAGGACAGGACAGTAATGAGCGATTACCGATAGGACTGCTTCTCAAATTTAGTGGTAGCAGTCAGTGCTGCAGTGACCACCATTGACACCTTGTGCACAGTGTCAGCCAGTCAGTCAGTCAACTTCAGCTCCTCGCGACTTCCTACTGAGTTGTGACCACCACCACCACTACCACCACCGCAAACGATTGGCGAAAACGGTCTGCCCATGTTCGCGCTGGGCTGCCATTGTGTGTGCTGCCAGGTAGCAGCAGACAATGGAGCAGCAGACTCCAAGTCCAAGTCCAAGTCGAGTGGCACAATATTTTATCATCAGACAGAAAGAGAGAGGGAGACAGTTTTGAGTAGAGGCGAGACACTAGGCGCGAGACACACGCTTCTTGGAACAGCAGCAGCAGCAGTCAAAGTCAAGAGTCTTCCTCCCTCATTCTCTTTCTTCGCAATTGTCCTCTTGTTCTTGTTCTTCTCTCTTTACGGCGTTTTCTTTTCACATAATCCACTGCTGCTGGACAATTGAAAAGAGGTGTCGCGACAAAGAAGGTGAACTACTACTACCACTAACTTCACTGTGTCCAGCCAGCTCTAGTCAGCTTGTTGGCAGCCTTGTAGTCGACAGCAGCAGCAGCAACAGCAGGCACACTTAAAATTTCTTTGTGTGACTTTGAGAGGGGGGGGGGAAGAGAATAAAGGAGAAAAGAAAGAGCGATTGACTTCTCCTTCTTCTCCACCACACAAAGTTGACTTTGCTAATTTGTGAGTCAATTAAAGTCACATTTACCACCACCACCAGAGCCGACAAAAAAGTTTTAAGAGGGAGTCTAAGAAGAGGGAGAGGGACAAAACTGAGAGAGAGAGAGAGAGAGAAAGAGAGTTTGGCATTTCCCAATAAGATTTGCAATTGCAATTTTATTGGCCCATTTTAAGAACAAGAAAAGAAGGAGAGGGAGAGGAAAATGCAGATCACCTTTCTAAACGGCAGCAGCAGCAGCCAACATGACAATAATCACCTGGGATTGCACACTGAGAACATTACACAGCAGAAGACTACTGCCGAAACGCGTGCAATATCCTCCTCATCTCAGTGTGTGTTTTTATTTCCCGTTGCCGTGATTAATGGCACCCAAGTGGTGGCCCACCAACATGATCACCGTGTGTCCTCTCGGTTTCTTTGTCCTTCTTTAGCGCTGGACATGTGTGTTAATTTTTAATTTGTCGCCGGTGGTCTGCTGCGTCTGGTGGTCATCGGAGACACCGTCTGACTAAGACTACAGCAGCACAATACCACCATCAGCAGAGACGGGGGCGGCGGCAAATGACAAATTGCGACATTAGCTCCTAGGAGCAGACTGCACCGTTTACCCAATTGAGACTGCTGCTGCTGCCTCTTGTCCACCAGCAGCAGCAGCAGCAATTGACCTCGATGTAATTGACTGGCGGACACTTGAGACGACTAATGTGTGTGTGCTGTTGTGGAGTCAAAGTCGGAGACAAAGGACACAAACAAAGGAAAAGTGGAGGAAAAAAGGTGGTGGTCGGTGTGTGGCCGTGAGAATGGTGGCCCAGCAGCAGTAGCAACAGCAGCAGTTCAGTACGGCACACGTAATGTCCTTCTTTTCTTTTGGAGTTCTGCTGGGCACCGACAAGCAAGCGGCGGCGGCGGGGCTCAATTCTCTCCCACTTACTAAGGCTGATGGCAAGGCAAACACACATCAGCTAGCTGCTCAGGACACTTGAGAAAGTGAGCTCGAGATGGTGTCCTGCTCCTTCTCCTTCTTTTGCCCTGTGGGAACTGGCGCACAAGTGCGACCGCCGCCGCCGACTTGTCACTGCTGAAACCGAAACTGCCAGGCAGCAGCAGCAGCAGCAGAATTGTGCTCTTACTGTTTGCTTGACCATCATCAGTGCAATGTAGTATGCAAAGGTGACTGTTTGCTCAACACACACTCTAAGACTCAAAGGTGGTCGAAGAGGCTTTGCTTTGCCTTGGCAGTTTTTTTTTGTTGGGCTCTCTCGGCTCTCTCCGACAGGGCAAACAGAGTAAGTGAGCTGTGTTGTCGGCAACCAAGAGAAAGAAGTTAACCGACAAACAGCAGCCGCAACAGCAGCAGCGCCTACCACTTCTTCTGATACAGACACACACACAACAGAGCAAAAGCAAAATTACTACATTTTTCCGCAATTACACCAAACGATCGCATCCGCTGGTCGCTAATTGCAAAAATGCAAGAGGCGACTAAACAGTTACTGGAGTTGACAAAAACACTGAGAAACCCCACCACCACCACCACCACCACCGGCACTAATGTACAAAGAATGTCATCAACATCATCATTTGTTGCCCATTAGGTCAGCTGAGACGGCAGTGGCGGCAATTACTTTGTGTTTCTTTACTCAATTGGGAAACTTAGATTTTGTTGGTAGTGCTGTTGCTGCTGTTGCCTGCAAACAAACAGAGGAAGAAACAAAAAAATAAAGGTACAGTTAGACCGGGACGCAGTTTGGGTAACCAGCAGCAGCAGCAGCAGCAGCAACCAGAGGAATGCCAGGTCGGCAAGATCAAAGCAAAAAAGAGGATAGATCAGGTAGAAAAAAGAAGAAGTAGGTGCCTGGGAGAGGCAGCCAGAGGTTGCCACTTGAGGTATTAGATGCCGCTGACAATATCCTCTCTCCACCACTGGACAATCAAACAGCAGCAGCAGCGGCAGCCAGCAGAGCACTGTACGGCAACAAGTTGAGAAAGACTACTGCCGTCGTACAGTACTCACCAGCAGCAGCAGCAGCAGCACACTTTTAGTGGTATCAACGACACTCTCTCACCCATTCCGGAATTAGCCACTAAAACGCAGGAGTGAGTGAGTGAGTGAGATGCAATGAAAAGTCAATTAAAGGCTAAAGACTCAGAGTCGCAACGGTGTGACAACGACCACTGCACAAATCGGAGTTGCGTCAACCTGAGACGCGCTAATTACGCATTGGGCGCAATGATTTGCCTGCTTGCCTGCCGATTACAAGGCGACTCGTTTGCTGTCGGTTGAGCTAATCTTTGTGAGCAGGCTACTTTTGCCGCCGTGAGGAGAGCTTAGCTGGAGGAGAGTGCGAGAGAGAGAAAGCTAAATAACACTTGAGCCAGCAGCCACTTAATTAATCAGCAGCAGCAGCAGCAGCA
Organism: Tyrophagus putrescentiae; assembly: GCA_024499935.1. Lineage (NCBI taxonomy): Eukaryota > Metazoa > Arthropoda > Arachnida > Sarcoptiformes > Acaridae > Tyrophagus > Tyrophagus putrescentiae. The sequence continues at coordinate 374,647 of JAMZRA010000007.1, forward strand.
GCTCGACTTTGGCTTAGCGACAACGCAGTTAGTTAGTTAGTTGGAGTGCTCTAAGAAAACAGATCTAAAGTTAGAGCTAATGATGATGATGATGATGCTGCAGCAGCAGCAGAAACAGCTGAGGATGATGATAATGATCACATCAAACGGGCTGATCTAACAAACTGACAAACACTGTGTGATCAAACACTACAGTGTTGCAAATAGCTGAAGATGACTTCTTTTTAAAGCCCAAGTAGAAACTAGAGACAAAAATCCAGCAGGAGCAGCAGCAGCAGAGTAGTCAAGTGGCCACGGGCCAAAAGAAATGACCACCACCACCACCACCACCACCAAGTTCAGCAGTGTTCAGTGACATCTGTTCAATCATCAGGCAACAACAGTAGTCTGGACACTAGGTCTAGGGTCTAGTGGTAACCACCACCACTGCAGCAGCAAAAGACCACCACCAGCACTGGCTGCCTCAATTAGGGTCAGGCGAGGTCAGATCAAGATAAGGTGGCTTGATAAATGGCGGTGGTACTTGTGGTGGTAGTGGTGACCACCGATATGGACACCATCACCATGATCACAGTGTGTGTTCAGAAGCAGACCTCACTGTTTTCATGCCTAAATTTCTGCTCATTTTGTTGTTTCTTGTTCCAAAACTGGACAGTGAGTTTGAGTCAGAGTGGTTGTTGCTGTAATAAGACGCACACACAGAGACGAATTCCTACCCACTTACTCAACCGTTTTCAGTGGTGGGTGTTGGTGGTTGTGGCAGTAAAATTTAGCAGTTGCCTGGTAATTAGACAACAGCAGAAGCAAGTCAGCATTGCTCCTAAAGCGTGCTTCCTGAAAATGAGAAGAAAGAAAGCTTGCGCGTGCAAACCACCACGACGACGACAGATTGCAAACTGTGATTGCGCTGGGCTGCTAAGCAAACACACACACACACACACACAGATTTTGTCATGCAACAACAACAACTGAAAGCAGCAGCAGCAGCAGCCATGTGTCCACTACTTTGCCGATTAGATGACTCGATAGGCGATGAGGGAGGGAAGGCAGAGAGATTCGATAAGAAATGCAAACACAGACAGAGCGGCAGTTGTGCTGCAGCAGCAGTCGTGAAAGAGGAAAGAAAAGGAAAAAGATGAGGTCGCAGGGATGGGAAGGAGGTAGTGAAGGAAAGGGAGGTGAGATGAAAGAAGGCAAAGGAGAGAGAGAGAGAGAGAGACAAATTGGTGGCACACTCACTAATTAGTGGTGGTACTACTACTACAACTCTAGCTCAGGCTCAAGTAAAGAAAGATCAGCTTGGCGAAAACGGTCTGCCAGGCAGGCGTTTAATGCTGCTGCTGCTCAAGTGCTCGCGTTTAAAACTGCTGCAGCAAAAGTGCTCGCGTTTAAAATTGCTGCAGCAAAAGTGCTCGCGTTTAATGCTGCTATTTGTTTATGCTGCGTAGCGCGAACATGGCGAAGGAGGGTGAACTGAGGAGAGAGAAAGAGAGAGAGAGAGAGAAGATGCAAATTGGCACGAGAGAAGGAGGTGGTGGTGGTAATAATATTTTGCAATCGGAGAGAGAGAGAGAGAGCGGGCGAGGAATCGTGCCACTGCCATCATCATCTTCCTTTGCAGACAGAGAGCCGATGCCACCACCGCCACCACCACCACCAGCACTATCTCACTACAGCCTCATTTATACCGTAGCACACAGACAACCTCTACCCAACAACAGCAGCAACTCAAATACTCTAACAGCACAACATCACTAACAACTGTCTTCTCTCTTTTATTTCATTGCAGACGCTCTCCTCCGCTCGACGACACATCTCATCACCGCTCTTCTCCTTCTCTGCTCATCGTCAGTGTCCACAAAACCGAAAGTTGTTAATCTCCTCAATTCTTTAAAGTGATAAACCCTAGAGAAGCAGCTCCTCCCCACCACCATGGTCCACGCCAGTCTGGCCACTCAGCAGTACCCGCATCCACTTCCACACCACTTTCAGCAGCAGTTCAACCATCAGCACAGTGCTCCCGTAGCCCCAACTACCCACCCACTAAAACCGGGCAGCTTTTCGGCAATCACCCAGCAAATGAGCAACAACTCCCTCTCGCACCTAAACTCCAGAACTCCTTCAATTCCACCTCCTCCTCTTCCACCTAGACCAATGGTCGCCGCAGCGGCAGCAGCAGCAGTCCCCTCTGCCCCTCTCTCAGCACGCCCACAAACTCATCACCCCAACTTTCCACCACCACCACCACCAGCTCTTCAGTCACCGACGACGCCGACCATGTCCTCGACGGCCACCTCGGCGACGCCTGCCAGCCTACTTCAGCAGCAACAACAACAGCAGCAGCAGCAGCAGGAACAGAATCAGATGCTGCACAATCAGCTACTTTTCATGCTGCAGCAGCACCAACAGCAAAATCAACAGCAGAATCAACATCCAAATAGTCAACAGTTGGCAGCTGCGGCAGCCGCCGCCGCCGCTGCACAATCTCATCCCTTTCTCCAATACGGAAATTCGTTGGCGGCAAACGCCGCATCAATGTCCTCGCTGCTCAGTGCAGCGGCACATCCAGCGACGGCGGCAGCCGCTGCAGCCGCCGCCGCCGCCCATGATGCAACATTCAGCAAAAGGAAACGGTGGCGGACCATTCGGGCCCCTAGGACCACCCGCCTTTCCCGCTGATTTCTTCGGCCAAATGAACAACTTTCCGGCATTTCCCGGGTCGGCGGCGGCGGCTGCTGCCGCGGCAAGCCACGCCGCCCGGCTAATGCAGGCGGCGGCATCCGCTGGAAATGATCCAAAGAACCGAAAGTCGCACCACCACGGATTCCACGAACTGGAGGCGCTCGGCTTTAGCCCCAAACAACAAAAGCCAAACTACGTCAGTGGTGGTCAACAACAGCAACAGCACCAGCAACTCCACCAGCACAAGTCATCCTCAGCCAAATTACATCACAATCACCACAACCAGGGACGTGATCATCATCCCAAAATCCAGCCATCATCAAAGCCGTCAGAGGATAGCAGACGCAGTAGTGATCATCACAATCATAACCACCACCACCACCACCACCACCACAAGCCCTCACACAGCCCAGATGAGATCGACAAGCTGAAGATGGCAAACAAGGTTGCTGCTGCTGCGGCAGCGGCGGCCGCAGCAGCAGCCGCAATCAACGGCAGAAACGACAAAGAATCAGCAAATCAGCAAAGCAAAAATTCTAATAGCTCCAAACAGCAACAACAACAACAACAGCAGCAATCATCAAAGTTCGACTTTGCCCGACTTGCCGAGTCGGCGACCGAGGGCAAGAAGGAGCTGCTAAACAACAACCACCCCCAACTGAACCACAATAATCACTACCCAAACCTTCCTCCTCCCCTAGCACCTCCTCAACCCAAATCCTCCTCCTCTTCGCAAACCGTCAATGATGAGCCACAAGCCCTTCATGGGCTCCGCCCAGATGGAGGCCAACGCCAAGATGCTCTCCCTCTTCAGCACGACGCAGTTCACGCCCCTGCCCGACGGAAAGACCAATTCTGCCCCTTCCTCTTCAGCAGCCAACGCCCACCACGCCCACCAGCATCCCCTGCAGCACCTAGGCCTGCCCCACCACCCCGCTAGTCCTGCCTTCTTCGCGCCCAACTTCAGCTCGCAGTCCTTCCTCTCCAACCTGCAGACGGCCCACCCCCACCTGGCGGACTACTTCAGCCGCAAGCTGGCCCGCGTCAATCGCATCAGCAGCCGCCCCAAGAAGGAGTTCATCTGCCGCTTCTGCCAACGGCGCTTCACCAAGTCCTACAATCTGCTCATTCACGAGCGGACGCACACCGACGAGCGGCCCTACACCTGTGATATCTGCAATAAAGCCTTTCGCCGGCAGGACCACCTACGTGATCACAGGTACGACAATTGTGTTGAATTGGTAACGAGTGAAAAGGGAATGGACTGGTGGTGAACGATCAGGTTGAAGGCAAAGGGAGCTGCTGAGGTTGTGCAGAGAGCGATGCAAACCGTGTGCACAATGCCGTGCACAAGCCGTGTTCAGTAGGGCAAATCAGCACTTTTAATTAGTCGCAGGCCATTTGTCACCACCACTATAGACAAAAGTGGTGGTAGTTGGTGGTGGTCGCCCAGACGGGCAACCACCACCAACTGCCAGCAGAGCCATTCAACCAAGCAGTCAACAGCTAGTGAATAGAAAGTGAACAGTAGAGAGGCATTATTTTTTTTTATTAACTGCAAAAAGTGGGAGAAAAAACTCACCAGGACCACACACCTGAGCAGAGCGATGATGGTGGCGGCGGTGGAGCAGTGCAATGGCACAGTGCCGAGCAACGAAAAAGGCTAAAATCAGAGCAGCGTCGCTTCAGTCTGCTGGCGGTCACACGGCTTTAATTAGCCTGATGACTAGTTAGCAGCAGAAAGCAGCAGTGGCAGTTAGAGCTGCTGCTCAAATTTTACCTTCAAGCAAACGAAAAAATAGAAAGAGAGGCTTAATTAAATTAATGATGGAAGCCGTTTTATCCCCAAAAATCGTATACTGCCTTCTAACGAGCACTCAGTTATCGAAAAGCAATTAATTAGTAGTTAGCTTTAGCATCCCCCCCCCTCAACACATCTTAGAAAGCCATCAATTAGCAGGGGAAAAAGATGTGTGAAATAACACATCTTGCTTTCAATGATGTAAAACTCATCAAATCTTACTCTTCTTTCCCTCTACCTCTACAGATACATCCACTCAAAGGAGAAGCCCTTCAAGTGCACTGAATGCGGCAAGGGCTTCTGCCAGTCGCGCACCCTCGCCGTCCACCGCATCCTCCACATGGACGACTCGCCGCACAAGTGTCCCACCTGCGGCCGGTCCTTCAACCAGCGGTCCAATCTGAAGACCCACCTCCTCACCCACACCGACATCAAGCCGTACAACTGCCCCGATTGCGGCAAGGAGTTCCGCCGCAACTGCGACCTCCGCCGGCACATGCTCACGCACAACATTGACCTGGGCAGTCCCGGCGGCGGCGGAACCGGAGGAAGTGGAGGAACTAACCTCCACAACAATGGCACGTCCTCTCCGACCGCCTCCTCCTCGCTCACCTCTCCTCGAGGCGGCAATGGGGGCATGAGCAGTGACGGAAGTTCGGTTTCGACTGCGGCGACTGCGGCGAATCACCACCCGACCCGAGGCCGCCCACCTCTGCACGGCCTCTCCCGACGACATCATCATCATCACGGCCATCAGCTGCTGCAGGGCATGAACAAGGCGCCCGGTCAGGTGAACAAGGTGAGCAGTACGGCGGCCGAGGATTCAAACAACAACCACAATGGTCGTCATCACAATGGAAATGGCGAGGCGAACCGCGGCAGCCGCAGTGAGTTCACCGGAATGAAGGACGAAAACGACGAGGACATTGACGTGGTCGTCGACGATGTGGACGACGAGGATGAAGAGGAGGAGGAGGAGGAGGAGGAGGACCTAGAGGAGGAGGATGTCGACTCGATGGATCTCGATGAGGAGGAGGAAGAGGAGGAGGACGAAGAGGTGGACTTGGAGGGAGAACTGGCAGAGGAGCTGAAAGCAGTCACCAAGCTGGTCGGTGATGCTGCTGAACCTGAGGAGGAGGAGGAGGAAGAGGACCAAGAGGAGTTGGAAAACGGAGATGAAGAGGTCGAGGTGGACCTGGATGAAATGGAGGTAGACAAGGGAACGGATGACAGTGTCAACTCAAAGGAGGGTGAAAAGAAGAAGGTAAAGACCGAAAAAAGAGGTGCCAATGACGAGGACATTGACGTGGAAAACTAATCATTCGCAACAGCAACTGCAGCATAATCATCATCTTCCTCATCAGCAGCACACACCTACACACTTTTATCTCCTCCTGTACAGCAGCATCATCTTCTTCTCCCCCTTCTTTCTCACAACTTTTCTTTATTTATTTGCGCCTAGAACTAGAAACTACTTTTTGTTGTTGATGTTTTTGCAGTAGTAGTGTTGGTGGCAACTTGAACACCCGATTTTTTCTTTCTTCTTTCTTTCTTTTTTTCCTTCCTTATTTCTTTAGAAATCTTTTAACTTCTTTTTCGCCATGTCTTTCTCCCAAGCAACTCTTTCAGTGTGCTGTTCTTTCAGCGGCGTTTTCTCTCTTCAGATAGTCTTCGATTCAGTCAGTCTTTCTCTTCCAGCTTCTCTTGGTTTTGTAAATACACAACACACACATATATACTCAAGTTTTTTTCTTCATTTCAACTTCTTCTTCTTCTTCTGAACACATCCCATCACACTTTTTTCCCTTTCACACACACAACACTTGCACAATAGTAATAGTAGTAGAAGTAATAACAATAAAAACGCCTAAAATATTGACCAAACTCCTCTTCTTCTGCGTTTCAACGCTCTCTCATCAAAGTGAAAATCTCTCAGTAATCATTTGGCTAGCTAAATCATCATCATCGTCATCGTCATCGTCATCATTTGCCGGGCGCATGATTGCGCACGATTTGGGCACGATTAACACTTGCCAGCAGCAGCAGCAGCAAGGCAGTGGTAGATTTCAGATGGATAGATCTCCGATCTCTCATAACTATAATTGGCTCCCAATTGGCAGGTTGAGATGGCTGAGAGCAGCAGCAGCGGTGGCAGCAATTGCCGGTCAATTGTCTGTAGAGAGAGAGAGCTCAGACTTTCAGAGTACGAAGACGTGCGCACTCAGTTCAGACGTAGAGGTGAGCAAGTGAGAGAATGAGTGAATGAGCGAGATGTGAGGAAGTTGTGCGACTGTCTGACTGACTGACTGACTGACTGTGTGATTGCCAATGTAGGTGTGTGTGATTGCGCAGTCAGATAGGTGTTTAGGGATCTCTGCCATTTCATTTCATTTTATAGGGGAAAGAGAGCTAAACTGTGGTGGCAACTCAGGTGGAACGTGGAAGTGCCCGAGCTGCTGCCGCCACTGCCATTCAGAGATGTCTCAGAGATTGCAGAGACAGCGAATCGCACGCATCTAAAAACTGAGGAGAAAACTGAGCGTTTGCTGTGACAAACTAAAAATCCTTTTTTGTCAATTTTTTTCCCCTAGACACTAGTCAAACCCTGACCAGTAAATCAACCACCACACACCGCCTTCTCCTCCTCCTCTAGTACCGCTAACTGTCAGCAAAAACGGAAAAAGCCCACTCACGAATGCAAAAAAAGAGGAGGCAGCAGCAGCAGAAGAAGATTCACTGTCAAAGGACGAGCAAAAAAAGAGGAGAAGAAGGTTCAGGCGCGCTAAATTAATTGGCACCATCAAGAGTGGTCGGCGACAGCGACGAGGCACTCATCCTCCTCCAGCGCTGCGCACTTGTCCTTTGCTCTTTGCCGGCCGTCTAGGCACGTTTTATTTACTCAAGTGCGGTGTGTGTGTGTGTGCACAGTTTGAGGTGATGGTGGTGGAAAGGTGAACAGTACACAGGTGAGTTACAACACATCGCAAGTGAAGTGAAGTGAAAGAGAGGGCAAAACGGTTTCAGTCAAAACTTTGCAACACAGCAAAGAAAGGGGAGGCGGCTCAGGAGGAGAGGAGATGAGAGAATTCGTGACAGAGGGACTTACTTGCAACAGCAGCAGAAGGAAGTGTGTTAATCATGCACAGCGGCAGAAGTGGTGCCGTGGTGAAGAACTGCTGCCACTGCTGTCCATCTTCAGCGTGCGTGAAGAAGAAGAAGAAGAAGAAGAAGACATGAATGAAGACGAAGAGGAAAACGAAAACATTGTCTGTGTGTTTGTGTATTCTTCGCCATAGTCGCCAAAACTCTCTCTCTCTCTCTCTCGTAAATTGGCGATCATCACCACCACAGTTTGGTGGTGGTAGTAGTGAGTGAGCCACGGCCATCGATCGATCGATCACGATTGCACTAGGCTGCTTTCACTAGGTAGTGGCTGCTGCTGCTGCTGCCGCTGCCGTCTCGATTCTGACCTATTCTGACTTTTTTTTGCCGACAGTCAGTCAGTGGCGGCGAATGTGGCGATAATTTCAGCAGAAAGTGCTGTGTGGTGTGGTGTTTGTCTTGCTAAATGGGCTCAAATTGAAACGCTTAGAGAGAGAGAGAGAGAGAGAGAGAGAGAAGAGGAGTCAGCAGGAGCGTCACTTACTCAATTACTACAAAAGTGGAAACAGACACAGTGGAAAAGCTCAGCTCAGCGACACAGACACCTCCCGAAACCCCGAGTCCACAGAGAACTAAAGAAGGAATAGGGCCGGAAATCACGAACGTGAGTAGAGCAAGGGCACGACTTGAAAAGAAGAAGTAAACGGTCTCAGTCAGTGCTTGTCCTGTGTGTTTGCCTGAGCTTTACCTACCACCAGCACCACCACTACTTTTGCTCTCTAATCTCGAGCAATTGGTCAATCGGCCACTAAACTAAACTAAAAATCGCCCAGACGACAGCAGCAGACGGTAGATAAGGAAGGTAAGCACTGGCGGGCACTGGCGCTCTGTCATTAGCTAAGACGGGGCAGTGGGAAATTAGCTAAAAATAAAACGAAATATAAGGGCAAAAAATCATTCAAAAACTCATCATCCAGTTCCGACCGACCGAGTTCATTGAGAAAAAGTGTAGTGGAGTAAGCAGAAAAAAACAGATAAATTGGGCGAGCTGATATATTCACATTTTGTGTGCGGAAATTAATTAAAAGAAGACACTTCAAATGGGCAATGAGTTTCCCCCTTTTCTTCTGCTAAAGTTTGTTGACCACCATCAGTGCAATTTGTCTGCTGCTGCTGGCTCCCGTTGTGTGGTCTCCTCAACACTTTACTGCTTTTTCTTGGTTGCTAAGAAAACGAAGAAGAAGACTGCACACTTTCACTCGACTAAAACGGTGTTCCCAAAATAGATCACCGTGGTAACGGTGACCAGGGGGTGGGGGGTAATTGCAGTAGTCAAAGAAGTGTAATCAGAGAAGTGCAGTACAGCAGTTGAAAAGAAAGAAGAAGACGAGGCCACTTGAAACTGTCGCTACTGCTGTTCCCTCTCCTCTCTCAATTGATTAGCTGTCGATTCTAAATTTAGAGCTTACAGAATTGTCAACTGCTGATGACAACAGAAGGGCCCCAGGCCCCATGGTCAGGCCTAGATGGTGAAAGTGATATTTACTACTGTTGCTACTGCACAAAGCCGTAAAACGGTTCTCTCCTGAGCAGACATAAAAAGTTCTGGCCACTGAAAAGGTTTTCCAACGATGACTGCTGAAACCTACTGAAACCTGCAACCTCTCTCCCGTTTCAGTTTTATTGGCCAACCCTAATTTGCAGAAAGTGAAACAAAAACTAAACATAGAAATTGAAACGCACTAATTGCTTCTTTGGTAATGAGACTGCTGCTAAAAATACCACAAAAACTGTAAAACTTGCTGTTAGAGAATAAAGAATGTTTAGAAACCAAAAACAAGAAGCTCATTGTAAAACAATTCGACCACATTTTGATTTTTCAAGCTAAAACAGAAAAAATCACAAGTACACGCTGTGATCAAATAAAACGCTCGTCTCTAACTCGTTTATAAAAAGATTGAGCACTTTAAAGTAAAGAGAAAAAGAAGCAACTTTATTGCCCTTTAGCCTTTTCACAACTAAACTGAAACTAATCTTGAAATCAGACCTTTAAAACAATGGTAAAGTCTCTGGTCACAAAAATTATCAAGCAGCAGCGGCCCGGCATCCGATTAGATACATTTACCAGGCAAGTGCGAGATCAATTTGGCCTGGGCAAAGAGAAAAACACTGACCTTCTAACAGTCGATGCTCAACGATCACCACCAACTAAACTGAACTGAAAAGTAATAGGCTTTCAACGAGAAAACAACAACAGCATCAAACAATACGACACAGGCAAGCGCAAAAAAGACCGAGCAGATTTCACTTTTATTACTGCGAGGAGATTCACAAGTCGCAGCAGCGGCAGCACAAAGCGGCGAATCGCATTAAAAGTGCGGCAGTTGAAATTGATATTGGCAGAAACAGCAACAACAACAACACCTGGATCGAATTTGACCATTTAATGGCCACTGCCACAGCAAAAAAGAGGACCAGTGCTGGACAAACAAACAAACAGAGAATAAACAAGAGCAGCTAGGGCAGTTGATTGTTGTGTTTGCCTGTGCTTACTGTCATAAAGTGAAAATTTCCCTCTCCTCGAGCCCATAAATTAAGCATCGGCAACACGCATTCTGTTTGAGCATCTGCAGCAGATTAATATTGAGACATCAAACTAAACTGCGGCAAAATAATCCCCTCAAAACGAGAATATTACCCCTGAAACCCTTTTCCCCGGTGTTTCAGATCGGGGCAAAGGTGAAAAAGGGAAAGTGCAGTGTCCAGCACAGCACGTGTCCCCCCCCCACAACAGCTTTGCTCTTCTCTAAAACTCTAAAATTAGCAGCCTATTTACCACCAACACAGCCACCAAGCACAGCAAACTCCTCCACGAGGAGGTCGTCGAGGAGGACGAGGACAACAACAACGACACAACATAGTCAACTCGTCGGTGTCGGTGTCAGCTCTCTTTATCGGATCTGTCAACACACACACACACACAGTCAAAGTCAGTCTGTTGGGCATTGTCCAGCAGAATAACTGTCCCTGAGGGTAAATAGAAAAGGGAAGAGAGAGAGAAGAGAGAGAGAGAGAGCACAATTAGAGCAGGCCAATTGCCGCAGAATGGCACGCGCCTGTCCCTGTCCTGTTTGTCCTGATCGAAGCACAACAGTTCGACTGGATGTCAACTGACTGACTTATTCATGTGCTTGTTGTGACTCGTCTCTCCACTCACTCACTTACTCTTTGACATGACTTACTGATCCACCACCACCACCACCAACAAACAGACAGACAACTGGAGGAGAGAGAGAGAGTTGAGTTGAGTGACTGAGGGCAAGAGGGGGCAATTTATTGATCTATTTATTCGGCTGCTGCTGCTGCTGCTGGTGCTGCAATTGATCGCAAAAGATCAGCTGCCTCTCGGCAACTGTACTGGCTGACTGACTGACTGTTTGTGTGTGTGTGGATAATAAGATAATTAGGCAATAAACGTCACTCAGGAGGAGGAGGAGGAAGAGGAGGAGTGGGCCGTATTCATTGTCAATCACAATTTGGAGCAGTGTGCACTCAGCTCAACTCAAAGGAAGACGGCCAATTTGCCACTTCACCAGTGCTCTTGCTGCTGCTCCTTGACTCGTCAAAGAAGTCGGTTTCAACAGCAGCAGCAGCAGCAGCAGCAGCCGCTGAAGTGAGGCAAGTGACAATTTGTTTTCGAAGGCGGACACCACCGAGTATTTTCCTGACTGGCTGACAAACTGACAAACGCACTGACACCAGCGGAACTGAGGGCACGCCGCTACGGGAATTAACGGACCAGTCTGATCAGTCTGTCAAAGTTTAGTTGTGTTGTGGGTGGCCGACCAGAGAAGAGCAGAGGAGAGGGGAAGACCTTTAGCAGAGGAAGACTCGCCCGGAATCTCTTTTTTTATGCTATTCGCCAGCCAATTCGCGCTCTCTCCTTGATCAGCACACACTTTGGCGCGTGTCATCCTCGCGTGCAGAAGCAGCCAGCAGACTTCGTCAATGACAATCAAGTCTCTTTCAGCACAGTTGAACTGAACTGAGCTGAAGCAGCACCAGAGGCAAAAGTCAGGCGGCACACGCCAACACATTAGGAAGAGTAGGAAGCAGCAGCAGCAGCAGCAGCAGCATGCTCCCATATATCATCGCCACCGGCAGTGTCTGTCTGTCTGTCGGTGTATGTGTGTGAGTAGGGCTCTCTCATTGACTTTCTCTCTCCTCTTTCCTTCAGCCAGTTCCAAGCGCGTCAATTGGCACTCGATACACTACAATGTATCGATATGAACAGCAGCAGCAGCAGCAGCGGCAGAGAACACGAGCCGACTGTGGAGCGAATCTTTGCTGCACAAAGCTGCTGCTGCTGCTGCTGCTGCTGTTATCACCTGCTCGAGGACGACACAATGAGCAGATAGAAAACGAAAAAGAGAAAGAAAGAGAGCCAAACTATTAAAAGGTGTGAGGCAACGTGCACTACCACCACAAACTGAGTGCTACACGATCCTCTTTCTCATATGCTGAAAAAGGTACTGCAAAACTTTGCAAACACCGCAGCAGCAGCAAGGTGATACATTATCATTTTCAACTTCTTCTTCTCGGAATGACCCAAAACATTACCAGCTACCCTCATCATTCAGCATCAACCAAAGCAGGCAAATCGGTACGGCAAACAGTGGAACAGCAAAGCACAGCAAAGCTGAATTCTGTCAGCAGCTCGTAAAGTCTGCACACACTGATGAACATCTGTCCAAACAGTTCTGCTGCAGTAAAATCAGAAAACATTTGCACACAACCACTCAGACATTAACACGCACGACCTAATTTAGCAGGGTGTGAGGCCACCAAAAAACAGGGAGAGAAGATGCTAATCAGCGGCAGAATTTAGGGCAAAAAAGGCTGTGACACTGGTCAGCTTCAGCCTTACAGAACCGTTACTTCAAGTTAGTAATTTACAGTTCCTCATTCTGCACACCTCTAATTAAGGCTCATTAAGAATGTTTAGCTGATTCTGCTAGCCGAGCATCAGCAGCAAGCAGCAGGAATCTTCTTAATGAAGATTGCTCGGCTCGGCTCGGCGGGGCCAGTTCAGCTCAGCTCTCCCTGGGCAGCCGGGCCAATCAAGCAAACTAATTACCAGCACGCATCTTCTGCTGCTGCTGATGCCGATGCTCTTCACGCTGCTCATTCATTAATTTACCCACTGATAAAAAAAGATAGAAAGAGGCAGAGAGGAGAGAGAGAGAGAGAGAGAGAGAGAGGCACTCGCCGCGCATTATCAATTCGATTCGATCGGTTCGACGACTACAAGCTAAAACTATGAGAACTCATTCTGAGGTCTACCGAAAAGAGAGTGAATGAACGATGAGAAAAGAGAAAAAGAGGAACAAAAAACAAGAAAGAGAGATGATAAAGAATGAGAGAGGAAAAAAGACAATCAGCCGAGATCGAGACTGCCTGCCTGGTAATGGATGGCGCCGAATGAGAGAAGCGCATAGTGCACCACCGCCACCGCCACCAGCACACAATTAAGCTAATGGCAAATGGGGAAAAGTTGCTGCTGCCATCACCATCCTCGGGAGGGGTACGGCACGAAGGGCATAGCTCATCTCCCTCCTCTGGTGATCACGATAGCCCACGTCCACTGGTCACCACCACCACCATCACCACCATCAGCAGCAGCAGCAGGAGCATTCAAATGCCAATGGTGATGCATTCCCTCTTGTTCGGGTGCAGCAGGAGCAGGACTGTCCACCACCACCACCACCGCCAACATCCTCAAATCCGGATTCCGATTCTGTTCTGCCCTCGCAGTGGCACCACCACCACCACCACCACTGAAGACACTACCGGAGCAGTAGTTGTGATGGTGCCGCGCGCATTAGATGAACTACCTGAAGAAGTCGATGCGCGCTATGACGCGCGCGCGCGAGCGCACAATGTTCACAGTGTTCACTGTGCTGTTCGGTGATGCCCAGCGGGCACAATGATGCTAATGACAGTGCCGCTGATGCTGCTGCTGTTGCTGATGAACAGCAGCAGCAGCAGCAGCATCAAGTAGCGTAGGCAGCAGCAGCATCAAGTAGCATTAGCATTTAACAACCGGCGATGACGAGAGCTGAGACTGAGCAGAACAGAGAGCAAAGATGAAGAAGATCTAAAGCGAAGAAGCAGCAGACAAGACAGTAGAGAAGACAAGACAGAGAGATCATGACGGCGCACTCTGTTCACCTTTTTTTTCTACTTCTTCCTCCACTCCACAACAACACCCTCACCGCCACCGCAAATGAACCCGGATCTCGGGCAACTGAAAGCCAGAGCAGAAGCAGCAGCAGCAGCCAGTGAGCTTGAGTCACTAGAACTACTACTACCAACTACTACCAACTACTACCAATGACTGCTAATGGTGCTCGACGATGATGGCTGCTGCTGATGCTGCTGATGCTGATGATGCTGTCTCATGACATGAAGTAGTGGTAGTAGTAGTAGATAGCATAAATGGCAAAAGTATGACTAATTGCCTGCTCGGAAATTAAAGCGGAAATTGCTCGACAAGAGTGCTCAGAACACTGGTGCAGCCAAAAAAACACAGTACAGCCGACGACAAACACACACACACTTTGACTTCCACCACCTAGTCGTCGTTGGTGTCTCTCACTAAAGTGGGATCGATTTCAAGGAAAGGCAGACAGGCTACTAAAAAACAACATCACACACAGAGAGTGTGTGTGTGTGTGAAAGAAAAACAAACAAGTGAGCCCAAAGTACAAACACAGTCAGTATGTGTGTTCAGTAGTAGTAGTAGTAGTAGTGGGTGCAAGAGGTGCACTCCCCGAGAGAGATAGAAACGTAGAGCCAGCAACATACAGCAGATATGAGCTCATTTTTTACGTCCGTTGCTCTCTCGAATAAGCGAACAAACGAGCAGGCAGCGAAAGGTTCCTCTAATTAACACGCTCAGTTTCATGTAAATGAGGCCAGCCAGCCAGCACTCAAGTGGTAGTGGTGGTGGTGGTGGTGGTGGTGGTGGAGCTCTGGCAAATGAGCACAAACACACTGAAATGGGCACTTTCCCACTAAAATATGGATTCGCACTCTTAGATAAAGTGTCGGTGGCGAACAAATGGCCGGCAAATTAGAAGTGTGACTACAAGTGAGAGAGAAAGCGGCGACAAAAAAAAGGTATTCCACGGAAAAGGAGAAAAATATTTAATGGAAAAAGTTGTCAACCACAAAAAAGGTTCATTAGTTCCACCACCACCACCACCACCACCACCTGGGCGACAAACACTCATCATCATCATCTTGGGCGGCAATTACACTAAACTTTTTCAGATGAAAAAGTTTAGTGCAATAAAAGCTAAAAGCTCGCCGTTTTTATCTTTCAGTTTTGCTAGTGAAAAAAAATTATAAAAACTCTTTATGACATTTAAAAATTTTTGAACTAAAAAATTGATACTTAAATGCTGCATTTCTAAACAAATAATCCAAATCAGGATCTAGTGCGGAATGGGGTGCATCACCACCAGCACCACCACCACCACCTCAATTACCTCTGGCCAGCAGCACCCTCTAATCAAATAGTTAAAGTGTTTCACAATTTACAATCACCTTAGCAGCAGCAGCAGCAGCAGCCAGCACTACCCAGATCCGTCACCCAAATGAGCTGAGCCGGCTGACTGTGTGTACTTAAGCAGGAGTACTCCTGCTGCTGCTGCTGCTGCTGCAAAGCTCTCAATGAGAAGAAGAAGAAGAAGATGCAAAAATGAGCCGCATTTCAGCAGCGTGTGTGTGCTCCTCGCACCTTTGCTCACACTGTGCCTATCTATCTGACACCGACACACATCAGTGAGGCGATCTGAGACGCGCTAATTGGAGCACACAGCGAGCGGTGGTGGTGGTAAACATGGGTGAAGAGGCAGCCTGCCTGCCTAATGGAAAGATGCTAATCAGCGAAGTGGAGTGAAGTGAAGATGATGAAACTGTGAAGCCACGAAGAAGACTGACTGAACACGAGCCTGACAACAGACAACAGACAGTTCGGCGTGCGTCTACCTTCGAACACTGTTGCCACTGCTGCCGCATCATCACCATCATCTCTTCACCTACTAGAAATGATAGTAGTGGTGGTGGTGAAGACAGTGAGCACAATTCATCTGCTCGACAACAATTACCACTGGTCCGCTCTCTCTCTCCTCCGAAGAAAGATGAATGAGCGAGCGAGTGAATGAATGAATGAATGAAATGGTTGTGCTCGCTTCTTCTTCTCCTTCTTCAATCGGTCGCTCAATAGCGTAATATGCGTCCGAATAATTAAGTCGATTACCTTTTTTTCCCCTGAACAGAAACAGTGAGTCGAATGCTCAGCTTGAGCAGCAGGAGCAGGAGCAGTCAATTCGTGCTCCAGCATCCGATCGTGGCGACTCACAGTGTGTGTGTGTATGATCATAGTGTGCACCTCAGGTATGGCACAGGTAAAACACAGCTCTCTCTCTCTCTTCTGTCTCACAGTGGTAACGGGTGGATCACGATCGACAGCAGCAGCAGCAGCAGCACACGCACACAACCACAATTATGGTTGGCACTGCACAGCACTGCGCTCACTAGGCGCCAGACAGAAGGCCACCAAACCAGTGGAAGCTGCTGCTCAACATCGATCCGATGATGATCACCATCACCATCGCACAAACACTGAGAGAAAGCTGCCACCGACCGAAAGATGAAAGAAAGAAAGAAAGTTGAAAAGCAGCAACAAAACACAGATTCCAGTGGGGAGAAAGAGAGTTCAAATGCGCACGCCGCCCGAAAAAAATGCTGCTGTGATGAATCGAGCATCAGCATCCTGCAGCAAAGGCATGTGTGTGCGTGAGCTGCTGGCAGTGGTGCTTTACCGTGCTGATTTAAAATAAAAGGCAGCAGCAGCAGCCAACAAAAAGGTAGCAATACTCTGCCATAGATAATTAATTGACAGCGACTACTGAAGGCACACTCAGGCAGACAGAGAGAGAGAGAGAAGGTGGATTTGAAATGCAAAATAATTTTAGAGGAAAGATTTCCTCTAGATTGTAGAAAGAATCAGGTTGAGTGGCCTTTTAGATAGTAAAAAAGGCTAAAAATTCTTTACTTGAAACTTGGAAAAAAAGTAAGCTTTATGACGTCAGCAGAAAAGAAGAAGAAAAGGAAAAAGATCTGACAAAGAGAAATCGATTTCCAACGCCATTCATCACTCTTCGTGACCAAAATATGAAGTGAAAAAAAATTGTGGCAGATTGTGTAACTAATTACCAACAACTAATTACTCAACTCTTTTCTTTTTGGTCTAGATCAGCCAAAAAACCATTTCTCAAAGCAGCGTCTAGACAGAGAAGGAGAAGGGGAACGCTAGTAATAAAACAGGGGAAAAAACAAAAAAGAATAAACGTTCATTTTCTCTAGAAAAAAAATCCATATGAAAACAGCAGCAGCTTGTACCAATTACTAAACTCATTAAACTTATTATGGTACAGCTAAAACTGACCAACAATTTTTTATCAGTGCAAATAAAAAAGCAAAAAAAGTTACAAAGTCTCAAATTGTGAAGCCGCTCAACTAGACAATATGAGGAGGAGGGACAGACAATCAGCTACTTTCAGTGTGGTGCTGCCACTGCAACTTCTTTTTATTTTATTTTACCACAAACCACACATCATCCGTTATGTAATAATAATAATAAAGTGCAGTGCGACAAACAGAAGTCCACTGAAACTCGTTATCCACCGTTCCCTTTCCCTTCCCTCTCCACCTTTTGATCCTAATCTCGTACAGACATCCGTACAGACGGGGCCATTGTTCCAGGGCAGACTATTGTACACTGTACACACAACAGTGCACACCTCAACAGTGGACGGAAAAGCTGCTAAACTACTGCTGCCAGTCAGTCTTGAAATGAACTCAATCCGAGCAGCAGCAGCAGTGAACTATTCACTTCAAAAAGCACTGACTGGAAAAGACAAGAGAAAAGAAGAGAAGTTTAATAAAGCACAGTGTTCAATGGCCTTCTCAATCTAAATGAAGCCAGCAGCAGTGGCAGCTAAAGCGATTAGCTCGGAGAAAATTGACAGAGCACACTGGAAGAAGATGGAGAGAGAGAGAGAGAGAGGGCAAACAAAAGAGGGCAAACAAAAGGGGGCAACCACAGTATAACAACAAAAAAGAGTTAAGAGTTAAGCGAAGTGGTGTTCGCTTTGATTAGGCTCAAGCCGACATACCACATCGACCACTTCAGCTGATAAAATCTCCGCCGATGTGCAATCGTCGGCCTCGCGAGCAGTGGCGAGAGATTGGAGAATGCGGAATTGTACTGCCGAATAGAATTGAGTCCTTTTTGGCAGTGGTAGTCAGTGGCGGTGGCGGCAAGCCTTGGTCGGTGCAGACGCGAGCCACCACCACCACCACCACCGCGACCATTACCAGTCTCATCAAAATGCATCAGCAGCAGCAGTGCCGAAACCGAAACAACAATCAGCATTGCAGCATGCTAAATCCGGGCTACTGACTGACTGACTGACTGGCTGCTGCTGCTCCTTCACTTTACTCTAGGTTGGGCAGCAAAAAAAACAGATAAAAGAGAAAAAAGAGAGAAAAGATGGTCATAAAGAACATAACGGCGAAAAGAAGAGAGAAGAAAAAGGATGCCTAAGCAAACAAGCCAACAACGAGACACTGCGGACAAAACGAAAACAAATTTCAACAAACAGCAGCGACATTGCCACTGTTGAAACTTCAACAAACATACGTTATACAATCCGAAATATTTCACCCTTCAGCACCTTTCAGCAGCTTTAAATAAAAAGTGGGGGGGGGGGGAGAAACTGAAGGGATAAAGTACCTGGCCAATTCCAATTACACACTCAAACACTCAAACACTCACCCACTTTACTTCACTCGCTCCTAAAATAGATCAACAGCACTCATCATCACCGGAGAGGCAAAGCAGCTCTCTTTGCTGAACAACCATCATCAACTTCAACTTCATCATCATCGTGATTCACACAGCTCTCTCCCTGCATCATCATCATCGTCAGCATGTTCTATACAAAGCATCTCTCACCTTAAAAACTTTTCATTCCCTTTCTGCCTGCCCCCTCTTGTGTGCCACCACCACCAAGTGCACCGATTCGATTAGCAGCAGCAGCAGCAGCAGCCTCACTCTTTCGGTGCCTTACTACTCTTTTCTTCTGTTCTGTTCCGTTTAACAGCACCCAACATCACATCACATAACATAACATCACACTGAAGAGCACACACACACACACACCAGGACACAATCGATCACGAGGAGGCATTGTGTTGTGGCGGTTGTGCACAACAGTGCTGCTGATGCTGCCGTCGCTGTAATGGCTCGTGTGGAATCGAAATTAATTTGTAGTGCATGAGAGCAAGAAAAGAGAGAGAGAGAGAGAGAGAGAGGAGGTATGGCACAAGAGTGGCACTCAGCGAGTGGACAGAACAGGACAGACAATGGCCACTTTGCTAGCATCAATCGATAGTGCACCGGACTGAAAATAATGACGGCTGTAGGGCACCACCACCACCACCACCACTACCAGTTGGTAGTAAAAGAGTTCACCTACAGGGCAACTGAAAATGCAGCGGCAGCAGCAGCAGCAACTCAGAAGCATTTCATCGTTAGGGCAGTGTCGTCGTCTTCAGCGGTGGGGGAGAGCTGTGTTTGATTGAGGCCAACGGCAACTGAAGCGGCAGCAGCAGCAGCAGCAGTGCACCGTGTGCCTCTTCAGTGGCAGTAGTGCACCACCATCGCCGCCGACATGCACGACAGAAAAAAAACAGAGAACAGAGAACAGAAATGACCATTTTAAGGAGTGGTAGGCACGACGACGGTCAACTGACTGATGGATGGGAAGGGAAGGAAGGCTGGAGCGGGCGCTATCGGTCATCGCACACACACACACACACACACACAAGCCACCGAGCAGCAGCAGCTATTGTTGTTGGCAGCAGCAGCTTCGGTTACGGATGCGCCGCCAATTCACCACCACCGATGACCGGTACTGCTCACGAACTTTCTGCCTCTGCTGCCAGACTGTAAAGGTAGTCGGTCTGTTTCAGAGGTTTTTAGACAGACAAAACGCTGCTGCTGCTCTGCTGCTGCTTCTGCTTCTGCTTCTTAGAAAAGCAGAGGCTGAAAGCTGAAAGCCAAAGCTGCTCTCAATTGCAGGTAGTAAAGAAGAAGAAGTGGAAGTGGAAGAAAAAATTCGGCAGTTGAAGGTGGAGTGGGTGGCGATGGCGGCAGTGGTAGCCGACAGCAGCAGCAGCAGCAGCAGCAGCTGATGTCGTGAAGAACAGCCAACAGAACAGAAAAGAGGGGCTGAGGAGGATCGGGCGAGGAGCATCGCACCACTGTCCATCCATCGAGATCAACGATCAGCAGCAGCACCGCCACCGCACACACACACTACAATTACGCTGATCGAAAAAGGACAGTAGACTACTGCTGCTGATCTTTGCCTTCTTCAGCTTCAGCTCCTCAGCTCACCGTCTCTAATGACAGACGACAGCAAAGTTGCACAGCGACTTGAAAGAAGCTAGCTGAATGCTACAATTGCGGTGGTGGTAGTGGGATCAGTGCGGTGCTGAATTGCAGCAGGCAGCAGCCGCAGCACGTGGAACGCGGATGCGACCGATCAAAACGGTCAATTGAATCGGCCAGCAGCGATGATGATGATGATGATGATGACGATGATGATCGCCATTTGAAAGAGAGAGGGAGAGAGAGGAAAGCAAATAGTAGGGCTGATCTGATCTCTGCACTCTCTGTGTGTCTCAGCGGCTAATTTGAATAACAAAATTGGGGCTGCTGCTGTTGAATAAAGAAGGGGGGGGGAAACAAAAAATGGCAAAGGATAAAGCGGCAGCGACAAGAGCAGTACATGTCGGTGAAAGATGGCCAACTTTAAACACGCTTTTTTCCTTCTATTCTCCTCCATACACTTTACAGTATCTAATCATCACAAAAGTAAGGAAAAAGAGTAAAAAGAAAGCAAGCAAAAAACAACAACAACAACAACAACATGACAGCTATTTATCAAAGTTGCAAGCCAGCAAGCAAGCAAGCAAATGTTGTTTCGGCTGTTTCTTTTCATACTTTTCCACACATATCTCCCCAAGACTATGCAAAACGAAGCTGCCGGCTGCAAACAAAAATCCTCCTCTTTCTCCTCTATCAAAATGGGCAATCTCTCTACCACCACCACCAGCACCACCATAATCATCAGCTGCTGGTTGTACCATTTAGCACCAGAGCGAGTGGTGGTGCACGAGTGTGCTACTAACAACTATCTTCTTCTACAGTCTCAACAACAACAACCAGAAGCAGGACAACAACAAACAAGACCAACACCGACAACGAAGATGATGATGACGACGACCTTGTCTTCAGCAGGAGCAGCACTGTGACCTCGATCACCTCAAGATCAGCAGCAGAGGCAGCAGGAGTCCTGGACATCCTACTACCACTGAGTTGACTGGTGTAGTGCATCATCATTATCATCATCCGATCCCTATGATCAGCAGCAGCAGCAGCAGCAGCGGTAGGAACGTTTGCCGCCTTCTCCCACCCTCACTTTGCGGAATGTGCCCGCGTCTGCCAGAACACGACATGCAAATTATGGCAAACTGCTAACTGTGCACTGTGCACTGGCAGCCATTACCGAAGAAGAGAACAGAAGAACCGTTCACTGCCTTCGCCACCGTGCACTACCATCAAACAGTTCAGCATCGTCTTATCTCGGGCAGCCACTCGCTACTAAGATGATGAAAGACACCACCACCACCACTGCACAGACAATCGCAAATTAAGCCAGAGGTGATTAGCTCTATTATTAGAAAGAATGAAGAAGATAGAGCGAGGCTGCTGCTGCTGAGGCCATCCACTCGACCGGCCTTTGTCGAAACCTGTGATACAACACAGCCAGTGTGTGTGTGTGTGGTGTGTGTAATGATAATAATAAGGCTATAACGGTAATGGTGGCCATGGTGCACTTGTCTCGCTGTGTGTGTGTGTGTGTCAGTAGCAATTAAGGGTTGCTAGTGCTGCTGTTCGCTGTTTAGCTAAGCCCAGATCTGATCCCAAAGCGGAGAGGGAGAACTGCAAAGAAGTCACCGAAGAAAACAAAATGGCCACTCTGTTCTTGTGTAGGTGGTGGTGGAGAAGAGAAGAGAAGAGGGGAGGAGAACGGTTGACCGCAAAAGGGTGCCCCCATCTCTCTCTCTCTCTCTCTCTCTCTCTCTCTCTCTCTCTCTCTCTCTCTCTCCTCTACCTCTACCTCCTCTTCAAAAGTGAGTGGGAGAAGAGGAGGAAGAATTCACTCTGGAGAGTCGGCCAAGTTGGCACAAGCAGCTTACTACACAGGTCAGAGTGCCAATACGACAAAATCCTGGCCAACCAATTCAGCTGCAGAGAGCTGCTACCTCTTCCTCCTAATCTCCTCGACTAGTTTTAAAAATTGAAAAGGGCAAAATTAAAATCTTAATCTCCACCAAAGAATCTCACCGATGGACATCACATCAGAAAGGAAGGGGAACAAAACTGTAATGACACAACTGTTCAACCTTGTTACCTTTCTCATCAGCGGCAGCAGCAGCGGTAACAGCCACTGTATATAGGAGTCGCCTTATGTTAGAGAGGTGTGTGTGTGTGTGTGTTCAGTGAACCAATTGCCCGTTTGTAGCAGCAGCCAGTTCGCCTCTTTGTGTCCAGCAGCAGCAGCCAGTCATTGGCGCCACTATAACTCGGCGTGCATCAGCTCCAATTGGCAGTCCGAGCAGGAGCAGAAGCAGGAGCACCACTACTACTACTACTACTCCCACGCAGTGGACAACAGTGCTCCACAGCGCGCACATTGCGTGCAAAACAAAAATAATATCCGAGTGGAGGCTCATCACCATCACCATCATCATCACCGGTGTAGTGTGTAGTGTGTAGGGCACACGAAAACGAAAAGGTAGATAAGAACGAAGAGGAGAACGAAAAGAAGAAGAAGGGCGATAGAACAGTTAAACTACTCTCTGCCTTTTTTGCTGTCTGACGTGACTGGCTTTCTTTTGGGCGCTGGGGGAACAACAGTATTGCAATTGCTTGGCAAAGGAGCTCACGGCAGCAGCAGCTTCTAGTGATCAGTTCAGCTTGAGCTACCACCACTGCCTCTAAAAACTGTGGGAGCGATGACAAGGCGTCATCGAGCTTAGCTGCTGCTGCTGCTGCTGCTGCTGAGGCACCGTAATTAGAACAGCAGTGTGCACCACAGGCAAAAATCAGTGCTGGTAAAGAATCACTGCGCGATCTTCAGTTGAGAGGAACTGAAAGAGTGCCACAAATGATGACACTTTGTCACGCAAATTGAGTCATTCGCAGCAGCAGCTCACACTCTCGGGAAAAAAGATAGTAGAAAGTACCGTAGAATTATCGACCATTAAGGCCTATGGGCTTGCTAATGGCAAAACGGACTGACTGACTGAATGGCCACCACAATGGGCACCCTCTTCTTTCCTCTCTTGTCTTTGCAGCTCACAAGCGCACACACACTAGAATCAAATTAGACAAATCGAAGCGTGTCAGTAGAAGAGAGAAAAAGAGGCTGAATGAAATTGGGGAAAACTCGGAGGTAAAAAAGTCAGTCAGTCAGTCAGTCAGTGAGGGAAGGAAGGAGAAAAAATGACCCATCCATTAGCATCGGATTAATTGTGCCCAGGCATAGAAATCTTATCATCATCATCATCTTTATCATTTTCATAACCAACTGTACAACACACTGTGCAAAACCTCTTTCAACTGTGCCAACTGTACAAAAAAAAGATGATGACTGGTTGCTACAAAAAGGCGCACAAAAATTACCCTTTGTCTAATTAGATGCTCACTGAATGAGTGGCTAGACACTAGCCAAAGGCGGGGGAAAGTTAGGCTAGAAACAGAAAAAAGGCTGTTTTGGTCAGTTGATTTGGGTAATTAGCACAGTGCACCGATTGAGTGCCTGCTGCCCAATTAGAAGAAGGGGAAGAAGAACCAGGCAGGAGGTAACACCGATGACACCGAGAGAGCGCCTTTAAAGTCAGTCAGCTTAAGCTAGAAGACCACGGCAAGGGAAAAAGTGCCGCTGAAAAAAAAGTGAGCTCGCGTAAATGAAGAAAGAAACTAAAGACGAAGTGGCTGCTTCTTAGGCTGCGGCTGTGCCTGCAAGGCGAACGTGTGCAGCCAGTGAGCTGGCGCCAGAGAGCTGCAAAGACTATGGCCACAGTTGAGCCACACTGAGTAAGCCACACTGAAAGCTGCTCCTCCGATATGAGATGAGCAGTACTGAGAGCGCCGGGCCATTTGAATAAATTAGACCTCGCTAATGAAGGCAATTAATAATCGATGGCACTGCTGCTGCTGCTGGGGAAGTAGTAAAGGCAGTGGTGGCCATCACCGGTGATCATCGCTCAGAGCCTAAGAGGAGAGGTGTCTACGCAAAGTGCCCGTGAGCACCGGCTAAAGACTCGTCGTAGTCTCAGTCGGCTAAGCGGTTCAGTGTCGCCAGACATCGGCGGACTATTTCACCACCACCACCACCACCACCGACTGAACCGTCGGGCACAGACAAACACAGCACACAGTGCTCGACCCTCTCTCTCTCTCTCCTTCGGAAAGAGAGTTGGGGTGGTTGATGTCACGACATCGACAGCGGCAGACTTCGACTTCGAAGAAGACGAAGACGACGTTGACGGGCCAATTATGGATTTGCATGCCGCGTCGTCTAGTTTGACGGCGGCGGGCTATCACACACACACACACACACACACTTCTCTCCCACACAAATGACAACGTGTCGGAGAGCCGAATCCTAGCACTACTACTACTACTACTCTGGCCAATTGCCTAGTGGCGGTGGTGGTGGTAGGGCAGAGAGGTACATCATCATCATCATCATCATCATCATCATCGTCGTCGTCATCATCTTTAGTGGTAGTCAAGTACCATAAAGTTCCAGTGTTGCCAGCCTCAGCCACTGCCGTCCATCACGATGTTCAGTGGCGCCAAGACGCTGCTGCTGCTGCTGCTGCTAGTGATGGCAGTGGCGAGACAACTACAAAATGGTCAAAATGAAAGAGAGAATAATACACTAAAGAGACTGAAAACTGAACACAAAAGCGCGCGCGCGCACAGGCGCGACAAAACTGCCCAGAACTGCTGAGTCTAAAGTCGTTGCTGCTGTTCATCATATCGTGTGTTTACTACCCTGAACAGAGAGTTAAAAAGAAAGAAAGCGGTGATTTATATGAAAGTGAAATGGAGAGAAAAAACTAGTGCCGCGCAAAACGATGCTATTAACGGGCCGTCAGAAAAAAAAGAGCTCTCGGCGACCAAGACGGCGGCGGCGGCAATCGTCAATTGCAAATGCAAATCGATACTAAGTAAATAGCAGCAACAGCAGCAGAAAGAAACAAGTATTACCTGATGTCTGTTCTGCAGACTGTGGCAGACTTGGTGCCGTTTGCGAATCAATTAGCCACCAATTAGCCTTTAAAGCAGCAGCAGCAGCAGCAGTCGTGTATTGCACCGAGACGGCGACGGCGGCAAAGAAAGCGGAGAAAAAGGCTAAAACAGAAACAGAGACAAAAACTGATGAGGCTATAAAAAGAAGCAGCAATCCAAATCGAAACAAAGAGTCAAACACAAAGTGCCAGCTCGCTCTCTGAAATACAGCAAACACAGAGCAACCGATGTGCACTAAAACATTGCTGCAACAGAACAGAACAGAGCACAAAAAGCTAATAAAAAGGTGGATAACTGCCTCATAAATCGCACAGGGTCAGGTGATCGAGGGGTTAATTAAATCTCTTGCTCTCCTCTCTCCTGTCTGCAGCCTTGTTCTCTTCCTCAGCGGTTGCTCAACACACTGCACTTTTTTTCCAAACTTCAACTTCAACAGTGAAAGAGGCAAAAGCAGCAGTGCCTGATCGAGGCCAGCAGGCCCATAAATCTCGGTCAGTGGCCGTGGTCGTCGACGTCGTCGAAGTGGTCCTCGACGTCCAACTTTGTCTTCCAGCCGTTGTTGCAGCAACTGCAATCAGCACCAATCTATTAACATCGGCACTTGGCAGTGTCTTCTGAAGAAGCATCTTCAGCACCACCATCCTCCCTCTCTTCTCGTGTTACACAACCTCGTGGGTCCTCTTTTTCTTTCTCCTGAGAAGAGCTAAGAAGAGGAGACCTTCTTCAAAGACACCGGTCACTTCAGTGCCGCAGAGTCGCCGACGACCAACGGTCATCGCGTAATAACTGCCTCTCTCTCTCTCTCTCCTCATCTCAGCACTGATGAACCAAGTTCCAGGAAAACCAAGTGCAAAGAGAGGATGAGAAGAGGAGAAGAGGCAAACCATTTTCCGAGCTTTTATTGCCACCATCTAAGTCATGATCACCAGAGTCCGCCGATGACGATGATGATGATGACGATGATGTCGAGAGGGAGATAGAGAAAAAGCGAAAAGACAAAGGAGACACCGAAACTGCCCGCGCGAATAATTAAGCGCTTTCTAATGAATTTCAGTCATCCACTCAGTCAGACTGACAGTCAGCAGCAGCAGCAGAGACAAAGCTTCAAGATTAATTGAGAATAGAAGGAGGAGCAGAAGGAGAATGGCAATAAAAAGAAGCCAGGCATCGAGAGAAAAAAACAAAACACAAAAAAAGAACAAATCAAGCAGTAGCCTCTCTTACTTTCTGTCGGAGATGATGCAGCGAGGACAAAGGTATCAATGTCACAGACACACACAGTGGCAGTGGAAGCATTCCGAGAGACAAAAAGAAAGAGAAAGAAGAGGAGCAGAAGACAGGAGTGGCGAAATAGAGCCAGACGCATCAGCAGCAGAAGATTCAGAACTCCAATCAAAGTCAGTGGCAAGCAGTAGCCTTTCACTTCTCGGCGGAGATGTCACGAGGAAAACAATACGACAACATGCACATTTCCGACAGACAAAAGAAGAAGACGACAGGAAAGAGGAGGAACTTACAGAACGGGCTGGCGCTGAGTTTTCGCCTCCATCGTACTGTCATTACACTTGCAGTCAGAAAAACCAAACAGCACAAACCACCACAAAAATTAGAGAGCAGCAAATCAAGAGACACAGCGGTGATTCGTCGAGCATCGGTAATGTGTCAACCTGGCAAAGGAGACCCACATAAAATATGAAGCACATAACACTTTAAGTTTTAACAACAAATCTCAATGACACACTAATTACGCAGTGGAAGGCACACAAAATCCGTGACTTAAATAGGGAGCATTGGGACGACTTGAACTGCTGGAACAATCATCATTCGCTCAGTGACAGTTCGAGGACCACACAAGTGCGGAGACTTATTACGTAGAGGATGCCACCTGACTAATCTCGCTCACACAGGTCAATCGAAGGCATCACAGGGGAGAGATCATTGTACGCAGTCAGAGACGATGCAGAGCGACAAGGCAGAGAGAGAGAGAGAGAGAGAGAGAGAGAGAGAGAGAGAGGAGAGAGAAGAAGAGAAGGATGGAGAGAGAGAGAGCTTCAGACCACGCCGACGACGACGCCGACAGTGACAGAATAATGGTGCCAACAGAGGCAGAGCACACCGTGGTCAATCAGACCGTCAGTCAGAGTCAGCTGAAGACAGGCAACTGAGAACTGAAGAAACGGACGTCAAAGAAGAAGAAGAAGAAGAAGAAGAAGAGGGAAAGCGCGCACCACTGTTCAACAAATGAAAATCCGGTCGCGTGCTGCGAGCTGGCAGACCGCCGCATCAACGCCGGGTCTTCTTCAATCCCAACAGTGAACACTTTATCGGCAAGGAGAGTGGCGTTTAGCGGTTACTTAGTATGCCAAAGAGTGTGTCGGCAGATTGTGTGTGATTGTGATTGCCTTTGAGAGAGAGGTTGAGAGAGGTTGAAGTGAGGTGCCGCGTGCACTGCATTGCATTATCTCCCTCTCTACCTCTCTCAGCCGATCTTTATGGCATTTCACTGGAATTGGCAGTCAGTTCGTCGGTCACTCGCGCGCCACTCTTCGGCACCTCTTCTTCTTCTTCTTCTTCTTCTTTGCCTCGCACACTAAAGGAGTGTGTGTGAGTGTGCCTACTTCATCAGGCAGAAAAGGCAAAAATAAAGAAGACTAACCAGAGAGAGAGAGAGAGAGAGGTGATGCGTCCAGCAGAGCGACGCAATTAAGCACAATTAAGCCGGCAGGAGGGCAAAGTGGAGGTGAAGATGTGCCTCAGAATGGAATCGATTGAAATCGGCAGGCGGATGTGTGCATCACCGAGTCAGTGTTATGCCAGCCGATGCATTCATAACTCATCAAGAGAAAAAGAGAGAGATTGAGAAAGTTGAGGTCCACCTTCAGAAGCACTTCTCATCAGAGCTACGCTGATGTTGATCTAGTCAGTAGGCACTAGCAGCAGCGGTCGCGAGCATCGCTCGTGGGTGCTCTCTATCCAGACAGACATACTAAAAATCAAAAGACACGGGCGATTGGGAGCGAGAGAGAAAGACAGCAGAAAAGAAAAGAAAAAAAGAGTAGAATGTTAAATACAGCCAAAGCCATCTTTCCATCACAATCATCTCCTTTCTTTCCCCTCTATCAGCTCAACTGCCACTGCAAGTGAGCCAGTAAAAGGAGCTGCTGCTGCTGCTCTTGACTCCTGTCATCGGTTGCTGGTGGTGCTGGTGGCCCACCACTGATCGATCAATCTCGAGCACATCAGCTGCTGCTGCTGAAGAAGACACACGACATGCATCAGCAGCAGCAGCAGCGTGTGCCACCACCACCCCACCACCACCACCCACCACCACCAATTGCCCATTAACGAGCTGAAGGAGTGCGCCAGTCGATACGAGTGATCGATTTGACAGTGCAGCCGTCGTCGTCGTCGAAGCAGAGCAACAGCAGCAAAAGGTGAACCTCTCTCCGTTGGTGCTAGCATTGAAAGAGCAGCAAACTCTGATCAAAATGTTGAAAAGAGTGCTGCTGCTGGTGGTGGGTGGTGGTGGTGGAAGAAATACGAAGAAGAAGACTTTATTATTTACTTTGGCCCATTAGCATTAGGAGAGAAGAGAGGAGATACTGTTACCACTGCCACCACCCCTAATGAGTCCATTTGCTGATGCTGACAGGGCACAAGCAAGCAAGAAAGCCTGAAAATGCCACCACAGCAGCAGCAGCAGCAGTGCCCAAGAAGGGCAATAAGTCACTGACAGAATCTGTCAATGAAGCCGGGCACAGCAGAAGGAAACAAAGAGGAGCACTTCAGATCCTTCTGCTCAGTTTTCCTCAGAAGCATCATCCCACACCACCACCACCACCACCACCTCCACTTCAAATGAAAATGTCAAAACATCTCTCTCTCTCTCTCTCTCCCAGGCGGCTCTACACGGCCAATCAGGCATCAGCAGCGCAGTTTTAGCCAGTCTGATTAATGGCCAGCGTTAGCGTCTAATTGTGCACACAGAGACACACACAACTCAGACAAACAATCGAGTGCCATTGATGATGGTCGTTATTTATTAATTGGCGATGAGCAGCAGCAGGCACCACCAGCCAGCTCATAAATAGTCACCAGCACAAGCTCTAGCAGCACCGGAGGCCAAAGGCCAAACGACGAGGATGAGGTCAGACGTGTGCACTGGTGGTGGTGGTGGTGGTGGTGACACTACCACCGAAGAAAAGACAGTTCAATATCACTTAGAGTAGCACACACTGAGAGTCGCGTGTCATCAACATCAAGAGCACTTGATTGTCAATTCTGCTGAATGGGAGACAGAAGAGAAGGAAGAGGAGAGGGAGGAAGAGAAGAATGTCTGTTGGTCAGTGTCAGAGAGCTGATGCTGCTGATGCTATCTATCAGCGCCATCGCTGCACAGAGTATACACAGTACAGCACAGTCAGGGGTTGTCACAATACACAACAGGAGAAGAAGAACAAGGACAGGGCAGTGTGTCGGTGGTGCCGGGGTGACAAGAAGAGGACATGATCAGAAGAAGATGGTACGGTGCCAGTGTGCTCACATCGCCTGTCAGGTCATCCATTAGCATCCTCATGCTCGGTGGTGCACACTCTGTCAATTTGGTGCACTGTGCTCATAAAATATAAATTCATTTAGTCTCTCTCCCATTTGGAGTGCTCAAGCCACTGTGTCAAACTGTCAATTCTCATAAATAAACAACCGTGTGACGATCAGGCACCATCTCACTTTTCAGCAAGAGAGAAAGTCACACAGTGTTGGCAGTGTGTAAAGTCGTCAACAAGTGGTTGGAATGAGGAGGAGGGTTTGGAATGCTCAAAAGTGGAAGCAGCCAAAGAGGTCATAGATGTGCAGCAGCCACAGCAGCAGCAGCAGCACTCATCAAAACAGCCAAAGATGGCCATGATACCTTTTACTTCCCCTCCAAAAACTAAGCATCAGCAGCAGCATCTCCACATTTTTAATGAATGAACGAACTCACATCAACATCCCTACTACTAGATCGCTGTGATCGACTGTCGTGAACAGACACTACTGCCACCACCACCACTATCGATCACGATCAATTTCAATCAAGCGAAACGCATAAATGGCAAATAGATGCGCCAGTGAGATGAAGAAGGAGAAAAACTACCAAAAACTGAGCAAAACTCGAAAAACGCTGCAACTTTTGCCGCTTTTCTTCTCCTCTCCTGCTGACCTCTGACATCGGACTTCCACCAGCACTTGCTGCAACGATTACTACACTACTACACCACACTACTGCAGATAAGATAGTCGGTGGTGCTCACTTCGAGAGTGTTTTTTACACTGCGAGGGAGTCCTCTACTCACAAAGGCTCGCTACTACCTGCTCGCAGCTTCCGATGTGGAAGCCACAAAGTGAACAGTGAACAGCAGCAGCAGCAGCAGCAGCAGCAGCAGCAGTGGCAAAAGTCGAGCACGATGTGTTGCTGTGGAGGAAACCACGAATTTGGTTTGACTTCGGTGCACTACCTGATCGAGCAGTGGTGAACTGCTGCTGCTTCTGCTTCCTAATGAGCAAAAGGCATGAATCGAGAGCGAAAGAGCGAAAGTCTTTGACTGGAGTTTTTTAGACACTGTAAAAGATCACTGAATTAATTGGCCAGTGGAAGAATAGAGGTTGAGCAACTACGGCAGCAGCAGAAGCACTTTACTCAACTGTAAACGATTCAATCGATGGCAATCGTGACCGGACCGAAGGAAAAAAACAAACGGCAAGTAAAGAACGAGAAATGAAAACAAAGTTGAAAGTGCACTTTTGAGTGAAAAACAAAAATCGACTCTTATGAAATGCCGCTGAAACAGCTCGGCAGCAGCAGAATAGTCTTCAAATCAAAAGGAGCTAAGTCGTCCGATTTGCGCGAGCAATTCCAAGTAAGCACCTTGCAATTTTAGGTGCATTAGCTCAAGGTGCACTACTTTTAGGAAAACCATGCGGGCGAAACAAAAAATGGTACAGTGGTCTCAGCAAGCAAAGGGATATCACTCTCTCACTCAGGCCACACTGTTTGTTGCCTCCGTTTCTCAACTGGACGACCCCCAGGCACCAAAACAATTGCCAACAAAAGGGGGCAACAGTGTAAATTGGCGAGCAATTAGGCAATTGAGCACACAACCAATTGGTCACACAAACACACAGTTGCTGCACCAATTCTCTAGAGAGGGGCACAAAACAGCAAAGCAAGCAATTCCTACAAGCAAATTAGCTAAATAGTCGTAGAAAATGAGTATCATTTAGAAAAAAAAGTGGAAAAGTGGGGACCAGTGAGACGGTAACAATTAAAAAGGCAGAGAAATGGTCAATTGGTCAACTAAGAGAAAGAGAGAACACAAACAATTGACTTCTGCTACTTCGATTACAATTAGACTGCTACTACAACAATGGGGAACCAAAACAACAGTGCAAAGCTGGAAGGACAATTAGGTAAAGAGAAGATGAAATGGAAAATAATTGCCACTGCAGTGAACGAGTGAGTGAGGAATGAGATAATGACACACATACACACACACACACTTGCCCGGTTTCGGGTCCAGAGAGAAAAAACTCTCTTTCTGCGCTTCAGGGTTAAACGAATTGCGCGCAGTAGCCAAAGGGAGCAGCAAGGAAAAGGAGAGAGAGAGAGAGGAGAGGAGAGAGAGAGGCCTAGGGCCAAAGAGTGATCATCAATCAGAGAGTGGCAAAGACACTGCTGCAAGTGGCACTGCTGCAGTTCTCTCTGAATGTTTAGCAGTATTCAAATGAACACTTTCTACTGCTGCTGCTGCTGCTAATAGCAGCCAATCAATTGCCTAATTTATCTTCATTGTTAAAGAAAGTACTACTACTACTACCACCACTACACCAGCTCTCTCGTGTGAAAGTTCTCCTAAAGAAATACACTACTCAGTTACAAATCGTTTGTTTAATTTGACTTTTTCTTCTTCCTTTCTATTCTGCCGTTTTAAAAATGCCTAATAAAATGGCACTAAATTGGCGGCAATTAAAATTCAAACAAAAACTGGTATGCAAAAAAAAGTTTTCACTGCGAAAAAGAAAGCGAGAGAGAGAGAGAGAGAGAGAGAAGTTAGAGGAATGTGAGTGACAAAGAGCTGGAAAGAAAAGCACCGCCAAAACTGAACTTCCAGAGATGTGCCAAAGGAATCGACGGCAGCAGCAACAGCAGCAGAAGCCTGCTGATGCGGATTAGCGGCATCCGCGGCACGGGGGCTTGCGCTGCTGCCGAAGTCTAAACCGACTGCTAAAGGGCGCCAACACACACAAATGTGCGAAAGCACAGTGAACAGTAAGCAAAGAGATGCTTTGCCACAGTTGAAAGTCGGCGACGACGACCGGCTCACACAGCAATCGATTGGCAATAAAGCGAAGAAGAAGAAGAAGAAAAGGGGAAAAGGGGAAAAGAAAAGCCATTGCACCTACCTGCTACATCGGCAGTTGCATCCGTGCCGAGATGGATGACTCTGTCAGACGGTGTGTGATTCTGTTGATGGTGGTGGTGGTGGTGGTGGTGGTGGTGATGGTGATTTTGATGGTGGTGACCACTGAAGTGCTGGTGTGAAGGAGAGTGTGCCAGTGTGGACGTCAGGTGCTCCTGCTTTGAAGATGACGACGACGACTTAATCCCAAGACAACTTGCTCGCTTGCACTCGTCGCCGACATCTCTCGTCGAGGATCCGCTTCTTCTTCTTCTTCTTCTTCTTCTGCTGCTGCTGGTAATCCAATCGGCAGCGTTGCTGAACAGTTTCAGGCATCTGTGCCTTCAAGTCAGTGAGTTGTTGCACAAGAAAAAGAAGATGAAGATGAAGAAGATGAAGATGAAGTGTGGGGAAACCAGGAGGCAGCCAAATGTGACACTTAATCCGTTCACTGTCCATTGCAGACTACTGGATTTGTGTGGTGTAATGGAAAAAGAGTAAAACTCATTCGGTCATCTGATAAGCGCTTATCAGGCGCGTCTTCTAAAAGTCACTAAGTCGCTTTGTTGAACTTTGAGCGCGAAAAGAGAAGCACATGTTCTAGAAGAACTATTTTTTTCGCTCCCAACAGAGACAGCGGTGACATCTAGCGGCAGGTCGAAATAGCGAACTTTTTTGAAAACTGCTAAATTCAACTTTGTGTTGCAAGTCCAAGTTCTAAAATATTGCCAAACTCCTGCTTAAAATAGGACGTCATTGCCACTTTTGCTGACACATCACAGCTAGTGAGCCGTTTTTTTGTCAGAAAGTCTTCAAATCGCAAAACAATCTCTCTCTTACTGAACTATTTTTTCCCAATTTCCTTTAGGCCAAGCAGTCTACCATGATGACAAAGCGCCTGCTGACAATAGCTGTCTTGCTAATTGCTCTGATCTGCACTGTTTTACTTCTGTCACCCAGCGTTGATGCAACCCCTACAAAGAAGGTAAAACCCTTTTGTTTATCAAATCCTTATCATCACCTTCTTCACCAGCACAAGACCACAACCACCATCAAGCCGACCACCACCACCGAGGAGCCCACCGAGCCGCCCACCGAGGAGCCTGACACCACCAGCAAGGCCCCTCCCCCTCCGCCTACTCCAGTTCCGGTGAGCCCTGACACGCCTCCTCCAACCACCGAGGCGTCTTCCACTACCTGGATTCTGATCCTCGTTCTGGTGCTGCTGCTCGTCTGCGCCCTCCTCGGCGTCGTCCTCTACTTCACCCGTTGCTGCGGCACTCAGAAGAAGAAGAGCAGCACCAAGCGACAGCAAACTTCCGCCACTAGTCGCCGCGGAAATCGGAGCAGCCGAAGTCGCAGTCGAAAGCTGTCGAAACGAGGAGGCAAGGGAACTTCCTCAGTGAGGAAGGGCACCACCACCAGCGCCTCTATTTCCACAGCAGCCGTCCCAGCCGCCGCCGCCGCCGGAGCTGCGGGCGTCAACAATGCCCTTACAATGTCACCCAAAAGGCGAGCCTCCCTTGCCTCTAAAAAGTCCTCCTCTAAGGTGACGCCCAAGGGCTCGAAACGCCCAACTACTCTGGGCAACAACGGCAAGACGACCACGGTGGCTGTGGTGGTGGTGAAGACGATGGTCACGCCGAAGAGGAACGCCACCGTTCCAGTAACAACGACTGCTGCTGCGGCGGTTTCTCCGGGAGTGACAGCCCAAGGCTCCAAGTCGCCCTACTTTGAGAAGGAGCCGCCGCAATCCAAACATCCTCCTCCTCCTCCTTCTTCCCTGCCTCCTCTAACTCCACCACCTCCACAGCCTTCTCCTGCCAATACTTCCAGTCCGGAAGCGGATGAGAGCGGAGGTGGAGGAGGAGGCGGCGGTGGCCCCACATCTTCCGACGACGAGGTGCCCATCAAATCGCACGCCCCCTGGCCGATGAAGGACATCCGCTCGGTGCGACCGATTCTCGGTGGGCGGGGCCGCAGCGCCGTCCTTGCGACCAAGGTCGAAAAAGGAGGTGGTGGTGGTCCTCCTTCTCGGAAGCGCAGTCGAAAGCGAACCAGCACCGCCGGAGGTCTTGCCTCTAAAAGAAGGTCGGCAACGAAGAAGAAGACGAAGAAAGGCGTCTCCAAGAAGGCCTCTAAGAAGCCCTCCAAGAAGGGCGGCATCACCTCGAAGAGGAAGAGCAAGAAGAAGAAGGGCCACAACAATCGCCACCACCACCGCCGTCACAGCAGGACCAGTGGCACCGGCGGCACAGATGGCGGCGCCTCCAACACCAACACCGTGGCCACCAAGGCCACCACCTCCAAGAGGATGACGCCCTGCACGCCCACCCTCACCCGAAAGGCCTCGAAGCGACGCTCCAGCGTCAAGCCACAGCAGTCCACTGGCGTACTGCCGAAGAATGGATGAGGAAGGTGTTTGCTGGAGGTGTTTTGTGGAGGTGGTGGTGGCAAGCTTTTGTTTTGTTTTGTTTTGTTTTTATTCAATTTTGTTGATTTGATAGTGTGCAAAGGCGGGGCGTGGGGGCACAAATACACTTAATTTTGTTGTACAGCATTTTGTCATTCAATTACTGTTGGGCATTTTGTTTTTACAAAGGGATTTTGGGCAATAAACCTTAGGTTCTTTACCACTCGTCACTCAAAATATTTTTGTTCTAAAATAAAACACGTCTGAAAAAACGGCCACTCTGTTGTGACTCTAAGCACAACTTTTGCTTACTGGTCATTGTGTCAAATCATCATCACCACCATGTTTTTGTACTTCCTTCTCCTGATTGCCCTCCTTCAAACGCCGACCATCTCCCGTTCTCAGGTGAGTACTGGAAAGAATAACATTAGGTGTCTATTTTAACTCCACTTACCTCTTCTTCCTCCTCCTCAGCCAATGGGCATCTGCAAGCCAATCGACGAGTCCCAGCCGCCGCCCATTCTCTCGGTCTTTCACTACCCGCCCACAAAGAGCATCGTCTTCCTACTGAAGGACAACTTCATTCAGTCCATTCCAGTGAGTGCCTTCAACCTTTCCGGTGCCTCTCTGGTGGGCGGTGTGGGCCT
The DNA here is from genome assembly GCA_024499935.1 of Tyrophagus putrescentiae. Taxonomy (NCBI): domain Eukaryota; kingdom Metazoa; phylum Arthropoda; class Arachnida; order Sarcoptiformes; family Acaridae; genus Tyrophagus; species Tyrophagus putrescentiae. The sequence continues at coordinate 410,258 of JAMZRA010000007.1, forward strand.
GACCTATCCGGAGAAGGTGGCCGCCAACAGAATGCTGCGCTGCTGTGAGGAACCGCCTGCCGTCCGTTACCAGCACATTCAGGTCCTTCCAAAGAGTAGGTGAACGGAAAACATTTTTTTTGTTTCTAAATCACTGATTTACTTCTTTTTCTGCTTTTCCTGTTGCTTCTGTTGGATTTCCAGGATGCAATACTGAAACCGCCATGTTTACCGTTCGCTACCATGTGGCCATCAAGAGCTCTGGCAAGGGCGGCACATCTTCGGAGAAGGACATCTACGGGCAGCTAAGCCCGGAGACGGCCAGAATGGAGATCCTCCCAAGTCAGCCTCACGGGAGTTCTCCTCGCTTCAAGGCCTACCTCTTCTGCCCGGCTGGCCGGCTCTGCTCGACAGTCGCCGACCCGGTGGAGTGCACCGGATACGTCTTCTCCAAGGATGACAGTCCACGCAATAAGGCGATTGACGTGCAGGACCTGGCCACTGCCACCAAATCAGGTAGAAAGATTTTTGTTCGGCTATGATCAAAGGAGATCATCATTGTATTTACCATCTTTCCATCTTCATTCAGGCTCAAATGCTGCCACTAAATTCGCCCTGCAGTCCTTCTCTGCAAACTATCTGAAGTTCACCCGAGAGCACAAAAGAACCGAGGATTTTGTCCGTGGCCACCTGCCCACTGGCTTCATCCTCGACAAGACCGTGGTCCTCTTCAACCTGCTCTCCTCCGAGGTCATTCTCCTTCGCTACACCACCGTCCCTCCCTGGGGAAGGGAGTTCGAGGACCGGCTGGTGCCCGTCATCGCCCGGAGCAGTATGGCCAAGTTCTTCCGGTGTCCGGGTCGAAGGGGTGATAATCACCACAACAATGGAGGTCTTTCCTCCTCTGAGAAGGTGAGAGGGGCTTATCTTTTTTCGAGTAAAACTGTTTGGATCAAGTTATAACATCAAAAATATTTCCCCCTTCACCAGCCTCACTCCTTGGCCTTTAAACTCTCGGCTCTGCTCATTCTGGTCACCCTGCTCACCGTTCTTATCACCGTTTGCGTGGTGTGGTGCGAGCCATGCGCCGTCGTCGGTCGAGTCACCAGTTTCTGGCTGGGAAGCAAATCGTTTCAGAAGGGGTGGTGGTGGAGGTGGCAGGCCAGAAACCTCCACCGTTTCCCGAAAGTCCAGCTACAGTCACATTGAGGGTGGCGGCGGAGGAAGAGGAGGAGGAGAAGGAGGACGACCTCAAGGTGGACTGAAGAATAACTCCGCCATCGGTACTAATCGTCGCGAGGAGGTCTCGAGAAGCACGCTCAACAGCGCCGCCAGCAGCAGCAGTACCAAGGAGAGAGAACATGGGAAGATTATGGCGGCGGCAATGGCGGCAGATAAGGCTAATTCAAACAAGATTACTCCTGCTGGCGGTGGTGGTGGTGGTGTCAAAGCGGGTGAAAAGAAGAAGAAGAAGAAAGGGGCAAAAACGCGATAAAGAGACAGAAGAAAGGAAACGACCTTTTAAAACTGCTGTTCTCCGGGAATTCTACGTTGTGGTTTCTCCTTTTCAGTTTCCAGAGCCGTCAAAACTTGTGCAAATTTTTGTATCAAAAAAGAGAGAAACGAGGGTGCTTTTGGGGGGCGAAGCAGCACTAAGACCCATGTTTTATTTAGTATGTTCTCACAGTGCCTCGCGCTATTCGGGCTCGCCTCAAACTGGGAAGATATTTGGGAAAAGCAGAAGAGGAAAAGGAAGAAGTACAAATTGAAAGAGAAAGCAATAATAATAAAGTTATGAACAGAGAGACTTTAGTGGGCGGTGTGCAGGTGTTCAGCAGACTTCAACAGACCACACACACACCCAAACACACTTCACCTTCTTTTGACTGAGGAAGGCTGAGGTGTACACTGAGAGGACACACTTATAATGCACTTAGTTGGCCGCTCCACTGCTGGGCAGTTGCTGCTGCTGATGCTGTTGGTGTTGTTGTTGGTAGGCCATCGAGGTGGGCGGTGGCGGGATGTTGCTGTTGCTGGCGGTAGTGTTGACGGGCACTGTGCTTCCCGGGGCAGCAGGATTAAACATGGAGACATTCGTCGGCGGGTACATCATCGAGCCATAGGGATTAGAGGGAGGAGCGGAGAAGGTGGAAGGGCCGCCGTAGTACAGAGAGGAGGGAGCTGCTGCCGGCGGATGAGGATGACGGTACAGCTGAGGGCCCAGCAGCACTAGTGTTCGCCATTGACATTGACATTGGCGGCGGCGGCGGCATTGAGGAAAAGTTGCTGCTCATTGAGGAGAACGGCGGCATTGAAGGAGGAGCTCCTCCGTAGGGATTCGACGGTGGTGGGCGGTGCTGAAAGAGCGGCGGCGGCGGTGCTCCCCCCGAGGCGGCAAATGACTGCGGCAGCGGGTGCGAGTGGCCGCCCATGGCGGTGGAGGAGAGGGCGGAGGCATTGAAAGACCACTACTACCACCAATGGGCGGCGGCATGGTGAAGGACATGGGCGGGGCGGCAGTGGCGCCGCTGCCCGGCATCGAGACGTACCGCAGATTGGCCGGGGCCGCATACGGATTGGAGAGAGGAGGCATCGAGGAGGAGGAGGAGGGGGCAAAGGAGGGCGGTGGCGGAAGAGGTGCCGAAGTGGTGGTGGTGGCCACTGAAGATGGCGGCGGCAGGGGTGGCGCCTGCGAAGCTCCGCTGCTCGCTGTGGGCGGTGGCATTGTGAATGCTGGGGTTGAAGCCGATGCCGGTGATGACTCACTGTTTTCCGGTTTGTTGCTGGTGCTGCTAGGGCTACTGGTGCTGCTCACCGCTGTGGGCGTCGAGGACTGGAGCACCGACTCGCTGCTCGCCGAGGAGGCGATCGACAGCGAGGCCAGTTCAGAGGAGAGCGCCGAGGCGGAGGAGGAGGGCGGCGCCGGTGTTGAAGATTGCTGGGCCTTGCTGGCAGGCTCCTCCGTCTTGACCTCCGTCTTCACCGTCGCAGAGGACACAAAGGGCGACGGGGGAGGCACCCAGGATGTCAAGCTCGGTGGCAGAGCAGGATAGGAGGAGGAGGAGAGGAGCTCGAGCTTCCGTAGGCTGGCACCTGAGGTGGCGGAGCAAAGTTCGACGACTGACCACCGACTGAGGTTGAGGTGAAGAGAGGGGCCGGGCCCGCGTTCGCTGCTGCTGCTGCTGTTGAGGGCGTCATAAAGGGCAGCGGAGGCGGCATGGTGAAAGGCGGCGGAGCGGCGCTCGAGGGAATCAAAGCAGGGTTGGGGGTGAAGGTGGTGGAGGAGGTCACGGGAGGAGGTGGAGGAGGAGCAAAGGCCGCCGCCGCCGCCACACTGCCCGGAGGATACTGTCGTGTTGGGGGCGGTGCCGCCCTCGTTGATGCCGCACTCGTCGAGGAGGTGCTGGTGCTGGTGGCGGTGGTGATGGATGGGTACAGAGCAGCAGGTGCAGGTGCAGCACCCGAAGCATCAGTGGCAGGCGTTTCCGGCTGCCCCTCGGCCAGGCCATTAGTTGGAGCACTGTTGTTCGAAGGTGGTGATGGAGGAGGTGGTCCAGACTGCAAGTCCGTCGAGGTCATCAGACGGGTCGTTTCCGTGGCCTCGGCGGCGCTGCTCTTCGGCACCGGGATTCGGTGCAGGTAGCCGTAGCCAATGTCGCAGCCCAGGCTGCCCTGGCCGCCCCAGTTCCTGAGGAAGTGATTAGCAGTGGTTAGCACCCAACAGTAATTTGAGTCAAAACAAGTACTTACGAGTTCGGTATGATGGTCACCTCGCGGCAGTTGTCCGCCAGTACGTTGTACACAAAGAGCTTCAAGGGCTTGCCTTCGTAGCTGGAAATTAGATTGTACAGGTCGTCGTTCTGTTGACGGTGGAGAGAACACAAGAGAGATGTTAATGTCTGCAAAGTAAAGTTAGCCTTGCTTACATCCTGAATCATCGAATCGGCGCCGATGATGTAGTCGGTGTTGGCGTGAAGACCGGCCACGTCAGCCGGCGAGTTGGGGGCAATGTCCAGGACGTGCCAGACGTTTTCGCTTGCACCTAAAGAGAGGGCACACATTTAAGATTGGTTATTTGCAAAAGGGCACACCACAAGACGAACCTTCAAATGAAGCAAAGCGAATGCTGACGCCGAGCAGTCCCTGGCCGCCCCATTTGTTGTTCGGCGTCAGCTCCACCTCTCTGATGGTGGACTTCTTAGAGTTGTACACTATCATCTTGAGCGGCTTGTCAATCGACGCCTTTAGTATCTCCTTCAGTGTGTCGTTGTTTTGATTCTAGAAGGGAAGGGAAAGGGGTGTGCCAGTTAGAATCGAAACTCGAAACTGTCAGCTTTCTAACTTACCAGCCGAGTATTGCCCACGGCGATGATAAAGTCAAAGTACGCCTCCAGGCCGGCCTTGCTCCCGGGCGAGTGCTCCTGTACCTGATTATAAAAAAACACCGGTAATTAGCTCTCTCTTCTCTGTCATCGCCGATGATCACCAATCTCCTCCTCTTACCTTGAGGACATGGTACCCCTCGGTGCCGCCACCGGGAATCTCCACCGACTGCGAACTACCCATGATGACTTGCTCTTGAAGTCTGGAGAATAATTTGAAGAAAGACGAGTTGCTAGACGAGTCCTGGTGATGATTCGAGGCGATGCCGGTAGCAAAAAGTGACCAGGTGGCACAGAAAACAGTGCTGATGCAGTGATTGAAGTGAGTGAAAGATTGTTGGCAGAAAAGTCCAATGTTTACGTGTCGTAGAGAGGAGAGAGAGAGAGAGAGAGTCGCCGCTTGCCTGACCGTAGAAGACGTATGGCGCCCAGTGATTGCTGATTTTTTCCCCTGGCCAAAAAAGGTTATGATTTTTGTTGTAGTCCCTCTGCACTGTGATTTAATACCCAGGAACGGCGTTTATCCTTTTCGTTTACGACTGTGTGATCTGGGCTCAGCACAGTAAAAGCAGTGCATCATAACGTTTTCAAATCCTGGCAAAAAAGCGATCAGAAAAAACACAAAAAATATTTTTACCACTACGCTGCCGCCGTCTGTCGACACTTCATGAGAAGCTGTAGTTCACAAAGTCGCCACTGGCGCAACTGGTGGCGCTAAATTCGCGTCACTTCCTCGGCGAACGGCTCGCACCAGAAGACCACGTTTTCTGGTCATTCAGGCTGGCCTAAAGATGACCGCGCTCTTTTGTCCACAACACTTTCCCTGCTGCTGCATTCTTTGGTTTGCGAAATTTGTTGGTGATCCAACTGAAACAACTGAACTGTCTGGTGCCGACCCCGCCGACAATGGAACATCGCCGCTGCTGCTCACCTCTTTCCAAATGCCGCAAGTACACCTAGCCTGTTCACCTGGTCGACCACTGGGTACAATCACTGGAAAGAGGAACCTCAGAACGACGCCAGGAGCACCGCCGAGCACTGTAAGTAGAACCGTTTTCTTACAGCTTTCTTCGCTGTTGTTAGAGTAGAGTCGACGCCCCGACTTTTATTTGTATTTATCTTTGTTAGACAGAATTTTGTTTACTTTTGATAAGATTTCTCTTGCTGCTGCTGTGCTGCTGCTGCAGCTGTGGTAGCGATGTTACCAGCAGCCCGAGCCATTGGCGCCCTCGTGAATGTGAAAGGCGACCAGAACCTTGCGGTAGATGTCGAAGCGCTTGTGGGCGGCGGGCATGCGACCGGTGCACTCCATGCCGTTGATGGCCCGCGTCGCGTCGCCAAAGTGGTGCGCCCGCACGCCGGCTCGGTTGTGGACGTGCACCTTCCAGAACCAGAAGGCGGTGCCCCAGGCGGCGTCCTCGTCGCGGGCCACCATGTCCGGGTCGTTGATCAGCCGCAGATCGTGGTAGAGGTCGAGGGACGCCGCCTTGTAGTTGTAGGAATGCGTCAGCTGGATGTAGCCCCTGCCGTAGTAGTTCTTGCCGGGCACGCCCACCGAGTGGTCGTACACGCCCGGGCAGCCCGTTTTGACGCAGATCAGCTCGCGCTTGTAGCGCAGGCCGCCGGACTCCCAGAGGATCTGCGAGAGGAACATCGCCGCCTCCACCTTGTTGCTGATCTGCCCCGCCGGCAGGCGGTGGTTGAAGGCGTCGTACTGGTTGCGCTGCGGCGCCGGGTAGCCGCTGGAGGTGACCGCGTGGCTGAACTCCTCCCACGAGACGAGGGCTAGTTCAATTCGAGGAAGACATTAAAAAGGTTAGCTTTGTTGACTTAGGACTTGCATTCTTTTTCCACTCCTAACGTACCTGCATCAGCGCCCAAGCTGAAGACAAAGAGAGCAAGTGTTGCTAGAAACAATTTGGCCATTTTTGTTGTCGCTGTTTTTACTGCGCTAGGTTGAGTCGGCCGCTTGCAGGTTGTTAAATACCCTGTGTCCTCAGGACGATTTAATTAGTCTCTTGTCGCTGTTTTGTGTCATTTGACTGCTGCCTTCTCGATTAGATGATAGGATTGTCTCTCATTGTCTGTCTCCCTCCTTCTGTTGGCTCCAAAGTGCATCCACAGGTCCGTCAATTGGGCTGTGGATTGCTCTGTGCCTGTTAAGGGCAGATCTCTGCACGTACTCACGCAGCTGATTGCAGGCTGCTCTCAATTGTTTCTCACAGCCTAATTAGTGATAAGTTGGGGGAAAGCTGATACCGATTTTGACGTTTTTAAAGTTTGATTTTGCTATATTTGGCTATATTACTTTTTGATTAGTTGTTATTTATTACGCTCTAGAGCGAGATTTCTGGAGAGGAGTTTCTCTAATTGATTTTATCGCTGATCATTGACTGCTGATTTGCCGTGTCTTTATTCGGTACTTTAGTTGTTGTAGCAGCGTTTATTTTTATTTATTTAATTCCACTTTATTTGTTGAGAACTTTTGCCTTTGTGAATCAAAGCATAGAGGAGGAGGAGAGAATTGAGCGTCAGAGAAAGAGATAGAAAAAGGTATTGCAAAAAAGAGTGAGATATCTTTGTGTGAGTGTGTTCAATTTTTCTTTTCTAAGTAGCTTGTGCTGTGTTTAGTGCTGTGTGCTTTGAGATTTTGAAAAGTTGAGAATTTGTTTGCTATACTGGTGTTTACAGAAAAAAAATTGGTACTTTACACACGGCGCGTTGAGCCGCGATTCTGCTTCTCGAAGGACTTTTTCTTTGCCGCTGCTGCTCTCCATTGCTTTCAGCAGACTTGCCCGCCAGCTCGACCGAGGCCTTCTTCTCCGGTTGTCCTGCTGCACCGGAAACGGCGGACTTCACCTTGGGCTCGTTCACCGGTCGTCGGAGGTGATCATCCACAGTTCAGGCGGTGACTTGGCCACCACGGGTGGTGAGGCACTTCGGTGCACCTCCTCCTCAGCCGATTCTGCCACATCCGGCGCCGCCGAGTCGTCCTTGTGCTCCGCTCGGCTGTTGCTGTTGCCGTTCTCTCGAGTGTCCAGCTCGGCACTGTCTGCCGCCGCTGCTGCTGCTGCCGAAGCTGAAGACTTTGCATCGTGGTCCAGGGTGACGGCAGGCGAAACCGGTAAAGGTTTTTCGCTCTGCTTCTGTGCGCCCTCCACCACGGCGGTGCTGTCTCCTCCGGAGTAGGGCGAAGACGAGCCAGAAGAGGAGGAGGAGGAGGATCCTCCTGATCCACCGGAAGCGGGCGACAGCTTCGAGGCGCTCTCCGGGACAAAGTACTTCAGCAGGTTGGTCTTCGGGCAGGAGCGGAAGTCGTAGTCGGAGTAGAAGTACAGCGACCGCTGGTCGTCGCACTGCAGGCCAATGTTGCTGTCCCCCGCCTCCACCCTCATCCACCAGTCCTTGGGCGCGTCGAAGAGCCACTTGATGCTGCAGTCGCAGAGGATCGGGCAGCTGTTGACGCGGATCTTATTGTCGGGGTTGACGGCGAGGAAGGGCGCGTAGATCTCCTCCTCGAGCGTCAGCAGCTTGCACTGCTGCTTGCCGATGTGAACTGGGTGCTCGAGGAAGACGTGAATGGGGCGGTAGGCGTAGCTGAGGGCGTTGCTCTCGATGCTCGAGGGGAGGAGGCCGTCGACGTCGAGGTGCAGCTTGAGCAGCGTCTCCGTGGGCAGGTCCGACTTGAAGGACTCGTCGGTGAGGCGGAACTTGCCGGTGAACTTGATCGATAGGTACTTCAGCCGGCTGAAGGTGCTGAAGCGCATCTCGGAGAGCTGGGGCGTGTTGCGGATGACCACCTTGGTTAGGTTGTCCTTGGTGGTGGTGAAGGCCTAGAAGGAAAATTAGAAGTTGATTAGTTTCGATTTGATTTTCATTGTTTTCCTATCTTTAACTTACCCGCTCATCGACGTACTTCAGATTGGGACAGTCGTCCAGCTCGAACTCCTCGAAGGTGATGTCGCCGAAGCTCTTGTGGGGAATGGACTCAATCTGGAGGTTGGAGAGGACGAAGCGGCGGAAGGTCTTCTCCTCTGGGAGGAGGTTCCGATTGAGCGAGTAGAAGACGTCCTCGATGTTGAAGTACTGGTTGGAGCCGCAGTGGAGGAGGTCGGTGCCGAAGACGAGGCAGGGCGGGAGGCACTCCCAGCTGCCGTTGCTGACGCACATCACGTCCTTCAGGCCGGCGCGGATCTTGCCGAACTCGTTGAAGATCCACCGGGACTGGCAGTCGCAGCTGAGGCGGTTGCCGCCGCTGGGGTGCTTCGACGACTGGAGGGTGATCACATTGCGCTCGTTTTCGTTGAGCAGCGGGCGGAAGACCCGTTCATCGAGGTGCCGCAGCTCGGGATTGCCCGCCGCCTCCTGGCCGAGCAGCAGGCGGACCGGGCGCTGCGTCTCCGCGAAGGCGCCCGTCTCGATGCTCGTGTCGGTCAGATTGTTGCCCGCCAGGTTGATCTCCAGCGTCTCCGTCGACTCCCAGCGGAAGCTGAAGGCGTTCTTGTGGACCTTGTCGATGCTGTTGAGGGAGAGGTCGATGGAGCGGAGGTTGGAGAGGTAGTAGAAGGCGTAGCTGCCTACCTGGCGGATGGCCGCGTCGCGGCTGTTCGCCAGGTTGATGCTGATCTTCACTAGCTTCCGCTGGAAGCGGCCCTTCAGCGGGCGGAAGGCGTGGTGGGGGACGGACTGGAGGAAAGGAGGGATTTTTGGTTAGAATTTGGCTCTTTTTTGGCTTCTAAAATCTCTTTCTTTATACCTGCAGCCCCGACTCGATCAGGTAGAGCGACCTCAGGTTGGTGAGGCTGGTGATGGCGTTGAAGGTGTCCCTCAGCTTCCAGCGCTCATTTCCCAGGCGCGTCCGGCGAATGTACAGCTCCTCGATGAACTGCTCCGTCGCCTGGAAGGCCTGCGGGTGGACGGCGGTCAGCTCGGGGCAGTTGTCGAACTTGACGCCGTAGAAGGTGAGGTCGTGGAAGAGGTTGCGGGGCAGCTCGCTGATGGGCGAGTTCTGCAGGACGAACTCGTCGAAGCGCTTCTGCCAGCCGAGCTTGCCGAGGTTCTCCGAGAGCCGCTCGAAGTAGATCTGCAGGCGGCGGGTGCTGCTGAAGGCGAACTGCTCCCTGGTTCGGTTGGCGTTGAGGACGTACTGCATGCGCAGGTCCTCCTCGCTCTCCTCGCCGCAGACGAAGCGGGTGAACTTGGCCGTGATCCACTGCCAGTTGTCGGAGCGGTACTCGCACCGGCAGGGCCGGAGCAGTTCTTCCGGGGGACAGCGACCGACGTTGGAGACGGTCAGGTGGAGGAGGCTGGAGAGGCCGAGCAGGGCGTCCTCCAGTGACTTCTGTTTTAGTTTAGTGTTGAAGGCGCGCACCTCCTTTACGTAGGGCCCGGTGATGTCGAAGGCGTTCGGGTCGATGAATTCGAGGGCGGAGGCGCCGTCAAAGTCTGTTGTTGTTGTTGTTGTTTGGGAGGAGAATTTTTTTGTTAGTGCTGGGAGATAGTACTCGTGTTTTTTTTATAAATAGGTTCTGGGCATTTAGTAGCTGAGCTTTCAATTAGCGGTAGTTGTTATGGCCAGCAGCAGCTCTTCTTCTCAGCATGACTGAGCCATTAGCAAATGGAGACATTAGTGTCCTTTCTTTTTCTCTCTCATTTGCATTGCAAAATCATCTTTCAGAGAAACGATGATGATGCACGCTACTGCTGCCACTAAAGATGCTATTTTTATTGTCTAATGTTGCTGCTGCTTATTCTGTCACTGCTGATAGTGGGAAATGAGGAAGCGTTTTGTTTTGCTGCTCTGCTGTTTTCCCCTTGTTTTTCTCCTGACTCCTGTTGTTCACCCACTACTAAGCTACTACTTACAGATGTACTCGAAGGTAATGTCGTGGAAGACATTGCCCAGGTAGGTGAGGTTGGTGTTGTTGACGTAGAACATGTGAAAGTGCTTGTCGGGCTTGGGCAGGTAGATGGACAGCCGTTGGAAGATCGGATTGAGGTCGATGTTGTAGTCGCCCGTGCAGCGGATGATGCGGGCGCCGTTGGAGTGCTCGAAGCACTCGCAGGGCGCGAAGAGGTGCGAGGGCGGGCAGGAGCTGGGCGCAGAGAGGGTCGAGTGGTCGCGGTCGAAGGTGATGTTTCCGGCGGCGGAGGAAGTTCGCGGCGTCTTGTTGTTGTTTACATCGGCAACGGGTGCTGGGGCTGCTGCCACAGCCGTCGGAGAAGATGCTGCTGCTGCTGCTGCTGCTGCTGCTGAAGCTACTTCTCCTTGGCTTTGAGCCGGTGCTGATTGAGACTGTGATGCTGCTGCATTTTTGGGCACCACCGGGTCGGCCAGTGCCAGCAGGAGCAGGCTGCAGAGGAAAAGAAGGCGAAATGGCAGCATCTTGTATTTTTGTTTTGTAGATCAGGGCAGCAATCCTGTGCGCTGACCACCACTGCTCGACTTTGCCTGATGCGCGCTCTTTTATACCGCCAAGTTGAGGGTAGATAGATAGATAGATAGAGGTAGATAGTGTCGGCTAGAGTTCAGGTTTGAGCGGTTTAGCTGAGCGGGCTTAGCAGTGGAGACACCGTTGCTGCTGCCTCTGCTGCTAGAGTTTATTGGCTTCGGTCGTCTCGGACTTCTCTGCTAGTTGCAGCACCGAATGAATTTAGAGGCAGCAGTAAAGATGTCTTGTTGCTAGTCGATAAGCTTTGCTCGCCGGAGAGCGCTTTCAACTTTCTCGAAGCTGACCACGGATGATGCCCTCAAAGGGCTCATCTCATAAATTGGCGGCACTGCTCTCTGACATTCATGTGATCATCGCAGTGTGAGAGGGCAGTAAATCTTGTCAAAGGTTATGGCTGAGGGGTTCGGCTGGTGAGGAGAGTCAGGCAGTCCAGTGACCGCAGCTCCTTTTCTTCTTATCAGCCAGTGCTCAGCCAACAGTCGCTGACCGCTGGCTCGCAAGCATCGCAATCGGTCACCATCAGGTGAAGTGCACTCCTGCAGAGAGCTGATGGTAAAAGAAGCGGTGGTCAATGATCTGATTAGTGGCACTGAGCTCTTGATGATACCCACCGGCCACCACAGGCCGCTCTCTTTCCTTTTACTTTTAGTAGTCTTAGTCGGTGCTTCGAAAGCGCAAGTTGTTTTTACCTTGCTTTCTCGCACTGATGCTCGGATTTGGTCGAAGCAAGTCGGGGCAGCAGCAGCAGCACTTGCACATTTGCACATTTGTCACAGCAGCAGCAGTAGACAGTGGTAGCAACAGGCATTCCTCGGCTGACGTCTTTGCACGATCTTTGCTTTTGCCTTTGCTTTTTTCCTTTCCCTTTGATTGACTATCTTTCTTTCTCTGCCCTTCTCCTTCTCTTTCAGCCCTAATCAGATTGACTGTTGTGAATGCATGGGCAGTCTTCTTTTCTCCAAACAACTTTCTTCAGGGCGCATCTATTGAGGAACCGGTGGTGTGTGTGTGTGGTGTGTGTGTGTGTTGTGGTCAGCAATCGAAACAGCCAAAGTCATCATCAGTTTGCAAGTACGCACTGTGTATTCTTTCCTATCTAGTGCACTTTCTTCTTCTTTTTCTTCTTCTGTGTTTGCCATCAGCAAACTGCCGCCTTTAATCTAAAGTGACCATAGTCGCTATGTCGCACAATTTTCACTGCTCGCACAATCAATTGTCACTGCTGTCTGTCTGTATTTGTTTGTCTGTCTGAAGTTGTGCTACTGTGCACACCTTTTTCTCCTTTCTTTCTCACTTTTCACTCTCACTCTTTACCTGCTGCCTCAAAGGATCTAATGACAGGTTGTCCTAAACGCTGTGATGGACATCAGCAGCAGCAGCAGCAGCAGCATCATTGTGTTATCACTCTGTCTGATAGCACACTTCGGCTGCCACCACCATCACCACCTTTTGTTGGGCACTAAATAGAAAGCAAATACGATTATGACCACCAAATTGGTCGTGTGTGTGTGTGTGTGAGGGACGGACAATGACCGAGGCAGATTGTGAGAGTTTGTCTGTCAGTTCAGTTCTGTCTGTCTGGATGACACATCACCCGATGCGGCACTTCCCTCTGTGCACACACACTCTAATGTGACCATCATGCGCAGTTCCAGTGCAATGCGAACAAAGGCCGCAGATGATTGCTCTAATCTAATTCATTAACTGTAACTTTGACTGCCGGACTGTCCACTGTCATTGCCTGCTCTACAAGTTCGATTCACACACACACAGTGTCTCAGTGCTTTGTAGGAAGTTCTTGAGTTTTTGTAGAGAGTTTCCTAGCAGCAGAGATCAAGCACTCATTTTCACCTGACTAATCGGCAGGAGCTTACTTACTCTTCTCTCTTATTCTTGTCGTTCAGTGTGCTCAATTGTTGCCTGTTGTTTACTTGTTGTTTACTTTCTCCTTTTTCTCCTGCCAAAGCGGTGACACTTTTCTTGTCGTCGTCGCATCAGCAAAAAGAGCACCTCTTGCTGCGACAATTATACCACCACCACCACTACCGTTACTGTGTTTTTGTCTTTGTAGCCTCTCCTGCTACTTTCTTTAACTTCAGTGTGAGGTGGCGGTGCACTTATACAATGCAGCCGATTAATTGCTCGATTGTTGTCTGCAGATGATGCCACTGATGCGACTGCTGCTGCTGCTGCTGCTGCTGATGGTCAACTTGCCTGTGCACAGTTTGCCTGGCTGGCTATTTTTGGTGCTCTCTCTCTCTCTCTCTCTCACTTGCAGAAAGGTGTCCAATCTCACAGTAGAGCGGTGTTTCTACTTTCCATTAGACAGTGCACGATTGAGTGAGGGGAAAAGTTTAGCACTCCACTGCAACTCTCCATTCAATCGAGACAATTAACCAGAGTTGACAGGCGATAGAAAGAGAGAGAGAGAGAGAGAGAGAGAGAAGATTGAGACATATCTGCTACTGATCTGCTTCGATTGTTCTGTTCTGGCTGGATGCCTGTGATGCTGACTTGGATGCGAATAGCTTTTTTACCGCCAGGTTCAGAACGCCATTTCTATTTACAGCACCAAAATGTTGAAGTGGGAGAGGCAGGTTATTCTGTTTGTCTGAAGGAGGTTGAGGGAGTTTCATTCATAACTCACACACACAGACTCGTGACTTGTGAGCGTTGGTTATAATTTGCAGGCCCTGAAGGTGATGAGTGCCTTTCGGTTTTAAATGAACCTGAATCTCACATTGAACTTTAAATTTGTTCACTCGTTGTAAAGTGGGATATGTTGTTCATTTTTTTAGTTCAAGAAGGTAGTACTTAGGCAAATGGCAATTGCTGTCGTGCTGTCGAAGTTTTAATCATATGCCTGAGGAGAGTGTTTTGTCCTGTAGGCCATCATCGATCATCAACATTGACTGACTGACTGACTGAATGCTGATGACTGGTCAAATCTGCTTTTGTTTTAGTCAATTGCCTATTGATTTGACCTTTCCGCATGTTTTCCTGTGTTCATAAGGCACCACTGACTTTACTGCTGATTTTCAATTTGATGCTGCTGTTGTCTAATTGCACCTCTTTTCCACTTTTTTTTCAATTCAGTTTTTACGCACAGTTTTTTCGTTTTGCGGAAAAGCGTGCAAAACTTTTAGTTGTTTCCTTTCTGTCTGTCTGTCTGGCTGGCTGGCTGTGTTTACCTCCCCCGTAAATCGATTCAGAAAAAATGAGAGCCCATTTTTCCTCTTCGTTTCATTTCCAATTCTCATCCACTTTCACTGCACTGACAATTTTGCCGTCGCCGCATCTCCCACCGGTGTCAACAACTTATCGACGACGACGACTAATACTCGTGAACTCGTTTTGCCGCTTTTAGGAGATGCTGCTCTGCTGCTGCTCTAAGTGCCGCTTAATCCACTGCACAATTGAGTTGCCCGGCGATGCAGAGAATTGCTGCTGATCTCTATTCCTCCTCAGTGTCCAGTGGACAAATGGTGCTGCTATTGGAGCTGTAATGATGGTGGTGCTGGTGGTGATGATGCCAGGGAGAGAGCGGTAATAATCGGGCAATCCTCTGCCAAACGATTTACTGTACAGTAACACTTTGAAGGGAGACATCCTTCCACTCGCCAAAATGTGATTGCACCGGCAGTCTGTGTGTGTCTATGTGTGCCGATCGGTGTCAATTCGAAGCTGCAATTGCCCATTGAAAGTGGTGCACTCTACATTGCTAGTACCTATTCGATATTGCTAATACTTTTATTTTTTTTCTTCCTCCTCCTCCTCCTTTCCAGGCACACTTTCCGACTTTTTTTTCCATTCACCGAAAATGCAAAAGATCTTTTCTTTGGCTCAACTCGGTGGGCAAGAGAGGAGAGGAGAGGAGAGAAAACCGCGGTTGAAGAGAACATCTCATATCCACCAGTGAAATGAGTGAGTGAGAGTGCTGGTCAACACGGCGGCAGCTCAAGAATGGAAATGGAAGAAAAGAGAGACAGCCAGCAAAGAAGAAAGAAAGAGTTTTGCATGCTAAAGATGTTGCGGTGGCTGCTTTACCGCAGCGATTCGTGGACAGCAGCAGTTGAGCACTGGCCATCTAAGCTGACTGACACTGCTCACTTGTTGATCTGAATGTCTGTGTGAACTCATAAACTCTTTTATGAAAAAGTCTTTATCATCAGCATCACCCCCAGCACTGGTGCATCTTTGCTCATCTACACCAGCAGCAGCAGCAGCAGCAGCACCTGTTGAATGTCGTAAATTACACCGAAAATCTCACTGCCCAGGGGGAGAACTTCAACTGGTTTAAATTTGTAGCAGCAGCAGCACATCAGCAATTACCGACGAGAATCCCTGCAATTTAGTACCGTCATCGTCGGACTAGAAAGGTATGTGTGTTTTTAAGTTTTTTCTTCTCTTTTTATTGCAATTTTATTTTCTGGTAAGCTATGTTTGAATGTAAATTAGTGAGCAGTGTGCTCTGCTGATGCACATGTTCAATGAGGATTACTGCTAAATTATCGGCAGTCATTTACGGTCGATTACCGATTGCTGTTTTTTTTCTGTTCTGTTCTGTTCAGTTCGTGCTACCAATTATTAATGCTCCTTTGTGGCCGAATTGGCTACGCCGATTGGCAGGCCATTGTCTGGCTCAAAGTAGCTCATTAGGCCTAAAGAGGACATCAGAGTGGCACAGAGAGCATCACGCACTCAGATTGTGATAAGTCAATAGAGGGCTTTGCTGGCTTAGACGCATCAGTGCGCATCTCCATCCATTCCTCGATGATGGAACTAATTGAAAAGTGACATTTCCATCGATTGATTCCTTTCTGTCTACTTCTTCCTCATTTACTTAAATAGCCCTCCGACTATCTGTCGATTCATCTGTGCACACTATCAGTGGCCACTCTCACTGCCTTTATATCCGTATTTATCATCCTCCATTGCGAGGTGTCTGTGTCCTGTGGTGGTGGTGATGGTGATACGATGCTAGTGAACACCGTCGTGCAGAGGCAGCTACAGACAGTTGCGAACAATAGGCAAATTAGAGAAGAGAGAGAGAGAGAGAGAGAGAGAGAGAGAGAGAGAGAAGAGAGAGAGAGAGAGAAGATGCGGCTACTTTTAGCAGCTGTCAGCTCACTCGCTCGGTGGCAGTAGTCCGCAGCACTTCTCAACTTTCGATCTCTTTCCCCTTCTTTTTCCTTTTTCTTTCTCGCACTCTAATCTAAAGTGGAGCCGGCTGAGGCGGCAGATCAAATCGATCTCCTGCCATGGTCATCGGACAGCGCCTGGCGCGTGCCGTACGACTTTTGCCGGCCAAGCCAAGATTGCCGGGGCTTCGGTGGTCGTCATTTGCATCTGCTTGGAGAAGGGAATGGGAAAAGGAAAGGAAAATCGACTAAGTGCTTCCGCCGGCTGCAGCAGCTGCTGCACACCTATTGATGGAAGTATATTTTGAGAGAGAAAGCAAACTCTTTCTATTGTGTGCATCCTCAGCTAGTTGACATTAGGAGGCAACAGCAGTGAACACCTTGTGCACCTTTCCCTATTAATTGCCGTAATGGAGATTGAGCACTAGCAGCAGCAGCAGCAGCAGCAGTAAACAGAGTGAAAGCATCATCATCAGTCACCTGAGAGTTGACACAGCCCGGGGTGGCCAGTGACTATTCAGGTGTCAAGTGAAGAGGATGATGCTCCTTATGGACATGCTCACCCGCAGCGAGAAAGATGATAACAAGGCAACACTGTGTGTGTGTGTGTGTGTGTGTTTTGTAAAGGGATTAACAGGTAGATTTTTAATTGTTCTGTTTTTCTTCTGTTTACCCATTCCCCTCCACTCTTCTCGTCTACCACCTACCAACACTGGCTGCGTTGTAGATTTAGCACATCTTTTGGGGCCAACTTTGGAGTCACCGATCATTCTCCTCTCATTCAGCACAGCACATCATGCGACCACTTTATAGAAAAGGCAGCAGATCCTCTTCCTCTTCTGCATTCCTCCTTGGTCTGCTTCTACTGATGGCGGCCTTCCTTCTCACAGGTAATCAAACCGGCAGAGACAGCTGCTGCATCTCTCTCTTATTACCTTCTTCTCCCCATTGACCACTGACTCTTTTGTTTGTCCTTTTCCTCATCTTCCTCTTCCCAATTCCCCATGCCTCATCATCGCCCCCGTTTCCACTTACACTTGAATCATTCCTTCCGCCGGCAATTGACTTTGTGTGTGCATCTGCAGACACACTTCGACTTCGTAAGGTAATCCTCTCTTTCTTTTTCTTTGAGCATCATTATCATCATTGTCGGCATTTGCATCGGCGTGAACATTCTTTTCTCTTTCCCCTTCTCCTCTGGACACTTTTAGGCTCGTCGACTGAGCAGAAAGCAGCTGACCCGGCGGAGTAGCAGCAGCAGCAGCAGCAGCAGCAGTGATCAGCAGATGATGACGACATTTCGATCACCACCTTCAGCAACTCTATCTCCTCCTCCTCCGACAGCTCGACCTTCCTCACCTCAGTCACCCCCTTTTCAAACCCTTTCCCGTCGGTTCACCTTCAGCTGCCTGAACCGCCCGGTGGGCTACTACGCCGACACCACCCTCGACTGTCGGGTCTTTCACATCTGCGACAACTTTGGCCGTCGGGTGCCCATCGCCTGTCCGCCCCTTACCCGCTTCAATCAGATTGTCCGAGTCTGCGACTGGGCGGACAATGTCGACTGCTCGGAGGCGCCCTCCTGGTACTACGTGAACGGCGTTCAGCCCGCCAATGCCACCATTTAACCAAAGTGGTGGACTCCATTTACTGTACAGAGCACTCATTTCCTTTTTTTTCCAACTCTTTTTTTGAAGCATATCACCTGCACAACTTCCTGTAATTTTGCCGTCAAAAAACAATAAAATCATCAAAGTGAAAGCTTTTATTTCGGACAGTTGTCTTTTCGGATAGCTGTCTGTCTTTGTTTCGGACACCTGTCCTTTTCGACCAGTTGTCAGCAAACTCACGTGGCCGCCACTGTGTGTGCTGCATGTGTTTTGTTGTGTGTGTTTTGGTGATTCCATGCTGCATTCTCTCTTTCTCTCTACTGTTTTAGGAATATTCTGCTTTTATACTGATTCTGCCTTTTTGCTACAAAATGACCGACAAGACGCTCGTCGCCGAGCTGACGGAGGAGATTGGCTCGATAGCGGCAAAGCCGACGCAGAAGCTGATCAGCAGTCAGCTCTGGAATGACCTGGGCAGACAGCAGACGAAGGTATGAGACGAGGATGATTTGGAGATCATTTGCTAAAACTAACTTTTATGTTCACCTTTGCAGACGCTGCAAAACCTGGCCAAGGCGCACATCGAGTCCTTCAATTTTATGATCAACGAGGGCATCCAGAAGGGCATTCAGAACATTCAGCCGATGGGCTTTCAGCTGCCCAACGGAGACCGGGTGGTCATTCAGATTATTGTAAGTCGATTCGGAATTTCTAAATTGAATCATTTCTAAAATCTAAGCAATCTCTATCTTCTAGGCGTGCTCCATCTTTCCCCCCTGCGTGAAAAACGACAGCAAGACCAGCTCCAGTGCGCTCTTTCCCTCGGAGTGCCGCATGCGGAAGATCTCCTACAAGGGCAAGCTGATGGTGACGATGAACTGGAGTCTAAATGGGAAGGTGCAGGACATCATCGAGGACATCGTGGGCGACATTCCCATCATGGTCAAGTCGGCGCGCTGTAACATTGAGAAGCTGAGCCGGACGGAGCTGATCAGGCACAAGGAGGACGAGGAGGAGTTCGGCGGGTACTTCATCATGAACGGCAATGAGTACCTCATTCGCAAGTTGATTGCCCAGCGGCGGAACTATGTAAGACTGCTTTAGGATATGATTCGTGGATTCTCTTTTCTAACTGCGAATCTATTTCCCATTTTTAAAGCCAATGGCCATCTCTCGGAACTCGTGGAAGGACAGCGGCCAGTTCTTCTCCGAGTTTGGCGTCTCCATTCGCTGCGTGCGCAATGACCAGATTGGAGCGGTAAGTGAGCTTTGTTTACCTTTTGTTTACCTTTAACTAATATACACTCTCCTCCCTCCCCAAATAGAACATGGTCATGCACTACCTGACGAATGGCACCATCAAGCTCCGTTTCTTCTACAACCGCCAGCCGATCTACCTGCCGCTGGTCCTGGTGCTCAAGTGCCTGCTCGACGTCTCCGACCAGTACATCTACAATGAGCTGATCCGGGGCCGGGAGGAGGACAAGTTCTACAAGAACTGCCTGGTGAATATGCTGCGGCTGGTGCAGCGGGAGGGCCTGTACACGGCGCGGCAGATTCGCCAGTACATCGGCGAGCGGGTGAGGGTGCGCTTTGAGGCGCCCTCCTGGTACACCGATGAGGAGATCACCGACTGTCTCTTTCGGTAAGTGAGGAGGGTGATACTGTTGCCATCTATTTTAACCTCGATCCTCTCTTTGCAGGGAGTGCATCGCCATCCACCTGAACACCAACGTGGACAAGTTCAACCTGCTGGCCTTCATGGCCCGCAAGCTGATCGCCTTCGTCCAGGGCGAATGTGCCCCGGAGAGTCCCGACAACCCGATGTTCCACGAGATCTACCAGAGTGGGCACATCTACTTTACGCTGCTCCTCGAGCGGCTCTCCATCTTCCTCACCAACGTCCGCCAGGTGATTGAGCGAAACTACCAGCTGGCGCAAAAGTCCACCACCTCTGCAACCGCCGGCTACACGCTGACCAACTCGACGATGCGCAAAGCGCTCGTCTCGAAGTACTTTGAGATTACCCGGGCGGTGGAGTTTCTGGTGACGACGGGCAACCTCCGCTCGAAGAGCGGCCTCGGCCTGATGCAGTCCGCCGGCATCAGCGTCAAGGCGGAGAAGATCAACTTTTGGCGCTTCCTGGCGCACTTTCGCTGCGTCCACCGGGGCCAATTTTTCACCGAGATGAAGACCACCGCCTGCCGGAAGCTGTACCCCGAGGCGTGGGGCTTCCTCTGTCCGGTGCACACGCCGGACGGGTCGCCCTGCGGGCTGCTGAACCACTTTAGCGAGCTCTGTCGGATTACCAACTCGCAGGCGGCGGTGGGCCACCTGACGCGGACGCTGGTCGGCCTCGGAATGGAGCCGATGGCGGCGGGGCCCAGCGCGGCGATGGGCCCCGGCAGCCACCTGGCGGTGCTCCTCGACGGCCGGCCGGTGGGCTTTGTCCGCCTGGAGCTGGCGGCGAAGATTGCCGAGGAGCTGCGGGTGATGAAGACCACCGGAAACAGACAACCGAGCGGCTTCAAGGGAGAACGCGTGCCCTCCACGCTGGAGATTGGCCTGGTGCCGCCCACGGACAAGGCGAGCCAATTCCCGGGGCTCTTTCTCTTCTCGACGCCCTCTCGGATGGTCCGCCCCGTCCTCAACCTGGCCACCTCGGCGGTGGAGCTGATCGGCAGCTTTGAGCAGTGCTACCTCGACATTGCCGTCACCGGGGCGGAGGCGGTGGGCGGTGCCGTGGGAGGCGGCGGCGGCGGCGGCGGTGGGCGGTCAACCCACCAGGAACTGAAGGAGACGGCCTTCCTCTCCGTGCTGGCCCGGATGATTCCCTACCCTGACTTTAACCAGTCACCTCGAAACATGTACAGCTGTCAGATGGCGAAGCAGACGATGGGCACGGCGAGCCACACGCTGCGCTACCGCTCCGACAACAAGATGTACTCGGTGGTCAGTCCGCAGTCGCCGCTGGTCCGTACCAGCGCCTACGACCACTACCAGCTGGACAACTACCCGCTGGGGACGAACGCGGTGGTGGCCGTGTGCAGCTACACCGGCTACGACATGGAGGACGCCATGATCATCAACAAGGCGAGCATGGAGCGCGGCTTCAAGGCGGGCCTGATTCACAAGACCGAGGTGGTGGACCTGAGGGAGGTGGCGGGCATTTCGAGTCGCTCCTCGGACATTCAGTTCACCTTTGGCTACAAGGACTTCGAGGAGCGCTTTGAGGGGCTGTTTGACGCCGACGGGCTGCCTTTCGTGGGGCGGAAGGTGGTGCAGGACGACCCGGTCTGCGCGTACGTCGACCTGGTGAAGGGCGAGACGAAGCTGCACAAGTACAAGTCGAGTGAGCCGGCCTTCATCTACGACGTGAAGATACTGGGCAACGAAAATGGTGATACTGTGGTGCAGCGAGTGGCCATCACCTACCTGATCCGGCGGGATCCGATCATCGGCGACAAGTTTGCCAATCGGCACGGACAGAAGGGCATCTGCTCCTTCCTCTGGCCCGCCGAGGACATGCCCTTCACCGAGGGCGGCATCATTCCGGACATTCTCTTCAACCCCCATGGCTTCCCCTCGCGAATGACCATCGGCCAGATGATTGAGACGATGGCGGGCAAGAGCGGGGCGATGCACGGCCTGGTGCACGACTCGACGCCCTTCGTCTTCAGCGAGGACAATGTCGCCTCGGACTATTATGGGAAGCTGCTGGAGGGCGCCGGCTTCAACTACTATGGGACGGAGCGGCTGTACAGCGGCGTCGACGGGCGCCGGCTGGAGGCCTCCATCTTCATCGGCGTCGTCTACTACATTCGGCTGCGGCACATGGTGGGCGACAAGTACCAGGTGCGGTCGACGGGGCCGATTGACCAGATCACCCACCAGCCGGTGAAGGGCAGGAAGAGGGCGGGTGGTATTCGATTTGGTGAGATGGAGCGAGATTCGCTGCTCGCCCACGGGACGACCTTTCTCCTGCAGGATCGACTCTTTAACTGCAGCGATAAGACGCTGGTAAGTGGGATTGGGAGGGGATTTGTTTTGGAGTTTATGTTATGCTGATGAATAACTTGTTTATCTTCTCCTAGGTGCACATGTGCCGAAAGTGTGGCTCGCTGATCTCGCCCTACCTCTCAAAGGCCCGTGCCGAGCAGTCCTCCTCGCTGGCCACCGGCATCGACGACGACAGCGCGCAGAGTCCCTTCTGGACGTGCAAGACCTGCGAGTCGCCGGAGAACATCGTCAAGGTGGCCATTCCCTTTGTCCTGCAGTACCTCGTCTCGGAGTTGGCCTCCGTCAACATCAAGGTCCACTTTTCCGCTAGTTGAGGAGTGATTGCTGATGTGATTACCAACAAATATCAATGCTTTCAAATACATTACACGAGCTATCTTTTTCTATGAACTCTTTTTCATACCGTTTTGTAAACCGTATCCTATCCTATCCTCTGTGAATGGGCGCACAGAGTTCGCTTTGGTGGTCACGTGATGCAAACAAGTCAGCACATGTGTGTTTACACTTTCACAAGAAGTCGGCGACCTGAATCGGAAGAAGAACCTCAAGAGGAATCAAAATGTCCGCAGCTTCTCGCGTCTGTTACCGTCTTCTACCTTACCTGAAGCAGAGCAGAGGATCACTGAAGGTACCACCACAGTGGAGACCACTCAGTCAAGTAGGAGGAGGAGGTCACCTAAGGCAACTGTGCACCGGTTCGGCCGTCTTTCAGTCATTGGAAAATGAGAGTGGCAAACAGGCAACGACGCCCACCACCACCACCACCCCTTCAAAGCCCACATTTGCATCGCTATTTAGAAATTCACCCCTCGTTCAGCTGGGTCCGCCCGAGGGCAAGGTAGTGGTCGGCACTGTGGTGGACGTCGTCGGCGATGATCTCTACATTGACTTTGGCTTCAAGTTCACCGCCGTCTGCCGTCGGCCCAAAGTGAACGCAGGGTAGGCACACTTTGTTTGTTTGCTTGTTTTCTGTTCAGCACATCTTCTAATCGATCGACTTTTTGTTTTACTTTGAGCAGAAACTACGTCCAGGGATCTACGGTGAAGGTGCGCATCAACGACCTGGAGCTGAGTGATCGCTTCCTCGGTTCGACGCAGGACATGACACTGCTCGAGGCTGATGTCACACTTCTCGGGCTGGTCTCATCGCCTGTTCCCGCATCATCATCATCATCTTCGCCCAAGTCTGCTTCGGAAGCTAGCTGAACCCAAGGAGGAGGAATAGTGGTCAATAGAGAAGTGTAAAAAAATGCCCAGTGAAGACCATCCCCATTGGCTCCGCAGTCCACGTTGTAGTTGTAAAAGTACCTAGGTAAACTTTTGTAATGTTTTTGTAATTAAAAGAATGTAACACTACAAGTTGAAGTAAAATGTGCGTTTTTCAATGTTTGAAATGAAAACAGTTTTAAAAATAAAAAAATTGGGAAACGTTTCAAGAATTTTTTGCCGGAAATGTTTCTGGAAAGAAAGTTATTTTTTGGCTCGCTTTTTCACTGGCCGCCGAGAAAGACGACCGCCATTTTGCCTCATGGCAACTCGAATTCGATTTTGGATTTCGATGGCCGAAGACGACAACGACGACGACGACGATTACCCTCCTCTTCAGGAGCAAGATCACCGAATCATCCCGGTTCCCTTTGATGTAACCTAACCATCACCGAGGTATGTGTCCATTCTTTTGCTTCCATTTCTTCCTTGCTCTTGTTCTGGGAGAGAGCCGCCTGCAGCGGAGCACTTTATAATGTGATTATTAGTTAGTTTTGGCGTTTTGATTAGCTTATGAAAGGTGACATCCAGCAGTGTTGCTGACATTCAGTCAGTCAGTCAGTCAGTCATTTCACTCACATTCATTTGTCGACGACGGCGATGAATAATATCAATTCATCGGCCTAGTAGTTGACACATCGCGTCGACCGTTTCTCAGACGTGTGCGCTATGCTTTGCCTTTGCCTTTCATTTCCATTTTACTTTTCATTTGCATTTACATTTACATTTATTTAGTATATTTGACACTCACTCTCTCTCTCTCGCTCTGGCTCTTTGTGGCTCAATCAAAGGCGTTTTGATTTAATTTGCTCCTCTCGGTGGACTGCCTGCCGACTGCTGCTGCTGCTGCTGATTGACTCGATCAGTGACTCAATTAGAATGACAAAACCAGGCTACTGCTGCTGCTGCTGAGAGCGAGCTAGCAGCAGTTGAAGAGATCTCATAGTTCACTCATTCAAACGTCCCCCACTGCTCTCTCAGTCTCATTCAGTCAGTCAGTCGCTTTCAATTGACCTTTCCTCTCTCTGGCAGAGTGGAGACACGAGTCCCCTTCATTGAAATATGTCCAGTCCACTCCAAGTGCTGCGATGATGTTCGGTGGCCGAACAGCAGCAGCAGCAGAAGAGTGCTCAAATAGCTCTGCCGCTAATTGCCAGCTAATGAGTGAGCAATGGGCACCGAGTGAGTAATACCGAAGACGGAGAGAAAGATGCGCTGCTGCTGCCCTTGCCCACTTAATCTCTGTTCTACTTTGGCAAACTGTCTGAATAACGAGTGGCAGGCAGGTCTTCAGCTGCCTTCAGGTCTGCGCTGGTCACCCACACTATTCACCCTAATTCAATTTGTGGTGCTCACTCCTCACTCCTACTCTCTCTTCATTACGTATGCCCTGTTGATTTCCAAGTGTATTCCAGCCTGCCTGTTTACGGCTACTTGGCTCTCCACTTTACGGTGCCCATTGTGCAGCTGAGCATTGCAGCTTGTAAAAGGGCCGCCGCCACTGTTAGGTCTGTTACGGCTGTTTTAGCCGCCGCAATCAGCGGCGGCTCATTTGCCTGAAGAGGCTGCTTCTCTGTGGATGCTTCCAAGTGATGCTCAGTGCTGGTGGTGGTGGTGGTGGTGGTGGGTGGTAATCACTTATTCATCTGCTGCTGTTGCTGCTTCAGTAACTGATCGAAAGAGATAGACTGAGCTTGCCAATTACCCACCACCGCTGTCCAATTTAGATGTGCTCTTCCTCCATCATCTTGTCTTGTCTTTTTTTCTCTTGTTCGCTCAATTGACTAGACTAGACTAGGCCTGCTTTTCAGCCAATTTCACTCTCAATTTACAACGGGGTGAAGAGGAGGCACAGAAACGGCGCTTGTTGTTTGGTAAGCGGTGCAAGTTAAAGTCGATTTCCATTTAGATTGTGTGTGTGTGTGTGTGTTTGGCCTGGGCACGGAAGCGAGGCCATTTCCTCCTCTTCAGAGCGAGAGCTGCATCTTCTCTGATTAACAACTGCAACTTTGTAGTAGTTGGCAGCCTTTCTAGCTTCAGTGCCATTACCATTGCCACTAACTGTGCTTGTGTGTGTGTGTGTGTTTTTGTAAATGTGTAAATTAGGACGCTGTTTGTTTAGGCGCACTCTTTTTGTTTCAATTATGCAAATTTTTTTTGTGCTTTTAAATCACTTTCGTTGCTGTTGCAATTAGCAGTGAGCTGTAGTCAGTGGGCACATTAGAGCAGCAGCAGTCAATTTGCCTTGCAGCAAGAGCTGAATCGATGTGCGCAAACACAGAAAAAGCAGTTGCTGCTTTGCTTCGCAGTGTTTGCACTACTGAATCGCTTTCTAATTTGCGGTCGGTCCCTCTCCCATTCCCTTTCTTTTGTTTCAATGAGGCATCAGCAGCACCTCTATAAAGCGGCAGCCCAGTGTTTCCATTTGGTTGAGTACCGAGCAGCAGCATCACTTTGATCACTGCACCGTGTGCCCAATCGGTGTGTGTGTGCTTTACCGTCGGTTTGCTTTCAGTCAGCCTCGGGCGGGCAGCGCGCAGTGTTTGAGTTTTAATTGAGCGTTTTATTTGCACTCCCCCCCCCCGTCCGGCGAATGTTGCGAATCGACCGGCGGAGAATGATTCTTCCCCTTGTGATCATTCACCTCATCACTCATTGCTGATGAGGATGCATTCAGTCATTGGCACTCCTCGCCCTTCAATTACCGAGCCAAAAATCGGGTTTTTGTCGGCTTTCGCTTTAGTGTTGCCTTTACTCACTGCTGCTGCCCGAGACTTCCAGTTGACTTTGCAGGGCAAGTTGTTTCATTTTGCAGCCAAAATGCTGCCTTTCGCATATTGCGATTGGTTTAGTGGTGCTGGTGGTGGTGGTGCCTCTTTTAGCCATTCTTCGTTTTCAACACTGTCTAGAATGGTAGTAAATTAAAGCTGAAAAACTTGGTGCAGAAATGCAAAAGTGGTGTCGTTATCACCAAGAGAGTGATTGTGGTGCCTCTCAGACTTTGGTGCCATTTCAGCCTGTTTGGAGGCACCTCCGTCCTAGCCAAAGCTAAGGACAATAAAACTGTGTGCACTACTTTTCAGACACATCTTCGCCTCTTTCTCTTTTTCTCGTTGACTTTCAATTGCATTTGTGTTCCCATGAGTCCATTCCCGTGCTGTGCTGTGTCTCAGCAGCGGAACTGACCACTGACTACTCAATTGACCACTGTTGCTGATTTTCATACATTCTCAAGACTTTGTTTGGTGTAACTGAATCATTGCCATTAATGTGCCTGCACACGATAGCATTACAGAGTGTTGATTACCGATTTCAGTCAATAGTCATTGAAAGCGAACAATCTGTTCCAAGTTGTTCACAAGTCGAGTACTGGTGATGATTGTTCTGCGATTGATACAATTGATTGGCAATCAATTGTAAACTTGTTGTTATTTTCAGTGCAGTTACAAGTTTTGGGCTTGTCAGCACGGAATTGCCACAGTTTGCCCCCGTTCATTCATTCATTCATTCACTCGGTTCAGGCATTGTCTACCAGAGACCATTGACTTTGCTGCAGTGGTTGTTGTTGTTGTGTTGATTGTGGTGTGATTGTGATAGTGGTCCTAGTGAACAGCACACTCGAGCACCGATCACTGACATATCACTTCGGTGGACTCATTTGCATGACAGTGCCATCAAGTGTTGTTGTTGTTGTGTTGTTGTTGAATCCATTGCACTCTACCGAGATGAGAGGTGTGTGTGTGTGATTCAGGTTTATAATAATTAAATTCACTTTTCAGGCTCGTTTAGACTCTGATGTGTGCACTGATGTTGAGGAGGCCACTTCTCATATTGAGCTTGCAGCAAAAGGCAATGGTTCCACAGTGTTCCAGCAGCCAAAAGCACTTTTTGGTCCTCTGTTTGGGCACAGGGAGCACCAGCAGAAGCAGTCATTGGTTGTCTGACAACAGTGAGGCGGTCTCAGGCCAGCCCAACTGACAGTGAACCGAGCCGCAGCTAAGCGGTACCGAGGGCGGGTGCTTTTTGCCTTTCTTTCATTCAGTCAGTGCGAACACATTTGCTGGCTGCACTGCACAGTTCTTAGCACTACTAATACGGCCAATTAGTAGGTAGTAGTGCCCCTCTAGTCTAGTATTGCCCACAGTAGTGTGTCCATTATGGGGACAGACTGTTGTGTGGGTACCTCTTTACGGATCACTTCATCTGGACAGAAGAAGGCAGCAGCAGCAGTCAATATTTGACTTGACGCCAATCACTCGCCAAATGATGCCCACCGAGGACGGTGCCATTGCCATCGGCTCTCTTGACCTGTCGCAATCGAGACGCTCCAATTGCCCGCAGCAGACACTACCACCACCACCACCACCAGAAGATAATTGTGCCTGCTGCAGACCATTATCATCGGAGGGAGGCAAGCACTCTTCAATGGAATCGATTGCTGATTCACCACCATCACCACAATTACCACCACTACCGCCGCCGAGAAGATCTTCTGCTGGATTCTTCATTCGTGATCTCCTCAGCACCGAAAATGACCCTCAGCATTCATCAGTGCACCAGCAAGTGCAAGTAGGAAAGTGCACAGCTTCATCACAGCTGAACAGCAGTTGCAGCAGCAGCAGGTGATGATGGTTCTACCTCGCCCACCACTGTACCCTCCATCACCACTGACCATCAGCACCTTTATCAGCACACTTATCACCGCGGTGATAACCACCACCATCATCATCACCTGTCGAACAGTCTGAGCACCTACTTTGGGCACTGTCTGACGCAAATGAACCAAGCGGGGCTGCTGGCGTCCACTTCGGAGACCAGTGCTGCTGCTGCTGCCACTACCTCAGCTGAAGACCTCTGCTTGGCGTCCTTCCACGGAGGAGGAGGAGGACTAAACGGTCACTCGAATGGTAAGTCACTTGATTGAGATTCAATTGTGATTGCTGTTGTTGTGTTGTTGTTGTTTACAAGCCTGCGAGTCCATTCATTCAGTGAATTGAATTGAAACTCGCATTCAGACTTTAGATTTAGATTTAGAGTTGCAGACGCTGGCCGCGTATGCTAATTAATTGCTACGTTTGAAGTCCTTCTATTCGCGCTTACTCAGGCGGCAGAGGCCCTGCTAATACATTTTACTAGCTTGGGCAGGCGACCAGGCGTGAGAACAACTCCGCTCTGCTCTGCTCTCGGTCGGTCGTCCTTTGTCGCCCGTCCGTCCACCCGCGCAAATGTAACTGCTAAAAAACAGTGTGTTCTTCTAAACAAACGGACCCCACGGGTGGTGCTGCTGCTGACAATTGTGGGCTACAATGTAATTCATTCAGTCAGTGCACTGGTCACTCACTCACTCTCTGGCCGTCCTGTTCCGCCTAACTGACTGAACTGATTTCTATGTCTTTCTTTCTCTCTCTCTCTGATCATCTCAGTGATGTCCGAGTCCTAATCCCAGTCATTCAGTGGGCACTTGACACTGCGGCACACACTTGATTTGTGTCCGCGCTGATCAGATTACCCTCTGCTCTGAGTCTCACTGTTGCACAATCTCTCCCACTAGCACACACACTGCCTAATTGACTTATTGGCAGGCCATTAGGGCAGACAGCGGGCACTCTCTTCAGAGGACACATCTGTGTGCTCACTGAGCAGCAGCAGCAGCAGCAGCAGCATTTGTGGCCTCAATTGGCGTCACATTGGCAATTAGCACTTGAGCACTCACTGAATGGGGCCTCTTTCTTTTTCTCTCCTTCTAACTGTTCAACTTTTTCCACTTTACCCTCACGGCATTAGCATCAGCAGCAGCAGTAAACACTTTGGTCGTCGAGGACAGTGGTGATGGTGGTAATGGTGGTGTGGAGAACAAGAGGCAAGCACTGGATGCTACAGCAGCAGCAGTGCAGCTAATGACAGGCACTACTAATGCCACCACCACCACCACCACCACCAATAGTTCACCAGCGGACAACTGCATCTTCCAGGCGAATGCCGCCGCCGCCGCCGCCGTGCTCGCCTATCGTCAACTGGCGCAGATGCAGCACTTGCAGCACTCCACTGAAAACGTATTAGATCACATGGTGGAGGAGGAGATCGTCGGTGGGGAACAACACCGAAGTGGTGAAAAGACGGAAAAGGGAGGCAAGGGTAGTAGTGGTGGTGATGGTGGTGACTCAATGGGACAGCTGAAGAAGCCCCGAAGGAGAAGGACGGCTTTCACGCAGGTAGGGGGGGGGGCATTTATTGAAAATAGAACACTGGTAAATCTACTAGCATCTTCTTTCTCCGTAGTCTCAGCTCAACTACCTGGAGAAGCGCTTTCACGAGCAGAAGTACCTGAGCGTGGCCGACCGGGGACAGGTGGCGGAGACGCTGTGCCTCTCGGAGACGCAGATCAAGACCTGGTACCAGAATCGAAGGTAGGAGGGTACATTCATTGGTTGTAGTACGGGCTTTATCATATGGTGCATACTTTTACTTCATTTCAGGACCAAGTGGAAGCGACAGAACAACATTCGACTGGATGAGCTGCGGTACAGCGGCGGAGGTAATGGCAGTAAGATCTCAGCACTGTACGGCAGCCAGCAGCAGCAACAGCAGCAGCACTTTAGCAGTGGAGAGAGCAATGCTGAGGAGGAGATCGACGAGGAGGAAGTTGATGATGAGGAAAATGAGGAGGAGATGGAGGTCATTGAAGAGGAGAAGGAGGGGGAAGGTGTCCCTGGTGTCGAGGATCATCGGGAGAACACCATCAGCAGCAGCAGTCTGAGTGCCCAGGTGCATCGCCTGGCCACTGCCGCGGCCTACCCTCACTGTCACTTTGGCCAGCAGCAGCCACTGCTGCTGCCCCCTGTGCCCCATTCCCATTCCCATTCCCATCCGCAGTACCTGTCTGCGGAGACTCTGCTTCGCCTGGAGACACTGCAGAAGAGTCTGCTCTTCAGCTCACTGCCGCCGCCCCTGGCCGCCTCCTTTCTCGCGAGAATGCCCGGGCACTTTTCTGCTGATCGGTTAACGGTAGGGCATCATCATCTGCTCTCATCGGCTGCACTACCACATTTTGAGCAGCACCCAAATCATCATCATCATCATCAGCACCTCTTTGCCCCCTCTTCCCGAGTTGTCCATGGCAGCACGGGTGCCCTTGCCCACTCCCCAGTGTCCCCCTCCCCTTTGCCCTCGCCCACCACCACCACCACAACTTCGCCACCGACATCATCATCATCAGCAGCAGCAGCAGTTTTTCTCTGTTAGCAAAGTACTCATTTTGTTCATTGTTTCAGCTCCCTACTCCCCCCCCTTCGATTATTCCGCTCATTTACTTTAGAGTGAGCGCAGTATGTGCAGGCAGGCAGGCACTGCCACTACTTTGCATAGCCTTTGTCAATCCCATTCAGTCCCCTCTCTCAGTTCCCACTTTCATTGACCATAAACTCTCTCTCTCTCCCTCTGGATGGGCACTTTGAATGGCCGGCACCAGATGGAACAGCGAGATGAACACGAAGAGAGACGCGGAGAGTGTCGCACTGTCGGACTGGCGCGAGATATTGGCCATGGATAGCGCAGATGAAAAAGAAGAAAAAGAAAAAGAGAGAAACTGGCAAGTAGCGAGTTGTGCCTGCACTCTATGATGGTGCACTGCTATATTAGGACAAGAAGAGTGCGTCACTAACTCGGTGAGTGCTCTTGTGTTCGGTTCGGATCGGTTCGGTGTTGTGTGCTGTGTTGTGTCTGCAGTCTTGTTGTCTTCTACACACTAGCTAATGGTGTGAGTGCTGCAAGAGCTGAGAGTGGCACTCTGTCTGTGTTGTGTGTCCAAGCTGGCGCACACAGACACAGACAGCCTTGGTACAGATGTATCCACGACTGCAGTACTCCGCCGAGGAGGGAAAGGGCAAAGGAAGAAGAGCAGCAACAGAAACATCAGCAGCAGCAGCAGCAAGATCAGTCGCCTCGACCGCCATGGACTGCCACAGGCTGCAGCTGATCACCGTCCAGATTGTCCACTGGTCAACTGAAATCAAAGTTAATTGATCATTTGATCGAGGGTGAAGTGTGTGGTACAAGACCTACTGTGCAAGACTACCACCACTCATCAATTCAATTCAGTCACTTACTTTCACCCTACTACTCATCCTACCCATCATCATCATCATCACTATCTCATACTTGATGGACGATAAGACTGACACTTACTTGTCGATTCACAGTGAGTGGTAATTGAGTGATTGCCAATTTCCCCGCTGAGCTCAGCTTTCACTTGCACTGTCACCGTCACATGTTTGCTGCCCATTAACTGCTGCTGATGCTGCTGCTGCTGTCATTGTCATTGTTGATGTTCTTCTTCTTCTTCTCCTTCCATTTTCACTGTCTGAGCGTCTTCTGACTCGTCACACTACACTACCGCCGGGAGAACAAAAGAACTGCCGACAACCAGAGAGAGAGAGAGAGAGAGAGAGAGAGAGAGAGAGAGAGAGAGAGAGAGAGAGAGAGAGAGAGAGAGAGAGAGAGAGAGAGAGAAGAGAAAGAACACTCTGCCTGTACTTTCAGCTGACGAGGCACTGTGTGCTGTGTGAAGACACGACACCCTAAGAGCACGTCTGCTTGTACAGCTGCTGCTTTATACAGTCGTACACACTTGCCAGCAGCATTCAGCAAGCACAGACTACAGCAGAAGACAGTCGGGCACTGGTCGCCATTCGCCGAAGAGTTCACTTTCACTGAACGGACTTTATTTGATTGCCGACACACACACACACACACTCTTCATCAGCTTTTCACCATCTGTTCATTCTCCTCCTGATCAGCGACCATGGACCAGGCCTCCTCCGTGTCGACCCTCTCGCCGCTGTCCTCCTCGC
Organism: Tyrophagus putrescentiae; assembly: GCA_024499935.1. NCBI lineage: Eukaryota > Metazoa > Arthropoda > Arachnida > Sarcoptiformes > Acaridae > Tyrophagus > Tyrophagus putrescentiae. Next base: position 441,957 of record JAMZRA010000007.1, read on the forward strand.
TGGTCATGTCTCCGACGCCCTCCTTCCTCGACCTCTCCTTCTCCCTCAACTCCATGAACTCCTCCTCCACCTCGGCGGTCAATGTCAGCGGTCAGCTGCCGCTGTCCTCCTCCTGCTCGTCGCTCTCCTCCAGCACCAGCACCATCTCAGACTACGCCACCGGTATCTGTAAGTCTATGAGACCTTGTTGTTAAGAATATCTTCTTCATTAACTAACTCCCATTAACCCCTTCAGCAAACTCTCTGAGCAATGAAATCGCCGTCCACCTGATGCTCTTCAACTCCATCGAGATCATGTCGCGGCGCTTCGCCAACGACCAGATCTACTACAAGCTGACGTGCTTCGACATGAACAGCATGGAGACGACGGTGTCCTCCTCGATGCCTTCCACGCCCACCGTTTCAAGTGCTCCAGTGGCCATGGACGAGGAGAGCCTGGGCATCGGCGATGAGTACAGCTGCGAGATTGCCATCATGAACAATGAGGAGTTCAAGTTTCACGCCCAGGCGACCTTTGGGCGGCTGCTGAAGAGGAACGAGTTTGTGATGGTCCGCGCGAGGATGCCCATGACGGAGAACATTGTGAGTAGTGGGGTCGCTATTGAGTTTACTCATTACCATAATAAATACCAATGTCATCTTTTGCAGGGAGTCCGCGTGGACCTGTTCAAGCGGACGGTGATGCCGGCACCGCCGCCCACCACCGCCGCCGTCGACGACGACGACGGCTCGTACATGTACGAGAAGATCGCCTTCTGCTACATCTACCCGCTGGACGTGACGGAGAGCAGCGACGGCCTCTGCCGCATGCCCATCACCTCGCGCACCGGCAAGCTGGTGGCCCGCATCAAAGGTTAGCCTTCTTGTTCAGTGTTGGCGGTGTGCTGGTGCCCTGAACTGAGGTGATGACATACACCTCCTCCTCTCCTCCTCCTCCTCCTCCTCCCTCTCCTCTTTGCAGCCCAGTACTTCATCGCCCGCCCGTACGCCGGCAGCGAGCCGCAGCAGATGATCAAGACGCGCCTCGCTCGGGGCAACTCCAAGGCCTGGCAGCTGAAGAACGGTGGCCTGGACATTGGCCACCGAGGGGCGGGCTCGGCCCGGCGGACCGACCGCAGCGAGAAGGTGCTGGAGAATACGGTCGATTCCTTCAACTACGCCTTCAAGAAGGGCGCCGACATGGTGGAGTTGGACGTGCAGATCAGCAAGGACAAGGTGCCGGTGGTCTACCACGACTTTAATGTGAACATTGTCCTGCAGAAGGTAATCAGGGGGGGGGAGATGATCACTTTGGGTTATCACTAAAGACTCCTTTTACTCTGAGCAGAAGGACCGCAACATCGAGACCTACCCGGTGAACATCAAGGACCTCACCTTCGACCAGCTGCAAATGCTGCGCACCAATCCGGTCCGCCACGACGGCGACAGCAAGCCCGCCTACGAGTTCGACGAGGACGAGGGCCAGCAGCCGCACAACCAACCGTTTGCCAGCTTCAAGTCGGTGCTCAATCACGTGGAGCCGCAGTGCGGCTTCAACGTCGAGATCAAGTACCCGCAGAAGAAGATTGTGAGATTGAAAGAACGGGAAAGTTTGGCATTGGTTTTTAACTTTCACCTAAACTCTTCTAGAACGGGCAGTGGGAGGCGGAAAAGTCGCTCGACCTGAACGAGTACGTCGACCTGGTGCTGCAGGACCTGTGCAACCACGCCGGCGACCGCAACATCATCATCTCCTCCTTTCACCCGGAGCTCTGCTCGCTGTAAGCATCACCGGAAGTTACTTTTTAATCCTCTAATTTCTAACACACCCATCTTTTTCCTCCTCAGTGTGAAGCTCAAGCAGGACCGCTACCCGGTGCTCTTCCTCACCCAGGGCCTGACGAAGAAGTGGATGCAGTACGAGAACCCGCTGAACCACTCCATCGAGATGGCCACCTACCTGGCGCTGAGTACCGGCCTCTACGGCATTGCCGCCCACACCGAGGACATTCTCCGCGACCGCAATCTGATTCGCTTCGTCAAGTCGAAGGGCCTCATTCTCTTCGTCTGGGGGGATGACCTCAACGACCGGGAGGTCATCGCCGGGCTGAAGAAGGAGGGCGTCGATGGCGCCATTTACGACAAGTTAGTAGTAACAGGCTGTGCTGCTTCGGGGACTTTAATTTTTACCTTTCCCTTCCTATTAGAATTGATTTGTACGTCAGCAAGGAGGATCGTCTGCCGCAGGAGGGACAGCAGCAGCATCATGAGCAGCATGAGCAGTCGGTGGCCATGGACGTTCAGTAGATGTGTGGACGTTCACTCTACTGACGAAACTGATGACGATGATGACGACCACTACCTACCTACTAACTCACTCTCTCACTCACTCACTCTAGAACATGTTTTACTGGCACACAAACGAAGTCGTTTTTATGTGCTCCCCTCCCCCCCCCCGTTTTCCCGCGTGTGATTATTAAACCCTGCTTCACTTTTTATTACGCACATTTCCTCATCCTCCTCAGCTGATCAAGGGAAAAGACAAAGTATGCTACTACTGCTAGGAGGAAATGATGTGTGTGTGCAATCAGAGACAGCCTTCCCCCCATTCCCTCCCGTCTCCATGTGATGAAAGACAGATTAGTGGTGGTAAGGTAGGCTAAGGTAACGGTGGTAGAACAACTGTTGATGCTGTTGCTGCAACCATGAACACCATTATCACGCCGACGTGAGTAGCCCTAGCTACGCTCAGTTAAGGCGAAGTGATGTGGAGGAGCAATGGGAAAAAGAAGGCATGCCAACTGCAGCAGCAGCAGCAGCCGTTGGCAGCACACACCTGTGCTCTTCTCTCTCTCTCTCTCTCTGGCGCTGATAATAATGTGGCAATGAGATTGTCCGCTCCTCAGCCAACTGCTGCTGCTGATGCTGCTGCTGATACTGCTCACCACGGTGTGTATGTACAACGGTGGCAAGTGAAACGAAAAACAGTGAAGATCACCATCACCATTACCATCACCACCATCGAATATCATGGACTACAGCGAGTGGCACCTGCTGAACGTCTACCTCGACCTGAACGAGCTAGGCCTGGGCATGAGCATCCGGGGCGGGGTGGACTCGGCGGACGGCCAAGGGAACACTGACGTCTACATCAGCAAGATACTCGAGGGCGGAGCGGTGCAGCAGGACGGAAGACTGAGAATTGGTAAGTGGTGATGATGATGTACAGCTGTATTGATTGATGAATACTAAACACCACTACTACTTCTACATTCTCCCTTCCTTCTTTTCATTCAGGCGACATCCTCCTGGAGGTGAACGGCGTCTCGCTGCAGGACATCACCCACAAGGAGGTGGTGCAGGCGATCATGAAGGCCGCCCCCTTCCTGCACCTCTACGTCAAGAGGCGAAAAAATGAGAATGTGGGTGATGATAGCAGAAGAGCCAACGTATTCCAAGAAGAGGAAAATGACGATGACAATGATGATGATGACGAGGAGGAGGACGAGCCGCTGATGGGCGACCGAGGTGATGATCATCACCCCCAAATGAAAAGACCAATGGGTAGACTAAGCAAAGCATCACCCCCTGCCACCACCACCACCGACTTCACCACCGCCTCCTCCAGTCTGATCACCGTGCCGCTGACCCGTGACGCCCACAACGGCTTCGGCTTCAGTCTGACGGGGGGCGTGGGCAATCAGCTGGCGCCCAACGACCCGGGCATCTACGTGAGCAAGCTGGTGCACGACGGGCCCGCCCACCGCTGTGGGCAGATTCAGGTCGGCGACCAGATTGTGGCGGTCAATGGGACGCAGCTGACGAAGGTGCCCTACCACTGGGCGCTGCAGCTGATTCGCAGCAGTCCGCCGAGCAGCAGCTTCACGGTGAGGAAGGCGCTCACCTGGGACTGAACCCTGCGGCCCTTGAAGTATTTTCATTAGAATCACTCTTTATTTTCTTGGCTCTTCTTCAACACCAGCCCCGTCACCTGGCTGCCCACCTTTCCGCCAAAGGACAGCTTCGGCGTGGCGAACTCATGTACCAGTGTCAGGTCACCTGCTGGTGGCTCCAGCAGCAGAAAGCGACACAGTTCCTCTCGAGTAAAGTTGCAGGACATGATGACCAGGTGGCCGTTTTCGGTGAGATGGTTGAGCACAAAGGAGCGGTAGAGGCGGCGATTCGCCGCCAGGTCACCGTCGGGCATCAGGGCAATCGCATCGTAGGTGCCCTTGTCCACGAGAACGTCACAGGCAGGAAAGGAGGAGGAGGAGGAAGAGTCTGATGAGCTGAGAATGTCCACCACTTTGAACTGTATGGCGGGTGCAGTTGATTTGTACAGCTGTCGGCAGAAGTCGATTGCCTTAGGCGAGTAGTCGATGCCCAGCAGATTGAGGAAGGAGTGGCGAGTGGCCAGCTGCGAGAGGATGTACCCGTTGCCGCAGCCCACGTCGCAGATGGAGGCTATGGTGAAAGAGAGAAGTGGTGATCAGTGGAAGTGATCATTACCATTATCATCATCACCAAAGAGCACTTACCCTCCGTGGGGACATTGTCGGCAATCCACTGGATGATCATGTTGGTGTTTCGCCGGCCAAACCACGTCTCGCCCTGGTCGCCCGAGTCGACGAAGTTCTCCAGCTCCGCCTGGTAGAAGTCCTCCCAGTAGGCCTTGGTGCCCAGCTCGCTCTCCGTCAGGTGCTCATCATCATCATTCTCTTCCTTCTCCATCTTGATCTTCAATGTTAGAACTCCTCTTCAAATTCGAAGCACAACAAGCAAGCACGTGCACTTCAGCCAGCAAACAGACAACAAACAGAACGTTCTCTGTGAATGAAGCGACACAGGCAAGTACAGAGAGAGATTGCACTACGCAATTTATTATTTCTTCTTCTAACGGGATTGGCAAAGGTTTTTACAGGAAAGATTCAAACATATATTTCGAAAAAGGACTAACTGGGCTCCTCCAGCACAATAATTCAGCAGTATGTACACACAACACAGGGAGGAAAACTCCCTTCTTCAAGACCTGTCCGAGTTCTTGTCCTTGTCGTCCTCTGCGTCCTCAAGGGCGCTCTTGATCAGGTTGACGTACTCCTCAAACTCGGCGTCGCCCTCGATCACCCGACCGCCCTCGCGGGTGCTGATGATGCCGTTGATGGTGCCCTTGATGCCGGTGTCGTCGAGCTCGGCGAGCACCAGCGCCAGGGCGCGCTGCTTCTTGGTCAGGTTCCTAAAAAGGATACAAAAAGAACGCGGATTAGTAGACATCAAGACTAACCAAAATCATCATCACCACCACCGCACTTACTTGTTGACCTTGATCTTGACGTGAACGTAGTGGTCGCCCTTGCCGTAGCTGTTCACCCGGGCGATGCCCTTCTCGGTGAGGCGAATCCGCGCATGGGAGCCGGTGCCCGCGGGAATGCTGATATTGAGGTTCTCGTACAGTCCCTGGATGTCGGCAGTTCCACCCAGGAGCGCCTGCGGCAGCGAGATCTCCACCTCGGAGTGAATATCGGGCCCATCGCGGCGAAAGTAGTTCGACTTGGCGACGCGAAAGTTAATGTACAGCTCCTTGTTGCCGACCTTCATCCGAAGCGACTGGCCGTCGTCCACTCCCGCCGGCACCGGAATTTGTACCTTCTTGCGCTGCTGCGTGACGCCCTGGCCGTGGCACTCGCGGCAGGGATTCTTGATGTGCACCCGGGTGCCGTGGCAGGCGCGGCAGGTGGTGCGCATGATGAACGGTCCATTGGAGATGGTCTCCATGCCGGTGCCGTGGCAGTACGGACACTTGACGGGCTTCTCGTCGCCCTGCGATCTGGGGTGAAATAGAAAGGGAAAGGTAAGTGGAATGAATCTGAGTTTGGTAATCAATCAAGCAGTCTTACTTTGAGCCGTTGCACTTCGGACAGGTGTCGATGACGTCGATGAGGACGTCCTTCTTGATGCCCTTCGCCGCCTCGTTGAAGCTCAGACTGAGCTCCACCTGCAGGGGCGTCGAGAAGCCAAAGTCCTCGGCGAAGCTGCTGCCACCGCCGCCTCCTCCTCCTCCACCGCCACCAAAGTTGCGCATCTCCTCAAAGACCTTGCGGAAGAGGTCCTCGCTGTTGAAGGAGGAGGAGGAGGAGAAGCCCTGGAAGCCGGAGAAGGGATTGCCGCCACCGCCGGGAGCACCTCCAGCGCCAAAGTCGGTGGAGCCAAATTCGTCGTACTGCTTGCGCTTGCTGTCATCAGAGAGCACCTGGTAGGCCTCGCTCACCTCCTGGAACTTCTTCGCCGAGTTGGGGTCGTTCTTGTTGGTGTCCGGGTGGTACTTCTTCGCCAGCTCGTAGTACGCCTTCTTGATCTCCTTCGCCGAGGCGCCCCGGCTCAGCCCTAGCGTCTTGTAGAGGTCCTTCGGGGCAGATAGCGGCCGAGAGGTGTGCAGGCTTCGAGCTGAAATGAGAGGAGGACATTGAAGGACATCGATTCGACGGCTGAGAAGTCGAAGGTGGGGTGAGGAGGAGGAGGAGGAGGAGGGGGAAGGCACAGAAGATATTTGCTGGTGATTGAGGTTGCTGTTGTTGTTGTTGTTTTGCTGACCACCAGCACACCACCACTGAAGACATCTGCTGCTGCTGCTGCTGCTGCTGATCTTCGACTGTCTGCTCTGGCTTCGAAGGAGGATGACCACTGGAGCACTGCTGCTGCTGCAACGACGGGTGCCGGCAAACATGACGCAATCGGAGAGGAGGTTGTGGTGGGGAGGTCTTCGAAGATCAAGTTGGATCACTCACACCTTCGAAAGCACCAGAAGAGAGCAGCTGTACCAAGCAAGGAGAAACACAGCAGAGGGAGCACATGTGAGGCGGCTGATGGTGGCGAGCCTCTCCGGTAGGTGGCGTTACCTGGCTAAAAAAGGCCAGCGCTCTCTTTTTTCAACTTTGCGCCATTCTTCGCGTGGCTTCGATTTGGGAACGGTCGATTTTCTGGCAGAGTTTCTCTTGATGAAGATCTCTTTGAAGTTCTATTTCCTCGTGATGGACTGTCTGAAGAGGAGGAGAAGGAGGTAAGTAGATCACTTTCACCTGCTTAACTGCCGATCTTAACTGGTGTTGTTTTGACAGGGCGACAGACTTTTGCTCTGGAACTGAACATCACTCGAACGATTCTACTACTCAACTTCAGGACACTGAGGATTTCGACACTAAGGTAGGTGGACTTTCTTTATTGAGATGATGAAGTGTTAGTCTAGTTACAAAAAACCAATGAGTGAGATGTGATGTGTGAGATGAGGTGCCTTTTCAGGTGTGTTTGTCTCAGGAGTTTTTGGCTTTGGACTGGCTCTTCTTTTTGTTGCCGCCACTGTTATTGTTCGCTGTTGTCTCTTGCTTGTCTCCCTTTGCTTCTTTAGAAGGTTTGGCAGGCTTGTGGTCTCGTGTCACGTACAGCTTGGAGCTCTTTTCCAGCTCAAACATGCTGGAGTCCTCTTCTGAGGATGACGACGACGACGACGATTTGCCACCACCCTTGTAGTTGAAGTTCACCAGCGGCCCACTGCCCGTCCGCTCGGTGGCGTAGTTCTCCACGGGCATCACCTTGGCATTGGCGTTCAGGCCGAGAATCCTCGTCAGCAGGACGTTATTGTAGTAGTCCGAGTCGAAGTGCGATCCACCCTTTATGCTCGCCTTGTTGTTGTTGTTGTTTTTGCTGTTGCCCTCACCACTCTCTCCGCCAGTCAGTGTAATGTACGAGTCGCTGTATGGCTCAATGTACGACGAGCTGGTCACCACGGTGTAGTAGTACTCGGACTGCTGGTCCTTGGTGCTAAGAGGTTCCTCCTCCCGGTAGGTGATGACCGACTTGGGCAGTTCGATTTGAGATTGGTAATCACTGTTGCTGAGGTAACTCGAACCAGTCTGGTGGTACTTTTCAGCAGTGCTGGACGCCGCCTCGTAGACCGGGTACACCGGGGCACTGTTGCTCACAGTAGAAGTGCTCGTTGTCTTCTTTGTTGTTGCCCCTTTCTTCCTATTTGTGTGGCCTTCTTTCTATTTTTACTACTGCCATATGCATTCTCATTTACTGCTGCCGCTGCTGGCGGCATCTTCTTCACCATGTACATGTGATAGTGGTAGTTGACTTTTGTCGGGGAGCCCGGTGAGCAATCCTTACTGGGTGCTTCAGTGGTGGTAGTGCTCATTGTTGTGCCCTTTGTTGTCATTTTGTTGCCCTTTATTTTGGTGGCGTAGGAGTAGGTGCTCTTTGAGGGATTAGGCAGCAAATTGCTGCTGCTCTTTGAGGATGCAGCCGCGGCCTTTTCCCCTTTCTTCTTGGCAGCAGTCGCCGTCGCCGTCTCATTGATCTGGCGAGGAGCAGCACTACCACCTGCACTATCACTCAGCTTCTTCTCCTGTCGCTGGTGGCCTTTGTAGTAGAAGCCACTGTCCTCCACTGCCTTTCCACCTTCACCTGTTGTAGTCGTTGTTATCTTCTTCTCCGCCTTAGCCTCTGCCTTGGCCTCTGCCTTTGCCTCGAAGGCCTCCTTGAACGGCCCCTCGGCAAAGGGACTGAAGGCAAAGTGGTCCTCCGAGTAGTAGTGGTCGTCGTAGTCCTCGTCATCATCGTCGTAGTTCGCCTGATCGGAGCCCTTATCATCTTCCTGATCATCACCACCACCTCCATGGTCGCCGTCACCTCGCTCGTCGGCCTCGTCGTCGTCATTGTCGTCAGCAGCCATTGGCAACCAGATGGTGTCTTTTCCAGAGGACGGTGTCGTTTCCTTCTTCTTCTTTGAAGGGTTTGCCGATGTCTTTGTCGATGACGATGACGACGACGTCTGACCGATGCCAATGCTGCCTGGTTTGCCCTTTCGACTGATGATCGACGGCTGACTGAGCAGTGCCTTAGTGTTGCTCAGTGAGGGCATTCCGTACTGCGAGTAGGTGTAGTACGTCTTTGAAGGAAGGGACGGCAGCGTTTCCATGCCCATTGGAAGGGAGCTCCATAGGGGAAAAGAGGAGGAAGAGGAGGAAACCGGGGACATTTGAGCATAGCTGAACGGCGGCAGTGGTGGTCCTCTTCTCATCTTTGTTCGGTACTGCGGTGGACGAATGTCCGCCTGGTAGGGTCGACGGAAGAGACGGTTCAGGAGACTGTCCAGACTGAAGCGGGTTGGAGGAGGGTCGAGGTACTGACGGGAGGGAGAGCTTAGGGTGAAGCGCTTCTGGGGAGAGAGGAAGGATGGGAGGAGGGAGGAGGTGCTGATTGGGTGATGATGTGGGAGGTTTTCCAATTGTTTTAGAAGATGATGATGATGGTGGTGATCGGTAGAGTGAGGAGAGCAGCGCCGCAGTGCTCAGCAGACCCAAGGCTGCGCCCTGTGTGTAGAATGCATTTTTTAATGAACTAGTGCTGATGTTAGTCAGTTTTGTACACTTACACTGATTGCCATTCTTCTTGGGTTGTCTTGTCTTGATATTTAGTTTTTTGTCTTGCTTCTTTTCACTTGTGATTGTTTCTGATGTCCATTGTCAGAAATTTGCTGTGTTAGTAGATGGTCACCGAGGAGAGGCGAGGACAGACGGCTTTTATACCTGCTCCATTTCATTGCTGATGCTCTGGAATGACTGGTCACTTGCGATCTTCGTCGTCGGCTATTTTCAGTGAATCCTCAAAGTAACTTGTCTTTCCAATAGTGTGCACATTTCTGCTGACATCTCATTCACTTCTCGGTGTTTTTTTGAAGTAGGACAGCACACTGGTACACATTGGTCATCACTTCGGAAAACCCAGTGATCGACTCTTGGGGTAGCCAAAAATAGCCCGAAAAGCGAATAGAGAACCCGAGAGAGAGAGGTATCGTACCACCGGAAAGTTGCCACCTCATCTTAGGGCAATGCGCTCTGCTTCTCTCTGTATTGTCTTTATTGTTTTGCCAGTGCCATTTGTCTTGTCAGCCCTGAACATCTCTCGGTGTCGGTGTGTGTGTGTGGGTTGCAACCGTTGTTGTTGTTCCTCTCCTCTCTCCTCAACTCATTACACGCCTTGTTAAGCTCGCGCACTATTCAGTGCCTTTTTGAGTATGACCCCCTGAACTTAATCTACTCCTTTTTCTAAGGTGATAGCAGTCAGTGCGCGTCTGCCCATTTGGCTAATTTATGGAGCCATGAAGGGTCGTCAGCACGTCGGCAGGTAGTCCACCGGTAGGCCACATATACACACACTGGCAATCTGCAAGTGTGTGCTTCTTCAAAACGTGATCGACTGGTGTGAGCGAGCATATACTAGAGAGGATATAAATAAAGTTGCTGCTGCTGCTGCTGCTGCAATGGCTGCCGTCCATTGAGTGAAGTGTCAGTGGAGTGTAGGCAAGTTCTTCTGGCAATGCCTCGCTCTCTCATGCCTACCTGTCTGCTGCTTTTTCACTGCTGTGATCGACTGTCGACTGTGTGTGTGTCAGTGTGCCTGGTCGCGGCGGATTAGCTGACAAGTGACCGCCAGTGCTAGACACACTGGACACACACACACACACACACACACTCACACAGTCGGCACATGCTTGAGCACTCTTGAGTGGTCTTGGTAGTGGTGGTGGTAGTACAGGGTTGAAGAGAGGTTGCTTGCCACAGTGCCTGCCTGTCGAAGCAGGACGACTGTGAATTAATGCACTGACATTCATTAGGGCCCATTAATGCCTGAGAGTGCTTGCTCGGCTCTTGGCTGGCTCGTTGGCTGACTGACTCGTTGGCTACGAATGAATCTATTCAAATCGATTTGCAATCCACTGAAAGAGTGCTGGTGGTGGAGGATGAGCAGCGCATCACTCGATGCTAGCTCAGCAGCAGCACTACTAATGCAATGGCCACCAGCTCAGTTGGAGCAGTTGAAGAGAGAGAGAGAGAGAGAGATGTGAATGGCCAGCATCTCTTTCCTCACTCACTCCCCTCTCTCTTTCCTACTCTGCATAGTCGGCCATTTGTTTTCATTTGTCGGCGCCGCAAGCGAGCTATCGATTACCGTCGATAGGCAAAATACCAAAATAACCACCACCACCGCCACTACCAGCACCTCTTCTGCTCTCTCTCGCACATTCTTAGCGGACAGTGTGCTGATGGTGTAGTAACGATCATTGGCGCCCCGACCAACTATCTCTCTGCTCTGCTCTGCACTGTACTTTGAACTGTCTGTCTGTCTGTGCTATAGTTTAAATTGAAAATAGTGACAAGCGCTGCAAATGGAAATGACGAGTGTGTGTGTACAAGTGACTAGTAGTGGACAGAGTGGCACTAAACAAACAGACTGACTGGACTGAGCTGAGTTGAGTTGTGTTGAGCTGGCTGAGCTGGTACTTTTCTTGGTGGTGGTGGTGCTTTTTGCAACCACCACCACACCACCACGACCACCACCTTCTCCTGTGCCACCTTGGGGCACACTACTGGCCAGTGGTCTTTCGGTCGGCAGTGTACGGCAGCAGCAGACTCTTTCGATATAAATAGGTAGGACAGTCGGTGTCTGCCTGTCGAAGTGCCGGGCACTCGATGAGGCAACAACAGGCGCGAAATGAGCGAAAGCCAATCAGACAGTGTGGTGTGTGTGTGTGTGCAGTCTGCTACTACTCGATGATTGCGCTCCTCGCTCTCTTGTGGCCGACAATCGATGCAGATGAACTGCTGTTCACTGCTGCTGCAGGCGCCCACTGATGCTAATGGTGCTGCCGGTAATGGTCACACTGACCACCACCACCACCACCACAGGACAATGAGCCCGATGGGTGATGAGCAGAGAAGGAGTGAGCAGAAGAGTGAGAGAGAGAGAGAGAGAGAGAGCATAAATCATCTCAATTTGCTGCCTCTGTGTCTCTGCGCAATGGCATTTAAAATAGGCTTACCAGCGCAAAAGCGCAACAACTGGTGGTGAAACGGTGCAAATCGATGGCGAAGAAGGGGAAGCGAGTGTGCACATCGCCAATAAAAAACTGCTGCACTGTGCTCGCCTTTTATTGCCACCTCCGATCGCATTACCTGTCACTCTCCGATCCGATCGACGAGCGCATTTTCATTCCCCCCCCCCATTACTAAACATTACCACTGATCTGATCTGATTTGGGAAAGGGACACCCGAACGCTCACGCTCACACTCTAAACACACTGACTGACTGACTGTTAGTGATCATCAGCGAAAACACTAACTGTGCCCTCTCTCTCGGTAATCGCCCTCAACACACACACATGTGTGCCATTGCACACTTCTTCATCTTCTTCTCCTCCTGACCCTTCTCCTTCCCTCTCTCTCTCCCTCCTTTTCCTGCAATTAGCCATGCAAATAACGCTTCTGCCCTTTGCCATTGCAGCACACACACTTGCCAAGTGCAAATTCAATTTAGGCGAAGATGTTCACTTGGTCAGCTGCTGCTGTTTCTGTTGCTGTCGGTGCCGATTGCACCGGTGTTGCAGCAGCATCTTCACCACCATCTCAGCCAGCTCTGTTTGTCTCTAGCTAATAATAGCGCTGGCCACATAAATTAGCAGCAGCGGCAGCTGAGGAAGCGCAGGCATCACCGAGTTACTACACACACACACACACATATACATGATCAGCCAGATGATGATGATGATGATGATGATGATGAGCGGCAGCAGTAGTACACCGGAGCACAGTGTTCAATCAGTAGCATCGGCAGAATCGACGACTGATCGGGAGAAGGAGAAGAAGGAGAAGGAGACACTTTAATTAGGCATCGAGTGGGGAGCAGCACACTGTCTCTGCGCGCACTCTGTGATTGATACAAATTACCGGCAGCCATCTGAGTGCCGGGATGGGATCCCTCTCTTTCTTTCTCCGTTATGTGTGTGTGTGTGCTGCATCTTCTCTTCCTAATTGAATCCACCACCAGCAGCAGCAGCAGCATCCTATGGGGATGTCTGCCGGGCTCAGTGAGTCAGTTGCTCTGTACACACACACACTGTCCGAAGACCTGTCAAAGGGCTACAGTACTGGCAGCAGCAGCATCGGCATCTCATCCGATTTGACAATATCTATTTTTGCCCATTCGATGAGCTGCATCACTCGGCAGACCATTAAATTATAGCTGCTGCTGCTGTAGATGTGTGTCTGCTGAAGAAGAAGAAGAAGAAGTATTTGCATGTCGGCGGCATTTACTTTCCTCTGATTTAATTTGACCTGCCACACGACTCTGTGACTACTACAACAACAGCGAGCGCGCGAGTTTCAGCTACTCAGCTCAGTTTAGTTCAGTTCAGTGCCGTTGTTGTGTTGTCTTTCAATGTGTAGTGTGTCGGCTTACTGAGTCGGGGCGGAATTGGCAAATTGGTACTGAGCACACAAACACACACACACACACATACACACACAGCAGTGCTCATCAGTGTGTCAGGGAACATGGGCAGCTTAAAAGAGCGGAGACGCGCTTAAGAAGGGGATAAGCGGAGAGAGAGAGAGAAAGAGCTGGCACTGAGCTAAGGTCAACTGCAAATATGCACCCTTTCAAAGAGCAAAGTAGAGAAAGAGAGGGAGGATTAACCGACACAACTTAGCAGCTGACGCAATGTCGGACACTAGAACTAGTGACTTGATACTAACCCACTGCTTTCCACTTCTTTGCAGAGAATTAGAAGGCATCAAGACGGATGGATGGAGGATGGATGGATGGCACCGCTAATGAGAGAGATCAGCACACACACGAGCAGCGTCTCAACGTCTCACTTCCTCGGCCACTGCATCCTCTTCTTCTCTTATTTCCCATTTCAATTCATTCTCCACCTAAGCTCATCAGCCGACTACTCAGAACTTCTGCAGGTAAGTGGCATCTTCTTCTTTCCCTTTTCTCTTCTTTCTGCCAGTGCCCAGGCACAATGAGCATTTAGCAGCCAATGACTATAGCAATAGCCACACTACTACCTGTTGAATTTTCTCGCTGACACACAAAGAAGACGACAAAGACTCACTCTCGATGTTGCTGTTTTGTTGTTGTTGCAGAATTGGTTCCATCACCGAGAGAGTGCTGGGATATATTTAGTAGTAGCCCGCTACTGTTATGTTAATTGCCTCTGCTGCTGCTGTAATGCTTCCAATTTGTACTCTTAATTACTGCAGTTGATGATGTTCACTGCACGAGTTGTGTCTGTGTGTTGGTATTCCTCTATTGTTGTTGCCTTGTGCTGAGCTGTGATGCTCTGCATTCCGCAAGTGAAATGAAATGACATTGCCCTGCTAAATGACCTGCTGCTGCCACTTGGGCTGTTGTGCACTGGTGTAATGCTGTAATGGTGAATTTGCATGCGAACACTAAGTGAGTGAGTGCCTGTACTGTCCACTACTGCCCACTACAGTACCTGCACCTTGGCCATTTGGTTGCGCTCAATTAACCGACTGACTGAGTGGCCGAGTGGTGGTGGTGGTGGTTGACTACTCTCACTGCTGCTGCTGCTCAGTACCAGTCTTGGTCATTTGCTCATTCGCTTTTCGGTCCCCTCCTCTCCTCCCTTTCCCCTCTCACTCTCTCACGTTGCAGATTGTCTGTCTGTGTGTGTGTGTGTTGTGTGTGTGCATGGCACGCGAGCCAAATGAATTGAACCTTATTGTCCAGTCAGTCGGTGCTGCTGCAGTTCAGCAGTGGTTTGCTTGCTTGCTTACTTCCATTTGCCTCCACTTGCTGGCTGGCTTCCATTCCATTCACCTGTCACTGCCAGTGGAAGTGCTATTTTTAGTGCTGGTCAGTTGAGAGAGGGAGCGAGGATATTGGCCGATGATGATGAAGCGGCGGCGGCGGCGGCAACAAGGCACACACAGGCAGTGGCCACTGCACTGTTCACTGGTTCACTGTCTTGCAGACAGGCACATTGTCTTTCTCTCGTTCTTTCTCCCCTTTCCCTCCCTCCCTCCCCAGTGATGCTACCACTTGCACTAGGCGGTCTAATTTAGATTTGATTAGCTGCGCCTTTGTCAGCTCGGCAAATGTCTAAATATTGCCATCGCTTTCCCCCCCCCCTTCGCTTTTGCTGGAGTTCGCTGAACGGTCCACACACACTCGCACTCGATGCATACCACTTTCCATGTGCTAACCATCAACAAGTGGTGGCTCCTGTCTTGGCTGGTGCAGTGTCCAGTGTCCACACACACACACACACACACACAGTTCGGTGACTTCACTTCTACTGCCCGGACGTAATGGACTTCCCTTTTCCATTGGCCAGCAATTGGGCTGAGTTGTGCTTATTTCCTAGATGGGTCACTGGTATCAAGGCGTCAAGGACTGCTCTCTCTCTCTCTCTGGTGGAATCCGCTGGGGGCACTCTGCTCAGCTGTTCAGTCCTCCTTCTCCTTTGGCTATGCATCACTGCATCTGTCTGCCTCACTCCGCTTAACTGTCTGTCTGTCACTGAAAACTGCTGCCCCGTTTGACTGTTCTCTTACCCCACTGTCTGTCTGACTGACTGTTGTTATCCAGGAGGCTTTATGAGACTCCTCTTCTCCTACTACTACTACTACTACTACTCTCTTCTTTTTCTTCTTCTCCTTCTTCTCACTACTCAGCTCATTAATCAGTCGATCAGTCTTGTTTGCTTAGCGCTCAGTGTGTTCAGCACTCTTCCACACATTGACTGCCATCACCACCACCGCTGCTGCTGCTGCTGCACTTCACTTCGGCACTGCTAATAATAACCGAGGAGGAACAGCAGCGGCAGCAGCAGCAGCCATGCGATGCAATGCCCATGGTATGGTATCGATAGGCAAATGAGCTGGTGGTGGTGGTGAATGAAGCAGTGTGTATTGTGTCAGTCAGTCAGTCAGTGTCTCTCTGATTCACTGTCTCTCTGCGGGCATTGTCTGTTGTCAGTGCTGGGGAGAAGGGGGGGGGGCACTGCTGCTGCTGCTGCTGCTGCCCATTCGCTCACCTCTATCTCCTCCGGAACCGATGTGGCAAGCAAGAAGAGCTGCTCTTGTTGACTTCTTCTTCTTCTTCTGCTGCTGCTGCAGACCACACAGACCACCGGAGCGTCATTAATTGAGTGCTACTGCTGCAACCTACATTGCACACCTGTACTCCTCTCTTTCTCGTACTCCCGTTAAGCCGTCGTTGGCTTCGTCGAAGCTGTCACTAGAGCAGAGCATTAATTATGGACAACGGTCGGTCGGTCGGTCGGTCGGTGACACTGTTGCGCACTCGGTTTGCCTTCTGTTTGCCTACCACTCCACCACTGCACTGATTATCATCAAAAGGATAGAGGATAGGAGAGAGAGGGGACACCGTCAGAAGGGCAGACTGGGTGACATGGTGACATTGTCAATCGACGGCAGACAATCAACAGTTAAGGAGGAGAAGAAGAAGAGGTGACCGACTCAATCGGTGCCTCTTCTCTTCTTTCCTTTCTCGGTCGCCCGTCTAATTACCGCACAGCAGTGCTAGTGCTATTCAGTCAGTCATTCAGCAGCATCCTCCCTACCTACCTTTCTCATTGTTTGCTCTCTTCCATGGTCGGCAATTAAGCAGCAGCAGCAGTTGGTCATTCCTTTATCTACTGCCATCCTCACCATATCTGCCATTGCCATCTTCGGTTTAGTGCCGCTGCTGAAGAATTGAGCGGCATTCCGGAGACACGGGGACACATACTCATTGTCATCACACTGCTTTCCTTTCTTTGTTTGCCTCTCATTACCTGATGATAAATTGAGTGACCAGAGAGAAGCGAACTTTGCGATGACATCTTTCCTCTTTCTTCGGTGTTTGTCGGTGAGGTGTGTTTGTGTGAGCTAATTAAAGTGCTGCCACAGCTGCACACACCACACTACTCGCTCTTTGTCGGCATCTTTTTCTGTTCTGTGCTGATCTGTTCGGCTGTTGTGTTCTCCTTTCTCTTCTTCTCTTTCTCTTCTTTCTGGTCAGCACTTGCCGGTAATGGGCACTTGTTGAGCATCGCCATTTTCCTGCCTACTTTGCCTATCTCTCCCTCTCTCTCGCTCGAGGTGGTAATAAAGCCATTGAGCACTGGACTGCATCCAAAGTCATCTCTTCATCCTCTCCATCCTCTCCATCCATCCACTCCATCCCAATCGACCGACTCAATTTGGTCATCTGCTGTCCAATAAATCGACATTTGATGTGATTGTAATGGCACCTTATGCTGCTACGGCACAGCTAAGCAGCCTAATTCGCTTGCTGTGCTCTTGTGATTAGCCCTGCGATGGACAGTAGTGGTGATGGGGTGTGTGTGTGTGTGTGTGTGAGCACACAGAGGTGGCTGATCAAAGTGGCTGAGCATAGATGAGCAATAGCTGTGTGCTGGACATGGCGATCATCGGCCATTGATGGACATTCTCACACGCATTACCCTAATATTGCCGCCGACTTTGCTTCCTTCGGTGGCGATGACCGGCAATACTGCCGACAATACCGCAACTATGCACAGGCTCTACCAGCCAACTACTACCACCATAGGCAATAACCGTAGTAGGTAAAGTATGTGTGAGTCAGTGGAGCTGAGTTGAAGTGAAGTGCCCGTCGCCTTTCCTTCTCCCTCTTCTGTCCCACTCTCTCATCCGAAGTTGTCTCTCTCTCTCTCTCTCTCTCTTCATTTCTTTCCCGTTTCTTCGTCTTGGCTTGTCTTCTTCGCTCTCTCTCTCTCCTCTCCTCTCTTAATAGTACCGTTTTGCTTTATATTGAGCCGCCCGAGTGTACTGCCAGCCACTTGACCGCCTGCCGCCGTTCCCTGCGTTCAGTGTCGACGTCCGTCGTCAGAATTTTCCTTTCAGTCTTTGTGTGCTCTCTGATCATCACCACCACCACTACCATCATCATTATCATCATCGTCGTCATTGCTCCTTGTTTCATTCTCATTGCACACTCACTCACCACCACTCTGCCATTCACCACCGCAATTGATCATCTTTTCATCAGTGGACTTTGGTGTTTCAGTTACTAGCTGAGCTTTGAGGCATCTTTCAGCCGAATTCCTTCTCAGTTTGACTTGGTATTTCCATCGGTGTGTGCATGTGCTCATTCTGAGCTGGTGGACGTCTGGTAGCACCAGTTTTTTTGGTTGCAGGGCACCCGAATTCGCCTTTCTTCCTTTTGGATGACCTCCTCTTCTCAGCACCACCAGCACCAGCTAATATCATCGGCAAACATGGCCAACATCGTGCGCCTCGTAAGTATACACAGTGTGCCCGGGGTGACTGGGCAAATACTGGTGATTGTACTCTACTACTAGCTGTGACCAAAGTCGGACTAAAATAGGTGATTGAAATTGTGATGAAGGTAGTGATGGGTGCCAGTGTGTTAAAGTGGGACACAACGCAGAGAAAAAGGAGACGTGATCTATGGCTTAGGTGCACCACCGGACAGAGCACAGACAGAATGTCTGAGGAGGGCAAACAGTGACAGTCGATCTTGATAGTGCATGCTGTGGCATCACCTTCTGATTGATTCGAAATGCTGCTATTCAGTTTAGACCTTGAATAGATTGTTCAGACAGACAGAGACGGCTAATAGAATAGAATAGAATAATAGAAGGTGGCAGAAGTCTGCCAAATAGATGCCTGACAACTAATCATTTTCCCCTTTCCTTCCCTCTGCCATTATGACCACCATTTTAATCGGACCGCCATCTTTCATTCCTCCTCCTCCTCCTCCTCCAGACATTGCTCTCCGGCCTGTGCTGTCTGGCCACCCTGGTCCACTCGCTGCCACTGGTCAGCTACAATGTTGCACCCTCACAAGCAGTGCTGCACCATTATCACCACCCCCAGCAGCAGGCAGCAGCAGCCCTTCTGCCCGCCCTGGCCCAACTTCACACCTACTCCTCCTCATCCCCCTCCTCCTCCTCCTCCTCCTCCAGCAGTAGTCCTCGATCGAACAGCCATTTCTGGAACTACCAGAAACGAGCTCTCTTCAACAGTCTGGCGGCGCTGGGCCAGCTGGCCAGTGGCGCCAGCTCGGCCAGTTCCGACGGTGCAGGCAGTTCACTGCTGGCTAGTGCACTTTCCAGTGGAGGTGGTGGTGGTGGTGGTGGTGGCTCCAAGGACCCCGATGATGAGGGCGGTCTCCTCTCATCGTCCTCCTCCTCCTCCTCATCGTCCTCCTCGGCGAGCAAGCCCATTCCCTACAAGTTCACCAGCACGGAGATGACGGCCATTCAGGCGATGATCTCCCTGCGAGACATCATCGGCGAACTCCTGCAGAAGGTCGGCTTCAACATTCCCGGCATCACCCGCTCCTCTTCGGGAGCCGCCGACACGGGCTCCTCTTCGGGGTTCCTTTCCTCCGACTCAAACGGAGCACTAAGCTCATTTGGAAGCAGCACCGCCACCAAGTCGACCAATGTAGGCGTGCAGGTGCTCCGTGGTCTGGCGCTCCTCTCTCCGCTGATCATTCCCATGGCCACGCAGCTTCGTCGCATGTCTCCCGACTATTCCTCCTCCTCCTCGAGTTTTGGCAGCGGCAGCGGTGGTCTCAGCCTGCCCTCGATGTCCGTGGTGCCGCCCATGCCGCCGATGGTCTTCCCCGACATCTACTACAACCAGGCGATGCACCGACGACGGGGAAAGCGGTCAACGGCCACGGCAATGGCCGGTCGAACAGCCTCTCCGGCACATCAGCTGCATCAGTTCAGTCAGCACCCGCTGCTGAGCAGTCCCTCGCTGCTTCGATACCTGGCCCGACTGCAGCAGCAGGCACAGCACAAGTGGTAGTCTTCAGCAGCCGCATCCTCCTCCTCCTCCTCTTCCTTCTTCCATTGCCTCACCTCGTTTTCGGTCATCCAATCTCTCTTTCACTCGGTCATATTTATTAGCCTCTAGCTCGCTTCCATTACCTCCATCCTCCTCCAAATCATCCTCCACTTTCCAATTCCTCCTCCTTCTCCTCCTTCTTTGTCTCCCTCTCATGAATCTCACCTCATACTTAATTCTCCCTCTCTTTCTCTCGCTCCATTTCGGTACACAATCTCTCTTCTGTGTATTGTGTAGCGCAATCCTGCGCAATGTTTGTCTGTTGTTCCATTCACGTCAGCCATGCCAATGTGTTAATACTTTTTTTCGCTTTATGCTTTTCCCTGCTTTCTTGACTGTTATTTGAGCAGCTCACAAGTTTTTTGCCTCTCTTTCCAAAGCACGACGATTTCATTAAGTTTTTTTTATTCAACGGAGCCTTGCCTATGCTTTTTTATTCGTGTCGATAGTGTGTCTGTGTGTCTAATTTGTTAAGTACTTTCCGTTCCAACGAATGAACGATAAGATTTTTTGCTGGTTCTCTTGTCGTTGTAAACTGTTCCGACAGATGGCGCTACAGTACCCAAACTTTTTTCTGCCGGACAGTCTATATTTCTGAGCACTAGATGGCGCCAGCAGCTCGCGTCACAGCGTCGGTGACGGGCGCAGGGTGCGCGTTTGCTGTTTTGTTTTGCCGCGCCGCTGGTGCACGCTTCAGCTCCACGTGTTGGGAAGTTCTTCGTTTTACTTCTACTACTTTGGAAGTTCTTGAACCCGAATCGCCGATCTGTCTGTTGATTCTCTTCATCCGCATCTTTATTCACATCATGCAAGGCCGAGGCGGTGGACGTGGTCGTGGCCGTGGTCGTGGCGGCGGCGGTGGTTTTAGAGGTCGAGGTGGCAGCTCCTTCAGAGGCCGAGGAAGAGGTGGCGGTGGTGGTGGTCGCGGCGGCAGCTTCTCCAGCGGACCACGCGGCCCGAAGCGCAAGTTCTCCGACTACAAGCAGTTCGACAGGCCCAGCCTCGACGATCCACCAACTACCACCCCTTCAGAGGAGCTGTCCAGCCACCACCAGGTCGGCGATGATGACCCTGCAATGAACAATGAGGAGGTGGCTATCGTCGAGCTGCCACCGCAGGACCACGAAATCCCCGACGCAATGAGCGCCTTCAAGGAGAAGGCCGGCACCGACCGACTGCTCAATCCGAAGCGCTTCAAGAACATCACCAACCAGTCGAAGCGGCTGATCATCATCCTCGAGCGCGCCAACCTCGAGGTGGTGAAGGTGAAGACGGCCTTTGAGCTGCTGAACACCGACGACCATGGCAATTTCATTCGGAAGCACGGCAAGGACCCCACCTCCTGCCGGCCGGACATTCTCCACCAGTGCCTGCTGATGCTCTTCGACAGCCCGCTGAACCGAGCCGGCCTCCTCCAGGTGTACATCCACACGGAGAAGAACGTGCTGATTGAGGTGAATCCGCAGACGCGCTTCCCGCGAACCTTTCGCCGCTTCGCCTTCCTCATGGCGCAGCTCCTCTTCAAGCTGAGCATCAAGGCGTCCAACTCCTCGGAGAAGCTCCTCCGCGTGGTGAAGAACCCCATCACCGACCATCTGCCGGTGGGCTGTCGCAAGCTGTGTACCAGCTTCAAGGCGCCCAAGATTGTCTCGCCGCGCGAGCTGGTGCCCACCGAGGAGGAGCTGACCACCAAGGGCCCGCTGGCGATTGTGGTGGGGGCGATGGCCCACGGCGCCGTGGACGTCGACTACACCGAGGGGGAGATCTCCATCTCGCAGTACCCGCTCAGCGCCGCCCTTACCTGCACCAAAATCTGCTCGGCCTTTGAGGAGGCCTGGGGCATTGTCTAGCCCCCCGGCTGGAATGCCTCCATCACCCCCATCACCTCTTCATGTAATCATCCACCCGTGAAGCTCATTCTCCTCTCTTTTTATCTTTATTTTGTTGTTGTTTTTAATCATCCTATTAAACGGCTTCTTTTCCCTTTTCCTCTCTTTGCAGGCGGATCCCTAGCTCGTAAAGAAAGAAAGAAAGAACTACTTGAACTACCTGACTGTCTTGTCCGATGACCAAGGGATTCCCTTTCCCTCCTCCTCCTCCTCCTCCTCCCTTCCTGTCTCCCTATGGTGCCACTCAAAAAGCTGTGCATTTGATGAAGAACTGATCAGATCTGTCTGCTCTGATCCGATGTCTCTAATCCCATCCCATTCCCTCTCCTTCTCTCGCCGGACAAGACCTTCAGGTAGGAAAGAAAATTGCTTTTTTCTTGCCTTTTTTGCTGCTAAGACACTGGGCGGACAGGCTGCTGCTGCTGCTGGCGAGATTAATCTCTGCTGATTACTTTTCTGTTGCGATGTGCAATTCTCGCTGCGACTGTTGCCTGCCTGCCTGCCGCTGCCTTTGCCTCTGCAGGGTACCTCTGCAGCTCTGCTCATCGTATTACCTTATTTATGAGCCCACTGCTAGCCTGTCTGACAGTTAGCCTGTGTGATGTGTGATGTGATTAATACGAAAGAAAGACCAGTTGAGTGAGTGAGGACAGGTAGGCCAGCACAGCAGCACACAAACTGCCGCTACCTGCTGTGTGAACTGCATGAGCTGTTTGTGTTTGTGTTTGTGCTCACCATTTTTCTCCTTCTCGCCTTCCTCGCCTTCTTCTTCGCAGGTGTTAATTCGCGCGCGCTCTTGATAGCACTCTCAATCCCCACGTACACACTGCTGCTGCGATTCTTTAGTGTCTGTATCTTTTTGTGTCGAGGCGTTAAATGGCCAAGAAAACGGGCGGCTGAAGAAGAAGAAGAAGAGGCCTGCTTGATTGCTTAGGCAGATAGCTTATTTCTCTCTCAACTTTTTTTTCTGCTTCAGACATTGAAAGCACTGATGCTCTTTCTTACTATTGAGGTTTGCTAGAAATTAGCTCAACTATTCTCTCTCTCTCTCTCTCTCTCTCTCTCTCTCTCTCTCTCTCTTCTCTCTCTCTCTCTTCTCTCTCTCTCTCTCTCTCTCTCTGTGTGTGTTTCATGTTCGAACAAGAAGTCATGTTCTCTCTTTTCTCTCTATCAGTCCCGAGTGTCTCATGTCAGCAGCCCCCTCTGTCCTTTATCAGTCCTTTTTCCAGCTAACTGTCAACTACTACTACTTTTGCAAATGCTGCACTCGGGTTGCCACTGTGGTAACCGGAGACCTAGAGTCTTCTACTCGTGGTCATCAGAGACCTAAAGTCGGACAGCAGTGACATTGAGCAGAGCACTCAGAGTTCCAATTGCAGCAGTACTACTGCCTGGGAATCGAATAGGAAGACAGTGGTTTCATCTCTTCTCGGGTCTCTCCTCTCGGTTTCTTCAGAACTGAGCAGACCAATTTAGTGGCCGGCACCATTAATTAGCTCTCTGACTGCTGTCAGCAGCAGCAAATCTGAGTTGTCACCAAATCGGCAACTTCGATTCCCTGTCATTCTCTCTCTCTCTCTCTCGTTTTCGGTGGAACACATGTGTGCTCTCCTCTTCTTGGCTAGCCTTTTGGTCAATACAGCTGCTGCTGCTGCTGCTGGGCACTTGTTGCCTTCAAACAGTTGACTGAAAGTTGAGAATGGTCAGAATGGCAAGGGGGAGCAAAAAATTCTTGCTGAGAGAGTGGCCCTCGCAGACTGACTGACTGACTGCAGTTCGCCCTGGTTGGTCCTCGCTCTCTTCTTCAACTGCTGCTGGCCATAAAAGAAGCGGCGGTCTGCCGCACAATCTTTTCTGCTGATGAGGAACACGTGTGCCTTCTCTTCTGCCTCTTCCTCTGCTGCTGTTTGATCAGCTTTGAGCACTTGTGTCTCTGCAGATATTCTGCAGGTGTGAGCATTCTTTGGGCTCGGATGTGTGTGCCCTTTGGCTTCAGTCAGTCAGTCAGATTAAGACGACGGACTCTCTGTAATTGAGGAGGAGGAGAGGGGCACAGCTGAGCTGAGCTCATTTCCTTCGGCTCGGCTGGCAAAGGGCAAATATTGACTTTGGCCGTCGTCTTTAGTAGCTGCTTAGCTTTAGAGCTGTCTTTAGTGCTTGCACATGCCTACACTTCTTCTTTTTTTTCACACAGACAGACAGAAGGTGTTTAAAAAGAAAGCTAAGCGCAATGTGCGCGCGGCAATTTGTCTCTTTTGCCTCTTCTTCTTCTTCAGCTTCTTCGGTGTCGATCGCTTTGTGATCGCTTGACCACCACCACCCGCCGCCGCTTTCTTCTTCTTTCTTTCTCAGCTCTTTTCACACCGCAGCTGGCTAAACTTGTCAACTTTACAGTTTGCTGCTGTTTGTGCTGACGGTGTGTGATGTCTGAAGAATGCCTGAATGTGCTTTCAATCGGTGACAGTGTGCATCGTGGTAGCCGACACGCACACAAGCACACAAACGCTACAGAGCTAATCTAATTGAAAGTTAACAAGCCAGTTAGGGAGAGAGAGAGAGGAAAATGTTCTGGCCGGACCAGGGCAGCTCAGGTCGCACAATCTCCTAAAGTGTTAATGGTAAGAGGGGAAGAAATCGAGAGAGAGAGAGAGAGAGAGAGAGAAAGTTGACCGTGCTCATAATGCTCAAATTTAGTGCGCTAATGATAGCCATAATAGAGCAGGAGGGAAAAGACTTGGAACGACTTGGTCAAAAAAAAGTGTCGCAAGCTAGGTCCGAGCTGCCATTGGACCCTGGCCATTGTGTTCTGTGTTTCACAGTTTGCTTGCCGAGCTATTTGCCAACCGAGGCAGCAGAAAGAAGAGAGAGAGAGAGAGGCAAATCAAATTAAACTGGGCCACTATGTGTGTGCTCTTGTGACTGACTGCCCCGGTGTGTTGAATGAATGAGTTTGATGAAAGGTGTGAAGAGAGGGGAAAGGAGAGAGAAGTGTGAGGGACACCTGAAGTGTCACTGGGGTGGACCCAGCAGGGTGGGAAGACCTGAGCGGCGGCGGTGACACGAGTGAGTAAGAAATGCAGTCAGCCTGGCTGGCTGGCTGCTTCGGTAGTAGTAGCCACTGGTCACCACCGTCATTTGAAGGCTTTCAAGTGAGACTTTTTTGCGGGCGAGAAAAATAACACCCTGCTCTCTGCCCCTGCCTGCCTGTCTGTCTGTCTGTGCGTAACCTTGAAGCACAAAGCAGTGAGAGGACTGCTGGGGCCACTAGGTCTAATGGGCTGATTGAGCAGCAGCAGCAGCAGCAGCAGCAGCAGATCTCTTGCTCTCATTTCCTAACTCTATCAGTTGTTGACTGTTTTTCCTCCTCTCCTCCTAACTTGCACTCCTCACCTGCCAGTTTGTCTGCCAAAGCTAGTGACGATGATGTTGATGTGGATGTGGACCTTATCACTGCTGGCTCTCACTCTCTCAATTAGCTGATCACGCACCTAGTGTCTTGTGACTTTCTTTTGCTTTCTTTGCCATTATCTCCTCTCTTCCATTTTACCTTAGTTTGTAGCTTTTGCTCTTTTTTATTGCGCCCATCGCCTTCTCGATAACAGAAGAAGATAAGTCGATGAGGAGCTAATTAGGATTAAGGTGCGACTTGTCATCTCTCTCTCTTCAGTTTAGTTTAGTGCTGTTGCTGCAGTCGCAGCTCCAAAGTCTCTTTATTTGCCTCTTCTCTGCCTTTAGATGAGATGATGGACAGTGCAAACACAGCAACAGCAGGTGAAGTGGGAAATGGTCGGTGCTGGTTGATACCTGTCACCAAAAACACACTGTGTGTTTACCTGTTGCTGCAGCAGTCAGTTGAGCATGCATAAGAACGTGACCAGGACTCAGAGTTTTAGTTTGGCAGAGCTCTCACTTATCAAACTGCAACAGCTCTCTTTCTTCTGATTATGCTGCTGCTGCTGCTGATAAGGGCGTCTCCAGGCAGCAACTCTGTACAGGTGAGCAAGCTGCTGCTGCTGCTGTGCAAACATCTTTTGCCTAATCTCAAGAGGCCCGTATACCTTCCATCTTTCTTATTTCCATTTTTCTTTTGGGTTTTGGGGTACTATCTGCTGCTGTTTTGAGGGACTGACTAAGAACTGCCAGCTTTTGTTTGCTCTCGTTTGTAGCTCACACACACACACAAGCTCATCTTTGGCGCGCTGAGCTGAGCTGTTTTTTGGTGCCTGCTACCGTTTGAGCCACCATTTGTTAAACCACCATTTCTCCAGTTACCCAACAAGTGCGCCTGTCTGTCTGTCTCGTTCGTTTTCTCTCAGACCTTCTTGTTCTTGCTAATTGTTAATAATTCGCTGGTGCTTTTTATGCTGTTGTATAGACGTTTTCTTCTTCTTTCGACTTTGACTTTCTCACTTCGCTTGCGTCGGTGCTGTTGTCTACCCCTCGAAACGTTTGAACTTGCTTTCCCCTCGGCGTTGCATTCATCCTCCTCCTCTACTGCTTCACACTTTGGTGTGACACCTCGAATGAATGAAGGAGAAGAGGGGCAATCACTGGAAAGCTTGGTCCTCTCTGCTGCTCTGCTGCTCTTGCAGTTGCTGACTGCCGCCCGCACCCGAGCCCATCAATCACTGCCTTCCCTCTCCTCTGCCTAGTCCATTCCTTCTTCTTCTCCTTCCATTGCCTCTGACCTCGGCGAGCCTCCTCTTCGACCACTGCTGAGCTAGCTTTCCTCTTCGCCCTCTCCTCTTGGTCTTGAACGAATTGAGCGAGTTTGACTGCATGCCAGCGTGCCTCTCGCTCTCCTCAGCTTTGTCTCCTCTTCTTCTTCAGTGGTCCCACTTCTCACTTGCACACCAGCTCACTTCTTCGCCGACCCTCGACTACGACGAGCTTGTTGCGCGCCGTTGTGAGCTGTTGCTTGCTCGCTTTGCCTGTCTCTCTCACTCTCATTCGCTCGCCGTCCCTTCTCGCAGTGTGTTGTGCCACTCTACTCAACTCGAAGTTGTGTGCTTGTTGTCCACTTTCGGTGCCTACTCACTATACACACTGACTTGATCTTGGTGATCGTCCTTATCACCTCTTGACCATCTCTTCTGGTCATTCGGCCATGTTGTCACTGTCGACATTATCACCACCACCACCACCACCACCCAATCCCTCACCATGATACCGCACTCAGCGATCAGACTTCTTCTGTTACTCTTTCTAATAACGACAACAACTGCTGCCTACCAGCACCACCAACAAGAACAGCAGCCATGTCCTCGCAGTTGCTCCTGTCCGACCACCACCATCAACTCCTCATCACCCTCCTCATCTCCCTTAATAGTCAACTGCACCGACCGCGGCCTGGTCCTCCTGCCCCTCCTCGATGACCTGCCCACCTGGACGGAGGTGCTGCTGCTGGCGGGCAATCCGCTGGAGCGGCTGGCGGTGGCGCCCGGCCAACGGCTCATGGTGACGCCCAGCAACCTCACCCGCCTCGACTTTGCCTCCACCAGCCTCCGGGGGGCCCTCGACCCCGCCTTCCTCTCCTCGCTCTTCAACGACGTCGCCTACATCGAGGGCAGCCTCACCTCGGTTAGCTTCGACCTGAACTCGCTGACCAGTCTGCCGCTCTTTAGCTCGGCGAGTGGACTTCGCTCGTTGAGCGTCGTCGGAAATAGAATAGAATCGGAGGCGATGGCCAACGTCGACCTGGGCGCCTACTTTCCCGTCCTGGAGACGCTCGACCTGTCGGACAATCCGCTGGGGTCGATTCCGAGGCACTTTCTTTCAGCAGCTGGTTCCACGCCTCACTACCACCTGCACACCCTGGTACTGCACAACACCCGCATCGAGTCAATCGAGGCTGGGGCCTTTGACCGCCTGCCCGCCCTGGTCACCCTGAAGCTGTCCCGAAATGGCCTTCACTCCATCGGGAACCACTGGCTCGGGGGGCTGCCCGCCCTGCGTGAGCTGGACCTCAACTCGAATCGAATTGAGGCCATCGGGCCGCTGGCCTTCAACGGCAGCAAGTCGCTGGAGGTGCTGAAGCTGAGGCGAAATCGCCTGGAGGCGCTCGCCGATGGCGCCTTCTGGGGCCTGTCGCGGCTGCGGCGCCTGGTTCTCGACCACAACAACCTCACCGACGTCCGCCTGGGCTGGACGTACGGGCTGCGGGCGCTGGTGGAGCTGACCCTTCGGCACAACCAGGTGCGGGAGATTGCGCCCGGGGCGTGGACGCCCACGCCGGCGCTGGCGGAGCTTCATCTGAGCCACAACCACTTGACCACCGTGGACGGCGAGGCCTTTGCGAAGCTGCCGGCGCTGAAGACGCTGAAGCTCAATGGCAATCGAATTACGGTGATCCTCGAGGCGGCCTTCGCCGGCCTGCCCTCTCTCGAAACTTTGGACCTGGCGGAGAACTCCATCTCCGTGGCACTGGAGAGCTCCAACGAGGGCCTCTTCTCCAAGCTGAAGTCTCTGAAGCGGCTGCACCTCGAATCGAATCAGATTCGCCTCCTGCAGAAGGGCACCTTTGCCGGCCTGGCCGGCCACCTGCAGGTGCTCGGCCTCTCCGGCAACCCCATCTCCTCGATTCAGAATGGAACGCTCAGCGGCTTTCGGGAGCTCCTGGAGTTGGGGCTGGCGGAAACGGACCTGGTCTGCGACTGCACCCTCAAGTGGCTGCACGGATGGCTCTCCAGTGGGCCGGTGATTCGGCGGAACACCTTTGCCCCCGCGATTCGCTGCAAGCACCCAAACGAGCTGCACCGGAGGACGACGGAGGGGCGGGGCGGCTTTCTGGAGGCCAGTCCCGAGGACTTTCACTGCCGGCATTGGCTGAAGCCGCACCTACTGGACGACTACGCCTCGATGCTCGACCGCCCACTGTCGGCCATCAAGGGGAAGAACATGACCTTCTACTGCAAGGTGGCCACCAGTGCGGCCGATAGGGTCACCTTTCAGTGGATCAAGGACGGGAAGGTGGTCAGTGATACCTCTTCGACCACTTCTTTAACTTCCTCCTCAACCTCTTCAAACCCTCGCATCAAGGTGGAAACGCTGGCCAGCGCCTACTCCGCCAACGCCACCCTCTACACCAACGTCCTCACGGTGCTCAATGTCGCCGACGAGGACGCCGGCGCCTACCAGTGCGTCGCCGGCAACGCCTACGACTCGGTGTACTCGCACAAGTTCACCGTGGCCGTCCACGTCGTCCCCTACTTCATCAAGCGCCCCCAGGCGGAGATCACCGTCCGCGTGGGCGGCACCGCCCGACTGGAGTGCGCCGCACGTGGGCAGCCCGCGCCGGTGGTCAGCTGGCGGAAGCTGGGGGCCACCGCCGAGGATGGAACAACTTCCGCTTCCGCTCAGGAGCACTTTCCCGCGGCAGAGGAGCGGCGAATGCGCTTCATCCCCTCCGACGACGTGTACTTTATCGTCGACGTGACGAAGGCGGACGCCGGAAGTTACAGCTGCAATGCCAGCAATGACGCCGGCACGGCGGTCAGCAGCCTGACGCTGAACGTCATTGAGCCCCCTTCCTTTGTGCGGCCGCTGGCGGACAAGGTGGCGCCCGAGGGCGGGATGGTCTCGCTGGAGTGCATGGCCGCCGGCCTGCCGATGCCCAAGGTGACCTGGTACCGCGGGGACTCGACGGAGGCGATGGTCGACACGCAGCGGCACTTCTTCACTGCCCAGGGACAGCTCCTCATTATCGTCAAGCTGAGGGAGGAGGAGGACGGGGGGCGGTATCGGTGTCGAATTGACAATGAGTACGGCAGTGCTGAGGGCAGCTTTGTGCTGAAGATTGGAGAAGGAGGAGGGGGTGAAGGAGGTGGAGGAGGTTCTTCAGAGCTCTCCAAGTACCGGTCACCCCCTGCCGCTGGTGGTGATTCCCGCAACCACCTCGACTCCCCCGCCACCTCCCGTCACCTGTCGCCCCCCTCAACCAAGTACCATCGCCAGCTTCAGTCGAGCTCCTCCTTTTCGGCTGACTTCAGCACTGGACTGCTCTTTCTGCGCACCCACCTCTTCATCATGCTGATCATCGTCCTGGTGGTCGTCCTCACCTCCATCATCTGGATCGCCATCATCTGCCACCTGAGGAGGGTGGATAATGGGCGGCGGAAGGTGGTTGAACAGCAGCAGCAGCAGGTCAACTTCAAGAAGAACAACCGGAAGCCTGATGATGAGGGCGGTGAAGGTTTTGAGGAGGAGCAGCTTCGCTCCTTTGACTCCGGTGATCCAGAGTCCTCGGCGGCGGCGGCGGCGGCGGCTGCTGTACATTCGCTTCGAAGAGGAGGAGAGGCAGCAGGAAAGCCGCTGCTCTTTGCCGTGCCACCCTACACCACTGACCTCTCAGTGGACTACCACCAACTGCTTCATCACCACCACCACCACCATCACCCCCAGCATGTTCACCCTGGTTACCAGCACCAGCAGAGTCTCGGCT
This sequence comes from Tyrophagus putrescentiae, assembly GCA_024499935.1. NCBI lineage: Eukaryota > Metazoa > Arthropoda > Arachnida > Sarcoptiformes > Acaridae > Tyrophagus > Tyrophagus putrescentiae. The sequence continues at coordinate 471,999 of JAMZRA010000007.1, forward strand.
ACGAGTCGGAGGCCTCCTCTGCAAAGGTAATTCAGCAGTACTGAACTCCACACTTTCGAATGGTTTCCTAACTGGCTACTTTTTCTTTTCTCAGGACACTGGCATTGAGGGCAGCTCTCAGAGTACCACCACTGATGACCCTGAAGAGGGCGGAATCAGTGGTATCGGTGGTGATCAGCAGCACTTTTCCTACACCCGGCAGACTACCGAGAAGCTTATCACCACCACCACCAACTCTCTTCAAACTATCGATCTCTGCCGAGAAACCAAGGTGTTTTGAGGGTGCCCGTTCCACCACCACTACCACCACTTTCTGCGGGAGTTCACCAGTCACTGCCGAGGAGGCCTAGGCAGCTCCAACTTCAGCAGCAGCAGCAGTTTCAGCAGCCTAACACCAGCAGCACTGTCTTTGACTTTGAAGATCACCACCTGGATCGACTGGAAACGATTCACCAACTTCAACCCTCACCTCCAAAACAACTCCTGCTTCACTCTCAGTCTCACCCCCAAACCACCACCTCTTCTGATCTGTATCACCACTACCACCAGCCGGCGGTGGTCGCCTCGGTGCTCTCCACCAACAAGGAACGGAAGCGGGCGCTGAAGCGGGAGAAGGACCTGCAGATTTCCACCTGCAAAATACTGAGCGGGGGTAGTGGCACTCCCACCACGCCCTCCTCACCGCTCAAGACCTTCTCTCCGGCGTAACTAGCCGATTACACTAACGCGGCGCACATCTCGTGATCACCTTTCTCAGCTCCCAGTCAACACACCACACCACTTTTTTTCATCCACTACTATCTGTGATACTCAGCACACTAGCACATTTGTACATTGCCATACCTCGTCCTTTTCTACTGAAGTGACGAGGAGCTAATCTTTCTGTAATCTCAAACTCACTCACTGTAATCATCAGCACACTAATCTGTGGCAACAGGCAGATTTTTATTGCTCATCCCCCCACCTTTTTTATTGCTCATCAGGTAGACCTGTAATATCGTTGTTGCGTTTGTTGTACAGTAAATCCTGCACCAAGTACGATTATCTACTGCTTTCAAAGTATTGCTACTGGTGTGTGTGTGTTCTCCTAGAGCTCTCCCTGCTTCTTCTTCTTCGTCTTGGCCTGTTGAATGGCCGCATGGACTACCTCCTTCAGCTGACACTTCAGGCGGTCCACCTTGGCCGACTGACGGCGGTTGTTTGGGTTTGAGTAGAGCGACTCAGGACGGCTGGTCGGAGAATGCAGCTTTCGCTTGTTTCGAGCTGGGGGTGATGGACTTTGGCTCATTGTTGAAGGAGGAGGAGGAGGAGGAGCTGGTGAGGAGACGGTGGGCACGGTGGTGTGGTCCCATTGATGATGATCATTTTGGTGGTCATTATCATCATCATTATCCTCCTCCGCGGCCAGTGACCACTCTGAGAGAGCCGGTTGGTGTGGTGGTGGTGGTGGCTGAAGGGGTTGACCGGCGAGAGGTCGATGGTCTCCATTGAGTCGCTGCTGTTGTTGAAAAGCAGCAATGAGGTTTGCTGATGAAGAGTGTCCACTTTTCGTTCGAGAGATGGCCTCGTCGTAGTGCTGCTGCTGTTCAGTGCCTCTCGAGGTGGTGGTGGTGATGCTCTCGAGGACATGTCCTCGAAGTAACTGGATATCTGTCGACAGAGCTGCTGCGACTGGTTGAGGAACTCCACCGATGGGCTGGTGAAGAGGAAGAGGTCGGCAGGAGTTTCTTCAGCAGGATTTACTGTTTGGTTAGAGGAGAGGTACATGGGCGATGTCGGATAGGTCTCCATGAGGTGCTTTCGCTTTTGTACTGCCAGGCTTGTCGGTCGAGCAGGTCGTCGGAGGTAGGTGGCGGAGGAGTTTTGGGAGGAGGTTGTGCGAAGGGCCGTGTATAGCTTTGGTTGATAGTTGAAGGTGATTTCTGTTTTCGACTACTATTTAGCAGGTTTTCAATCGACTCGTAGATGTTCTCCTTGTCCTGCTGCTGCTGTTGTTGCTGCTGATGGTTTTCTTTGCTGCTTTTTGTAGCCGGAGCCGCCCAGGGTGAGCCGGCGAACCAGGGATTGGTCTTGATGCGATTTCGACGGCGGCGGCTGCTGCCGCCCGTCACTGTGATGGGGCCACAGTGGCTGCTGCCACTTCCAGTTCCACTTCCACTGCTTTCATTGCTGCCTGAAGAGGTGGTCGGACTTTGGTTGCCAAAGTGGTTCTGCTTTCCTCCGAGGAGGGGGACCACTGGTGGTGATCATGGTTTTGGTAGTGGGCTGTAGTAGTGGGCGACAATGAAGAACTTCGACGGTGGTGACAGTCGATTTGGTCGTAGATGTGCTCCACACTTTTCTGCTGTTGTTGTTGCTGTTGCAGCTGATGATGATGATGATGATCACCACCACTACCAGCACTCTCTGGTCTGTGACTTTCACTACGAGGTGAAGGTGACCGAGGGTGATGGTGGTGATTGGGGTGATGTGGACTGCTGTACAGCGATGACTGCTGAGCAACAATGGTCTGAAATGGCGCCCTAGTTCGTATGGCGACCACTTCGTAGGAGGAGGGAGAGCTATCATCATCATCATTCAGCGGTACGGTCTTCAGTCCACAGCCGAAGCTAATGTAGGGGCTGAATTCGGCGTCGCTGACGCGTACTGCGGCCGCCGTTTTGGCCGCCATCAGCTGCTGCTGCTGTCGCTGCTTTTTGCCGTTCTCCTTTCGCTGCTTGGCCTTGGCCTCGGCCAGGCCCGGGGTGCTGCGCTGGCTGCTTCGCCAGCTTAGCTTCCGCTCCAGCTGCTGGATCAGCTTCATCCTTTTGGTAGAGTACTTAATTCTGTTGAAAAGAAGGGATTTGTTCTAGATTTCGATCATCTTTTTTGTGTTGGTACTAACCTAGGGTGGGGGCACTACTGCTTCAACTGGTGACTTTGCTGATCTGCTGGCTCTCACCTTCTTTGTACGCTTTCACTTTTTGTACAAAGTGTAAAGAAAGGAGAGAGGATGGCACGCTGGTTGATGGATGGCTGGCTGGCTGCACAGCAAGTTACTCTTTGATAAGCACCACTGTGTTGACTGACACTGTGTTGACTGATGATCTTGTGCAAATAAAACACCAGCACGACACCTCCTCTACTACAACTAAAACACCTATTAGCACTAAACAACAAGCGCACTCGCTGATAAGAGTGAGGCTGAGCTGCGGCTTTATCAATTGACAGACAGGCAGAGAGATTAGCTGGAAATGGAAGAGAAATGGGAGAGAAAAAGTCGTATGAATCGCAGCAGTCGCGAGCACTGCTGCGATTCAAATGGCGAGCAATCGTTCCTGTCGCGGATGATGGTGATGATGGTGAAAGAGCTGAGCTGAGGCAGAGGATGAAACCAGTCAGGCAGTGGTTCTCAGTTGTAACAATTAACAGGCAGAATAGAATAGACCAGAGAGGGAAAAGAGAGGGAAAGAGTTGCGGAGGAGGAGGAGGAGGAGGAGGAGGTAGGCATCGATCATAGCTGCAGCAGCAGCAGCATTGCACTGCACAGACACTGATCATTAATGAAGGCTGCTCTGCCTACACAGACATGAGGAAAGGGGTGAGGGAAGGGAAGGGAAAGGGAAGGTGAGGGTGATGGAACTGGTTACACTACTGCTAACATACACAGCGAAAAGAGAGTGAGAATCGTGAGAGGGGTGAGATCGAGTGTGTGCCTGAAGCAGCAGCAGCTGTCTGATCACTCTCTTCAAGTGAAGGAATCAGTCAGCTTCAAGCTCTTGTCAGTCTTCACCACTTTGACGACAGTGACTTGCACTCTGCTCGACTGAGACTGATTGTGAGAGGAGTGCGTCTTCTCCTCTGGCGCCCAGCTAGCTCCTTTAGCTCCATTAGAGCAGAGCAGCACTGCAGCACTACTGCTGAGGGCAATGTTAACACTTTCATTACAGACAATTACCGAGCCTTTCTCTCTCCCTCTTTCCTTCTTTCCTTCTTTCCTTCAGTCAGTCTCTTACATTACATTACTCTGCAGCAGTTGGGCAATTATGGGCACCTCGCGCGAGCTGGTGGTCATTAGCAGGCGCATGGCGCAGCAGCAGCAATGGCAACAACAATTGTGTTTCGGCCACAGCAGCAGCAGCAGCTAGCTCGCGCGCAACTGAATTAATGTAATATTACTGCTGACAAGAGAGGGAAGGGAAAGGGGCGCCCCTTTAGTTCACTTCACTTCACTTTACTGGAATCATAATGTCTGTGTGGCTTTATTATTATTTTATTGTTGTGGTGGTGGTGACGATTGTGTTGCCGATTTGTGAATTGGGCTCATTTTGGCACAGAGTATCCAGCAATGTGTGTGCTGGGCTTTGGCAGTAGGAGAAAAAAAGAAGAGAGAGAGAGAGAGAGATGATCGAAGTGTCAGATGAAGTGCATTTGGATGCTTGGGTGATCTGTTTTGTGGCAGTGGCCTATGTCCAGTAGTGACACTAGGCTGAGGCAAGGACGCTGTCTCTGCTGTTCGCCTGACTGCTTCCATTGTTGCCGGTGGAGCCGCCGTCGACGTCATTGGAGGGCGGCGGCGGTGGCTCGCTGGTGATGGGTTGAAAGAAAAAGGGGGAAGAATAAAGTGGTGTTAGAATAGTTGTGGTGTCACTCTGTGGTGACCTCCTTTCACTCCTCCTTTCCTCGCCACACATGACTGCTAATTAGGTGCACTTGTAGACTGTGGTTGTGACCTTAATGATGGCGCTGAGTCATCTGTCACCCATTTCCCTTTGCCTATCACACTTACCACCCCTTGACCATGTAGTCCCAGGTGCAGTTGTTCTCCTCGCGGCTGAAGGCGGTGCCGCCGGGGCAGCGCAGCAGCCGGGGATAGCCGTGGATGCACTGGTAGTACCGGGTGCAGCTGTTCTCGATCGGCACGCGGCTATTGGCCTCCTTGCAGAGGGCTGAAAAAGGAGAAAAAAGGTGTTTAGATTTAGGTAATTTGTTTACTATACATTTCCCCCCCCTCTGCTTACGATGCTTCTGACAGTCGGGGACGTTGTCGGGCCAGTCGCAGGCGTGCAGCTGGTCGTTGTAGAGGAGGGAGAAGGGACAGCGCTGGAGGGCGGCGGTGCCGTTCCAGCACTGCCAGTACCGGGTGCAGCTCGACTCGTGCGCGAAGATGCCGTACGCCCAGTCGCAGTTGCCGGAGTTGAGCGGAGGTTCTAGGGCGGGGGCGGGGGAAAAGAATGTTATAATAAGGGACTTGAAAGTTTCAATTCCTGTGCTTTCCCACTTACGTCCCATGACCTTCTCGCCGCCCGCCTCCGGACAGCCCACCCTGAAGGGGTAGTCGCAGTTGCCCACCAGGCCTCGCTTGTAGCCGGCAAAGGCAAGGCCGTTCGGGCAGTTGACCATCACCGGCTGCCCGGTGGACTTGTCGCAGCGGTAGTAGGCGTCGCAGTACTTCTCGTGCGGTACCAGGCCGCCGCGCGCCTTGGCGCACATCTCCGCCACAGTTGACTGCTGCTGACCGCTGATTACTGAATAAAATAGGGTTAGGAGGAAAAGTAGATGAGTTTAGGTGATAGGGAAGAAATAGTCTTTACTACTCACCTCCAAAGCAGAACGTCACCAGGACGACGGCCAGAAGAAGGTGATTAGTTGAGAATGTCATTTTGCTTGCTGGGCAAAGCAATTGCTGCAAAAATAATTTGGAAAGGCAGTGTGATGCGACTTCCTCTGCGACCATGTAGTCGCTGAATGGCAGGCATCTCTCTCTAATTGCGCCGATGATTGTCGTCTTGAAAACTTCAGAGTTGCAGCTAAGGGCAATTATGCAGTTTTCCTTTTTGCAGGAGAAGAAGAAGTTGTTTTTGCGGTGTTATTTCAGTAGTGAACGTAGCGGTACGGAGGAGCTCGTCAGAGCAAATGTGACGCGAAGATGTCGAGAAGAGGAGAGGAGAGAGGAGAGGAAGAGAGAGAGAGAGAGAGAGAGAGACAGCTAAACACACACACACATCGTTTGCAATCGAAGGCAATACTGTCCTGGAGAGAGAGTGCATCCAGTCCTGATTTAGATTTGCATTTCGGATAGCACTTGGATAGCACTGACGTGTCTGAACTCCGCGGCTCACCTTAGCATCTTTTGAATCACCGCGAGCATTGACACTTTCACCTTTGCTGTGTATGTGCTTAAATGTGTGCTTATGGGGATGCACTCATTCACACAGCTAGAGACTATTGATTTATTGGCTATAGTGTGAGTTTGTGTGTGGAGGAGGCAAGGTGGACATCACCTCAAAAAAAGAAGAGACACTTTGCCTGTTGTGCCTATTAATAAGTCGGCATTTCCCCTCTCTGTCTCATTTGGGGTGCTCGCCCCCACACGGCAGTGATTAGCATCGAAAAGATGTGTGTAGTGCTTTCCAGAAGGAGAAGAAGGAGGAAGGGAAAATAGTGTTTTAATAAAAAGACGTGTTGAGGGCAATCATCGGCGATCCCGTGATTTGTCGTCGTCCTCTTTCGTCTTCTCTCTTCTCTTCGCTTCCATTTCATTTTCACTGACAACAGTAGTGTGTGTGCTCCTAATTGCGATGATCTAATAAGCTGATAACAGGTCTTTCTCGCTAAGTGTGCGAACAGGGAGAGAAGAAAAAAGATAGCAGTGAAAGTGAAAGATGGAAGAGAAAGTGACAGCAGTGAAATTGGCCATAAGTGGGCAGCAGCAGTGGCAGCTAACGGCGTCAGCTGACCTTGCCAGGCAATCAGTCTTCACTGTTAGCGACGATTAAGATGTGTTCAGCAGTAGAACTTTGCTTGCTAATGTGTTGCAGTCAATTCTGGTCAGAAGTGAGCATTGTCTTCCTCCTCCTCTGCCAGATAATTTCATTATTTCTCCTCTTCTCAGGTGTCAGGCGGTTACCCAGATGCACTACCCACTCAGTCTTTGTCGTGTCCAAAGATATTTCCATCTTCACTATTTCTTTTGGCAGATTTTTTTTCAATCATTGAGCGGTGCAAATGAAAATGAGTTTGTGCGCCTGCATACAATAGGCAGCAGCAGCTCTAATAGACAATCGAGGCAAATCAAAGCAGTCGAAGGGCGATAGAGAGGGCAATTGTGATTGTGATTGTGATTGAATTGTGTGTTTGTCTTTGTGATGCCTCTAATGGTGATTTGCAAAATCCAAACTGCTGAGGCTAAGCCAACAGCAACTTCAGCAGCGGCACGTTGCTTCGAATAAAGCAGAAGAAGAAAGTGAGGAGATTGAGTTATGAATGGCCGTGAAATGGTTGTGGCTGCCTTCTTTTTCTCTCTTTTTGCAACGGTGAAACACTTTGATGTTTTGCACCAAAGTCGGCCACTGCTACTGCTACTACTGCTGCTGCTGCCGTCATTAGCGTCCGAATGACGTGCTGTACATGTTAATGGAGATTGGCGTTGTTGTTGTTGTTGATTCTCGTCTCAAGATAACGGGTGCAATGGGATGCATTTTTTCTAACATTTTTCAAAGTTCTAAAATGACGCTGGAGTTCTATAATAAGAGAATGAAGAAGGTAAAAAGATGAACAAGCGTTGGCGCATTAGGTATTCTCGAAACAGTTTTAGGCGTTTTCTGTTGATGAGTTGCTCTTTTCATTGACCTATCGTCTTCAAACACTAGAGAAAAGACGATGTCGAACAGTCGGCCATTCCTTTTGATGCTGCTGCTCTTTGCCGCCATCATCTTCATCCGCTTATCCTCTGCCAGTGATGGCGACTTCTCTTGTGACACTTGTGAGGACGTTGACGTCGACGAGGACGGCGAGGACAGCCTAAACTCCGACCAGATGGCGACCATGGAGGCGCAGATGCTGAAGTCCATCGAGGAGAGCATTCCCGCGGAGGCGAAGGCGGCCATTGCCCGTCGTGACGTCCTCTGGTTCGGCCTGGGCGCCGTCAACTTTGAGCTGATGCCCAGCAAGGAGCAGCTGGAGGAGATGGCGCAGGAGGTGGTGCTGGCCGAGCAGGAGGGCACTGCTTCGGGGAGCAATGACGGTGATGTGAGCAAGAAGCACCACAGTCTGATCATCCTCTTCGGCATGGGCATCATCGCCATGCTCATCCTCGTGGGCAGCTTCATGGTGGCCAATGCCTACTTCAGCCGAATGGCCCTCAAGAATCGAGCTCGAGCTGCTGAGGGGCGTTTTCGTGGTGGAGGAGGACACCGCGAGGAGAGCACCTTCTTCCGAGCGCCCAGTTCGGTGACCTTCTCCACTGATTGAGAGAAGGAGAGGAGTTCTCTCTGGGCGTCGTCCGCCACCCTTTCAAGTTCAAATTCTTCACGCATTTAGAGCAGTGTATGTTATTACTATTATCACTATTAGAAGCAGGGTAATTACATACTTACGATAGTTTTACACAGTGGCTGCTGAAGATAATTTCGTTGAGGCTTGAGGCGATTTTCGAAATCCTCCGCGAACTTCGAAATGACGCCACCATTTCCACACCACCTGTGTGCGTGCGCCTGACTGGGTCGATTTAGCTTTCGTCTGCCGCTGCTGCTATGTTTTCCCGGCTCTTTTGCCGTGTTGTTGTCGTTCTCTTTGATCATTATTTTTTCACTTCGGATCTTGTCCACTTGTCATCGTCTCTTGAAGATACTTACCCTTTTACTGATAAAAGCGACATCCACTATCCTATCATCTAGTTGAACTGTGGACAATCATTAGGTAACTGTGAGGAGAGATCTTGCCAGCTGTTCAGTGTTCTTTACCGCCTGTTTTCTCACCGGTTCTATTTGCCAGGCAAAATTACCTTCTAATTTTCCCTTTTCTCTTCAACAGATAAACGCCCACCTTCTCTTCTTCTGCCAAAGATGGACCGCAAGAGGACTCGCAGAGAGGAGGATGAGGACGAGGAGAAGAGGAGGAAGAAGATGGACGCCGACAGCTCGGGCGACTCTGAGCAGGAGGAGCGCATCCGCGATCTGGAGGAGCGCGACGCCTTTGCGAAGCGCCTTCGCGAGAAGGACAAGGAGAAGACGCGCAGCATTGCCGCGAAGAGCGACAAGCGGGCGCTGGAGGAGGCCGCCAAGCGGCTGAAGTTGGAGGCGGAAGCGGCCTCAACATCGAGTGGCACCGGCTCCAGTCGGGACATGCTGGCGCAGCTTCGAAAGGAGTCCCGCCGGCAGTACCTGGCGAAGCGGAAGGAGGACCAGCTGTCGCTGCTGGAGAAGAAGATCGACGACGAGCGGCGGCTGTTTCGCGACTCGGAGCTGACGGAGCGCGAGCGGAAGCGGGCGGAGTACGACCAGGCGATTCTGGAGCTGGCCCGGCAGCACGACGCCGCCGCCGAGGGCATCAAGCAGCAGCGCTACCAGATGCCCAGCGAGGACCAGCAGCCGACGGACCAGGATCAGTACGTCGAGGTGGACGACACGGAGAAGGCGCCCAATGCGGAGCAGCGCAAGTGGGAGGACGAGCGGCAGCGCAGTGCCCTGCTGCACTTTGGCGCCAAGGACGCCAAGGACGCCCGGGGCGCGGCGAAGCAGTACGACCTGCTCACCGAGGAGGTGCCCATGATCGACTTTGTGGCGGCGCTGGCGGGCGGCCTTGAGGGCACCGAGGTGGAGGACAGCACGGAAAAGGAGCCCCAACTGTCCGAGAAGGAGAAGCGGAAGCAGACGATTGAGGAGACGCGTCGTTCGCTGCCGGTCTTCCCCTACAAGGACGCTCTGATTGAGGCGATTCGCGACCACCAGGTGCTGATCATCGAGGGGGAGACGGGCAGCGGCAAGACGACGCAGGTGCCGCAGTACCTCCACGAGGCGGGCTTCACCGAGGGCGGGAAGAAGAAGGTGGGCTGCACGCAGCCGCGGCGAGTGGCCGCTATGTCGGTGGCCGCCCGAGTGGCCGAGGAGATGGGCGTGAAGCTCGGCGGCGAGGTGGGCTACTCGATTCGCTTTGAGGACTGCACCAGCGAGCAGACGGTGATCAAGTACATGACCGACGGGATGCTGCTGCGGGAGTTTCTCGGCGAGCCGGACCTCGCCTCCTACTCGGTGATCATCATCGACGAGGCGCACGAGCGCACCCTCCACACCGACATTCTCTTTGGCCTGGTGAAGGACATTGCCCGCTTCCGGCCCGACCTGAAGCTGCTCATCAGCTCGGCTACGCTCGATGCGCAGAAGTTTAGCGACTTTTTCGACGAGGCGCCCGTTTTTCGCATTCCCGGGCGGCGCTTTCCCGTGGAGATCTACTACACGAAGGCGCCGGAAGCGGACTACGTGGACGCCTGTGTGGTCACTATTCTGCAGATTCACCTGACGCAGAATCGACGCGGGGACGTGCTGGTCTTTCTGCCCGGCCAGGAGGAGATTGAGCAGTGCCAGGAGCTGCTGGTGGAGCGGCAGCGGAAGCTGGGCAGCAGGGCTTCGGAGCTGCTCATCCGACCGATCTACGCCAACCTGCCCACGACATGCAGGCGCAGGTCTTTGAGCCGACGCCACCGGGCGCCCGGAAGGTCGTCCTGGCGACGAACATCGCCGAGACGTCCATCACCATCGACAACATCATCTTTGTGATTGACCCCGGCTACTGCAAGCAAAATAGCTTCAACCCGAGGACGGGCATGGAGTCGCTGGTGGTGGTGCCCATCTCGCGGGCCAGCGCCAACCAGCGGGCGGGGCGGTCGGGTCGGGTGGCCGCCGGCAAGTGCTTTCGCCTCTTCACCAGCTGGGCCTTTCAGAATGAACTGGAGGAGAACACCATTCCGGAGATTCAGCGCGTCCACCTGGGCAATGTGGTGCTGATGCTCAAATCACTGGGCATCAACGACATTATCCACTTTGACTACCTCGACCCCCCGTCCTCGGAGGCGCTGGTCATCGCCCTGGAGCAGCTGTACGCCCTGGGGGCGCTCAATCACCTCGGAGAGCTGACGCGCCTTGGCCGGCGAATGGCCGAGTTTCCCCTCGACCCGATGATGTCGAGGGCGCTCCTCGCCGCGGAGAAGTACGCCTGCACCGAGGAGCTGCTGACCATCTGCGCCATGCTCAGCGTCAACAGCTCGGTCTTCTACCGGCCGAAGGACAAGGCGGTACATGCGGATACGGCCCGGAAGCGCTTCTTCCGGCCCGGCGGCGACCACCTGTCGCTCTTTGCCGTTTACAAGCAGTGGGCGGACGCGGAGTACAGTCGGCAGTGGTGCGTCGAGAACTACGTCCAGTACCGGTCGATGGTGCGGGCGCGGGACGTCCGTGACCAGCTGGAGAAGCTGATGGAGCGCGTGGAGGTGGAGGTGGTGAAGAGCAAGCCCAAGAACTCCTCCGGCTCCGAATCCTCGGACCAGGACATTGACCACGTGGCGGTGCGGAAGGCGATCACCGCCGGCTATTTCTACCACACGGCGAAGCTGAACAAGGGCGGCAACTACCGGACTATAAAGGGGAACCAGACGGTGCTCATCCACCCCAACTCGGCGCTCTTTGAGGAGACGCCCCGCTGTCTGCTGTACCACGAGCTGGTGCTCACCACCAAGGAGTACATGCGCCAGAGCATCGAGATTGACCCCGCCTGGCTGCTGGAGGTCGCGCCGCACTACTACAAGCCGAAGGACGTTGATGAGAGCGGCGGAAATATGGGCAAGAAGATGCCCAAGCAGATGGGCAAGGCGGCGGCCGAGCTGACGAGGAGCTACGCGTGAAAAAATAAAGGACTACCCGACTTTGGTTCAGGTCAGTGCCCACCCCTTTTCTTTCATTTGCTGCTGCTGCTGATGTAGATTAGAGAATGGTAGTGTTTATTTGTTGTGTCAATTGATGAGTGTACAAAAATGTGTCTTTTTAGGGTATGATGAGGATTATGATGACATATTAGTCCTGCAAACCAGAACTCTCTGGTCAACTCAGTATTGCACTTCTTCATGGTCCACCTGTCTGCTTGACAGCTGCAGCAGCGTTTGGCTTGTGACCAGAACTATATTACATTAGGTAATCTTTGACCTTTAAAGCATTTCAGTCCTTGTCTTTCAGTCCAGCTTTCCTATATGCGGAATGGACAGTCTTTTGACCCCGCCACCGCCGCCGTTGTAGTTCTCTGCCACTGGCGTCACGGTGAACTTGGCCAGCTCGTCGGCGCTGCCGCCGTAGCGGGCCGCCGCCCCCGTCCCCGCTCCCGTCGCCGCCGCCGTCCTCGTGGACGGCCACAGACTGTAGGGGGAGTGCTCGGCGGTGTGCAGCGTCCGCCGGAGGAGGGCGGTGCTGTAGCGGCGGCTGCGGTCCGCCGTCAGCTGGTGCTGGTGGGCGTTGATGTCCGCCTCGGCGAAGCTGAAGGCGCTGTTGAGGATGCCGCCGCCGACGCAGCCGGCGGAGAGGGGCGGCGAGCGGCCGTGGTTGCTGTGGTTGTCCGAATGCTGCTGATCCTGTTTGTCAAACTAGGGTTAAATTGAAGTTGGTTAGATTTTCAAAAAAAAAACACCATAAACGACTTACGAAATTGTTTAGTGCCACCGTGGAGATACGCCTTCGGTTAAAGCCCACCGAGGAAGGTGGTCGATTGTTTTGCTGCTGCTGCTGCTGCTGCTGCTGCTGCTGAATTTGCGCAAAGCTGGTGGAGTTCTCCAGGTCTGAGATGACCACATGGGGAATGGGGGTTCGGGGGGCGGAGTGCATGGAGCGGAGGGAGCGCAGTGAGCCGCGGATGGCGTCATTGCGAATCAGGTGGGAGGCTATGTTTAGGGGTGGGTGGGCTGATGGTGGGGCCTGATGCTGCAGCATTGCCGCACTCAGCCGACGGGCGAGGTTGTCCTAGTTTTGTAGGGAAAGGGTGGGGAGTTAGTTTGGGGCTTATTTTAGGAGGGTTTTTGTATTTTTGTTTACCGCCGTCGGTCCGTGGTTGGAGATGCCTCTGGTGACGGTCTGGTAGACGGCGTCCGCCTGGACGTCCTTGGCAATGTCGGCCAGCGTTTGCAGGCGCACTGCCCGCGACTCGGGCTTCAGCAGGTCGTCCTGGTCCAGGCCGGCGATTTGCTGGGGATTGGGGAGGAAAATTAGTTTTCGTTTGATTTGTGTTAGTTGATAGTTCCACTTACAGCCCACTCCTTGAGCACGTCCTCGCCAAGGTTGCCGCTGGTGCTGCCGCGGCTCTTTTCGTTGTACTCGCGGGCGATCTGAAAGTAAAGAAGGGGTTTCCTTAGTTGTTGGAACTCTTTACTGTACTTCCTAATCAAATGTTACCCTGATGTCCTCCTGGAAGAAGCGTCGATTCTCCGGTGACATGGTCGCCAGTGGGGCAATCTCCTTGATCTGTTTTTTAGGGGAACGGGGTTTTTAGAAATTCCCTTTTTTCTTTCACTCATATCTCCTACCTTGAGCAGCAGCAGCGCTCCGAGGAAGATGTTGGTGATGTTGACCAGACTGAAGAGGACGCTGACCAGGCCGAGGAGCAGCGTCTCGATGCCCATGTTGTCGCTGTAGACGACGCTGTACTTGTCGTGCGGGGCGAGGGCCGGTCGCAGCCAGACGGTTTCGTTTGGGTTAAACTGCGACTGGTACTCCTGGGCCGTCTGGCCGATGGCGTACAGGCCGCGGAGGGTGGCGTAGGCCCAGTGGAGGCCCTGGGAAAAAGGGATTAGATTTTTTTTGGGATTTCGAATTTGTAGTTTCACTTACGGCATTGACACTCGGGGGAAGGAGGGAGACGGAGATGGCGACGCCGACCAGACTGGCCTCGTTGCCGCTCAGCAGCGAGATGGCCACGGCGCAGCCGGAGGGAAAGGCGACCAGCGTGCCGATCCAGACGACGCGCAGCAGGCCGCGCTCGCGCATCATGTCCGTCGGCCAGGCCCAGTCGCCCCAATGGTCGGTGAAGTTGAGGGTGATCAGGCCGAAGAAGTAGCCTAGATGGGGAGGGGTTACCATTGTTTAGATTCTCTTAAACTTGTCTGTCCTAGCCTAGCTGCTTACCGAAGCTTATGGTGACGGCGAAGCAGACGAGGATGTTCTTGAGGCCGGTCTTGATGAGCGAAAAGTCCTTGATGATGGTGCCGAAGGTGAAGCACATCACCGGGCCCATCATCGGCGACACGAGCATGCTGGCCACCAGGCTGATGACGCTGTTGTCCAGCAGGCCCATGGCGGCGATCCAGCTGGCGAAGACGATGTAGCAGACGAAGTCGAAGGTGAGCGAGCCGTTGGAGCGGACGTTGTCCACCACCTGGGCCACGGTCAGCCGGGCGGTGACCGACTTGAGGAACTTGCTCTGCTTCTCCTTGAAGTTGCCGATGCTCTTGCTCACGTCCTTGTCGCCGTTTCTGGGGCGGGAGTTTACTTTTAGTTAGTTTTTACTCCATAAATATCTGAAGAATTTTGCACACTTACTCGAGGATGATCTCTGCGTCCTCCAGCTCGTTCATCTCCTCGTTGTAGCAGAAGAGGGAGAAGGGGATGATTCTGGGTGGAGGGGGGGGGTATGGTTGGGGATTAGGATTTTTTGTTATGTTTTTACTCAATTACCCAATGCTGGTGTCGAGGCGCAGGCCGACGCCCAGCGTCTTGAAGTACTGTATGACAATGTCGCTGTCCTCCAGCTCCACCGGGAAGGTGATGGTGTAGAAGCGGTCATTCTGGGAGCGGGCCCAGACGGCGTCCTGGATGCCCAGGTAGGAGAGGCCCTCCTCCACGATCTTCTCCATTGGGTAGTGCTGCTGATCAGCAGCGTTCTTTTGAATCTCAATTTCCGGTAGTTTGTCACCACCACCAACTCCTCCAAGGTTGGCACCTCCATTCTCGGTGATGGTGTTTAGGTGGTGGCTCTCTAGATTTAAAAGTTGACACTTGATTGTTAGGGGTTATGATGATTGGAAAGAAAAATGGTAGTGTTGTAGTACCCTTTCTTTGATTGCTGTGATTACTGTTGTTTGACTGCTGCTGTTTGTAGGCGAGCTTGGAGCTGAGTCGGAGTTTTTCTCTGACTTCCTCCTCGTAGTCCCGCTCGGGGATGATCAGCAGCACGAGGACGCTGGACATGGTGGTGGTGATTTACTTTGTATAGGTTGGGATGTGATGAAGGACTAGGACTGCGATTGGACTATGTGTTGTGCTGGCACATTGTTTGATGTCTGTGGTGATCAAAAGTCAAGTTCAGATTGATAAAGTGTTGTGCTGCTCTTGTGCTGCTGCTCTCACTTATCATCTCCACCGATCTGAACTGTTCTCCTCCTCACTTTGCTTTCTCTTTTTATTTTATAATGGCCACTAAACTTTTGAACTACCAGCCAACCAAGTTGCAGATATAGTTGCAGAGATTTCTCATTCTCCCTCACTCCCACTTCTGCTGCCCCTGCTCGCTTCGTTGCTATCGTCATCACCTCATATCACATGCTCCATAAAGAGCAATTGAAATAGAGTGCAGGCTCAAGCTTGAGGCTCACTTCAGAAAATAGAGAGCGAGAGGTGACTAGCTGGTTGCCTGGATTCTCACTCAGTTTAGTGACTAGCGTAACGTATGCGAGGTGCTGGTGGTGGTGGTGGTGGTGGGTGGTCACACCATAAACTTATGCTCAATGTTTGCCCTCCTGCCTGCCTAATTTGTTGTGAATTGGCATTGTCACCTCACGATGCTGGCCAGCATCAGCGACGGCGTTCGTCTGCAGTGCATTGCCACAGTGCATCAGTGTCTGCTCACACTTCATAATGCACACATTCCACGACGGGGAAGGCAAAGTTCCAACTGCTGCTGCTGCCGGCAGTTTGACTGTCTGTCTGTCTGTGTGATTGATGCTGCCGGAATCTGCTGAGGTGCAAACGCCTATGACATAAGCGTTAGGTAAACACACACACACACACACAGTGGCACTTGCTGCTGCTGCTGAAGGTAGAGGTAGAGCTGTAAAGTGTCAACTATCATATTATTTTTCACTCTGTGCGGCAAAGATAACAAATGTTAGCCTGTGAGTGAGTGTGAATGGCCACCCTAATTGGCTGACTGATTAACAACTTTTTAAGCAGAAAACTGTGATGTTGTCACACTCACACCGACGCTGAAGTGTGTGTGTTTGCTTATGCGTAATTACTGTGAAATGCACAGTCGCAGGCAGAGCTTACCTGTTTTGCTGATGATGAGTTTTCTTGTTGTGATAAAAAAAATAATGCAGAATTGACTTGCAGTGTGGTAGATAGGATAGATGGATAGACTTTTCGCTGTTAAATAGCAGAGTTCAATCACCAGCTAATGTACTTTTTTTCTTTGTTTTAGCTGGTCAGCAACTCTTCGGTCACGGCATGCTGCTGCCGGTCTGTTGATTGAAGTGATAATCTGGAGCACTTGATGAATGAGGTGAGCGATGAAGAGGCAACTTTTGATCTTGTTCTGTTAACACCGGTGCTCGCAGCCGGGCAGTAGTAGTAGTAGTAGTAGATTTCGCCAAGTAATTATTATATACTAACCCGAGTTGATGGGATTCAAATGCTGCAAATGCCAAATCAGTGAGAGTGACTAACCAACTGTCTGACTAACTAACTGTCTAACTCTGTCTGAGACCGCAGACTCAGAGTAAACTCAGACCGACTGACTGGCTGACTGGTGAAATCAAGTGAGAAGAAGAAGAGGGCGATGAGTGCTTGGGAGAAATGATGTCTCAGTAGTCGGGCAACGTCGCCAACCTGAACTGCACCAGCAGCAGCAGCACACCAGCACCAGTGAGCTATTAAAATCAAAACGGTGCTACTTGATGTCATAAAAATGATGTAGAGAAATGCTGCTGCTGCTGCTGCTGTGCTTTATTGCACTAATTAGCCGTGTACAGGTAGTGCAGATATGACAGAAAAGAGGAGAAGAGAGGAAGAAAGGGAAAGGGGAGGTAGGAAGCAGCAGTGTTCAATTGGTAGGGCCTAATTATGATCATTATGTTTGGCCACTCTGCTTGACCAGACTGATTTGCTCCAGGGCAGATCTGACCAGACGCACGTGTGCCCAGTCATGATGCTAATGATCATCACTGTGCTAATTGAGCTCAGTGCACTCTCCACTGTTTGCACGTGTTTGCACTGACTGCGGAAGCGGGGCAATATGCCTTCTCTTTTTCTCTTGATTTACTGCAGACTGACTGAATTGATGTCGCTGATGTCGCCCGGAAGGCGCCTGGTGCCTCTCACTCACTTTCTCATTTAGTATTACCAAATGTGTTGCAACCGTGCAAACAAACAGACTGCTGAAAAGTTGAGTTTTTTGTCACTTTTTTTTACAAATCTTGTACAACCTCAACAGTCGTCCTCCGTACAGCAGGGCCCGTAGACGTAGAGGAGGATGAGGGTGATCAGGCCGAAGATGGCCAGCACGGCGAAGGTGATGGCGGCGATGATGCTCTGGCGGAGCTGACAGGCGAAGCCGTCCATTGACGGGTAGAAGTAGGCGGGGTTGCAGATGCACACGCCCCTGGTGCTGCTGATGTTCTTTGGGCGTCCGTGCACGCCCAGAACGTGGTGATCCGGGTGGGTGGAGTTGCTGCACACCAGGTGGTAGTCACTGTCGAGGTTGCAGATGTCATCTAGGGGGAAATAGTAGGGGATAGGTTAATTCTTTCTTTAAATGATAACAAAAACTTACCACTGATGCAGTGAATCGGCTCACAGTGGTCACCGGTCAGCTGGGTGCCCAGTGGACAGTCACACCTCCGGCGCAGGACATTGCACCGGGACTTGAGGGGATAGCTGCAGACGGGGTCGTTGACGGTGTGACAGTACTTTGGGGAGGAATTGCTGCGGATAAAGGTGGTGTATTTTTCAGTAGAGAACTGGGAGGAGGAGAAGGAGGAGGTGATCATGGCGAGTGTAAACAAGGACGTCCACTTCATAATGTGATAAAGATGATGACGCAGCAGCAGCAGCAGCAGCAGTAAAAATTGGCCACCAATATAACAACCTCTCTAACACTAATCCACTTTTGTTCTATTTTTCTATTTAACAGTTTGCAGCGTGTGTGTGCGGGAAAGAGCAAAAATGGGCAGAAAAAGGAGGAAGAGGAAACCAAAGAGGAGTCAACCACTTCCCGGCGACGTGGTGTTGGTGGTGGTCATCTTCTTCCCCGTCTTCTTTCCGCCGCCCGTCGACTGGCCGTAGTTGAAGGGGCCGACGCCGGGCGGGCAGCGCCCGCGACGCTTGATCCACTCGTGCTCGAGCACGTCGGCCATGGTCAGGCGGTCCCGTTCGTTGATCTCCATCAGGCGGTCCACCAGGTCCAGCACCTGGTGGCTGAAGGGTGCGCCCGGCGGTTTGATGTACCGCGAGCGGTGTGCCCGCTTCGCCATCTGCGCCAGCATCAGCGCGTTGCTGTTGTCGGCGCCGTCGAAGCGGAAGGGGAAGCGGTTGTGGCCGTTGAGCATCACGAAGAGGGTGACGCCCATGGCGTGGCAGTCGGCGGCCATTGGACTGTACGGTACCTTCTTGATCAGCTGGTACGACTGGTAGGGCTTCGTGCCGCAGAAGGAGCGGCTCATCTTCACCTGGCCGGTCTCCTCGTTGCGGCAGGTGGTGGCGAAGCTGAGAAGAAGAAAATGAAAAGATGAAAATGTTAACTTTGAAGATATCAACTTCGAAATGACGCCCCTACCCGAAGTCAGTCAGCTTGCTGATCTTGAACTTCTGCGTGAGGAGGATGTTGTCCACCTTGATGTCCCGGTGGGCCATGTGGACGGTGTCGTGCATGTAGTGCAGTGCACTGCTCACCTGCTCGAACCACCAGGCGGCCAGCGACTCGGGACAGGGCCCGCGGGACTTGAGGTAGCCGCGGATGTCGCCGTCCTCGGCGAACTCCATCACCACGTAGATGACGCGGTTCGCCCGCCAGATGTCCAGCACCTGGATGACGTGCTCGTGCTCCACCCTGATCAGCGCCTCCTTCTCCCGCGGGAAGTACGTGTCCTCGATGGTCTTGCCCGCCTTGTCGAGGTTCATGCACTGCAGGTGGTGAAGATATTTTAGTGGTGGATCAACCCTCTCAAATCTTCACTTTACCTTGATGGCCACCCGCTGCTTGGTCTCCTTCACCTCGCCCTCGTACACCTCCCCGAAGGCGCCATTGCTGAGAAAGTTCTTCACCTCGTAGCCCTTCTTCCGAAAGACGGCCGCCGTTTCGGGGTCCAGCTGGAGGACCTTCTTCTTGCCCTTTGTCTTCTCATCTTCGGTCATGCTGAGGGGCTGGTGGTGTGAACTGCTTTTGCGAAACCGTTTTTCAACAAACAAACACCCGTAACATCTGCTTTTATCAGTCACTTCATCAGTCGCTTTTAGAACTGGTCCCACTCTTCTCTTTGCTCTGGCCATTGTTGATTTGGAACTTCTTCCTCTTCCTCAGCAAAAGACCCAAATCGCCGGAAAATCTCAAGTTTTTTTTCGAAAAAAATCAAAACATTGGTCGGCCATTTCCACCCACCACGCTCTGTTCGCTTTGACCGAGAGAAGCAGCCTGCGATGGAAACAGTCGACAGCAAGCAGAGCGACGAGACAGCGAGAAAAAGTCACCACTACTACCAGACACCAGACAGTCAGTCAGAGAGCGCTTCTATTTCCCAACTTCTGGTCTTCTGGTTAGCGGCTGATCATCACCACCATCACCATCATCAACTCAAAAACCACCCTCAGACGAGCTTTCATTCCGCCACTGCCACCACTACCATCAACAGCAGCAGCAACAGCAGCACAACATCTCCCATGGTTGCTGGCTAAAGTTCTACCTTTCTGCTAAGGCTCGTAATCACAAGAGGAAACACATAGTCACCGCATAGTCCGTCCACCATCTTCTTCTACTTCATCGTCAACTCATTTGCATTCGCATTCACCTCATCACTACTCAGTCACTACTAGTTCATATCAGAACAATCACCACGGCCTGAGAATGTACCGCTCCAGTCTCGTGAACGCTAGTCGCGGCTGCCTTCGAATCGCCGGCGGAATTGCGAAGAAGGACGTTTCACCAGCCTCAAACTTGAAGCTGGCCAGAGCGAGCTGTCAATCAAAGGGTGAAGGACTGCTGCTTCACCACCACCCTCAGCAGATCTCCGTCTGTGATGCCTCCAGCCTGGCCAGCTCCAGCTCCAGCTCGGCTCGTGCCGCTGACGTTTGCTCTACCAAGCAGCGGTAAGTGAGCTTTAGAGGAGATGACCTCTTCAACGTGATTGACCTTTTCAATGTTCTCCCCACTTTAGCTCACCGGTTGGCACCAGCAGTGCCTCGGTGCGCCTCTTCAGCTCGGGCGGCGACCTGCCCAGTCACATCAAGGTGACCCTGCCGGCGCTGTCGCCGACGATGGAGCTGGGCACGATTGTCAGCTGGGAGAAGAAGGAGGGCGACAAGCTGAACGAGGGCGACCTGTTGGCGGAGATTGAGACCGACAAGGCGACGATGGGCTTTGAGACGCCCGAGGAGGGCTACCTCGCCAAGATTCTCATTCCCGCCGGCACCAAGGATATTCCCATTGGAAAGGTGAGTGGCATTGTCCTTGCATTGACAGAGAGTTCTCAGCTCTAACCTTGACCACCACCTCTCTTTCAGCTACTCTGCATAATCGTCTCCGAACAGAGCGACGTGGCCGCCTTTTCCAGCTACGTGCCCACGGGGGCTGACCTGGAGGGAGCTGCAAAGGCCGAACCACCGCCGCCTCAGCAGCAAGCGTCCACGCCCTCACCTCCACCGCCTTCAGCTCCTTCAGCCGCCGCCGCCGCCCCATCAGCGGTCGCCTTTGCCGCCGCCCCCTCCGTGGTCACCTCCTCGCTGTCGCCCTCGAGCGGCCTGGCCGGCCGCCTCTTTGCGAGCCCGCTCGCGAAGAAGCTCGCCAGCGAGAAGGGCATCGACCTGGCGGCCCTCGCCGGCCAGGGCACCGGCCCGTCGGGCGAATTCGCGCCCAGGACGTGCTGACGGCCAGTCCGGCGAGGATGGCTGCCGGGGCTGCTGGAGCTGGTGCAGCTGCCTCGCCGGCGCCTTCCAGGACATCAGTCTGACGAACATGCGTCAGGTGATTGCCAAGCGACTGCTGATGTCGAAGCAGACGGTGCCGCACTACTACCTCTCCGTGGAGATTCAGGTCGATGAGCTGCTCAAGTAAGTGCAAAGGGATTGAATTGTGTTTTTCTTTCTTTATTGACTCACAAACATTTGTGCCACCCTTTGTTTGTCAGGGCAAGAACGGAGCTGAATGAGATGCTGAAGGGCGACGGCGTGAAGATCTCCCTGAATGACTTTGTGGTGAAGGCGGCGGCGCTCGCCTGTCTGAAGGTGCCCGAGGTGAACAGCAGCTGGCAGGAGAGCTTCATTCGACAGTACACCTCGGTGGACGTGGCCATTGCCGTCAGCACCGACGCCGGCCTCATCACGCCCATCGTCTTCGGCGCGGAGAAGAAGGGCCTGGTGGAGATTGCCAATGACACGAAGGCGCTGGCGAAGAAGGCCAGAGAGGGTAAGTGCTGCAAAAACTCGCTTTCTATGGTTCTTTACACGACTCTTTCTCTATTTCTTTCCCTATCCTTTTCCTCTTTCCCTTCCTCTATCCTTGCCAACCCGTTCCCTTCCTCCCTCCCTCCCTCTCCCTCCCTTCAGGCAAACTGCAGCCGGCCGAGTTTCAGGGCGGCTCCTTCACCATCTCCAACCTGGGCATGTTCGGCGTGACCAACTTCTCGGCGGTCATTAACCCGCCGCAGTCGGCCATTCTCGCCGTGGGCGGCACCGAGCGTCACCTGGTGCCGGACGCCAGCGGGCGCCCGGTGGCGGCCAACGTGCTGGGCGTCACGCTCAGCTGTGACCACCGCGTGGTGGACGGCGCCGTGGGCGCCACCTGGCTCAAGAGCTTTAAGCAGTACCTCGCCAAGCCCTTTAGTATGATTCTCTAGAGGTGAGGTGATTGCCAACATTTCTGAATTAGCTATCTAGCACCTGTCTAGCACGCCTCTCTCTCTCCTCATCCTTGGTCATCTTTCGTCAAGAACACACAAACACCTACTTTTTAGTGCAATCCCCACTCTCTACCTGCCCCTAATCTTTTCTTCTTTGGATGTACATTTCTCCTTGTTGCTGTTTTTCTCTTATTCTTCTTCCTCCTCCTTTCTCCTCCTTTTCTCCTGTCCACATTTTCTCCTTGCTAAGTATATGCGCTGTTAAGTTATTCCTTCTACCATGATCATCATTATGCAATGTTGTAGGAGGGTGGATGATTACCACGTGTCTGAGAGTTACCGCGGCACTTGTTGGCCGAGTGCAGCTCCCACTACCAGCCATCACCACAAGTGATGATCATCACGTGAGAGAAGCGTGCTCCCACGCTTTCTCTTTCTCCTGCCACAGTCTCTGTGGATGTGCACTCTCATGTTATCACTACTTGTGCACTACTTTCGGTATGACATCACCGACAGACAGACAGAGTGAGCACCACCTCTACCGCGCCACATGCTCAGTGGGCTGCTAATTGCTAAATTAGCGCCCGCTTTTGTGCACCTATTTCCTACTCTTGCTTTTGTTAAAAGGCAGGCAGACACAATAGCTGTGATGGTGGTCGATGAGGCATTGAAGTGCTGCTGCTGCCGCTGTAAAGTGTGAAGTGCAACGACTGCCAAGGTCTTCTTTCCTTCGCCTTCGGTGGCGCCTTCACTTTCACTTTCCACTCTCACTCCTGTCCACTGAAGTGAAGAGAGCCAATCAACAAATGCGCAACTCGAGAAGAAAGTGAGAGAGAGAGCGAAGGTTCAGCAATGCCCACCTGCATGCAGACCGACAGACACTACTGCTGCTACTATCTACTTCTGCTGCAGCAGCTGCGCCACTACACCGTCTCTTCCATTCCATTCCTTTCCATCTCTCTCTCTCTCTCTCTCTCTCTCCTGTGCTGTCGGCCTTCAGTAGACGGCCAAGGCCTCCAAAACCAAGGTCGACAACCGGAGTGAGTGGGTAGTAGAGTGGGTAGAGAGGGGTAGCTGCAGTGAACCCGAACCCAAAGGAGTGAACAGATGGGGAAGGGGGTAGGCACCGGCGTTGGGTGCCCACTCCAGCCGTCAGTGTGCCAGTCGGCGGGAGCAGTAGGCGTCTGAGCGGCCGTTCAATGCCAGCCGGTGGCCGACGGAGGTCGCCGGAGGACGGATGAAGGTCGGCCGGCAAGGACTGGCTGATGCTCGAGGTGACCGTCGGTGGGGTATCGGTGCATCGACCCAGCCAGCCAGCAACCAGCCACAGCTGTCTGCTATATACCTCCAGTGGGCAGAACTACCTGCCCACTGGGGAGTGGTCACCAGCGTTGCTGAAGCTGCTGCTGCTGATAATGCTTCCACTGATAGAGAGAAAAAGAGTGCTGGTGGTATTGCTGGTGGTGGTGATGGAAAGTCCACTGCCGTACAATATACTTCGGATGGTGATGATGATGCAGCTGTCACTGCTACTGCTGCAACACTGCACTGTCAGCAAGGTCAATGCTGCTGCTTTGTCTTGCTACCACACACACACTGTCGTCGCGATGACATAGCTGGCAAACCACCACCGTACAGTGGCACAGTTGCCTTAACCTTGCCATTGAAATCAGTTGTACAGTGGTGGTGGTGGTGGTGGTAAGGTGCTACTACTATACAGCAGCTGTATAGCCTTCTCTTTCTCTTTCTCTCACCGAGAGCACCTGTCTGCAGAGAGAATAGCACTGACCGTGAATTCTCGCTCGCTCACTCTCTTGCTCAATATGCTCAATGCTACTAAAGCAAGTGAAGGTGAAGGCTTCAGCAGTGGTACTGTTTCTGCTTCTGCTGCCTGTTACTGCTGCTCGAGAAAAGAAGAGAGAGAAAAACAGTGCTGGCTACCTTCTCTCTCGCCGCCGATCTGGCCCTGATCTGGCCGCCGTGGCCTTCTGCCAGTCGCTCTACCACCTCACTTTGGTCTTGAGCTGGCGCTGGAGGACCTTCGAGCGGCGGCCGGTACCTACCAGCTACCAGCACTACCTCCTTTCTTCATAGCACTTTTCTCGCATTTCGAAATCATAGTCAAAGTCTGCTGCGGCTGTGCACACTACACTGTACACAGTGGTGCTATTGCTGACGGTGGCCAGCTACTGTTCCTCCTGTGTTTCTCAGTGAAAGTGCTCTGTAGTGGTCTGATGATGGTGATAGTGGTCGTGTTTGCCTTCACAGACTCTACTTCCTGCAGTAGATAGAGAGAAGGGCAGATAACAGAGTATCAGTGATAGTGATGATGGTGTGCCCTACATTTAAGCTGCTCAGTCCTTGTTGTTGTTGATGAGGATGATCAGCGGCTGTGAGAGTAGTAGTGCACTTGGGGGAAGAGTGAGATTATGTTGCCCAAACATGGACAAATAGTGCTCTTATCATCATCATCATCAGTTTGTTTATGCACTCTTCGACTTGAAAGACTGTTGTCAGTTCGAAATGCAAACAGTGGCAGTGATTTTTGCTGCTGTTGCGCGCTTTCACGCGCGGACAGCTCTTATCGATTCCCCTTTTCCTACTGCTGCTTATCATCTGCAGTTGCAGTGTTTGTGTTATGCGGTGGCTGAAACGTTCCACTTATCACCACCGCCACCTCTTATCCGGTGGTGGTGGTGGCGAAGTTGTTGGCAGTGATGATCTTCAAGATTCAAGCTGCTCTTCGCTTTCTGGTGGCCAAACAGTCTGCTTCCGTCCTCTGTGAAGACGGGCGCCCGCGTGTTCTGTGTTTACCTTTTTTCCAGCTTTCTACTTTAAAGTTCTGTCGCCGACAGACTATCGGTTTCTACCTGTCGTCCTTGAAGTTGAATTTTGAAATTATCCAGTGCCTTATCTTCTTCTCGTCCCTTCAACTTCTAATCTCGCCAGGCTTTTTGCGAGAGCTCTTTGCGCCGATGGAAAGTGCAAAAACAGACTGCCCTCGAGGGAATTTGCCGTCGCCGCCGTTGCCGGATTGAACCGGTCGAACATCGTACAGAACTTGTCCACCACCACCACCACCACCACTTAGTCGCATCTAGTCACTCTTCTTGTCACCCTCATCTCTCCCACACATCTCCAGCGTGTGACATTCAATGGAAAAGATGATCATCCTGTGTTTGCGTTGCTGCAGCAACAGCAGTGGCAGCCGTTGGAGTATCGTCTGGTCGTCGTTGCCATCGCTGTCATCATCGCTGCCGCCGTTGAAAGCTCTAAATGGCACTACTTCAGCAGCAGCAGCAGTGTCCAGACATCACCATAGTCATCACCATCAGCCGCTGTTATTGCATCGAGGCTATCACCAGCAAATAGTACATGGAAGGCAGCAGTGGCCGTCATCCTCTGCCGTCGCCGGTTTCATCCCTCCTTCTTCATCATCGCCATCATCTAGCAGTGGCGGCACTCTAATTCCCCATCCCCTCAATGCCTTTTCATGCACTAATCATCAACAACAACATCACCACCATCCACATCAGAATGGGATCAGCAAGCCGACGAGCACTTTAGCAGCCGTTTATTGCCCGACTCATAAAATACCATCATCAGCAGCAACAGCATCAGCAACAAAAAGCAGCAGCTTTGCAATATGGCACCAACAGCAGAAACGAAGCTACTGCAGCACTAGTCGGACAGAGTGTCCACTTGTTGTTTCACCAGTGGTTAGCGGAGCCACCTTTCCTGGTTACGCTGGTCATTATCAGCAGCGGCGACACTTGCACCGGCCACCGAAGAAGGACATCACTTGCAGCGGAGGTGCCTCTCAGCCTGATCATCCACTTCATCTTCAGTCGACCAGCCGCCCAGCGAGCTTCCTCTCAATGGCCGAACAAAGCGCCGTACAAAGTTCTCCCCTGGAAAGTGGAGATGCCCTGAAGAGCAACCAAAACCTCGTTCAGCTCTCTCAGGTGCGTTCTCTTGTTTCTCAACCCCTCTTTCCCTTAACTTTGTTTTCTCCCTTCTTCTTCTTCTTCATCTTTAGATCGACTACAAGACGGCGATTCAGCTGCTGAACCAGCTGCAGACGAACGCGGAGAACATCGCCCAGGCGATTGAGAAGGAGAGGAGCAGCAATGTGGTGCGCTCGCTGGAGAAGACGCGCTACTTTCTCTCGCTGCTGGACATTGCGCCGGAGCGGCTGAACCGCCTGCGGGTGATCCACGTCGCCGGCACCAAGGGCAAGGGCAGCACCTGCGCCTTCGTGGAGAGCATCCTGCGCCGCCAGGGCCTGCGCACCGGCTTCTACTCCTCGCCGCACCTAGTGGCCGCCCGGGAGCGAGTTCGCCTGAACGGCGAGCCGCTCAGCGAGGCGGCCTTCACCGAGGCCTTTGCCGCCGTCTACGGGGCGATCAGGGGCGGCAAGTCGGCGGACGCCTCCATGCCCGCCTACTTTCTCTTCATGACGCTGATGGCCTTCCACGTCTTTCTCCGCGAGGCCGTCGACGTGGCCATCCTCGAGGTGGGCATCGGCGGCGAGTACGACTGCACCAATGTGGTGCCCCGGCCGGTGGTGACTGGCGTCACCAGCCTCGACCTCGACCACACGAAGCTGCTGGGGGAGACGATCGAGGCGATCGCCTGGCAGAAGGCGGGCATCTTCAAGGAGGGCGTGCCCGCGTACACCGTCCAGGGACAGGCGGACGGGGCGATGGCCGTGCTGGCGGAGAGGGCCAAAGAGCGCCGCTGTCCGCTGCTCGTTGCGCCTCGATGGGACCAGTACCCAGTTGGAACTGATGATGCTGAAGGAGGCTTCAGTTTGGGTATAAACGGTAGTGCATGCTCTTCTTTGTCTTGTAGTGAACTTTATGTGTAACTTGAAGGTGTCTTGAACACTTGTCTCTGATTGTCTAACGATTGTTTACTCTTTTTCAGGTGAAGTGCAGAAGATCAACGCCTCCCTGGCCGTACAGCTCGCCCACTGTTGGCTGGTGAGCTGTGGCAAGAAGAAGAATGGTAGTGATGCTGCTGCTGCCGCAGGACCTGCTGTCATCACGGAGATTGAGCCCTCCTTTCGGCAGGCACTGGCCACCACCAAGTGGTTCGGCCGCTGTGAGGTGATTGAGCCACCGGCGGACGCCCTTCCCATCACTTACTTTCTCGACGCGGCGCACACGCCCGACTCGATGCAGAACTGCCGAGACTGGTTCGAGTTGGAGAGTGGCCGACGGCAGAGAAGACAGGAAAAGTCGACCACCGCCAAAGATAAAGCCGCCGACGACGACGCACCAAATCCGTACCGCATTTTGATCTTCAACTGCACCGGCGACCGCAATCCGCATCCACTGCTGAGCAAGCTCAATGAGCTTCCCCTCGACATGGCGCTCTTCACCACCAACAGCGTCCACGGCGACAAGGCGGCCAGCTCGGATGTGGCCAACTTTACGGTCACCTCGGAACGGGAGCGGGAGATTACGGCGGCGAACTGCCGCGCAATGGCCACCATCACCGCCGGACAGCAAAGCAGCCGCCGCCTCAAGTTGGCCACGGTGGACTGCATTAGCGAAGCGATCGCCGCCGTGCAGGCGGAGGCCGCCGAAGTTCAGCGTCTGCAGGGTGGACGTCGTCCCGTACATGTGCTCATCACCGGCAGTGTCCACTTGGTCGGTGGCTTTATTGGATTGCTGCATCCTCTATTCCGAGCCGCCGATGAGAGCAGTGCAAAATCGACCAGACTGTGATGGATCGTTCGATCACCACATCAATTGCAATTGTTACCTCAATCAAGTTCTATTTTTTCAAATGTCTTGTTTGTGTTGTTTATCAAATAAAACTTTTTATTTTGAGTAATTTTACCTTTAAAGAAAAGCATCTAACTTTTATATACGAAAATGACTCTACTTTGGTGCAGGTCAGTCCGGTTTTTGCCCGTGTTCATCCGACAGACACCAGATGGCAGCAGGGGTTCCACAAACTTTATTTTCCTGGTATTCTGAACACGAGAAAAATAAAATTCACGGGCGATTTTTTGACGCCACTTTCAAGATGGCGACGCTGGTGGCGTTCCTAGCGGACAACTCTGGAAACTACCCGCTTTTAGCGATAAATTCTGTCAATTTTTCAAACAGGCGTTTCTTGGGCCTGGAACGTCGCAGAAAGCTCAAAGTTGCTTTAAATGAAAGCTAAAGACTTGGCGCACAATTTCTTTGTAAAATAAATTGGTTTTGACAAGTTTTGGTATTGCAAAAGTAGCATTAAAAACTTTAATGTTAGATTTAAAAACAAAAAACTTGTCAAAACCAATTTATTTTAAATACAGATTGTGAGCCAAGTCTTTAACTTTCATTTAAAGCAACTTTGAGCTTTTTGCAACGTTCCAGGCCCAAAAAACGCCTGTTTGAAAAATTGACAGAATTTATCGCTAAAAGCGGATAGTTTCCGTTGTTGTCCGCTAGGAACGCCACCAGCGTCGCCATCTTGAAAGTGGCGTCAAAAAATCGCCCGTGAATTTTATTTTTCTCGTGTTCAGAATACCAGGAAAATAAAGTTTTTTGTGGAACCCCTGCTGCCATCTAGTGTCTGTCGGCTGTGACTGAAAGAGTTAAAAGGCAACGTTGAAATTCAAATCACAAAAAAATCAACAGTTGACATTTCACATTACCACCACTACATTTTCATAAACCGTGTTGCCGTACTCAAGAAGTAACCCGGAATAAGAAACTGGCAAGTAGGAAAGAGATGGCCTTTTTACTGCTACATCGACAACGACCACCAACACGACCACCGCTGCCATCAGCATCAGCATCAGCAGCACTTACGAAAGCGATGCTTTACATCGAAAATAGATACTTGCTCATAAAGCTGTGTGAGAGACATTCTTCAGCTCTTGGATTCTTCTGCACTGCCATCAGCATCAGCAGCAGCTCAGACAATAGTCGCCACCGCTACGGCTACCAAAGCACCCTGCCTAAATATAAACTCCTCTGTCTGAGAAAGTGAGCCTGATGCTGTCCTGGTTGGCACCAACACACACTTTGCCGGCTTCAAGGAAGAATTGTGGCGACAGTGAGCTGCTGGCTGATTGCTGCCGTCATCTTCAGGCAGTCGACAAATTCGGGTTACTATGAAAAGTTGTGGTGTCGCGGAAGACACTCGAATACACAAAGAATTTGATTTAAACCGTGATCGTGGTGGTGGTGATCGTCTTTTGAAACCGCCGTACGCCGCCGTACACCTCATTCCTTTTGTTTTTGACAACAACTGCTGATTTGTTTGGCTTTTGTTTACGTACGGCTTCTGGTGATTGAATGCGATGATGAGTGTTGGTGAGCAGGCCATGCCGCCAAAGGTGGCCTACTCGATCAACTGCAGCCTGTGCGGCTGCAACGGGGCCTCTGTTCGCTGTGAGAAGTGCAACTCAATGGCCTTCTGCATCGGCTGCGATGACATGTACCACCGACATCCGAAGCGGAGGAATCACCTCAGACAGGCGGTGGCTCTGGAGTTTGTAAGTTTTTAAAACTAATGTTCGGCTAACAAGAAAATTCTTTGTTTTCCCTTTACCAGCTCCAAGCACTGGAGAAGCACAACAACGCTCAGGCGGAGGCGGCACAACAGCGAGCCATCAGCGTCAAGTCGCCATTGCCTGCTTCAAATCATCAACAACAGCAATCAAGTGCACCGGTGGTAGACAACCAGAGTCTGTATCCGTGGCGGCGGCCGAGGACGATGCCGCGAATGCCCGAAAACTTTGATCGCATTCAGCCGCTCTCGCTGACAGCAAGAGGCAGTTCCTCGCCTTCACCGACGCCTCATCAGCAGGTGCAACAGCAGCAGCAGCAGCAGCAGCAGCAAAAGCCAAGCATCAACAGTGCCTACTGGACACAGCCTCTTCCACTTCAACAGCAACAACAACAGCAGCCACTGATGATGGTGCACCACCCCTCAAAGATGCCCGTACCGCCGCCCCGTCGGAAACGACGTGGCCTCTCCTTCTCCGGCCTGAAGGACACCTTTCGGCGGATCGTCAATCCAGGAGGGTATCACAAGCACCACCAGCAGCAGCTGCCGCAAGCGCCGGAGCCGATCTACGCGACCATCATCAGACCGGCACCTCAACAGCAACAGCAGCAACCAGTTCACCAGAAAACAGCACTGCAAAACGGAGCCAGACAGCTCAATGGAGGCAACAGCAATTCACTGCCGAGAAGTGCTACTCCTACCACTGTAACTGCAGCTTTCCGGCCACTTCCTGCACTGCCACCAGAGCCTCAAGATGAGAGGGAGCTAATCTACGAAAACACCCGAAAGCACTCGCTGCCAGTGGGTGGCGCCTTTACCGACTACCAAAGACAGAAACAACAGCAGCAGCAGCCACAACCAGCGCCGTTTGCCAGCTCCTTTGACCTGCGCGAGTACGAGAACTTTGTGCGGGCAAATGGCGGCAGTGGCACCTTTGACCCTCGGCGAACCTCGATGGAGCAGCTGCCAATGATGGCAAGTGCCGAGGTGCGCTCATCGACGATGCCATTCAGGCGGAACTTCTCCTGTGCAGACATTACCACTGGAGTCACTGCTGGTGGTCCTGGTGGTCCACATCGGTGCATCAACAGTCTTCTGCATCAGCAGCAGCAGCAGCAGTTGCCTCTCTTCTCTCCGGTGAGCAGCAAGGCCCCGTCGCCGATGCCCTGGGCGGCCAACTCGAGTCAGCAGTGCCTGAACTGCACCTCACTGGCGGCACTGCACCACCAGCAGCACCAGCACCAGCAGCAGCTGATGATGATGGGCCACCACCACGGATCGACGCAGTCGCTTACCGGGATTCGGTAGTGGCGGCACTGGAAGTGGCCTCTTCTCGCCCAACATCTTCTCCGGTGGAGGAAGTGGTTGCTGTACGCCCTCGATCATCAACGGCAGTGTTTGTGGTAGTAGTGGTCAGCAGCACTGGTGCAACAACAACAACAATGTTTGTGGTAGTCATTGTGGCCGAGGCATTCACCCCCTCACCTCCTCTACTTCTGGCCACCACTCGCTGGCCAGTTCAATGGAGGAGCTGAATCACCACCACTCTCACCCCCATCACCCCCACCACCACAATCACCATTCGAATCATCAGCACCGGATTAATAATAATAATAATCATCGGCACAACTCGAGTGCCTCCCTCAAAGGTGGTCGATCCTTTGAGGATGACGACTTTGAGGATGAGGATGATCTGCTGAGTGAGGACGAAGAATATGAAGAAGAGGAAGAGGAGGATGGGAGCGCCGAAGTTTCTCGTCGAATGATGGCCAAGGCGGCAACTAGAGGACATCATCGAAAAAATGGCGGAAACAGCCAGTCCTCCACTACCACCGCCTCCTCGTCCTCATCGAGTCGCACCAAGGCGACCAAGAACTCTTCAGTCTTTTCGCCCTCTCTGTACCAGGTACCTTCAGGTCACCCTGGTGGCAAACAGCAGAACGGTCGAAAGATATCCTCCTCCTCGTCATCTACAAGCAGCAGCGTTGCTCGGACTTATAAAAAGCAACAACCAACAACTACAGCAATTCCCACAGTGCCAGCGGACGTTTTGAGGAGAAGTCAGCGACATCAGGCTGAGGATAAGCGAGCTGCTGAAGATCAGCAGGAAAACGATGAGGGGGAGGAGGAGAAGGAGGTGGTGAACGAGCAGGGCCAGTGGTCCTGTCGCTTTTGTACCTTCTTCAACGACCCGCAAAAGAACATCTGCGACATTTGCGCCAAGACGAGGCGGCACTTGCGCCCTTCGCCACCAGTCACTGTACAGCAGCAGCAGCAGCAGCAACAAACAGCAATCATCACCAAAAACCTCCTCTTCTGAAAACCCAAGTCCCAGGGCTGTACAAGCACCAGCACTGCCTATGCCCTCACTGGCCAACTCCAAAGCACTTGATCACTACGGATCACCAGGGCCTAGGGAGTTGCCATCAACGATTAGTTCATCTTTAACAGTGCAACAACAGCAGCAAAAACCAGTGCCCACCAAACCAACTTTAAACTCTACAAACAACGACTCTAAAGTTGCTGAAGTGCCTAAAACAGCAACCACTGCAACAGCAGCAGCAGCACAAACTGAGCTTGAAAAACCCAAACAACAGCAACAACAAAAACTGCAACAACCACATCAACAGCAACCACAAATTCAGCCACAACAAAAACTCCAACAACCCCAACAACAGCACTGCATCAAAGATGAGGTAATCTCTGCTGAAGACGACAACGACCTCCTTCGCCGACGGAGCAGCAGCATCAGCAGCACTCAAACGGACGTCGCCGAGGAGGAGGTGGAGAACTCGATGGACCAGGACTACCTCTACTTTCAGAGGGCAGCTGATCCAAAGCAGCAACTGCAGCAGCTTCGAAATCAGCTAAAGAGCTCCTCTCATCAACAACAGTCCTCCAGCGAGCTGCTAGACTTTTACATTCGCAAGCTAAGTCTCGCGGATCCCTCATCATCAGCATCACCATCATCATCAACAACTTCAACAACAGTAGCTACTGCTTTAGTTTCTGGTAATCAGCCGAACACCTTTGACCACCATCAGATGGAGGCGCTGATTGGCAGCTGGCGCTACGAGAAGGCGATGCTCGACGCGGAACGAGAGCAGCTGCGCTGGGCGGAGAAGGAACGTCGGCAGATGGCCAAGATGATTGACCTGCACCGCAGAATTGGCGGCGGGCGTGGTGGGAGTGGCTACCTCTCAGACGGGACCACCACCGAAGAGGAGCTGGACCGGGAGGTGGAGCAGGTCTTCAGAGCGGCGGACACGGCAGAGCTGAGGGCAAAGCTGGCCGGCATTGAGGACGACGATGTGGATAATGATGGCGATGACGATGAGACGGCGGCCGAGGAGTTGCCCAGTGCAGCAGCAGCAGCAGTTGCTCTGCTGAGTGACGCCTCGACGACGCCCGATGCTGACCTCTTCACGGGGCCGCTTCCCTCAAGAGCTGCTGCTGCTGCTTTTGCTCCAAATTCTTCTTCAGCTTCTACTTCAGCAGCAAGCACAACTTTCCCCTCATCACCACCCTCAAAACGAGCACCCAGTCCAGTGGCCCTGGCAGCGCAACACCTCTCCACCCCGGCAGTTTGCACTTCAGTGAGCCTGGCGTTGAGTGAGGCACTTCCAGACAACAAAACCTCCTCCCACAAACCACTTCCGATCCAGTGGCCATTCCTCTTCCCAGACAGATTCAGCAGCAACAACAACATCAAGAACCAGCGAGCACTGGCACTTTTGAAAAGCAGCAGCAGCAGGTACTGGACTTAACCTCCATCGAGGTTACTCCACCAGAAGAGGAGGAGGAGGAGGAGGCAGTGGAGTACCCACCAGTGGACATTCGCCGTTGGTCGCGCCCCCTCGAAGATGACGTTGACTTTGAGTGGGCGCGCACCGAGTTTGAGTGCGAGCTGTGCACGGCCACGGTGCCAGTTCAGGGTAAACTGAGCATCTTAATATTCAACAAAAGTTCCTAAAGCTTTCTTTTTCCCACTAGACATCGTCTCGATGATCAGCTGCACGCACACCGCCTGTCGCGACTGCCTGAAGGCCTACTTTACGGTGCAGATTCGCGAGCGCCAGCGCCTGGTCATTACCTGTCCCTTCTGCGAGCAGCCGGCCATCGGCGCCGACGAGGACGAGCTGGTCTTTGAGTACCTGGGCCTCTTTGACCCGATGCTCCGCCACCTGGTCGAGCCGGAGGTGTACGAGCTGTGGCAGCACAAGCTGCGGGACCGGGCGCTGATGCGCGACCCGAACTTCCTCTGGTGCACGCAGTGCTCCTCCGGCTTCATCACGCCCAATCCGCTGGCGCTGACGGTGATGTGCCCCGATTGTCGACAGCTCACCTGTCAGAAGTGTAAGCGACCGGTAAGTGGAAAGTGAGAGTGAATTTTTGAGTTTGGAATGATCGCCTGAATGATTTTTGAGCAGTGGAAGAAGCAGCACTTCAACATCAGCTGTGCCGCCTACGCCCAGTGGGAGGTGGACAATGATCCGAGCTTTGCCGAGCAGCAGCTCAACAAGCACCTCAAGGAGTTTGGCATTGGTAAGTGCTTTTGTGGTTTTAGCTCTGATGATCTAATGTTGTTTCCTTTCTCAGAGTGTCCGAACTGCAAGTTCCGGTACCAGCTGGCAAAGGGCGGCTGCATGCACTTTCGTTGTCTGCAGTGCGGCTACGACTTTTGTGGCGGCTGCTCGAGGCCCTTCAAGCTGGGCAATGTAAGTGCAATGCAATCAAATGCTAGGATCCAGTTTCTTATCAAATCTCAACATTTTTTTTCATTTATCAGCGATGCTTCCGAGCACGAATGTGCGCCGCACTGGGCCTGCACGCCCACCACCCCCGAAACTGTCTCTTCTACCTGCGGGACAAGGAGATTGCCGACCTGAAGGCGCTGCTCGATGTAAGGCACTTCCAAGGTGAATTTTTCCATAAACACCGCTAATCATCATCTATTCCCTAGGAGCACCAGGTGCCGTACCGGACTGAGCTGGAGGGCGACCAGACGGTGACTCGGTGTGCGGTGATGGAGCAGAAGGAGACGGACAGCGGCATGAAGGATGAGCCCTGCAATCGATTCGTCGAGTCCGCCGGGCT
This sequence comes from Tyrophagus putrescentiae, assembly GCA_024499935.1. Taxonomy (NCBI): domain Eukaryota; kingdom Metazoa; phylum Arthropoda; class Arachnida; order Sarcoptiformes; family Acaridae; genus Tyrophagus; species Tyrophagus putrescentiae. The sequence goes on from JAMZRA010000007.1 coordinate 506,443, forward strand.
CTGCAAGTACGTCCTTTTGAGGAGATCTTTCTCTTCATCTAACCAATCTTCCTCCCCCAGACTGCACTACAAGGAGTACCTGGGCACGTTGATCTACCAGCACTGCATCGACCCCATTTCGATCTTCTCCGAGGTGGAGCTGGAGCTGGTGCTTCGAAGGGAGAACATTCGCATTCCCAATCAGAAGGTGCGCAATATGGCGAGCATGCAGCGGGCGAAGGAGGTCTTTAGTCGGCTGGAAAATGGCGGTAATTCGAGCACTTCTACTTCCTCTTCGGCTGATGATGACGAAAAGTACCGAAAGATGTTGGTCGAGGTAAGTGAAGGGAACTTATTTTCCGCTTTTGAGTGCTTTGAATAACTCTGTATGTTTTTATGTTTGCAGCTAATCCTGGAGAAGGTGCCACTCGATTTGTGGGAGTAACAGACAGACAAGCAGGCATGATCATTGCCCACTGTACAGTGATAAACTCAGTCAATAAAAAAAGTCTAAATGAAAGTCTTCGATTAGCGCTTTCAATTTCAAATTTTGAAGTGCATTGCGTCACTGATCTGTGCACAAAAGTGAGCAGGCAGGAAAGCTCTTCTGTTCCACAACACAACAGAAGAGCGGTTGTTCTTTTTCTCTCTGCTACTGATTGAAGAAGACGATCTCACCACGACCTCGGAATTTTAATGTCCCACTGACTCACCACCACCACCACCACCGGTTCCAGTCGATGATATAGAAAAGCAGCCGTACAGTGGTGGTGCCTGTACACTGTCTGCGTTTATGACGTCTGTCTCTGCAGAGTGCTTTGTACAACAGCTATCCCAACTTTCCCTCTCTCTCCTCTCTCTCTCTGTGCTCCTCTTTGGCTAATGTGTTGTTGTGTGTGTGAGCTTGTCAAAGTGCGCCTTACGCTTACTCACCGCCATAAACCATCAAGAAAAGCAGCAGCAGCAGCAGCAGCAGTAGTTTCTCAGCAAATCCTGGTCTTCAGCAGCAGCAGCCTGATCTCAAGTCAGTGCACCAAGCTGTAAACATGTCCAACGAAAAGGGTGAGTTTTAGCATCTTTCAGAAGCGACCTTGAGTTCACTTTCTAATCACTTTCTTCATATTTGCAGATCAATCTAACCTCGGTGCTGCTCCGCCGCAGCCGCCCACTTCTTCAGCTGATGGAATCAACAACGCCTCTGGACAGCAGCAGCAGCTACCACCACCGCCGCCGTACAGTCAATTGCCAATGCAGCAACAGCAACAGTTTCCCAATTTCTACGGTTCAGTTCCGATGCAGCAGCAGCAGCAGCAGCAATACCCGGGAAGTCCACTTTACCCGCAGATTCCACCGCCGTACGGTGATCCGTCAAAGGAGCAGCAAGCAAACCCGCCGCCAATGAATCCGAATCAGCCACCGCCCCCGTACCAGCTTCCACAGCAGCAGCAGCAGCATCTGCAGTACATGCCAATGTATTCCGGTCAGCAAGTCTACGCATACCCGGGCGGGTACAATCCCTACCAGCCCTACCAGTACCAGATGATGGTGCCGCAGCTGCCGCCAAATATGGCCGTCGTGATGCCCGACGGCTTTGATGCATCGGCTCGCTTCGACGGCGTTGCTCGGGCCTCCGTTCCAGTAAGTTCTAGGTCTTGGTTGTCGAGGATTCTCTAACATCCTTTCCCTTTTCCCAGCCACCACCACCGGGCGTAGCGCCGAACATGGCCCAGATGGCGATGCTTTCCGGCCAGGGCAACCAGGTGATCATCGGCCAAAAGAAGGCCAAGTTCTGGTAAACACTCGAGGAGTTTGCTGATTTTGTGCAGTGTTTTCGCTTTCAGCGCTTTTTCAAAAAATTACTTTGATTTTATTGCTGTTGCTTCATGTGAACAAAAACTATTTATTTTCTCCTATTCTCTCTTTCATTCCCTTGAGTTAAATTGTTATTAAATTGCCCTGCTAAAGTGCAGTATTTTGGATCAATTTGAGCACTTTGAGAGTTCCCAAAAGGAAAATCAATCCTTGAAACGTTTTCTATGAACGTGCCGCTGCAATTTGTTTTGATTGCCTGCTGCGAAGCACATGACACTGTTTCTTGCCAACTTGAACTTCCAAAAGGTAAAGAAATGGACTCCAATGACGAAGATGAAGAGGTGATGGGCGAAGAAGAAGAAGAAGAAGAGGAGGAGGAGGAGGCTGATCACCAGGAGGAAGAACCAGAAACGACCGCCGTTGAGGATGACATTGACGAGCTGCCTCGCCAGCGAAAGCCCCACAAGGCGCTCGACCTGGACCGCCACGCTTCGAGCCACCTTCTGCACCAGGTCCTGCCTCGACTCTTCAACCTAAAGCCCGACGAGGAGCGGGCCATCCTCGAGCAGCACGGCCTCAGCGTCAACCGGGGCCGCTTCACGAAGGTGGAAAACGCCATGCTGCGGCGGAGCTGGGCGCGCTACCTGAAGGACTACATCGTGCCCAATCCGCGCCTGATGTTCGGCGTCTTCTGTCGGAACCGGAAGGCAAACGGCGCCGTCAAGGACTACTACCGGGCGTTCGCCGCGCGGACGAAGCTCTTCCTCCGCCTGGCGAAGCACCTGCCCAATCGGACGCTGGCGCAGATCTACCAGCGGGCGCGGGCCACTCTGAGCGGCCTGAAGACGGGGGCGGACTTCAGCGAGGCGGACCGGGCCACCATTCTCAACCTCCGCCGCGTCCACGGCGAGCAGTACGCGGTGTGGTGCGAACGGCACGGCTTCAATCCCCGGCACGCTCGGGAGCTGGTTCGAAATAGCGAGAAGGCGAACGGCGCGGCGGTGAAGCACGGCCGCTGGTCGAATGAGGAGCTGGCGGCGCTGCGGGACAACGTGCAGAAGGTGATGAAGGAGCTGGGGCTGACCTCCTACGACGCCATTCCCTGGGTCCGCGTGGCGGCCACCATGGGCCGCTCCGATGTGCAGTGTCGGCAGCGCTTCTTCAGCAAGTCGGTCTTCCTGCTGGTGCAGAACAAGGTGGACATTGAGCGGTGGGACGACCGCTTCGATATGGCGCGCCTCGTGGCGCTGGTCCGCCGGTGCGCCTGGTCCGACGAGGCGCTCATCGACTGGGACTTTATCAAGGAGCAGTTCTCCATGTCAGTTTGGATCTAACTTTGGCTTTTAGTATAACAAAACCTTTTCTAATCTTACTACATTCCTTTCTGCAGCGAGTGCTTCAACATTCTCCTTCGCTCGTGGGCGAACGCCTACTCGCTGGTGCCCGAACGGGAGGGCAAGACGCTGGCCGAGATTGTCGAGTACCTCTACGAGACGAAGGTGGTGGCGCGGTACGGCAAGGACGAGGAGAAGATGGCCGCCATTGAGGCTTTTGTCGAGGAGTGCTGCGCTCAGTACGGCTAATGACGTGCCCTGCTGCTTTTCCACCACCATCAAGATTACACTCACTGATCCATTTCTGCCTGTATTATAAAAAGCTGTATAAACTGTATTACCGAAAGAAAGAAAGAGAATTTATTACGAATTAAAAACCCGAAAAAATCCTTTTCCGATTCTATTTTCATTCATTCACCTTTCGGCCAGCTAGGTGGAAACAGCGCTTGTTTTGATTTGCGCCTGAAAAACGTGGGTGAAAAATCTTTTGCGGATCATCATCATTTTCCCAGCTTAAAAAATTCCCGAAGATCATCATGCTTCGCGGAACCCCTAAGCAAATACCAGTGCTGCTGCTGCAACAGATATTTCACCAGGGACTGGCAGCAAATCAGGAAGCCACCACCATCTCCAAGCGGTACCTGGCTCGAGGCGCCGCTCAAGTCGGCCGGCGACAGCATCAGCAGCAGCAGTCATCTGAAGAGCTGCTTCAAGAGCTGTCCCGGCGGAGCAGCGTCCCCCTGGAGGAGGCGGCCGCCGGCGACTACCTGGGCATCGGCAAGGACCTGGGCGAGACGGCGGCCACCGTCGTCCACGGCGAGTACTGCTACGAGGCAGTTGGGAGAAAGCAATCGGCGGCGGCGGTGCGCGCCAAGTACGAGCCCCTTTTAGAGCCAGCTAAGAGCGATTCAAAGGGAAAACTTCGCCGAACCTGGTTCGGTCAGGTACGGCTCGACTCGCAGAACGTGCCTCGCTTCCACGGACAGTACGAACGGGTGGAGCGGCCTAATGAGAACTCCAATGAAAACAAACTGGCGCGGGTGATGCAGCACCTGGTGGAGCACGAGGTGAAGCTGAAGAAGGCTGAAGACAGCAGTGACAAGAAGAAAGAGGCATCACCACCATTATCATCAGAGAGTGAAGATCAGCTCGAGGTGATCGAGGTGTCCTCAAAGACCACCACCAACTCAACCGTTAGGTCGATGACCAGCGCCAAGATTGGCTTCCTCTACGCGGCCGACTTTGCCGCCGAGCTGAAGGCGAGACAGCGGCGCTGGAGAAGCGCCACGGAGGCCTCTTCAAGAGGTAGTGAACAGAGCGACTGGTAAGTAGAAATTCAGCTCTCTTTCTTCAGTTTCTAATCTTCTTTCTAATCTACCTAGGATCGAGTACGAGAGGGCAAAACGAGAGAGGCAGCCGGTGAAGGGAGCTCCAGCTCCTGAAGAGAGCATTGAGGAGCTCTCCGACCCTGCCGTCTGGTCGGAGCGAATGGCCCAGGTGAAGATTGAGGACTTCCAAGCCGAGGACCCTAAGGATCCGCTCTTTCCTGAGATGGAGTCGCTGAACGCCCGCGACTACCTGCGGAAGATCTACGCGGGCAAGATGGCCGCTCACTTTCAAGCAGAGGTGAACGAGGCGGCCGCTCGAAGCAGCTGGTGCCCAAACGAGGCGAAGTGCTCGACTCCAAAGGTTCAGACATTTATTTCCATTACTATTTCTAAATCTAACTCTCACTTTACTTTTTCCTGCAGGCTACCGCATCCTCAGCCACCAGGTGCCGGACTTTCGCGCCATGACCAACGCCGAGATTCTGGAGCTGCTGGCGAAGCAGGTGCTCTTCAACGACGCGGAGATTGTGGCGCTGAACAAGCCCTATGGGATGGCGGTTCACGGCGGCGGTGGCGCTGATAAGACCTCATCCTCATGCTCACCCTCACCCTCAGCCCACTCCAACAGCAAAAATGACCTTCACCTGAACCGCTTTCTACCGGAGCTGGCCGCCAGGCTGGGCGTCTCGAAGCTGTACACCGTCCACCGCCTGGACCGGGACACCACCGGGCTGCTGCTGCTGGCCACCACGCAGGAGAAGGCTCACCAGCTGTCTCGACTTTTCGCCGAGGGCCGGGTGGACAAGCGGTACCTGGCGATCACCAAGAGTGTTCCTCACCTGCGCGAGGGCCTCATCGACATTCCCATCGAGGTGGGCCACGCCAGGGTGGGCAGCAACAAGACCACCAAGCGAGAGCGCATGGTCCTCTGTCCGGAGCCGGTGGAGGAGATTCGGGCTCAGAAGAGGAGCCGTTCAAAGACGGCGAAGCAGGCGGTCACCCACTACCGCGTGGTGGACGAGGCGGGCAATGCCGCCCTCCTCGAGGTGCACCCCCGCACCGGCGTCCGCCACCAGATTCGCGTCCACCTGGGCTTTGCCCTCCGCTGCCCCGTCCTGGGCGACCACAAGTACAGCAGCCTGGGCGAGGGCATGGCCCCGCAGCGGCTGCCCGCCGACATTCTGGGGCGGCTGCGGGTGCGCCAGGCGAAGGCGCGCACCGTGCCGATGCACCTGCACGCCTACATGACGGTGCTGGGCGGGATGGGCCGCCATGGGACGGACATCAGGCTGAGGGCGCCTCTGCCCTATCACTTTACGCGCAACATGGCGTCGCTCAGGTTGAGGCTGAAGCAGTAAGGAGGAGGAGGATTCGATTTAGGTTTAGGTATGTAGATTTTTAGTTTGTACAGCTCTTTCTCTCTTTCTCTTTTCTACTTTCTCTCTTTTTCCACTTGTCACACTTTTCTTTCTTCTTCTTCTTTTTTCTCTCTGGTCTATTGTTTAGTGCCTCAGTGGCTTATCGCCCTTTTCCTCCCTTTCCCCTTTCTTTCTTTCTCTCGCTATTTGTGTTAATTGAGAAGGAATCTGACGATCTGAGAGTGGATCTTCCTCTCTCACTGCCTCTACCTAATAAAGTAGCAGTGGCAGTAGGCAAATTCCTGCCATTCATTCATTCTTCCCTGCAGCTATCTCCTCCGCCAACTGGTGCTACTCCACAGCGAGTTTAGGTACAGGGACACTCTTTCTCGCACTAGCACACTGAAATCTGTGTATGTGTCTTAGGTATCCCCCTCCCTCTCTGCTATCTCATTGTCGGTGTCGTAGACCACAGTGCACATCACATCACATCGTTCTCTTGGTGGCATTGTTGAATGGTCGCCAAGAGAATCTGCTCAATCCGAGTCTGTTTGCTCAGTGTGCCTGCTGCAAATCTGCCATATGCTGCTGCTCATGGAATTTCTTCTTCTCATTCTCTCTCTCTCTCTCTCTCTCCACAGCCCATTACCACTCCGGTGCTGCTTCTGCTGCTGCTGCTGCTAATTTTATCAAGACTCCTCGAATCGGTGTGTCTGTTTACGTTACAAGAGCAGAAACAACTGCAGCAGCACCTTTCCGTTGAACTTCGAAGAGAGAACACTAAGAACTCTGAAGCTCGGCGGTTTGTTAATTATAGCCAGCCAGAACAGGCGAAGACTGCCTGAAAGAGAATAGAGAAGAGGATGAAAAGAGATATTCTGGCGGTGGTGTTGGTGAACATACGTACGGAAATACTGAACAACTGCCTCAGCTGTCGTTGGCCTACTTTGCATCACAGCATTCAGAAGATGTGTCTGTAGACTTTGCCCGTTGCTGCTGCTAACTCACCCAGAAGGAAAGAGGAGGAGAGGCTATTTTAGGTCAATTTATGGTGTGGCATGCGCCTCTTCTCCTCAAGTCGATTCTGATGAAGAAAAAGAGAGGAATAGTGGAGTAGTAGAATGGTGCACTGTGGTGACTGTGTACGCCCCGAGCCTACCGCCACCAGGAGAAGATGTGTCGTCATCCCAAAGAGCTGTGTGCGCGCGCCCCATCCATCCTCTGCAGTGAATCCTCGCTGAGCTCAGTCGACTTTTGGAGAAGACACCGTGCGGTTCACCCGAGAAGACTCCCTTGCCTTCTCTTCTGCTTCTCTCATCTGTAAGTGCATCTAGGACAGGCAGTCTTATCGGTGAAGTGTTTTTCTTCTTCAACTTATCTTATCTTCTTCTTCCTCTTCCTCTTCCTCTTTCCAACAACAACCAGTGCCCACTGCCCACCTAAAAACTATCCATCGAAATGGTAAGTAGAGGTCCTCTAGGTCCATGTGTTTTTGGCTGTTTTCCCATTCACCCAAAGATGAAGATTATTTTTTCTGAAAACCACTTTTCTCTTCTCACATTTTACTTTTCATTTTCTCAAAACTTTTCATCTTCAAATCTTCAACTGCAACAAAACTCATTTCATCCTCAACAAATGCCCATCTTTACAAACATCAACCTTTAATCACCAAAACCACTTTCGAAAACTAGGCCGATCTGAAGCCCCCGGAAGTTGAGAGTAAGTAGTGTGGACACTGTTTGCTATGAGCTTGAGGAAAAAAGGAGAATTACCTGAAAATTAGGACTTGCGGAATCTTGCCCACACCAAGAGCAATCCTCCTCCTCATTAGATGATTGATCAGAGGCCTACTGTACTACGCTCACCACCATCACCACACCACCACCCCACCCGAAACATCGCCCGATTCTCTACTTCTACTTCATTGAAGTCTGAGCAAGTCTGGCAATTCGGGTAATTGTCGGTGTGTCGGTTTGCAAACTAAATTAGGCAGTAGTCTGTGCCTGGCGGTGGTGGTGGTAATCGTCTTACTCCTAATGCTGCTGCGGCAGCCCTGATGAAGGCGTTAGGCGAGGCGGTGAGAAGGAGGAGGAGGAGGGGGCTATAAATAGAACTCCCGTTTCGGTGATCTCGCTTGCTCGATTCTCTCTCTCGTTCTCTCCGGTTTCTAAATTCCATTCTCTTCTCCTCTCTTTCCTTCCCTTCTCTCCCCGCAGAGGCTCGTCTTCACTTTGACATCTACGACTTCACCGGTGAAGGCAAGGTCGACTACTTCCTGCTCGGTGACGTTCTCAGGTCGCTCGATCTGCGTCCCACGCAGGCCATCGTCGAGAAGAATGGCGGTCAGAAGAAGAAGGGTAGGAAGATTCAGTCTCTTATGCCTTTGCTTTCGGTTCTAAATTGCCTCTTTCTCTTTCACCCCCACCCACCTCACAGGCCAGAAGTCGATGACCTTCGAGGAGTTCCTGCCGATCTACAGTCAGGTGAAGAAGGACAAGGACGTGGGCGCCTTCGAGGACCTGGTGGAGGGCCTGAAGGTGTACGACAAGGCGGAGAACGGCACGATGATGGAGGCCGAGCTGGCCCATGTCATGCTCTCGCTGGGCGAGAAGCTGACCGACGGCGAGGCAGAGGAGATCCTCAAGCTGTGCGCCGGCGGCGCCGACGACGAGGGCTTCATCAAGTATGAGAGTAAGTGTTTGAACTGCTCTTTTGCTGGAAAGATCAAGTTCTAACATCTCTTTCCTTTCCTTTTCCTTCCACCAGCTTTCATCAAAAACGTGATGACGGGTCCATTCCCTGAGGAGGCCAAATAAGTCATTAACTAAGAACTGACCGGCGGCAAAGCAAGACCTGACTGACGACCATTTTCTCAACCAACCAACCAACCAACCAACACACAAACACACACCCACATTCTCTTTTTACTACCACCATCAAGGACAAACAATTCTAAGAAGACTAACACCACCAAAAGCACAGCAGAAGAGTGGCATGGCAATATTCTCCTCCTTCGGAAATTCACCAGCAGTGCCTTAATATACACTAACTAAAATTGCCAGCAATGACACTGAATGGCACAATGAAATAAAGATTTGACAATCCCAATCACTCTTTGTGCTGTTTGTGTTGTGTTTATTACTCGGGAATGTGTAGAGTGGAGCGGCAGTAGGTCTTCAGGTCGGTGCAGTCGCTGGGGAGGAAGATGCTGAGGATGCAGAGGGTGCTGAGGAGGGTGAGGTAAATTGACGTGGTGATCACTAGCTTCACCGGCCAAGGCAGGGTGATGCTTTCCTTTGCGATTGTTGTTGTTGATGAAACGGTGGTGATGGTCTTGGTGACCGTGGTCGTCGGTGTTGAGGTGGTGATCGATGTTGTCGGGTCATTGATGAGGCTCTTCGTTACCAGGCGATGATCACCAGAAATCGTTTCTTCTCCACTAGTAGGGCTACATTGAAGAGAAGGGCATTTAGAAATGGAAATCGCCTCTTGATGGTCTTCAGTTGGAGCAAACGTTTCGCTGGTCTGAAACTGCAGCTAAAAGAACATGAAGATTAGTCGGATTTTCTTTTCAACTTTCTAACGCTTACATTGCAGAAAACGGTTACAGGGTACAGGTAACAGATGGTCAAAGTGATCAGAAAAATCAACGATGATGATTTGACCAATTTGGCAGTCATTTTCGAAAAATCTGGCCATTTTTGAACATTGCGCGCTTCTTTATACGGCGACAGTTTGCCATTTTTTGCCGGCAAACTTGCACTGAGCAAAGTTCTCTTTTAGACGTTTTCAGAAAAAAGCGCGCCACTGAAGATTTTTTTGCGGTCACATGTTTTGATTATTTTTCTGCTGCGGCTGGACTTCAAAACATCTCACTTGTCTTGGATCGTTTGGCTCCTGAATCCGCCCAGCATTTGCATGTTCTCTTCTAGAATACTCTAGTGGTAAATTTGATGATAAAAACCAAATGCCAACTTTGGTTTGATTGCCTATTGTTTATCATTTCTTCCATTTAGTGTTTATTGCCTCTCGCAAACAGCCGACCACAACTGCCTATATAGCGCCTTTATTCTCGGATTCTGGTGGATTCTCTCTCTCTCTCTCACTCTACTTCACCAATTCCACTTCTACTCAAGATGACGCTCAATACCATGTTGACTGGGTGAGTGAGCTGAATTTTTACCACTTTTTTTCTAACCTGGATTCTCGTCAATCTTTGATTGAGAGTGTATCTCAAATTTTTTATTTGCTGATCATTTCTAACCTCTTTTCCTCTTCTCCTCAGTGTCAATACCTTTTCGCGCATTCTGCCGAGAACTGCCCCAAAGGCGAAAAATCCACTGTACCTGGCGCTGAAGACGGAAAAGTACGCCGTTCAGCTGAAACCGTACAAGCGACTGCACTTTCAGTTTGATCCCTTTCACCCGAGGGTGGCCTCGATTCGGTAAGCTTGAGCTTAATTTCATTTTGTTTACCAAAGATTAGTAACAATTTTCTCCTTTTCATTTTCCAGCGAATTCCTCACAACCATCAACACCAAACAGGCGCGCAAGACAATCCAAAGTGCGCCTTCCGAACTGACATTCTCTCCAACCAAGAGGAGCCAGTGGTGACTGCTCATTTAGGTAAGTGCTCGGCCAAGTTTTTTATCACTAATTCGTTAAGTTTGCGAATTTTAAAACGACCCTTGTTTGCTTGCTTGCTTTGCTCGTCACCAACAGAGAACGGCAAAAAGCTCATCTTTAAGACGGCGAACTTGAGCCTGCTCGAGCTGCTGCAGCACTTTAACCAGTTTACGGTGAAGTTCTCTGAAGAAGAGTAGAAAGTTGCGGTGAAACGGGTTTTGCAGAGAGTCGACCCTAGTCAAATCCTCTTCCTTTAAAATCCTTAGTTGTTCCACTGTTAGCCTCCTCCTTCCACTTTTGTCCATCCTATTTTCCATTTCCTTTTCCACCTCTCTGCAAACACTCTACTGCCAAGATGGTCAAGTCAATGGCGCGCAATCACTTTCGCATTCACTCGCAGATCTACGACTCGGTGTACAACTACTTTCCCGCCTTTGATGAGCTCTTCGACGAGGAGTCCTTCTACCTCTTCGCCATCGGCGTCACGCTGACCACCATCGTCGTCTGCTACCTCCTCTCGCGGCGAATCAAGCTGGTCGAGGTGGAGTACTAGGCTAGGATAGCTTGGGAGATTGTTCTAGTAGTTATCATGTCCTTTTGTTTACAGTAAACACACTCCTTTCCTTTTGTACTTTTCTTTTTGCTGAGATTGCGAGGGGGTTCCTTTTATAATTCAATCAATTTATGAACAGGAGAGAACAGACTTAAAAGGTAAAGAACATAATCGGGTTCAAGCATCATCGGTGTGTTGTGTTGGTGAATCAGGTGATCGGGAGAATCAGAATCAGAGTGGTGGTGGTAAAAGAAGAGAGGATAAAGAAAAGATAAAAGTAAAGATTTTTACAAGTGAGAGAGAAATTCAGCAGCAGTGTAACGGTGAGCACCAGGAGTAGTGTAATTCAGTGTTGCTCACATGTTGCGAATGCGCCCCGGGACGTAGTTGTTCTTGTCCAGCACCGGGTCCTGGAGGAACATGTGCAGCGAGCGCTCGTTCTGCGCCAGCGGATGCCCCGCCACCTTGTTGAGGAAGACCTCCAGGCCCTTGCGGCGGTCCTCGAGAAACTCCGGCTCGTAGAGGCCGTCGTCGTTGCGGAAGGGCAGCTGCCGTTGCCAGGCCTTGCCGGGCAGCGGCGGCACCACAATCTTCGAGTCGCGCTCCAGCTCCGAGCGGAGCCACTCAAAGTCGGAGTAGCGCCGGCGGACCGTCGACTCCTTGCGCTTGAAGATGGGCAGGTTGGTGCGCAGGCGGATCTCGTAGTCGGTGAAGCGGGTGCGGTCGATGCCGTGCGTCACCGGGTTGAGCACGTCAATCTCGAGGAAGTTGGCGGGCAGGGCGTAGGCGTCGTCCAGCGACTGCTTCGGCGGGGCGAGGCGCCGCGTCGAGTCCTGCGGCAGGTCGTGGGACATGGCTGCTGAAGAAGGTGGTGAAGAAGGTGGTGAAGAAGGTGGTGAGGGTAGACAGTGTGACCAGACAGGAGAGTGGAAATGGAGATCAGGTGTCAGGTGTCAGATCGAGAAGTAGAGAAGAGAACACACAGATGGCTCGTGAGGTGATGGTGAGGATGAGTGTGATGATTTAGAACTCAAAGCAGACAGACGTCTTTTGTTGTGTGCAAATCAGAGCTCGCAAACAGAGAGCTTCGAGAAGTGTCAGTGTCTCGGTGTTTGGAGAGAGTTTGAGAGTTTGAAAGATGATTGCGTCTCTTGAGTCTGTCTTGTGATCTTTTTGTTGCTTTTCCTGCTGCTGCTGACAGCGATGAGCAGAGGAGAGCAGTGTGTGTGTGGAGGCGCTGGTGCCGGGCGCCGTCGCTGCTCGGGCGCCATCTGCCGTACTCTGTGGAAGGCAGGCGGTGCGTGCTGCTTTTCGAGCCGCCTGCTTTTCTGCATTTTCTTCCTCGTCATGTTTGCCGCCACCGTTTAGTGTTTGATGTAAACAAGATCGAGAGCAGTGATCCTCTTCCAGTACACCGACGAGTACTCTTACCCATTCCTCATCAACACCACCACCAGCGCCAGCACTAGCAGAAGAAGCAGCAAGACATGTCGAATCTGGTGGACTGCATTCTCGGCCCGTCGCTCTATCGCATCTTTGATGAGAATGTTAGTAGTTTTGCTGATTTGGAGTTATCCTCTTTCTAAATTCCACTCTTTTTCCTTTCCCAGAGATCTCGCGACTACGTTCCCTTCACCCTCGAGCGCTACGCCGACCTGGCCGTCCGCTCGGTGGCCCTCGCCAAGTCGCTGGCCACGCTCGCCTCGCCCTACATCGTCTACAGCTTCTACCGAAACTTTCTCTCGGGGCCTAGCGATCCTAGCTCTCCCACTAGTCTTCCTCGATCCCTGCTGGGCAGTGCCTCCTTCCGCCTGGTGGCCGCCCTGGCGATGCTCTACGCCGTGGGCACCCTCGCCCGGGGCTTCTTTCGCAGCCGCAACCCGGCGTACCTGCAGTTCATCAGCACCTACCGAACTGCCGTCACTCAGCAGGACCAGCAGCTGAAGAAGGACGACGACGCCTCGAAGGTGGTGGAGGAGGCGCGGGCCCGCCTGCGCTCCACCTACGACTACGACTTTCGCCAGTGGCCGGTGGACTTTCGCTGGACGGAGGGCGTGTACGCGAGGGATCGTGTGCCGACGCTGTTGCCCGTCGAGCAGACCACGACGGCCTCGACGGGCTCGAACTCCTCCTCTTCAGCGCCGGCCACTGACGGCCCCCTGGTGCGCGGAGTCTCTTGGCTAATGGCGCACACCATTGGCCGCATTATGCTCTACCCGGGCTCCATTGGCCTGCTGCAGACGGTACTGAGCAATGCGCTGACCACCGGGCGGCAGTTTCTGGTGGAGAACTACCAGGCGAAGCGGTACAAGCTGCAGGCGCGGGACGGCAACCTCATTGACTGCATCTTTGCCGACCGAAGGACTCCGAAGCAGCTGCCTGACTCATCTGGCTCATCTCAGGAAACATCAGCCCACCATGAAACGTCCACTACGAACACCTCCTCCTCCTCCAGCAGCAGCAAAGGCAACACACTGATCATCTGCTCGGAGGGCAACGCCGGCTTCTACGAGATTGGCGTCGTCACCTCGCCCCTCTCCGCCGGCTACTCGGTGCTCGGGTGGAACCACCCGGGCTTTGGCGACTCCACCGGCAGTCCCTACCCGCAGAATGAGATCAACGCCTTTGACGCGGTGATCAACTTTGCCGTCACCCGGCTGGGCTTCTCCCTCGACCAGATCTACGTCTTTGCCTGGTCCATTGGCGGCTTCCCCGCCGCCTGGGCCGCCTCTGCCTACCCCGAGCTGAAGGGGATCATCCTGGACGCCAGCTTTGACGATATTCTGCCGCTGGCGAGGGCGCGCATGATGCCCCTTCTCTGTGAGTATCATCTCTTAGTTCTTCAAACCTGATTGCTAACCAGGCCAAGGGCTCTACCTCCTTGCAGTGCCCATCGTCGACCCGACCATTCGCCGGCACTTTAACCTGAACGTCAGCGCCTACCTCAACCGCTACCCGGGCCCGGTGGGCCTCGTTCGCCGCCTCCACGACGAGATCATCCCCCTGGATCCGGCCGACCCGCTTCGAACGAATCGCGGCAATTGGATACTGCTGAAGCTGCTGGCGGTGCGCTTTCCCGCGCTGATGCGCCGCCAGGAGGTGGCCGCCGAGGTGCAGCGGTACTTGCATGCGGAGAATACGGGTAAGTGTTGTGGGGAGAAATATTGTAACATGCTAACGACATTTGTTTTTAGCCCCTCTACTTCGCTCCCTGGACGCCGACACTGCCCACGCGATGCTGCTCTCGTACATTGGCGAGCGGGGCATCACCGCCTACCCGGTGCCCATCACCGTCGAGGACGTGGGCGGCGTGGAGCAGGCCAAGGCGATCATTCTCTTTATGGTAAGTGAAACTTCCGCTTTCTTTTTGGAATTTGTGTTTCCCCATTTTGCTAAGCTGTTGTTTTCGTTTCGGTGTTTTGTTTCGTTTCGCGATTGGTGTAGGCGAGTAGGCTGCTGCGGAACTACAACTCGACGCACTGTACGCCGCTGCCGCCCTCCATGTTTGAGGAGCCGTTTGACCTCTTTGCTGCTGTTGCTGGAAACGCCTCCAATTGAGGCTATGCTGACGATTACACGACATTCGGTTTAACTAGATTAGACCGTACACGTAGTCCATCCATCCCCTTATACTCTCTTTTGCTGTGGTTTTCATCTATCTTATCTTCCCTTTCCCGTGCCCCCTTTCCATTTCCATTCAGGTCACCACATTCTAGGTCGCGCTTAACTTCTTCTGGTTGTTGTTTACTGCTTGACGAGAATTGTGTTCTCTCTGTGTATATTTTAATATTTACTCTCAGAATAATATAAGTTAGAAACGGGGGTATCAGAATAATTACACAACAACAGCACAGCACACACATCACAGTTTTCGCCTTTAGCAATCTACTAGTCAACTACTCGTCCCAGAGCTTTTCATTCTTGAAGACGGCGAGGTTCATGCGCGGGATCTGCTCGCAGGGCAGCTTGGCATTGAAGCCGCCCGGGCGGAGGAAGGCCAGCGGCTGCACCTTGCTGATGGTGTCCGCATTTTCGCAGATCAGCGAGGCGAGGCTCACCTTGCGAATCTCCGCCAGTTGATCTAAATTTAAAAAAAAAGTTAGGTTTCTGTTTTACTTTTTGTTAATTTGTAACTTACTCGGTCTGAATGAGGTCGGCTGGCCGCCATTCTCGTACCAGAACCGATCGCCCACCTTTCCCCTTCGCTTCTGCTCGCCGATGATGCAGGCAAAGACCGGTCCGACGAGGGCCTCCGGCAGCGGCAGCTCGTGCGCCCCGCCGATGAACAGGTCAATGTCGTCGACGTGCTTGTAGACGCGGGCGAAGGCCTGGCCCTCGCCCTCGCCCATGGCCTCGTCCAGGTCGCGGAAGGAGCGCAGCGGCGACAGGCCGCACAGGCGGCGGAAGGCGTTGTAGCCGGGCAGGCCGTGGTCGCGGCCGCGCTGGATGTTCAGCGCTATCAGGTCCATGCCGAAGCCGCTGCCCGGCACCTGGAAGAGGTGGTTGGTGAGCTCCTCTGAGAAGAAGCGGTCAAAGGACTGGGCGGGCTCGGTGGCGAAGCCGTTGAGGAAGAGGTCGAAGGCGTTCGGGCGGTACATGTCCTTGGGCGCGAAGAAGATGTCGTGCAGGCGGACCCGCTGTTGGACGTTGCCATTTTCGTCCATCATGGCGAGGGTGCCCTGTATGAGGGAGTGCATCCGGTAGGCGGCCGTGGCGAAGGAGTTGAGGATGTTGGGGTTCACGCGGGGGTTGTAGGACTTGCTGTAGCCGAAGGACTTGGGGAGGATGTTGAAGGCTTTCATTACCTGGGGGAGTTGAGGGTTAGATTTGGGGGTTTTTGTTATAGATTTTTGGCTTACCTTTCTCGACAGCACAATGGGCAGCCACTCGCTGTAGGTGATGTGCTGAATGATGGCCGCGACGATTCTTCGGGTCTCCTGAAAGAGCACCTCATCGTTCCAGCGGCGGTTGTTGTTCAGCTCTTTCAGCTTGGCGGCAATTCGATTGTGCTCCCTCAGCAGCAGATTGTGCATCATGGTGAGGCCGAGCTGCTCGTTGACGCGGACGTCCCCGGCGACGAAGCACTTGAACTTGCGCTGCTCCGCCTCGGAGATGGAGCAGTCCTCGCTGTGGTTCTTTCGCTCCAGCGGCAGCCATTCCACCTGGTTGACGGTGCTCGCCTTGAGGCGGCCGTCGCGGAAGGTCCTCAGCTCCTTGCTGCGCTCCAGCGAGTTTCCGTAGACCATGCTGGCGTCGATGGTGTGGGTGAGGGTGTTCATCTGCTCGCGGTGGCCGAGGGAGCAGCCGCTGCGCGGGGCGGGGCTGTTGCGGACGAAGTGCATGCACCGCTGGCGGTGGCGGGCGTAGAAGCGGTCATCCTCGGCGATGATGATGGGAAAGCAGGCGTGGTGGTCTATGGGCTGCTGGCGCTCGTCGCAGCACATCACGCCCTGGCCGGTGGCGGTGCGGGTGCTGCTGGCCAGGGTCAGGTCGTGGTCGATGAACTGAAGGGGGTGGGGAAAAAATTGGGATTAATTTGAGGTCTTTTAGGCTCTAGAACTCCTCGAATTTCTCCCTACCTGTCCCCACTGCATCACCATCAGCGTGTACCGCGGCTCGGGGGCGTTCTGCTGGCGGGCCAGGTGGAGTGAAACCAGTCGGGCCGAGGGGAGGAGGCTCCCGTCCTGGACGGACTTTTTCCTTGGCTCGTGCAGGCCGTCGTCGTACTCGGGCGGAAGCAGGCGCTCGAAGGCGGTGTTGGCCTTGCCCCAGAGCGGCCGCTGGAGGTTGGTGCAGCTGCCGTCGAGGGAGCGGTACTTGCTGGGCGTGCAGGCCGGCTCCTTGATGCAGAACTGCTCCAGGTCGGTGTTCTCGATGCTGTAGCGGGTGAGGCCGTCACGGGCGTCCTCCTTGCTCAGCTTGAACCTAGGGGAGTTTTGGGAGTTTAAAAACTTTCAATTTTAAACCTCTCTTTCTCACTTGTTCATGATGATAACGGTGGTCACTAGGCTGATAAAGCCGCCCTTGGTCAGCCGGAACTGGACCGGGTCAAAGTCGCCGAAGAAGGACTGGTGCATCGACTGCATGCTGCCGTGCTGCTGGACCATGCCCCGGCGGACCAGCGCCCGCTCCTTGTCGATCTCCCGCTGGATGAAGGTCTGCGCCTCCTTCGCCCCGCGGTTGATGTCCTCCAGGCTGATGAAGCGGACGTTGGCCTGCTGGCGCTGCCGTTGCGGGATGCGGATGGGCAGATCTAGACGTTTGGGGTGATTTTAGAAAAAGGAGTTCAGGAGTTTGGAACATGTTCACTTACCTTCAACATCGACTTCCGGTTCCTCCTGAGGACAGCAAATACCACCTCCACCCCACTAAATTCACATCGATTCGCCCGGTAGTCCTCCATATTGGCGTACTGTGAGAAGCAGTAGGCGGAGGGCATGCACAGGCCGCGAAGACCTTCCGTGGTCTGACAGGGCTCACCGGGGCTGTTGGCCTTCCCTCCCTGGGGAGGTGGTGGTGGTGGTGGTGGCCGCTGCTGCTGACGACCTTGTTTGTTTCCAGGTCGTCGACCGGGGAGGTTGGGCTTTTTAGGAGGCTTTCTCTCCTCCTCGACCTTCTCGTGGAAGTTGTCTCCCTCGTCCTCCATCTCCTTGACCACCGTTTCCGGTTTGACGCGGTAGCTTCCGTCGCTCTCTTCACTTACCTCTTCTCGAGGTTTGGGCGGTTGAGGTCTGGGTCGAGGTGGTCGTCCGTAGCCACCTCCTCCACCGCCTCCTCCATAAACAGGTCTGTTGTTGCTGGGCTGCGGGACGTAGGTGGTTTCGGTCTCTTCGACGACCACGGGCTGGTTTTTCTTTGGTGGTCGGCCGTAACCTCCACCTCCACCACCTCCCCCTGTTGGCTGGTACTCCTCGATGATCACCTCCTCCTTGACCACCGGTTTACTGTGAGGACGCCCTCCTCCTCGTGGCCTGCCGTTGGGTCGTTCGTACTCCTCGATGATCACCTCCTCCTTCTGTGGATATCCGTTACCTCCACCACCTCCATTTCCTCCATTTCCTCCTCCTCCCTGGTTGTTGTACTGCTCACAGGGCTCCATGAAGACTCGTCCCTGGCGGAGGCGTTCGCACATTCTCTGGCGAATGTGCTGTCGAATGCCGTGCTTGATTTTGCGAATCTCGCCGATGGCGCCCTTGGCCAGATTGCCGGCAATGTCCAGCGGAAAGAAGGCGGACACTAGGGCCGGCCCTAGGACAGCCATCACCACCACCGCCGCCAGCCACGGTGGCAGTGCTGTGATCTTCATTTTTTTTAAAAAAAGTAGTTGAAGTTTTTGACTTGAAAATGAGGTTAGTAAAAGTGGTGGTGGTGGAGCATTCTTTTGGAGATCACTGCGCGGCTGCTGCTGCTGCTGCTGTGCTTCTGCCCTCGGCGACAGTCGACTACTGACTACCATTTCGCCCCACCAGGAAAGTGGAGCACACACTGCACAGAGCGAGTGCTTCCTTGCATTGAGAGACTAAATTCCACTGATATACCAGGAAAAAGTTGGGAACGGAAGTGGGGTGGTGATAACACTGCACAGAGCACTGGTATTGATTCCTCGTCGAGGATTCTGTCGGAGGAAGTGCGGCGATGATAGTGCTGCTGCTACTGTTGCCCTGAGGAAGTGTACTCTTTACCATTTGCTTGACATTCTGATTTTAGCTGCTAACTATAGTTTTGAGGAACAGAGAAAAGGTTACGAGGAAAATAGTTGCCAGTTGGCATTTCATTTTTGACACCATTGGAAGCCCCAACTGATGTGTCAGTTATTAGCCAGACTTTTTTGTTTTTTTTATTTGATGGCTTTCTACTGAGATGATAGTTGTTGTTGATTTCTAAACTGGATTACTCTTTTAGCATTGTACATTACTACTCTAGAGACCACATGTGAGGGTGGTGGTGGTAGTTGCGGTTGAGGGAAGAGGAGGGAAGGGAGGAGGTGCTGCTGCCAGCTAAATTAGAAGTGGCTGCCACCGAAGCCAGGTGATCATAGCCACCGCCGGTGCTGGCACTTTGCTGCTGATGCACCTGAAGTCCTGAGAAAAGGGATCCCACTGCTGAAGAACCCTCGGTCCCTCCAGCACCACCGAGGCCACTGTAGCCGGAAAAGTGCGACTGATGTTGTTGTTGTTGAAGTTGAAGTTGCTGCTGCTGCTGTTGCTGCATCTGAAGGTGAAGAGGAAGGTGGTGGGGGTGATGATGATAGCCAGCCACTGAGGATGGCAGCAGCTGATGGTGGTGGTGGTGGTGGTGCTGATTCTGGCTCGCATAAGAGATGACCTTGGCCATTGAGGAGGAAATTGGAGAGCCGCCGCTGGTCTCGAGCTGGCCTACCTCGAAGGCGTTTTGGTGGTGATGGTGAAGGTGGTGATCATCGGCATCAGCAGCAGCAGCAGCAGCACTACCATCACCCCCAGTCGGGGATTGCGAAGTGGAGGTCTCCTTTGCGGCCTCCAGTACCGTCTCGCCGTCCTCCAGCTCTGCTTTGCAGACCTGCTTTGCAACAGACTCTTGGTGAATCGTTGTGGGGAAGTAGTCGTCGTCGTCGTCGCGAACGACGTTATCTTCCACTTCCTGTCCGCCGTTGATGATGATGTTTGGTGAGGTGCTGCTGTTGTTGTGGTTGTTGTTATTTGATCCCTCACTAAGATCGTCGACAGTTGCTGAAACGGCAGCAGCAGCAGCAGCAGCAATGGCACTTTCATGTCCTCTTGTTTGATCGCCTTTGATTGCTTCTTGGACTGTTTGCCATTGCGCTTTGAGGTGGTGGTGGTGGTGCCATTTGTGCCCGAAGAGCTGTTGTTATGGGCGTTGATGGAGTCCTCTGAAGCAAACAGCGACAGAATGGTGCTGTTGTTCGTGCCGGTCATCGTTTCAGAGGGCGAAAAGGTGCCAACAGTTGAGGAAAGCTGAAGGAGCGGTGAAAGGCCGCTGTCCACTGGACTGCACTGCTGCTGTGGCTGAGGCTGCTGCTGATACTGGTGATGAACTGCAGAGGTGAAAAAGGACGTCCTCGGTTGCACTGTTTGCAATGGCTGCTGCTGCTGCTGATGTCCATAGGGCGATTGGTAGTGGCTGAATGGACTGATGTTACTGGGCATTGCACTAGTAACACTTCCTCCTCCTCCTAAATTGAAAGGCGAAGATGATGCTGAGCCGTGTCCGTATTGTGCCGTCTGACCGAGGATGCTGGAGTTGGAGTTGTAGTGGTGGTGGTGGTTCCAAGATGGTGGCTGTGGATGGTGGTGGTGATGGAGAGAGGACAGTCCGTTGACAGCTGCAGTAAAGGGCGAGTAGACGCCGGCGGTTTGCGCTGGCGCCAGTCGATCATGCTGCTCCTGCATTTGACCACCTCCGAGAAAGGTGCTAGTGGTTGAGGAGTTTAACGGCGGTGATATCTGTGATTCTTGTGGAAGAATATTTGCAGCCTGGTGAGGAAGGTGGTGGTGGTGGTGAGCCACGGAAGGCGAGCCGTACTGATGATGAGGTGCTGAACCGAAGGTTCGGTGATAGGGATGCTGAAAGTGGTTGATTTGAGCAGAAGGTGCAGGGTGAGGGAGGTGATGGTAACGAGAAGCAAAGGACTCGGCTGCAAAGTGCAGGTAGTTGGAGTAGGAGGAGGCAATCGAGGAAGAAGGAGCGGAAGGTGGTGAGTTCGAAGAGTTCGGTGCCAGCGAAGTCAGCGATTCGTTGGAGAAGAGCAACATCTGACTACCACCACCACCGCCGACATCAACGGCAGCCGGACTGCCGTTTGAAGTGGTCGACCCTTGATGGTCATCTCGCGAGGTTTCAGCCTGAAGAAGTGATGGACCTTGAAGAAAGGGAGAGAGAAAAACGGTTGAAATCGAACCGCGAAATCTTTGTTTTGGAAACATTGCCCCCTAGCGTCTTACGTACTCTGCGCACGGGACACGCTGGGCCAGAAAGCAACCGAAAAAAAATTACGCGGTCTTTTTTGTCTGCTCGCTCGCTCGCTCTCATTCACCGAACAGACTTGGCGCTGAACGATTGTTCGCCATTTTCTATTTCTCTTATCTGGGCCATTATCATCTTCATCACCGCCATCAGGAGAGTGTTTCCCAGTAGTGGTAAGTTCTTTCTCTCTATTGCTCATCACTAGTGTGTTCTAATGTGCTCATTATTTTTTCTTTCTGTTTTCTCCAAAACAAGTTCTCTCTATCGTGCATCTCCGTTGCCGCGCAATTTTCGATTCACAATTTTCAACTGGCAATAATTGCCGTTGCCGCTGCCGTCAAATGTCATCAAATGGTCGATCTTTCATTCATTCATTCGCTCGCTCATTCATGGGTAAGTTTGTCCAACATTTGTCTTTTGCTCTTTTTTGCGCCATTCGCTTTTTTCTTACCTGATAGTGAGTTGGTAGTGTTTTGTTGTTGCTGCTGCTGAAACTGTTGATTTGCCGCTGATGCCGCTGTTGCTGTTCCATCGCCGTAGGCTGAGGAAGTGCCTCCAAACTGCTGCTGCTGCTGTTGCTGCTTTCCATCTTCGGGAGACACTGGACCGCCGCCGCCGCCGGTGTTGTCTCCAGCAGCAGCTGTTTCGCTAGTTAGAGCGCTCACTGCGACGACCTCGTTGCCCGGAGAATGGGCGCCCGAGAGGGCTTTATTGCTGCAGGAATAGGCAACCTCTTCCTCGAGATGTCCTTCATCACCGCCATTTGGTGAATGCGAATGATTGGCAGCGGCGGCGGCTGTGTTTGAAGAGGAAGAGGGAGCAATCGAAGCTCGATAGCTGCTGAGCATTCCCGTCGTGGCCGTTGAGTTGTTGTTTGTCGTCGGCGATGTGGAGCTTGCCGCGTAGACGGCGTTTAGGTAGTTTGATGATGAGGATGATGTTTGGCTGACACTGCCGCCGCTGCCTGTTGCCTTTGGCAGCAGAAAGCTGTCCATCTTTAGCATTTCATTCTGGTGGTGGTGGTGGTGATGGGGATGATGGCCTCCCATTACATTACCACCACCACCACTGCTGGGCTGCTTGATGGTCCGCCGGCGACGGGTGCGGATCGTCTCCTTGCGCATGGCCGCCGGCCGATTGACGCCGTTCAGGCGAAAGTAGAGGCCGCAGGCGTTGCAGACCGAGTCGCCCATGGCATTGCGCCGCCACATGCTCGTCGCCTTGGTGCCGCAGTTGGCGCAGGTGAGGCCGGTCCGCCGGGTGGTGGTCGACAGGCGGCGGACGTTGCGCACCAGCGGGCGGTGGGCGCCGTTGACCCGTTGGTAGAGGCCGCAGGCGTTGCAGAGGAACTGCTCGGCGCCGAAGCGGCGCCAGAGGGGCGTGCAGGTGGTGTGGCAGTTGTAGCACTCGCGGTGCTCCCCGGACTGGTCGTTGGCGCTGATGATGGAGCCGTGCAGTGTCTGGTGCATGCCCTCCTGCAGCAGCGAGGAGTCGTCGTCGTGCTGACTGCTGCTCAGGGACTGATCCATCTGATTCGAGTGATGGTGATGCAGTTGCTGCTGCTGTTGCTGCTGCTCCAAAGTTCCTTCTTGATGATTGTGGTGGTGGTGGTGAAAGTTGTTGTGTTCATCACCAGCAGCCTCGCTGACGACGCTGGCCAGCTGGCCAAATTGCTGTCGTCGATTAGCCGAAGAAGCGGAACTGTCGCTGCCTACCATTTTGTCCAGCGGTGAACTTCCACTGCCACCGCCGATAAAGAATGGAACACTTTGGTGTAGTCCTCCTCCTCCCATTAACTCCACCTGATGGTGCTGATGGTGGTGGTGGTGGTCAGTTGATAGGGATGCTGATAGAGGAGGCGGTAAAAGATTCGATGAGGAGGACATGTTCACTGCTGCCGCCGTCGTCGCCGCTGATGTTGCTGCCGAGGTCAGTCGACTGGTGGTGCTCGGCATGAGGTACATCTTCTGTTATCAGCTGCTGCTGCTGCTGCCTCTGCTTCTTTTGCACCCTTATTAGCTGTGAACTTTTCCTTTCACTCTCTTTGTTTTCCTCTGTGTTGGGGGATTAGTGATAACAGCTGTGGTGAGTGACCGGCGATTGAAAAGTGGCTGCTGTTCAGGAAGCTGTTTGTCTGTTCACCCACCGCCGCCGCCACTGACCATCGATGACGCCGATTCGCGCTAATTAGCAGCAGCAGCAACAGCAGAGCACTGGCTGATGGCACTGCTTGGGTGCATTTGGGCAATTGTTTATTGTTGCTGTTGTAGTAGTTAGAGTTTACAGGTGATGAGGTCCACCAGACAAGACAGTGGTGGTGGTGGTGGTGGTGGGACGATGCTGATTGCATCGATGAGATCAACTCGGGTCGATATCGATACACGCACACTGCCAGCACAGGAGCCAAGAGAGGAGAGAGAGAGAGAGAGTCAATTACGGAGGCGGTGGTGGTGGTGGTAAGTGGGAAGAGAGCAAGAGAGAGAAAGCACTTGAATCAATTGATGGTGATGGTGATCGAAGTTGCTGATGCTGTTGACACTTAATTAATGTTTGCCACTTTTACATTTTACATTTGCAGATGAAAGTGGCGGACGCGTGAAATCGCATCAAGAGCTGCTGCTGCTGAATCGAACACCTCCACGGCTCATTTGCAAATAATCGCCTCGAGTTGATCAACGACGGAGCCGACGGCCAGCAGCACAAGTGACAGCAGCAGCATCACCACCTGTCGTCAAGTTTGTCGCCTTGTTTTTTCCAGCCAGTCTTTGCTCTGGCCACAAGCGTCCACATTTGACGTCGAAGCCTGACAGAGAAGGTGAAGACAAAGGCGAAAACGACGAAGAAGGAGAGGAAAAAGAAGATAAGGGAGAAGGAGAAGGGGACACAAACTTGTCCTCTTCTTCTCTGGCCACAGTCTTCGACGACAGCGAAGGCAGCAGCAGCAGTGCGCCTGGACACTCCTCGTCGGACGGCCTCACCTGCTGTTGCCGGCACTGCAACAGCCGCAGCAGCTAATTGCCCAGCCAAGGTAAGTTTGCCTCTTTTCTTCTTCGTCTTCTCCTTCTCCTTCACTGCCTTGCCTTTGCCTCGTACTGTTCAGTACCAAAGGAGTGGTTTATCTATCGCTGCTGCTGCTTCTGCTGAAGCTTAGCAGCTCTTTATGTGCTGTTCTGGTGCCGCTGCTGCTGCTACAGCATCAACAGTGTCGGCGATTGACGGCGATATGAGAGAGGCTGCTTTTTTATGCGCTCACTCTGTACTTTACTTTACTCGCTCTCTGATGGGGCACTCTTATCACTTAGGCTGCGGTCTTGATCCTATAACGAAATAGGATGTGCTGCTGGACTGAGGGAGAGCACCAGAGACTGGTCGTCTTGTGGCGCATTACTCGCTGACAACTAATGTCTTGATGCTATCTGCTCTCGGTGCGGTTACGAGAGAATATTAACGTGCCGCCACTCAATTGTCTCTGCTCTGTGTTCTCAGCGAGACACAATTGACAGAATTGACTCTGCGGTGAGCGGCACTCTGCAATCTTTCCCAGCAAGAACGATGACCACACATTTGCCGCCGCCGTCATCAGTGGAGACAGTGGGGGGACAGTTCGATGCACTTTGCTGGGAGTGATGTTCGAATTTGTCTTTCACGCTCACTAGTGAGACGTGTACTTTAGCCACTTCTTTGCCTGCTCAGCTTTTGTCGCATCATTACACTTTTAGTCTCTCGCTCGATTGCTTTGTCTCCATATACTTCTGCTTCTTCTTGCCAAAAGACCTTCTCTCTCTCTCTCTCTTCTGGTGACCATGTCCTCTTCAACCACCAAAAAGTCCAGCAGCAGCCACAAGGTGGTGGACAATCTGAAGACGCAGCTGGAGGAGCTGCTCGAGTCGCTGGACCGCCTCTACGTGACCATCAACGAGCAGCTGGGCGCCCGCATTGGCTCCGACTTTGACGAGATTAACGCCCTGCTGGCGGAGGGCTTCCGCTCGGTGCTGGACGGCAAGCCGCCCAACGAGGTGGTCGAGGATGCGCCCTCCTCCACCGGCTCGGAGGACGAAGAAGACGGTGAAGAAGATAGTGGGGAGTACGACTCGGAGTGCTCGGAAGAAGAAGAAGATGATGAGGCGGCCAGCAGCGAGGCTCGCCAGAAGAGCGCCGAGGAGATGATGAAGATGATCAAGGCGCTCACCGGGGCCTCTGCTCACTAGGAGGCTTGGCGCTTGCTCGGTCCTTCCCTTCTTTCCTGCTTTTTGCACAGCACTTTCCAGTGAAATGCCGGTGTGTGCATTAAGCTCTGTGGCACAGCACTCTCTTTCGGCGCACTTTGCACTTTGCGCCACTTTCAGCTAGTGTCCATTAAAATGATTATTATTTCTGTCCTAGCTTCTCGCTAGCTCGCTCGCTTTTCTGACTAATTGCCGCTAATTGACACTGGTTGCATCCATTCGTTC
Organism: Tyrophagus putrescentiae; assembly: GCA_024499935.1. NCBI lineage: Eukaryota > Metazoa > Arthropoda > Arachnida > Sarcoptiformes > Acaridae > Tyrophagus > Tyrophagus putrescentiae. The sequence goes on from JAMZRA010000007.1 coordinate 531,846, forward strand.
ATTTGGTATTGCCCTTCCATTTGCCAAGTGCCACAGCGTCACACTCTTCTTCTTCCTGTTGGTGTTTCGTCAACTTTTTGTTTCTCGCTTTTCCAGCTTGATATGCACCTTTACTATTTGTTGCATTTTGTCTTTTATTTCTTTCGTTCGTCTTTGTTTGCTTTCTTGACTTCGTAACTTTGCTGCTGCTGCTGCTGCTGACTGTCTTTCAGTGTGCGCGGCTAATTTGGTGATTAGTCGCCGGTGATAGTGTTAACTAAACTAATGCAGGCGATCAGCAGCTTCAGCCGCCACCTCTACAGACTTTTCCTCCTGTGCTGTTGATTTCATTCTTTTTCAAGCGACTGCCTGTGGTGAGAAGGGCCAAGTCCTCTCTCTCCCTCTCTCTGGTACTCTCTCTCTCTCTCATCTGATGGTGTGATTTGTATTTCTTATTTTCACTGCCTTCTGATTTTCTTTTCTTTTTGGTCGCTGCCTCTTTCAGTTGATAATAAGCACTTGTTGTCTTTTCTTTCCTTTGCACACTGTACGGCGATACCTCCACGGTACGGTACAATTATTATATGTACACGTTCTCTCAGGTATTACTTCACCACAACCGTATTACCACCACATCACACTGCTACTGCTGACATAAGTGGGGAAACTGTGTGTGTGTGTGTGTGCTTGAGAGTGAAGCGTTTGACTTTGCAGCTAAAGCTAAATATAAACTCCACGCTGAACACGCTACCAGGTCAGTAGAAGAGAGAGAGAGAAGCTTACACAACTGAAGGAGAGAAATCAGCAGCGAGGAGATAGAGCTTGGCGGCGGACTTAAACTTGACCACCACCACCACCACCACCAGCACTTGCGAAGCTATAGGAGCGCAGTAGTTTGAGTCAATGGCGACGATCAGTTAACAGGCGAGCGGCAAAACACAGCATCGCACATTGCTGCTGTTGCTGTTGATGCGCCGATGATGCGCCGAGAAGGGCGAGGGCACCGCTGCAGCGGCAGCATTTGTCCTTAATTTCTGCACTACCTCTCTCTCTCTCTCATACACTTGTGGAGAGTGCAGAGATTTGCTCATCATTCTCATGAGCACTCTTTTGAAGCTATAAGTTATGCGCGCAGGTACTTCTTTCTCTATTTTTTGACGACAGAAAGACTCTCTTCCTCTAACCACACAACTGACTAGTTGCTAATTGAGTTGTGTGGTCGTCAACAGGGACACATTGGGGACACACTGCTGACTGTTTTTTACTGCGCCCCGGCTAGCCCTGTCTAGCCAAGGTGTGGTGCCCAGTGACAAAACAAAATGACAAGTTCCGTCAGCGATAAGTCAGAAGAATACTTTTTTTAGGAATGATGACCATCGCTTTTATTAGTTTTTCTTCTTCGAGTTAAAGTAGTTAGAGTGTAGTAATAAGAGAATAACACAAGGGGGAGAAAACTCTATGATGAGAGAAAGTGTGAGTGTGAGTTCAATTACTTTTAGAAGGTGTTTGTGAAACGGTGTTTAGAAACTGTGTGAGAGAGAAAGAATTTGGCAATTCCGAAACAGTAGAATATAGGGAGTGAGAAGAAGAAGTGAAGGAAGTGCAAACTCTTGAAGTATTGTGTGTGGTGTGAAGATGCCTTGGAACAGAACATATCGGTACTGATTGATTTGGATGGCGAATGAAGGCGAGATAAAATGTGTGAGTGTGTGTGTACTTGTTTCAAATTGCTAGTGTGTCTTTGTGTGTGTTGATTACCTAGTGCAAATGCAATCGTTTGTGCTCCTCACTTCTCTTCCAGCTTTCACCTCGTTAAAATCCGATCCACGTACTGATCTCATGCAAACATGCTAGAACCTGTGTCTTGCTAAAACCTTCCTCTCTCCTCTAGTTCATGCCGCCTCCCTGTCCGGGCGGCATGTGGCGGAAGAGCTTGGGCGAGGCGGCCTCCTGCTGCAGCTGGTAGGCGAGCGGGTGGATCTTGAAGCCGTAGAGGCGGGGCACGAACTGATTGGTGGGACGCTTCGGACGCAGCTCCGGGTGCACCATGAAGAGCATGTGGGGAAGCCGGTGCCGAAGTAGGCGCCGTCGGTGTGGTGGAAGCGACTGACTTGGGATTGTAGACGTCCATGCACTTCGGACAGTACAGCTTCACCATGTACTCCCCGGGAATGTCGGAGAGGCCGATGGGCAGCAGCGTCTGGTTGTCGCAGAAGTGCCGCGGGCAGTAGCCGAAGTCGCCATTCTGGTACTTCTCGATCATCTGCGCGATGCCGCGGTTGGTGAGGATGAAGCGGGCGTGAATCAGCCCGTACAGCATCTCCGCCGCCTGCTCCACCAGGTCGGCCTGTGTAGAAACATTGGTTGGTTAGGTGTTCTATTTTGTTGTCGGTCGTTTCTCTCCCTTACCTGATTGGGATTGTCCTCGAGATCATCGTCCGGCTCCAGGTCGAGGATCATGTCCAGCGCCTGGCGGTAGTGCGGCACCGACTCGGAGAGCCCTGTCAGGTTGAACTTGTCGTGGATGTAGTCCTCGTCCACCTCGCAGAAGTAGTCATTGCCGCGCAGGCCGCAGAACCAGGTAATCCAGCTGACCTCCTCTGATGAAGACATTTCTGTTGGGGATGATGATGTTGTGGTGGATGGGGGTGATCCGATGAAGAATGGTGTTGAATTCGAAGGAAAGGTCTGCTGATTTAGAAATGGAAAAGCGTTAGCTGTTGTTGACTTGAATCAGACTTTCACAGGCCATACCTCCTCCTCTTCGTACCTGATTGCTATTTGCACTGGGGTGGAGATCACAGAGTATTTGAAGACTGGAAAGAGGGGAGGTGGTGAAGGTGAGCGCCGCCGCCGCCGCAATGACCAGTTCCAGGAAGATGATGATGATGGGAAAGAAGATGAAGAAGCACTGTGGAAGTGTGTGATACCGCAGTGAGTGTTCTCCCTGTGTGTGAGTGTGTGTTTTCGCCCGAGCAGCGAGTGTCAGACTGTCCGCTTGTGTGGGAACGGTCGGCCGCTGGTGTCCTCGTGCAAATAGTCGCCGGCGGCAATCAAAACAGAACGGCATTTTTCTGCCGCCGCCGCTGTTGCGTCATTTAGAAATCGCGCCCTTTCAAGTGCCAAAGTTCCAACATCGAAGCTCTTTACCCGATCCTCACCGTCATCACCATCACCATCATGTCCCAGCACGACCCGTACCACCTTTCCTCGCTCAGCGACGTGCCCGGCCTGACGCCGATGGACTCGTCTTCGTCTGCCCGCCGGGCTCTGGCTGCCAATGGCGACATCGGCGGCGGCGGAGTGGGCACCTCTCAAATACTCCGACCGAACCCGCCGTCCTTCGCCGGCCCCACCTTTATGGGCGAAATTGAGGGCGTCCGGGCGCTGATCCCGCTGCTGAAGGCGATCACCATCAGGAAGCACGCCGTCATGGCCATCACCGACCGCGGCCTGAAGATCACCTGCGAGGAGACGTCGCGCTCGGTGCAGGCGTCCGCCTTCTTTGACCGCAACCTCTTCAAGCGCTACCAGCTGCCGGACGACCGGACGCTGTGCTTCGAGTTTCGCATGGCCGACCTGCTCACCGCGCTGAACATTCTCTTTCCGGAGCAGCACAAGTCGGACGACCCGCTCTTCGACAACAGCAAGGTGCAGCTGGCGCTGAAGTACCCGGTGGTGAAGGACGGCGGCTGCGAGCAGCTGAAGCTGCAGGTGCTGGGCGACCACAACGAGGCGGCCGCCTGCGTCAACACCTACAACCCGGACCGGCTGGTGGTCTTCAACATGTCCTTCGTCAACAAGATCATCATCGACGCGGAGCCGCTGATTGACTTCTGGCGGTGCGCCGACAGCACCTCCTCCCACCTGACGCTGGGCATCAGCAATGACATTGAGGTGGCCTTCGAGATGGCCACCAAGAGCGACCGGGGCGCCTTCCTCAATCGCATCAGCCCCGAGTCGGGCTACGTGGAGCACTACGAGTGCACGGTGCCGATGAAGAACCAGTACCTGATGGAGCACATGAAGAGCACCCTGCGGCCGCTCATTCTCGCCTCGAAGGTGTCCATACGGACCGATCCACAGGGGCTGCTCAACCTGCAGTTTCTCATTCGCCTGGACGGCAATGTGGGCGGTGTCCAGGGAGGAGGGCGATGGCAACGCTACGGCGGCTTCAGGAGGAGGAAGAGGAGGAGGACGAACTGGTGGTGGCGGTGGAGGTGGTGGTGGTGGTGGCCGTGCCAATCGCGGCATCATGATCAGCCAGGAGTCCTCCTTCAGCGACGAGGACCTCAATGACGAGGTGCCGAAGTGCTTCATCGAGTTCTACCTGCTGCCCTCGGTGGAGGGCGACTAAAGAAGAAGAAGAAGGTGTGTGTGTTTGCTTTTCGAATTTATAGTTTATTCTGCTTTTCTGTTTAGTTCTCGGAGCCAATGTGTGTGTGTGTGTGTGTGTGTGTGAGTGTTAGTGTGTACTTACTAGTGTGTGTGTAACATAACAACAACAGAAACAACGACATTATTCATCTCATCTTATTCAGTGTCTTTACAACTCTCACTCTCAGTCAATTCAATCAAACAATTGTCATTAACAAAACTCTCTTTCTCTCTTTTCTCACTCTCTGTTTACAGATGATTATTGCAAAAGGAAGAGGAGGAGGACGCTCTTGCTCTACGAGGAGAAGGAGGAAGAAGAAGAAGGGTGCTACAGTGCTGAACAAAGAACAAAGAGTACGAACGAAGAGTGTGTGGAAGGAGGAGGAGGAAGGAAGAGGATGGGATGGCTCTCTTTGGGTGGATGCTGCGGTTCTAACGATCGATGACGCTGCCAAGGATAGGATTCTCAGTGGAGGGAATCCCCTAATGCTGCTGCTGCTGCTGTCCCCAGCGACTACCACCACCACTACCACTGCCACTATCACCTGAAGCAGTGGGCGGAGGACCGTATGGCGTCCGTCGCGAGTGGGACCGACTGCGGCAGCTGCGCTTGTGGTGCGGCCAGTCGAGCTGCTGGCAGACGGTGCCGCAGTAGCGCGTCTCCTGGCAGCGGCCGCAGATGCTGAACTCCCGGGGCTCGCGCTCGATGCGCACGCAGGGCGGGTAGTGGCACTCGTAGTAGACGATGCCGCCTTCTGCAAACAAGTGGAAGTGGAAGGAAGGTAAGTTGGGATATTTCAAAATAGTAAAATTTTATTCATTGCTTCATTACCTTCACTGTCAATTAGGTTGCCCTCGGCGTCGTAGCACTTTGGAAGGCTACTCGAGCGGTGGTGGCTGTGGCTGTGATGGTGGTGGTGGTGGTGATGACTATTTGAAGAAGGGGAAGAAGGGGAGGACGAAGCTGAGGAAGAAGATGGGGATGAAGTGGAAGAGGATACCTGAAGAAGAAAAGGATGGTGAGTACTCTGAAAATGTGGAAACTGTTTGTTTGTTTACCTCATTTGACTGACTGCCGCCATTGACATTTCCAGCAGAGGCAGCAGCAGCAGCACTTCCACCACTGGCGTTGGCCATGGCCTGCTGCTCCGGCGGCAGCTGCTGAATGGCCGCCCAGTAGAGCGTCAGGTGGAGATCATTGGCCGCCGACTTGTCGGCGTTGCTCAGCACCAGCTGCTGCTGCTGCTGCTGTGGTTGCTGATTATTATTATTATTATTTTGGCCACCACCTCCATTGCCTGTCTTCACCGCATTGGCCCTGGTGTACCAGACGTGGGCGTTGCGAATGTCAATCAGACAGAGGTTGTCGAGGCGGTTGTCCATGGAGATGTGGTTGCGGTGGACCACCCGCTGTCGCTCCGGAATCGGCCCGTTGTGTCGCCGCCAGATGAGGTCCTGGAGGAGGATGGCCGCCTGGCGCGACTGCCGGCTGGTCAGGTAGGCGTACGCGAAGACGACGGCGCCGCTGCCGCTCGCCAGGTCCACCTCGAGGCGAGCCTGGAAAAAGGGGGGATGAGAAGATGTTGAAGATCAGAAGGATTCAAAATATTAAGCCACCACCACAGCCTACCTCAAAGGTGTACTCCCGTGCGAGGACAATGTCCTGCTCGTCGACCAGGGTGTACTTGAGCTTGCCGGCGGCGTGGCCCAGCCGGACGATGCCCAGCTTGACGCCCACCGGCCACAGCTCCTGACCCGACTCGGAGGTGCTGATGGTGGAGCGGGTGGGCGGAGGGGGAGGACAGCCCGCTCTGGAAGTCGAGGAAGATGGGAACGAAGAAGAAGATGAGGAGGAGGAGGAGGAGGATGATGATCCGAAGCCAAAGGGCGACTCGCTGTACTCGTGGTTGATCAGCAGTGGGTCCTTCATGATGTGGTCTGTTCGCAATAGAAAGGTAAGTGCTATTGATTAGTCCTTTCAGTGGGAATAAAAAAGGCTTTGTTTTTTTCAGGCGATTTTGCCTGCTTTACGACTTTACGGAAGTCTGGGGAAGGACGCTAAGGTTGAAGAAGATGAAAAAGAAGTGGACGACTCACACATACACATACACTCAACGCTTAACTGGCTGGACTGCCACCACCACCACCACAACTGCTGCTCAGGTAGGAACTCGGTCTTTTCTTTGTCTTTTCCTTTTCCAGCTAGTCTGTCAGGCTTTTGCAGGCAGTTTGCAGCTTAGCTCTTACTTGTGTTGCCCCCTGTTTCCTTTTCTCGTTTGCAGTTGTGTTCAGTGTTCTGCATTCGATCGTTGAAAGCTGCGTTTTTTAGAGAACAGTCTACTGCCGAGTCAGAGTCAGGCCAGATCTTCCCGTTACATTTGTTATATCTTGCCGCCTTCTCTCTCTCTTTCTTTGCTGCTTTTAAACCAGTTGCCTTGTGGCGACGGCTGTCCTCGCTGTGTTTTGTGTGTGAGTTTGTTGTTCAGGTTCTTGGCTTGTCTTGTCTTGTGGTGCGCCCGTCGCACGACCAGTCTTTCTCTTTTCCTTCTTAGCTTCTTAGACAGACTTGCCTTGCTGCTGCTGCTGCTGCTGTGCTGCTGCTAATGTCTTTCTGTCTGAGTGTCTAGATCGGCGGTTTCTGTCTGCTGAGACAGCTGCTGAGAAGGAGAGAATGTTGACTGACACTAGTGCTGCTGCTGCTGTTGTTGTATTTTTATTTCTGTGTCGATCAAAAGCGAGTGCTCTTGGTGGTGGTGGTGGTGGCGTCGGTGATGGCGTCGGTGGTGATGGTCATAGTTCGCGGGCAGCCTGTTTGCCTGCACGCCCAACCATGTTTGGAATGTGTGCGGTGAACGTGTTTGTGCCGCCGCCGCTGCTACTTTTGCCTTTTTAGCTGCTGTTCACACCGAGAACACATCTCGATCATCATCGGGCAAGAAGGCAGCAGCAGCTCACTCCTGAGCTCTTATTATCTTCGGAGAATGAAGAGCTGTTTTGTGGTGTGGTGTCACTGCCTGCCTGCCCTCAAAACAGGTAGACAAAGCAGCAGCAGCAGCTATTTCTCTGTGAACACCTATCACTGCTTGAGATGAAAGAATGCCCAGAAAGGGCAAAGGCAAATAACCTGATCTCCGTTGGGCAATCGCTTTAGTCTTTAGCCTCGCAGTGTGTGTTTGCTCTTCTTTGTTCTGGTCATTCTCCGAACTGCCGATGGGTTCCTTTATTAGAAGGGTTTTTTGGTGAGGCTCTCACTTTTCCAGAGAAGTGTTGGCATACGGTCTCTCTCTCAGTCTCTGCTGAAAGAAGAGTGAAAGCCCCCTCGCAACAGCCGCCGCCGTCTGAACCCTCAGCTCAGCTCTGCTCTCGGTTCAGCGAACTCTCAATGGCAGCGGGGCAGGTCAGTGGCCAGTGCACTTGCTTGCTTGCTCTCTTGCTCTTGCTTGCACTCGGGACCAGATGCAACCAGGCTGCTTCAAGGAATGGCCTCAATGCTCTCCATTTGATTGTTCCCACGCATTTGCGGGCTTCCGTCTGGGCCGATGGCCGTGGTCTGAGGTGTGGTGGCGAACCGAGAGTGGAGAGGAGAGTAAAAGAGGGCATTGCCATTATCTCTCTCTCTTTTCCTCTCTTGCCCGTATTGCCCCTTTCCTTCTGCTCGCCAGTTAACTCAAGTGTCATTCGCCTTTGCCTTTTTGCTGTCGCTGCTGCTGCTGTCGTCAACCAGTCTGGTTGCCTCATCACCTGAGCACTGCAAGAGAGAGTGAGTGCGGTGGTGGTGGTGGTGGTGGTGATTCCTCCGATCGATCATTGTCCTTTGAAGTAGACTAGCACAGGAGTAGAGGAGACTGGCCAAGACTGGTAGTGTAGTATGATAATGGTGGTGATGTTGCAGCAGTACTGGTGGTGGTGCCCCTCGTTTCGGTTGCGCAACTTCACACAGTCGATGAGAGAAAGAGAAGAGGCCAGTGCTCCAGTCTGCAGGCTGCTGCTTCTGCAGCCATGTCAATGACTTGCCAGAAGGAGAGTCGATTTGGTGTCTTTTCTCTCTCTCTCTCTCTCTCTCTCTCTCTCTCTCTCGCTTTAGCGCAGATTGGTCGTTTCTGCTGCTGTTGGGGCGCTGATTGTGCTGAGGAATACCAATGGAAGAGGAGAATATCGGTAGAGTGTGTTGGGTGTTGTGTGCTGTGCCCGCAGTGGTTCCCTCTGCTCGCTTTCGCTCTCTTGCACTGTTTTATTTGGTACGACGATGGCGAACCGATCCGGAATCGCCTCTTTTTTGGGAACTGTACTGCAGCAGCAGCAGCATAACCGGCGTCGAAGTGATCTTCGTCTGTGAGTGAGTGAGAGAGAGAGAGAGAGAGAGAGGCGGGAATTGACTATACACTTCACTCTTTGCTGCCGCCGCCGGTTCGGTGCTCGGAGCTGCTAGCCCGAGTTTGATGCCCGAGTTCACGAACTTTGCTAGAATCGCGTAGACTGTGCGCTCGCAGACGGGCGACAGTTCCACTGTTCTCTGCTCACTTTGGTTGCCTGGTTGGATGGCTGGATGCTGTCTTCCTTGGTTCAGTGTTCAGTGTGTGACCTCAAGTGTCCGCTGGCTGACTGTGTGTGAAGCGGAAGGGCAGCAGCAGTTTTCTCAGCTCAGACGGCGGCAGCAGCCCAATTGTCTGTCGGTGTGTGTGTGTGCTGAACTGTTCCTTGTATAGTCAGCAGTTAGAGTTGCCTTTTCTTTGCCTTCTCTTTCTCGCCACTGCATTACCGATTACTGGCGATGTGCTGCTGCTGCTGCTGCTGCCTCCGCTAAGGTTCATAGCCCTTTGCTGCAGCGGCTTCTGTGAGTCGACGACTTTGGCTGCGGCTGCTGCTGCTGCCGCTGTCTTTGGAGAACACTCGCGTGAGAGGAGGAGAAGTTGCGAGGCGCCCTGTCGCCAGTGCCACCACTTTCGCTGAACAGAATTGATTGCAAACGCAAATTTGGGTGCTTCTATTCCTCATTCCTTATTCTTCCCTTATTCCTCATTTCTCATTACCGTCGAGAATCATTTCATTTTATTTTATGCCTGCTTTCTCCTCTCCTCTCTATTATTGTTATTGCATTTCCCTAGTTTGTTTTTGGTGCTTCCAGTGCGCCAGTGAAACTTTCTCTCTCTCTCTCTCTCTCCTCTCCCTGGTGCGGTGCCGCGTTTTGAGTGCAGCTGTCCTTGCCCGAAGAATATTCTGCTCTCTTTTCCTTGTCCTAGTGTGTGTAGGTGCATCTAGAAGACATTTTGTCTCTGCAGGCAGTGCTGCTGCTGCTGCGGGAAATGCGATTTTAGCGGTTCTCTTGATCTTTTTCCTCTTTCTTGGTGTCGATCTGGTTAGCATATCTTATTTTTTGTATGTCTCTTTCTGTCTTTGTCTAGGTTTGTTGTCGCCGAAGGTTCTGCTGCTGCTGCTGCTGCTGCTGCTCGAGTCGGCGGTGGCCTTTTCATTTGTTCAAATATTCAATAAGGTCGAATAGAGCAGAGTCATGTTTTGCAGTGTGTGTGTGGGCTTTAAAATATTCTGCTCTGCACAGCAGAGAGCAAAGAAAAGTGCAATATTCTTACAAAGTAGACGCCTTGTGCTTTTAGCGCGAATTTGGCAAATTAAATTGGCAAAGTAGGTCTCCTACTTTTGTACAGTTTCAAATGTCAGAGGGGAACTGCTGAAGTGCTGCTGACTCTAGTGGCTACAATTTTTAAAAGGGAAGTTTTAATTACCTGATTGAGTTTGATGTGTTGAGAGTTGTGGAATGGTGTGTGTTGTGTTTGATGATCGGCGACGGTGCCGGGGAGAGAGAAAAAGAGCAGTTGATACTGAGGAGGAAGCTGAGGATACTGTTTACAGGAAGCTGAATAGAGCGAACAGGAGGAAGAGGAATCACAGGGAGAAGAGAGAATCGGTGGGAATAAATGGTGAGAACTTCAAAAACACTTCAGGTGAGATGATACTGAAGAAAGGAGATGATGAGGGGGATACTGCTGTTGAAGAACTGATTGGTCAGTAGTGACGTATGTCCGTTTCTTTGTTTGTTTGTTTGTCTAAGTAGTAGTAGTAGCTATTTAATAACTGGAGTGGACGGTCAAGTTGAGAAGACGTTGAAGTTGAAGTTGAGGGTTCAAGTGTGTGTCTGTCTGCTGCGCGGCTGTTGACTTGCTGCTGCTGTCTGCTGTCTGCCACCGACCTCTTGACAGAACACCGGCTGTGATAAGACTGACTGAGGGTGGTGAAGAGGTTGCCGCTGATGGTGAACGCAGGGATCAGTGCACTCACTCAGAGAGGTACTCAGCAGAGAGTGTGTGTGTTGTGTGTGCTGCAGCCGCTGCCTCGCCTCGATCAAGACTGTGCCTCGACGACGACGGGCGCCGACGCCAGAGCACACACTCTTCCTCTATTCCCTTTTCTCTCTCTCTTTCCTCTGTCGGGAATGAGCTCTCAGCTGCTGCTAGTGGTTCAAGCAGACGATGAACCGCGGATGCAGTGAGCAGACTAAGAGCAGAACGTTACGGCAACGCCGCTGCTGTACTCTACTGCCCGTACAGAGCCTGTATACAGAGCTTCTGCTAGCTCTATGTCTGCGATGGCCACTGACTTCTGAACAATTCAGGCGGACTGACCTGTCAGGCGCTGTCTCCTCTCTCTCTCTCTCTCTTCTCTCGGCTGGTCATTGTTCGGGTTTGAGCTCTTTGGGGACAGCCATTCAGCGCCAGCCAGCCAGCCACTGTGAGGGCTCTCTTCTTCAATCTCGGTGACTCTAACGGAGGAGAGAAAGATGAATCGCTGATGATATCTTCTCGCTCTCATTCTGTCTTTCTTTTTCTCTTTCTCATGCATACTGCCCCCTTGTACCCGTCTTTGCCGTAGTGTGTGTGTGCTGTGCCTGTGCCAGTGTAGCTCTAGTCTACTTTGCATAGAGAGTGCACCGACAGAAGAGCTGGGCAGGTAGAGCATTGTTGTTGTTGTTTGCCAGCCAGCCATCCTGCCCGAGTCACTTGATCATCAGCATGTCTGTCTGTCCAGGAGGAACTTCGGTGTGTTGTGTGTATTCAAGAGCGCGTGATGAGAAGAGAAGAGAGTGCGGAAGGAGTGAGTGTGTGTTGTGTAGAAGAGCACATCTCTCTTCTCCAATGTACGATTTTTGTTGGTGCACAGGTATTCATGCACTCCTTTGGAGGGCAGCTATTCAGCCACCACCACATCAGAGCAGCACTTGTTGTCGTGTACAGCTGTACCTGATCCCTCTCTCAGCCACTCTCAAGTCTGACCTGCTTTTCTCGCAGACTTTATTATTTAATGTCTTTTTAGTGCCTCCACGCTCCTTCTCTCTGTCATCGTTGCTGATTGAGCCGCCGTCGATGCTGCTGCTGCTGCTGCTGCTGCAAAAGGCGAGACCTGTCTATTGTTGTGCAATGGGCAAAGTTTTTTTTGTACGGCGGTGTTGTACATCGAAGGACATTCGATGGTGGTGGTAATGGTGGTGGTGGATGATCTTTTGATGTGTACGGTGGTGGTTTTAGCTAACGAACAGCTTGATTGTTGTGACGACCAGGTTGTTGTTCACTTTGTTTTGATAGCTGATGACGTTGATTGCCAGTGGTGTACCTTTTTGTGCTTTTCTTTTTTCATTTTTTCAATTTCAAACTTTTATTTCCTTGCTAGCTCACTAATGAGTTGACGAGTTTTAATTTCCTCCTGATCAGACTTTTCCATTAGCGTGTTAGGGGCAGACTGACAACACGGCTCTTTTAGCTTTCTTCTTTCTCTTGCTGTTACTTCACAGTTTTGTTCATTAGCACTGGAAAAGTTCGTTTAGATGTTTTTACCAGCGCTCAGGTAATATGTGGTGACGTAGTGTTAATCAAGTCGTATGTTGTTGAATTGCGGTGTCTGTTTTTTTGTCTACTGTATAGGAGTGTAGGTTTGTACAAGCAGAGTTTTTCCAAAAGGGGTTTTATTATTTCTACAATTTAACTAGACAAAGAGGGTGGGTAAACTTAACATAGCGATTTGGGGTGGGATGTAGTGAATAGAGCAGTGACGTGGGGATGGAATGGGATGGGATGAGATGGTTGACCAGAAGAGTGGTGGTGGTGGATTCGATAGGAAAGAATATGTTTTTAGAGTAAATTTCTCTTTCATGCGCTGAGAATGTACAGACTGAAGAGAAAGAGGAGGCCGGTGATGGAGAAGACGGTGGGGGCGGAGGTGACGGTGGTGCCGAAGAGGAGGCCGCCGGCGACGGCGCCCGGCCCGCCGCCATTGCAGAGGTCGCCCTTGCAGAAGCACATGTAGAAGGTCTTGCGGCGGTTGGCGTAGAAGGTCTTGGAGCAGCGCTCCTTGCCGTCGGGGGGCGGCCGCTGGAGGCAGAGGCGCTCGGTGGCGACGATGTGCGCCCCCTCCTCCTCGTCCTCCAGCGTCTTGCCGCACCAGCCCGAGGCGCAGGGCTGCACCTCCACCGGGGAGGTGCCGTAGGCGAGGCTGGCCGTGGTCACGTTGAACTCGAACTGGTCTTTGCCTAGCGGGAAGAAAGGAGTTAGTTCTGGGGGTGATTTTAGGAGTTTAAGTGGGTGAACTCACAGTCGCCCAGAGGGCCTCGTGATCGACAGGCGAAGCACCGTCTTCGGGCGCCCTCAACTACTGCTGAGCTGTGCAGGAGTAGTAGGAGCAGCAGTAGTGATTGTGCAGCCAGCAGAGCTTGCTTGACTGACCAGTGTTGCCGGTGGTGGTGGTGGTGGTGATTTGATGATGGGAACATGATGGCCCAGGTGGGAACGGAAGGGAAGAGATGAGGGGTAAGGGGAAGGGGGTCACTTCGACATCTTTTGTGTCTGCTGATGATGATGTTGTTGTTGTTGTTGTTGTTGTTTTGGGAGCTGTTTGGAAAGAAGGATGGTGTTTGCGAGCTGCTACAGTTTTTTAGGAGCACTCCCATGCACTGGCTGCTCGTCTAACTCTGTAACGTGGAAGTGAGCTGCTGCTGCTGCCGAAGAAGAAGACGAAAAAGTAAAAGATGATGGAGAAACGAGTTGCAAAGAAGAGACTGAGAGAGATCAGCGTGTCTGGATCAGCGGCACTGATAGCGAGCCAGCTCTCTTGTGTCTTGTGGGGAGAATGGCAGAGAGAAATGAGGACACCTGAAGAGAGAGACTTCAGCCGTCTTGAAGAGACTTGTCCGGCAGGTTCTGTTCAGGAGAGAGAAAGAGAAGGACACAGGCAGACAGTGAGACAGCAGTGTAACTGGGCCAAGCTGACCTGAGATGGTGGTGGTGGACAGTTAGCAGTTAGCAGCAGTAATTATACGTCTTTCCCTTTCAGTGTGTGTTTGCTCACTCTGTGAAGAGACGGCTCTTCTCTCTGACTTGAAAGCTCTCAGCTGTCAGCACTCAGCGTTTGCCCAGCCGATGATTACGGTGATGATGATGTCTTAATATTGAGCACTCTTCATTCAAATGATTCGCTGATGGCGGCAAAAAGGCGGCAGGCGGCGGTGTTCCGGCGTGCTCTTTTTTTTTGTTTGACGCTCCTCTGATGGATGAGCCTTTGTGTCGACCTTGGTGTGTGGCTGTATTGCACACACACACACACACACAATCGTTGCTTATGTAAAGTTGGATGGTCACCGTTAGCATCCCCTTCCCTTCTCTTCTCTTTTCTCACTTCTTTCCCCTTTTTATTGATTGCAGACAGACACAGACAGACTACGGCTGAAAAGAACTGGCGGCAGCAGCAGCAGTGAAAACTGGAAATGGTGGTGGCTGTACTTGAAGACACAGGCTGCTGAAGAAGCAGATGGAGAAGACGACACTGAACGACGATGATGTGGAAAGTGAAGTGAGAACTGAATGGATTGCCTGATGTACCATTCAGCAGCAGCAGTTGTTGACCAGCAGTCTGCTCACGGAGACGCAACCACACACAAAATATGCATCCCACCACCACCACCACCACCGCCAGTCTAGTCGCTACCCTCTTGTCTCTGGTATGATCATATCTTCTTCTTCTTCTTCTTCATCTTTCTTTGTTGTCCTTTTCTATTTACTGATAAGCCTTTTGTTTACCTTTCCGCTTTCCTCATCTCGCCATCCTCAGCATCTTTTGATCAACAGTCCTGTACAGTGCCAACAGTTGCACCCGAAACGTGAGCTGACTCAGCCGCTGGCGGTGCCCACTGCCCAGTCGCCGCTGCTGCAAAGTCGGAGAAGAGTGGTCACTGCTGAGGGTGATGGTGGTGATGGAAATCACCAAACGACCTTGCCTGGAGCGCCACCATCACCATTGCCCACCAAGGACAACAACTGTGATGAGGACGCTCACCACCAGGACTTTGTCAGCGATCGAGTCAAAGGTTAGCAGACAGTTTTTCTTTGCCTGCATGTTGTTGACCTTGCTGATAAACTCTTATTTTCCCCAGTGACCCTCGACTGCAAGCCGAATCTGATGCGACTTCATCTCAACTTTACTGAGCCATTTAGAGGCGTCGTCTCCGTCGGTCGAAGTAGCTGGGACGAGTTGAGCGGAGGGGAGACAACAGCTAAGGAAGCGAAACGGTGCAGCATTCGAGGCCAGGGCTCACGACGGTACCGCCTCGACCTGGACCACCGCAGTTGTCGGACCACTTTTGATGTACGAATGTGTTTAATCCGTGACTGATTCACTACAATCTTCTTTTTCCCTTCTCCCCTAGAGCAAACGCGGCCAGTTCAGCAACACCCTCTTCGTGCGGTACCACCCGACGCTGGAGACCGGTGGCGACTACTCAAAGACGCTGCTTTGCAAGTTTGGTCTCACCTCCTTTTCAGTCCACTAACAAAACTGAATGGAACTGAAGTTGTTTGTTTGTTTTTCTCGAATAAAAATCAAAATGAGTTTTTGAAGTTTGAATTTCGAATTTGCCCGTACTGGTTTGAACGGCCGCCGTAAGATGGCGCTGCGGGCGGTAAATAAATGAGATGATTTTGCAAAAAAAAATCGCTTTGGCGCTCATTTGTTCTCCAGTCGCTGGCGCGACTAGGTCGCTCGCTCGGTTCGATTTGGCCTACCTTCAACTTCTTCTTCAGAAGTTCTTCGAAATTGCTGTCACCCGGATCACTATCATCATCATGGTCACCCCCACCGCCACCACCATAGACGTTCTCATGGGACAGTTCTACCGAGCAGGTAAGTGGCACACTTTTTTTGGCTCTCCCTTCTTTTGTGTTGAGTGCCTATAGTGTTGTTCTATTTTTAGTACCTTTTAGTCGATTCTACTTTTACTTTTACTCTGTTTGCTTTTGAATTCTCATTGCTCTAGTACAGTGTACTCTGTTAGTCGACTATCGACTAGCTGCCCTGTGCCCTACGCCCGATGCCAGTGGCCGGTTATTGTGAGTTTGTATGTGTGTGTTTGCTGATGTCATTGTTCTTTGTTCTCTCTCTTTTGTTTCTCTGATTCTCTTGCATAATGAATTCTTGAATGCTCGCTGTATTCCCTCGCCCTTTCCATTTGCCTTCTTCCCTTTGCCCACTTTGCCCCTTGCCAAATGATGGTGGCCACTTACTGCTTTGCTGTTTCTGCTGCTACACTGTGTTAACTAGAATCCGCCGACCCTTGCCCTTTTCAGCCCCTCGCGCTCTCTCACCACGATCCAGGAGGAGGCTGGTGGTAGCTAGCTTTTTGCCAGCTTGCTAGTTTCTCTTTCGATTTCTCTCTTCCTTCTTCTCCAGCCCCCGGGGTCTTCGTTCGTTTTTGCGTTCGTCTTCGACTACGACGTCGTTCACTTACTTGCTTCTGCCTGTTCGATGTTGGGCCATCTAGTGCTGTGCCTGCCTGCCTGCCTTCCTGCCTGCTTCCTTTCCCTCCTTAATTTGGTTTCGGCTCCTTCTTCTTCTCTTCCCCGCTCTTCTACGGCCGCATCATCCGCCGCCGTCGCCGCTGCGTTTCGTACATCGTCCAATTTCCTGCATCCTCTCTCGGCCTACTCTCTCCGCTTGCTGCCTCGTTCGTATGTGTGCTACCCGGACATTCGGGCCATCTTACGAACACCAGCAGCAGCAGCAGCAGTCGTTTCCTTGACTCACTCACTCACTCACTCACTCTATCTCTCTCTATATATTCTGCTTCGTAGTTTTCGCGTGGATTTAAATTGCCAACTCGCTGTTACTGCTGCTGCTGATGATGATGCTGTGATGCTCGGCGAACTGCACACACCACACATCCTCACAATGAATGAATGAATATGTGTGTGAGTGTGTGTGTGTGTGTGTCTGTTTTCGACTGCAGATGAGGAGGAAAAACAATTTGAATTTTAACCACTGGCAGAAGAAGCAGGCTTCCTCCGGTTCTTGCTTTTTTGAATGAATGGCCAGAAAGGGGTAGAATCAGTGTAGAACCGCTCGCCTGATGATGGCGGATGATGGTAGGCAGTGGTGGTTAGAGGAGGAAGGGAAGGGGGAGGAGAGCTTGGCCAAATAATATCGAATAATTATTATTATAATGAAGGATGGAGATGGATGCATGCCTCCGAAGGGAAGGGAAGGGAAGGGAGTGCGAATTCTAGCTGAGTGCTGCTGCTTTTGCTCTTTCTGCCTCCACTTCCCCACCGATCGATGGATGCTGGTGCTGCTGCTGCTGCATCCTCACCGAATCAGCAGCAGCAGAGCGGCAGACTAGGCAGCTTGACTTTGCCTTGCACAAAGGAGGGCGCCTTTTTGCAGGCAGCCTAGCTCTCTCTCTCACTCTCACTGGCACTGCTCCAAATGGAACAGACAGAACTGTTATTTGTGCTCCCTTCGCTTGCTCATTATCGGACAGTGTGTGTGCTGGCTGCTGCTGCTGCAACTCTGTTACCAGGCAGCACACACACACTGTTCCATTTCAGCACTCACTGTCCCAGCTCACGATGCACTCTCTCTTTCAGTGCCTCTACCACTGCGGGCGTCGTGGATTTGGGTGCACTCTACGAAGAGTGAGTGAGTGAGTGAGTGAGTACCCACTACGGGCGCCTGAAACTGGTGCAGGCCAGTGTGGGCAATGCATACACACACACACTCTCTCTCTGGGCTTTACTGTAGCAGCAGCAGCAGCGTCTGCACCCAAGGACGACGCAAATGGTCTGTGCTAGTTTGCTTTGGCTCACTTCGGCTCGGTTCGCTTTGCTTTGCTTGGGCCTTCAGCCATTCAGCCATTCCAATACTTTTGCAGACCTCTCTCTTCTCTTCTGTTCTGCCGAACGCAGCAGAATCCGCCGAAGCTGAAGCTGAAGCTGCCACTGCCGCCGCTCTCATCGGCTGGTGCCTGCGATAGCCATTCTCTTGGCACAACTACGACGACGACGACGACGACAATTTGTAGGCAGTGTCTCACTTCTGGTCTCTCTCTCTCTCCTTCTCAGCTCTACCCTGAGCTCTTTCTTCTTCTTCATCTTCAATTCCTTTTCTCCGTCTTTCTCCGTCTTCAGTTGGCATATTTTGTCGACACATTCTTGTCATCAGCACTTTTGTTTGCTTTCTTTTCACCAGCCTGAGCTGAGCTGAGCCCACATACAAACTCACTCGTTTGCTCGCTCACACATTCTGGTGTTGTCCAGTAGATGTGTGTGTGTGTGTGTCTCTGCAGTGCTGTACACTGCCCGCTGGACTCCGTTGTTCATTCTCTGCTCTACTCTCCTTTCCTCTCCAGTGCTGGTGTCCCACTCCTTTCCTGTTGGTGACTCTATCTTTTTCTCCAGTCTCCAGACATTAACTCTGCTGCTGCTGCTGCAGTGTTGACCAGAAAGCTGCTGGTCGGATCATTCCGCCGTCGTCGACAGTAGTGTCCCTGTGTGCTTTGACAGTCTTTCTAATTCTCGTCCTTCTTCATTCCGTCTTTTGAGTATTTTGCAAATTTTGGGTATTTTGTCTGTCTTTGTGCCTCTCTCTATCTCTCTCCTTCTATCGCTTTCATTTTTTGCTTTGCCGTCGACGCTGATTCTGCTGAGTTTCTGCTGGTTGCTACACTTTTCCGACTAACGACTCATACTCGGCTGATTTTCACGCCAGCAGCACCGCCACCGAACTCTATCTTGGCCCACTGTCCCTGT
The DNA here is from genome assembly GCA_024499935.1 of Tyrophagus putrescentiae. Lineage (NCBI taxonomy): Eukaryota > Metazoa > Arthropoda > Arachnida > Sarcoptiformes > Acaridae > Tyrophagus > Tyrophagus putrescentiae. The sequence goes on from JAMZRA010000007.1 coordinate 550,280, forward strand.
CCACGCCGAGTTCTTCTTCTTCTTCTTCTTCTTCTTTTGGACTCGAACTTACACTATTCTGTTTTTCTGCCATTCCGTTGCTTCTGCTGTGTTGTCTTGTAAGCTGATTTTCGTTCATTTTTCTGCCCTTCTTTCTTTTACTGTGCTAAAAATTTTGTTTGAATTTTGCACTCGCTAGCTCTTTCTCTGGTTCTTTCTCTGATCTCCTATCTGCTTCTGCAAAGTGTCGATTTAGTGGTGTCCCTGTTCGTTCAGAGCCTGCCCTGAGCGCGCTCTTTACTGCTGCTTAGTGGGTAGACCAAATTGCCTAGACTAGTTTGCTCGCTCGCTCACTCACTCACTAACTGCACGCTATACTATTTTTCAATTATTTATTTTTTCCATTCGCTCTTCCTTCGCCGCCGATGCCGTCGTCGTCGTCGTCGCCGTCTTTCTCGTCGCCGTCTTCGTATTCTTTTGCCCCCATCTTCTCTCTGCCTCATTGCCTGGTCTTCTGCTGCTGCTGTTGCTGCTGCTTTGTCAATCTGCTCTCAGTTCTGATTCTGCCCCTTACTTACTGCAAAGTTGGGGGCTCCAAATTACCAGTGAGCAGCGGCAACAGCAGCAGCAGCAGCAGCTATCACAATTACAGTTTCTCAATTCGGCTCGCTACTGCTGCTGTCTCCTCTAGTCATGTTCAGCTGTTTTTGCTGGTAGTGCTGGAAAGACGACAAACTCTCCTCTTCTTCTCGGTCTTTCCCTTTCCCCATTTGCTCATTTCCTCCCCCTCGTCCTCATCATCGCCAGTAACTCGAACACAGCATTTCATTTCATTTCATTTCATTTCATTTCATTTGTTTCGTGCCACAGCAGCAGCGCCCATTTACTGCTATTTAATTTTCATTTTGTTTTTCGCCCTTTCTCTCCTTCTCTTCTTGTTGCTCTTGACTGTAGCTGTGTGTGTGTATGTTTCACTTTGGCCGTACCAATTTCCATGGGCCTTCTTCTTCCCCTCTCTCTCTCTCTCGCTTTGGGTGAATTGCCCTTCAAGTGGTCTCACTCTAACGCATACACACTCACACACACACACTACCACTCAAGAGGTCAGAGCATGTGTGTGTGTGTGTGCAGAGTTTGGGTGGACGGACGGGTGGAGATTACCGAAATGCGTGACACACCGAGGTCCTCATTTCACGTTCCCATCCATATCCCCGTCCCCATCCTCGACGTCTACGTCGATTGGCCACTTTGAATTAATTAGTTTGAGATGCTAGCGAGCTGCTGTACGGTAGGTAGTGTGTGTGCAGTTGAGGGGCTGCTGCTGCTGCTGCTGCTGATGGAAATGGAAACACACACGGTGGTACTCGATGACGTTCGAATGCTCCTGCCCAGTTGTTTCATTCAATTGCAATCGAGAATTGAGAAAGAGGATGTTGGATGGAGAAAGTGAGCTCTCTGCCCACTCGGTTTCTCATCAGCAGCGGCGGCGGCGGCTTTGTCTCGGTTCTACTCGAGTTTGTAGCGTACTGAATTCGGACCTCGACGATGTGAGACGTGGAACACTAGTGTTCCTGGTGTTGACCTCTTTCCGACTTGATCATTCGCGAGTAGACGGAGTAAAAAAGAGGTAATGAGAAAATTGCAAACTCGGCGGCTCATTATTATTAGGCGCGCGCCGAGGTGGCCGATAACGAGGAGGCGTGTTGGCCACCGTAGTAGTAGTTGTAGTTGTAGTTGTAGTAGTCTATAATATGACTGATCTGATCTACCTGACCGCCTTCTCTGCAGAGATGACAGGTTGATGAACTCGATTCGGGTTCTGGTGCTGCTCTGGTCTTGGGCTTAACTTGATTTCCATGACCACCACCAACACCACGGCCTCTGCTGCTGCTTTGCCAGCAAATGGCCACTACTGTCGTCATTATTGGTAGTTGCCTTTCTTTCTTTTTCTCCTGCTCGGCCCCACCAATCGCTCGTTCGCTCGTTCGCTCGCTCGCCAATCAGTAATGGGCGAAGAAAATGGTAAATTGGGTATAATTACCCGCAATTCGCGCCACCAGAATACAGTGCAGAGGAAGAAGTTTGCCTTGGCAATAAATTAAGTTATCAGGAGCGGAGAGACTAGACGAGACTGGCTGGCTGGCTTGCTGGCTGCCCGAGATATTTCCTCCAATTCAGCGGTGGTGGTGGTGGTGGTATGTGCCTGCTGGACGAGGAAGCGAGGACCTTCTCGCTCTTTATTTCGCTCTCTCTCTCTCTCTCTCTCTCTCCTCTCTTTCCCCTTTTCCTTCTCCTCTCCCTGCTCTGCAAGATAAGACAATTCAATTGACCAATTCAAGAGTTGGCTGGCTTCTTGTTTGGTGGTGGTGGTCGTTGATTAATTCGTCCGAGGCACACATATCGATGACTGCTGCTGCTGCTGCTGCTGCTGCTGTACAGCACTCCGTTGTACGGCACTGACTGACGGACGGACTTGCAGTCCGTGGAGTGGCAGTGGCCTGTTCGCTCGTGTGCCCAGCAATTGTGTGCCATTTATTATTATTAAATCGAGAATCGAAGAGGAAGAAAGAGCGAAAGAGGAGAATTGCTAGTAGGAATAAATAAATTTTGCAATTGACTTCACTTGCTTTTGCCTGCTTCTTTGAGTCGCTTTTAGCGGCAGGCAGGCACACAGTGGTCTCCGGCGGCGGCCGTCTCACTTGGCTCACTTTCGCTCACAGCTTTTCCCCAGCTCTTTCAGCATTTATTGAGTTGAATCAAAGAGCAAGAGGGGCAGTGGCGGTTGCTGAGAAGTAATGGATAGGGCAAATAGGCAGCAGCAGCAGCAGCAGCAGCCTTGGCAATCCGGACTCACTCTGATTCATTCGCTCACTGCTGATGCTGCTGCTGCTGCTGCTGTTGGATTAATTGCTTTAAAACCAAGTCACTTTCCTTTGCTTTTTCCTTGCTTGGCTTGGCTTCGGCTGATTGGAAGATCGGAAAGGGGAAAGGAAGGGAGAGAATCGGGTTGCCCAGCCAGCTGAGGACAGGCACGTCTCGCTCTAAGATAAATACAAAGTGTAATTGCGATTGAGCGGTAGTTGAAAGCGAAAGTGGGAAAATGGGAAAAAGTTTGGCTGCTGCTGCGGACTTTTGAAAAGTTTTTTTGGTTGCAGTAGTGTGTGGTCAACGACTGAGTGTAAAGTTTTAAAATTGTGATTGCGGAAAAAAGTTCGCTAGACTGAGTTGGTTTGATTTTTTCGGAGGATTAGTTCACTGATTCTTGTTTTTTCTCATTTTCTAATTTTCTCCATTTAATGCTAATCAACCTTTACTAATCTCTCTCCCTTTCTTCTTTGTTCTCTTTCTTTTCTATTCACTGGGGTTGTGGTGTAGGTAGTGATCACCATCACCGCCTTCCTTTACCATCACCACCATCATCATCATCATCTTTTCAGCCACCGGCTTCACAAGAGAGCTTTCTTCTTCAGCATCAGGAACCCACTGGATACACTGTCTTTCCCTCTCCCTCTCTCTATAGCTATGTTCTATTTTATGCACACTCGCGACTGACGACGTCGTCTTCTCCCTCTCCCTCTCCCCACTGCACGTCACCCGAAAGGGAATTGAAGGGAAGGGAGAAGTGAACAACTGTCGGTGACTGACTGAAAGCAGCAGAACAGCAGAAGTGTGTGGGGGACAGCAGCAGAAGAAGCAGAATCAACGACAGAAAGAAAGAGAAAAAGAGAGAGAGACAGGAAGAGAAAAAGACAGAATCCAACGAGCCACCAGCGGGAGCAAAACACAGAAGAGGACAATGTGTGCCACATTGTAAGCCACAGCAGCCGCGAAGTGCTGCTGCTGTGTGCAGAAGAGGAGAGGAGGGCGCCCGACGCAGCCGCCGAAGCCGTCGTCTTCGTTGTCGTCGTCGTCGTCGCAGCAGCCGTAGTTGTCGTTTTCCTGCAGCAGAAGAAGATTTAGCTGCGGCACTGCGCTGCTGAGGAGCGATATTTCCCATCGCATCCCTCGCCGATCTCACCGATCACACCCACCCACCCACCTCGCACAAAATGCGCAAGAAGCGGCGAGACTCAGCAGCAGGGTCGGCCGATGATGCCCATGATGATAGCATCATCTTCGAGGCCCTGAATCATCACCACCGCCGGTGCCTTAGTCCTCATTCTCATAATCATCTTCACCACCACCACTTCCCCTCCTTTTCCAGTGCCCGCAACCACTTTCTTCATTGTCCTAGGACCTCCTTCAACATTCTCGGTGCCACCTTCTCTTTGCTTCACCTCCTTGCATCACCTTCTTCTGCGTCATATCTGTTCAGGCCCGGTTATCACCTTCGCCGCCTCCTTCTCTCTCCGCTTCTCCTCCTCTTCAGTGCAATCTTCTCCTTCTCCTTTGCCCCCTTCTTTCACTCGCCTTATTCCTCCTATTTCTCCTCTTCAATTACCTCCTCATCTAGTCCCTTTCAATTGTCGCCCTTCTTCTTCTCCTCCGCCTGTTTTCTATTTGCGGGCACGACCAGCTCTTCTTTGAGGGTGGCCGCTGCTGAACCGATCTCACAAGGTAAGAGAAAGTGGCCAATGGATAACAACTTTACCTTAAACATTTCTCGTTTGTTTGCCTTCTTTTCAAACACAGGTCTTCACCTGAACTCTTTCATACCTCACTTTGAGCCGCTGTACTACGACCGCCAGCAGCTGTTGGCCCAGTACCGGCAACTGAAGCGGTCGCAGGCGGCGAAGAAGGCTAAACAGCTGGAGCAGCAGCAAACTCAGCTTCAAAAAGCACAAAATGAGGAGGAGGAACAACTCAGAAGACGGACGAAGCTGAAAACGACGGCACCGAAGACAAACGGCAGCCGGCGGCGGCGACGTGATACCAACTCGCATGTGATATTACCTAGTCAAAAGACGGCGGCGGCGGACAGTGATGGCGGCGGCGGTGATATTGGAAACCAAAGAAGCGCATCAACGGGTACGACAAAGGATGCGCTGGAGGACTCGGCGGCGACGACGACCTTCTTCTCCTCACCGCCACACCTGCTCACCTCGGCGGCGGCTGCGGTCAATCTGAGCACCGCCAGCACCACTGCCTTCTTCCGCCACAACTGTCCCCTGCCCAATGATATTGATCATCATCATCAGTACCATCAGCAGCACCAGCAGCACCAGAGTTCTCTTGAGGAGGACAGCACCGAGAAGGTGCTGCTGCAGCACTTGAACCAACTGCCCACTGCCGACGATCATCATCTTCATCATCCTCATTCCACGAATGCCCCGGACAGTGATTGGCTGCTCTACGGTGATCTTCAGGCAAAGGACCACCAAGAAGAAGAAGAGGACGACCCTGACACTGATGCCTCCATTGACATTCTCGAAGAGGGCGAGGAGGCAGAGGAGGTGGCGCCAGGTGCTGAGGTCCTCGCGTCGGTCGCAGTGGACATCGAGGACTCCAAATCAGCAGCAGCAGATGATGACGGTCTGGTGGAGCACATTCGCGTCGAGTTCACCGCCCACAATCGGCTCTTTCGCCTGCGACTGCACAGCAACTCGGAGCGCGTTTTTGCGCCCGATGCCGTGCTGGAGATGGCCGACGGGCGGCCGATTCACTACGAGATGAGCAACGTCATCAGGGGCCACCTGGAAGGTAAGATGAAGCTGTTTGTTGTGCTTAAACTGATTTTGCTAAACGACACCGTTTCTTTACCCACAGACGACGAGGAGGCCACCTTCGAGGGCATCATCACCGGCGACGGCCTGCTGGACGGCCACCTCACCACCCGGCACGATGAGTTCTACATTGAGCCGGCGCACCGGTACTTCCATAGCGCTGCTGCTGGTGCTCAGGGCAAAGCTTCCAGTGATAAAGATGAGAAAGCGAAGAAGAAGGAGAATAAAGCGGCGGACGATGACTTTCACTCGGTCATCTACTCGAGCTCAGTGGTGGCCTTTCCCAATGCGACGCACGGCGCTGCCTCGGCCTTTGGCGGCGTCGGTGCCGCCTTTCTGCACTCCAAGTTTCTCCCACTGCTTAGTCCCTTTACGGCTGCTTCTGCTGCTGCTGGCCACATTCCGCACTTGCCCGCTGATTTTGCCAATCGCTGGGGGCTGATGGCTGATGATAGGCAGCGGCACCAGCAGCAGCAGCAACACTGGAGCTTGATGGCCAACATCGAGGAGATGCTCGGTGGTGGCAGTGGTGCTCACGGACGGCGGAAGAACTCAAATCGAGCTAAACGTAGCAGCAACGGCAGCGGTTCTTTCAGTGCTGATTCTTCCAGCTCGGCAGAGAATTCATCTGCCGCTGCCGGCGCTTCTTCTGCCTCATCTTCTTCGTCCTCTTCATCTTTGTCTTCTTCAGCCGAAAGTCCTGATGGACCGTCTGAAGCACACAATCATACGCACAGTGATTCCGGTGCTGCTAGGAGCGGTGATTCCAGGCGGGGAAAATCTTCCTCCTCCTCCTCCCCCTCCTCTTCAGCATCCTCCTCAACTTCTACTTCTACTCAAACTTCGTCCTCTTCTTCCTCCTCTTCCTCCTCCTCAACTCGAATGCCCTCCAAGGCGGAGCACTTTCGCAAGTCGACGTCTGGCTCATCAGGCTCTTCAGGGAAGCCTTCTTCCACAATAAATAGTGTCGGCAGCCAGGGGTCAAACAGCAACGGCGGCGGCCGTTATTGGCGCGACATGGACTCGCTGCACTACACCGAATCGGAGCCGTACGGCATCAAGGCGGTCCACCCGCGGACGCACTGGATCGACGACCAGGCCCGCCACCACGACCGGCACGTGGTCGTGGACCCGAAGAAGACCACCTGCATGCTGTACCTGCAGGCGGACCACCTCTTCTTCGAGAAGATGGGCAGCGAGGAGGCCTGCATCGAGTCGATGACGAGGCACGTGCAGAAGGTGAACAACATCTACAAGAATACGGGTAAGTGAAAGTGATAATGGGAATGATTCTCTGATGATTCTCTGGGGATGATTCACACTTCGGCTGCTGCTGCTGCTGCTGATGATGATGATGACTGTGGTGGTGGCGGTGATTGTACTCGAGAGACCATAGCCTTAATTTTATTTCTCTTTCTTTCTTCTCTTCACTTTTCCATCAGACTTTGACCAGGACGGCCGCCCCGACAACATCTCCTTTCTGATAAAGCGCATCAAGGTGCACACGATGGAGTCGCTGAAGGACCCCGAGTACCGGTACCCGCAGACGTACGGCGTGGAGAAGTTCCTGGAGCTGTTCAGTGAGGAGGACTACGACGCCTTCTGTCTCGCCTACATGTTCACCTACCGCGATTTTGAGGGCGGAACGCTGGGCCTTGCCTGGACGGGCGACCTGAAGAACGCCGGAGGGGTGTGTGAGAAGAATGGCGTAAGTGTGCTTTCATGAGAGCTTGTTCATTAGAGGTCATTTCGTCAATACCTCTTTTCATTGCAGCACTACCGCGGCAGCCTGAAGAGCTTAAACACGGGCATCGTGACGCTGCTCAACTACGGCAAACACGTGCCGCCCATTGTCTCACATGTCACGCTGGCCCACGAGATTGGACACAACTTTGGCTCACCGGTAGGTTTTTTTGCTACTGCTGTTTAACCACTGCTACTACTGTGGATCGATCGATTCTGGCCAGATCTGACAACTATTGCTTTTCTCTTTTCCCCTTCACAGCACGACCCCGAGGACGATCACGCGTGCACTCCGGGTGGCGAGAACGGCAACTATATCATGTTTGCGAGGGCAACCTCGGGCGACAAGCGCAACAACAACAAGTTCTCCCCTTGCTCTCTGCGCAGCATCAACGCCGTCCTCAACACCAAGGCGAAGAGTCTGAAGGGCTGCTTTCAGGGTAAGAAGAAAGATTTGTGATTCATCATTTTCACTAAACTTTTTGCTCCCTTCAGAGCCCCAAGACGCCATCTGCGGCAATGAGGTGGTGGAGGAGGGCGAAGAGTGCGACTGTGGCTGGGAGGAGGACTGCAAGGAGCCGTGCTGCTTTCCAATGCGTGCCAATCCACCGCCCGATGAGCCGCCCTGCAAGTGAGTACTCGAGATTGTTTCTGCGTCAGATCATTTGAGATGCTCATTTAACTCTTTTCCTACTCAAATTGCAGACTTCGACCGAACGTCATCTGCAGCCCCAGCCAGGGCCCCTGCTGTACGCAGGACTGCAAGCTGAAGGTGGGCAACAAGTGCCGCGACGACAACGGCTGCCGGACGGCCAGCTACTGCAACGGACAGGGGCCGCAGTGTCCGCCCTCCACGAACAAGGCCAACAAGACCATCTGCAATGACGAGTACGTCTGCTACATGGGCGTAAGTGACATCTTTAAGACTGGGGAAACTTGGCTGGCATCTAATCACTGATTTATTTTCTGCCCAGGAATGCACCGGCTCCATCTGCATGGCCTACGGCCTGGAGTCCTGTCAGTGCAAACAGGGACCCAGTGATCCGCCGACGAAGCTCTGCGAGCTGTGCTGTCGAATGCCTTCCGACGACAGTACTTGCAAGTGAGTCCTTTCAATGCCTTGTACTACTTGTCATTGTTTCAGTACTAATTGAACCTCTGTCTGTCTGTCACCACCACCACCCCAGGTCCTCCTTCGAGTGGAACACCACCCCCTACGACGTGCCCGACCTGTACTCGAAGCCGGGCACGCCGTGTGACAACTACAACGGCTACTGTGATACGAGTCAGCGCTGTCGCGAGGTGGACCCGTCCAGTCCGCTGGCCACGCTGCGCCGCCTCTTCCTCTCCAACGAGAGCATGGCCAGTCTGAAGCGGTGGTTCAATGAGCAGTGGTTCTACGTGGCCGTCCTCGTCATGATCTCGGTGCTCATTCTCGTAAGTTGTTTGAATCGTTGTTGTTGTTAGGAATCTAACCTTTTTTTCTATTTTAGTTAATGGCGTACAAGGTCTTCAACAATCGGCGCACCATCGGCGGCCTCACCAAGACGGACATCATGGAGGTGGCCCTGGAGGCGGTGGCCAAGCACCAGCAGGAGCAGGCACAAGCTCAAGCACAGGCACAAGCTCAGGCTCAAGCACAGGCTCAGGCACAGGCCCAAGCACAAGCTCAGCAGCAGCAGCAACAACAACAACAGTCGACGACAACCTCTTCTTCAGGCGCAAACAACAACAACAACAACAACAACTCCTCATCGACGAGCGCCTCGACGGCCACGCAGGCCACCAACACAGGGTCCGATTCAGTGTCGCAGGCGTCAGGAGGAGGAGGAGGTAATGGCAACAAGGATGCCAAGGCCAACTCTGCGAGCAGCTCTGCCGGCTCGACCGCCTCGCCGACGTCGAGCACGACGCTGAACACTGCCGCCAGTGCCTCTACGCAGTCCACGCAGTTGGCCAATGGAACTTCGGTTTCTGCTGCTGGCAATGGCAACAATGCTAATGGCACAGCCAACAACTCGGCCAAATCTAGTTTGATCTCAACGCCCAACAGCAGCAGCAGCAGCACAACCACGGTCACAACCACGCCACCAATGGCAGCAGTGGTGGTGGTGGCGGAACCAGTGCCAATGCATCGGCAGCCTCGGTGCAGCAGATGCACTCAAAGAGCTCCATTGACTCGCAGCACTCATTGCTCGATCAGCACGCTTACGGCTTCAACGGAGGTGGTAGTGTCACCAAAGGCCACAACAACAACAACAACAATGGCTCTGCCATGGACAGCTCCTTCTCCGGCTCAATGTCCTCGGCAGTGTACAACATTCCGCCGCCTTCCGCCTCCGCCTCTTCTTCTTCCAAGGCAAACAACTACCTGGAGAGCCAGTCTGCCGCCGCCGCCGCGTCACTGTACGGCACAATGAAGAGTGCTCATCACCATAATCATCACACTGGTGCAGGAGGAGGTGGAGGACACCAGCAGTTCTACGGGAGCACTTCAAAGCATTCCAGTGCCGCCGTGCCGCCTCAGTCGAACACGATCATGTCGCTGCAGCAGCACTCGGCGGCAGCGGCTGCTGGGGCCGGCCTTGACGCCGGCACCGGTCTCTACAACCATCCCTTTAGTGGGGCAGGTGCCGCTGCCCACGGCGGCTCACTCTACGGCTACACTCGTCACGGCGGAGCTGGTGGTGGTCTTCAAGCAACATCAGGTGTTGGTGTCGGTGGCCACCATCACCACCACCACCACTCGATTCCCTCGCTCTATCAGCCGTCAATGATCTACCAGCAGCCATCGGCGGCGCTGATGGGCAGTGCTCAACCGGGAGGAGGAGGTCACTTCTACGATTCATCGGCGCTGGCACTCGTTCAGCAGCAGCAGCAACAACAACAACACCTTCATCAGACGTACGGCACTGCTGCAGTTGGTGCAGCCGCTGGCTATCATCACCTTCAGCCTGAACCGACTTATGGCACAGCAGCGGCAGCAGCCTACTATTACCCGACGACTGCTTCAGCGGCAGCCCTAGGCAGTGGTGGTGGTGGTGGTAGCAGTCGACAGCTGCACAACTATCACCACTCGGCGGCCTCTGCAGCGGCGGCCGCCTACTGGAACCAGTCCACCTCGCTCTACGACTACATTCCCTTTCCCCGGCCGGTCAATCCGCCGGCACCTGCGCCACCGCAGAGTGCTACCGCTAATAGTGTCTCCTCCTCTTCGTCATCGGCCATCGGACCGAAGCCACCGCCGCTGCCCTCGATGGCCACGCATCCCAGTGCTGCTGCTGCCGCTGTTGCTGGAGCGGCCTCCACTTCCATCTCCTCGGGGCGCAGCAGCAGCCGGGACAAGGACCGTCGGTCGCAGCTGGATCTGCTGTCCAGCGTCAACAGCAGCAACAGCAACACACTGGACACTCGCCGACTGTACTCATCATCTTTGGTGGAGGTACCAGGGTACAGCAGCAAGGACTACTACGATGTGGGCGGGCAGCAGGGTGCTGAGAAGAGTGGAGGTGGTGGCCACCATCACCACCACTACTACTACCAGCAGATCTACGGCACTGGTGGTGGTGGTACTTCCAGTGGTTCCGGCAAGTCTTCAGCAGCGCTGGCGGCCTCACAGCATTACGGCACTGTGCATCGAGGGGCCAGTATGCACAATCATGGCCTGCAAGCGGGCACCACTGCCGCCGCCCCCTCTTCCTCGTCATCGTCCTCCACTACAGCGGGCAGACACTACCAGCACTACTACCCGTCGGCGTCAGCTGCTACTTCAAGTTCTGTCGCCGCCGCGATCGCTCCTGTTCACCATCACAGCCACCACGGCTCTTCGGCGTCCAGCTCGCATCATCGTCAGCAGCTGTTGCACCACTCCTCCCACCCGCAGCTGCTCAACACCAGCTCGCTCAGCGTGGCCTCGAGGGCATCGCCCGGTGCCGCCAGCTCTTCCATTGCCGTTGAGCCCATCTACGGCAGCAGCAGCGGCGGCAGTGCATCTCACGGCCACGGCGGTGGTAGTCGCCGATCAGTTGCAGCTGGCCTGCATCAACATCAACACCAGCAACAGCAGCAGCAAATCTACGAGCCACTGGCGCTTCCACTGAGCTCTCTGGGCCACTACTCAGCCAGTGCTACTGCTGGTGGTGCCGGTGGCGGCCACTACTCGCTGGATCATTCTGCCCTTAGCGGTGGCGGTGGTCATCACAGCTCTCACCACGGCCAGCACCAGCACAATCACCCGGCGGCCACTGCCTACTACAGCACCCGATCGGACGTCTTTGCGGCGCATCACCACGAATCGCTGCCGCCCTTGGGGGCTCTCCTTCCTGGTGGCGGAGGCGGCGGTGGACTGCACCACTCCAACAGCTTCCACGGCCACCTCGACGACTTTGACCACCTGATTGCGGCGGCCAGCCAGCGAGCCGATGATGCCGTCTCCGATAGCAATGTCGGCCTCTCCAGTGGCCATCACCACAAGAGTGCTGGCGGTGGTGGTGGCCACTCTTCGAAGAGTGTTGGCGGTGGCTCCAGTGGCTGGGTCTAAGATGGCCGCGCTGGAACACACTTTCCCATCCCTCACTCTCTCTCTCTTTCCCAACCCTGTGCAATACTCACACGCACACACATTTGTGTATGATGATGATGATAACTTTGTTGACGAAATAAAGGGCATTCTTTCGTACTGAAAGAGGCGCTCTCAGTTTTCAACTGATGAGTGGCACTCGATGAGTGGTGATGGTGGCGTGCTGGTGGTGAGTGGTGAGGGCGCTCGCTCTCTCTTTCAGCTGTACAGTGCTGCCAGAGCAGTGTCAGTCCGCTGGCAGACACCGACCAGAGCAGACGCTCACGTCGTCGTCTCTGATCGCTGTCTGCCAGCGGACTGGCTCTGCTCTGGAAACATCGGCCAGACATTGGCCCGCCTCAAGACTGCTCTCCTTGGCGATGGCTTTCACCTCGCCAGCGCCCGTCTCCCGGATCATCATCTCTTCTCCTCTTCATCATCGCCGACTTCTTCTTCAGATAAGTATTTTGGTTGTGTTTCAGTTCTCGATACTTTGTGTAACCATTTTGCTTTTGTTTTTCTTTGCAGATCTCTTTGGCGCACTCTTCCAAGCAGTGCCGAGCAACACCATCACCATCATCATCTTCCTGCCTGTCGACTGGAGGACGACCAAGGACAACTGCCTAACGGCGCGACGGACTTTGAGGATGGCCGAGAAGATGGACGACAGCACAAGTCAAGGATGGCAACACCGACGAGGCATCAGCAGCGGACTTCGAGGATGGCCCGAGGATGGACGACAACACAAGTCGAGGATGGCATCACCACTGAAGCATCATCATCATCATCATCATCACCAGCAGTCTTTGGCCTCAACTGCCGAAGACTTTGTTCTTTTTGTAAACCTTTGTATTGTCTGATGATTGAGAATGAATAAAGACATGTTTGAAAGTACATTTTGAAAAGTGTTTTATTTATTGATAAAAATACAAAAAAGAAAAAGGAAAGAAAAGAAAAGAAGAGGCAGCAACCCATGGCCTCCTCTCCCTGTACTTACCCATCCGCTTCGCCGTCTTCAGACAGTCGACCGTCCTTGTCGACCGTCCTCTTCGGTCCGCCCCACGTCCGAGGGGGGACAGTATCTTGAGGGACCTGGTCTTTAGATTACCCAGCCAATGTGCAAGGAGGAAAAACCGGTCGAGACGCTCCAAGCACAGGCTGCGCACCATTTATGGCTGGTGTTCCCCACCTTTTCAGCAGATCGACCGCCAGTGTCGACTGCCTCTTCGGCAGGGCAACCGTCCTGTTGCCTGCCTCTTCGCCCCCGTCGTCGGTCTTCAGTCTTCAGTCTTCAGTTTTCGTAGTCGTCCATCCCGGTCGTCCATCCTGGTCGTCCATCCTCGTTGCCATCCATCCTGATCGTCCTCGTAGTCGTCCATCCCGGTCGTCCTTCCTCGTTGCCATCCATCTTGATCGTCCATCCTGGTCGTCCATCCTCGGAGTCGTCCATCTTCAGAGTCGTCCATCCGGGTCGTCGTCGGTCCTGGGGCTCGCTGGAAAAGGTTAAAGGTTAGAATGGCCAGGTGCTAATCACGCTGGCCATGGGTTGCTGCCGGGAAAGGAAAAGAAAGGAAAGAAAGATGAAGAGCACCAGCATAGACACTGGTGCTCTGGTGGTGATGATGATGATGGTGATGATGATCTTCGGCCCGGTGTGCGGGCGTGGGTGCCATCCGATGGGCGCCACAGTGAAAGGAGCCGTGGTGACTGCAAGGAAAAACAAGTTAGAAACCAAAACAAGCTAGCATTTATTCAGGACTTACCATCTTTGGCGAAACTTGAGATGATCTTCACCATCATAACAAAGAGCGCGCGCGGGCGCTATCAGCAGCAGCGGCGGCGGCATGACCGCTCTCGTCGGTGTCTGTACGGCAAATGAGGCGATTGTGGCGCCGGCGATAGCGGCGGCCGAGGCAGACAGTCTGCTGACGGCTGTCAGGGGTGCCCGTCGTAGATGCAATGCAAGATACCAAAACGGGAACTTCAAATGCGGATATCTCGGGAAGTACTCGAGCTATCGAAGTTTCGCTTGCGCAGGGATACTCCACTAAGCGTTTTGCGTCGAATGGGACCATAAAACGGGGAGGTCAGATTTTTGGCCAAATCGGCCAAATCTGAAGGCTATAGCCTTACAGATTTGGCCGGTTTGGCCAAAAATCTGACCTCCCCGTTTTATTGCAGATTCTGAAAGTACTCGACGAGAGAACTCCAAATCTGAAAGAATTTTTGTTCCAGGACCACAGGAACATGGTCAATTTTAATTTTAAATTTAATTAAAAATTAATTTATAGTTTCCGATGTTGGCCGCTACGAAATGTGAGGCGCTGCCATCGCAGGCAATTTTTGGCGATTTTCGGCGATTTTGCACGATTTTCACGGCAGCGACGCTAGCGCCTCACATTTCGTAGCGGCCAACTTCGGAAACTACCCGCTTTAAATAATTAATTCTATCAATTTTTCAAACAGGCGTTTCTTAGGCCTGGAATGTCGCAAAGAGCTGAAAATTGCTTTATACAAAAGCTAAAGACTTGACGCACAATCTACATGCAAAATAAATTAGCTTTGACAAATATTTTGTTTTTGAATTTAACTTTAAAGTTTTCAATGTTACTTTTGCAACATCAAAACTTGTCAAAGTTAATTTATTTTACATGGAGATTGTGCGCCAAGTCTTTAGCTTTCATTTAGAGTAAATTTGAGCTCTCTGCAACGTTCCAGGCCTAAGAAACGATCATTCAAAAAATTGACAGAATTAATCATTAAAAGCGGATAGTTTCCGAAGTTGTCCGCTAGGAACGCCACCGTCGTCGCCATCTTGAAAGTGGCGTCAAAAAATCGCCCGTGAAATTTATTTTTCTCGTGTTCAGAATACCAGGAAAATAAAGTTTGCGGAACCCCTGTCGCCATCTGGTGTCAGCTGGACAAACATGGCAAAAGAACCAGATTGTCTTGCACCAAAGTGGAGCAATTCAACCGAACTTTCCAATGCAAATGTTGTTTATTTCGTAAGTAAACAAGTTATATCACCCATCAGTGGAGGGGGAAAGAGGTGTGTACAAAAGAGAGGAGGAAAGGTAGTAGGTAGTGAGCGATGTGTAAAGAGGTGTGCACAAGAGAAGAAGATGATGAGAATCTGGATGGGTAGCTGTACAGAAGACTGAGTGAGCGAGTTGATGATGAAGGAGAGAAAACGAGATGATCACATTCCTCCTTGCGAACCGGCGGCACCAGGCCGCAGTCGTGGAAGACGAGACTGCCCGTAGAGGCGGCGGCGCTGGCCACCAGTCGACAGAGCGCCCCATTCGTCACGCTGTGTCCGTGGCGGAGGATGAAGGTCTGCAGGTGCGGCAGCGGATTGCGCTGGTTGATGGCGAGAATTGCCTCGTCGGTCAGCTCCGAGCAGCAGTACAGCTCAATGTGACGAAGGTCGGCGGCGTCGTTCAGCAGATAGGCCACCACCTCCGCCGACAGCGACTGGTGGGGCGAGGGCGTAGGCGCAGGTGGCGCAGCTCGCTGAAGGGCTTGCAGCTGCTTGCGGCACTGGAGCACTTCTTGATGCTGGCCATCATCCGGTGCAGTCGTCGACTGTGCTCGTCCGCCAGCTGCTGTACGGTCACCGTGCTAAACCACTGGGCGCTGAAGGAACGGAGCGAGGGACAGCTCTCGGTGACGGTGGTCAGGTCAATGTGGTCGAAGTACTCGAGGAGAGGCTGGTCAGGCGGCGGCCAGTGGGCGATCGCAGCAGCGGCGCCACGTGCTCCACAAAGTTGAGCGGCATCGAGGGGGAGTTGTTGAGGGCGAGGCGGCGAAGAGTGGCAGCCGTCTGCTCGGTGGCCAGCGCCGCCAGGCTCATTCCTTCCTGCACTTGGATGCTAAGCTCGACCAGGTGGGGACAGGCGGCCATCAGGCGGTCCACGGTGTCGACGCTCATCGGGTGAGCGATGGAGAGGGAGCGGAGGTCGGCGAGGACGGCCACTGTTCGGCGGGCGGCGGTGACCGTGGTGGGCAGCTGAAGGTGGTGGCGGTGAGCTAGTGATTGCTCCAGCGTGTCGAGCAGCTCCTCGAAGGGCGTACAGCGAAGGGTGGTCAGCCGGGGGAAGAAGGGCAGCAGGTGCATCAGGCCGCGGTCCTTCACGAGGAGGGCAGGCTGAGGAAGCGAAGTGACCGGCAGATGGGCGGCAGATTGAGATAGTGGTCTTCTTCACTTGCATCGCCTGACTGCTGTTGCATCCGCAGATAGGAGGCAATCTTCTCAATGTCGGCGCACTGCAGCGACGGCTGAGCAATCTCCAGCCGCTGCAGCCGCCCACAGGAGTGCATCAGCGCAAAGAGCGACTCGAAGCTGACCTGCTGCATCTTCAGACTGCGCAGACTGGTGGCCAGTGCGGCCTGGCTGAGCAGCTTCCGCAGCGGACCTCGCTCCAGCGTAAACTCGTAGATCCAGCTGGTGCCGCCGAGGGTGAGGCTGCGAAAGGCGCCGGCGACGGCGGCCATCGCCTGGAGGATCGCCTCCACCTCGGCGGGGCTGAACTCGTTGATCTCACAGAGTGCCCAGAGATCAAAGTGGAAGGCGCCGCCGTCGCGCAGCAGCTGCAGCACAAAGTTGGCCCGGACGAGGATGCGCTCGCGGATGATGTAGTCGAGCACTGACTGGCGAGAGTGCATGTCCAGCAGGGACCTCCTGCTGCTGCTGCCGGTGATTGCATTGGTATTTCTTTTGGCATGGAAACGTTCCAGGTAGAGCTCCAGCAGGCGACAGGGCAGCTCTCGGCTACTTCCGCGCTTTTTGGTGCTGTGATTTGTCAGCAGATTGAAGTCGTACAGCGAGGGCACGCTGGACTGTGTCTTGGGAAGGGTGGCCGCGTCGCTGGCCGGCACGCAGAGGGTGTGCACGCATTTGGTGACGAGGGAGTTGAGGCCGTCCAGGCGAGAGTACGTGGGGAAGTTCATTGAAGCCATCTCTGTTTGAAAATGAGCTAACCGTTGTCGGCGTTCTTTCTTTTTGGGCTGGCGGTGAAGAAGAAGGCGAAGGCGAAGGAGAAGAACAAAGTGCGTTCGGGTGCGCTCGGCACCAGTTGTGTTGCTTATTATAACCACGGACTGACGACTGCAAAGAGCAGACGACTGGCACTGACTGACGGAGTGTCTGGAGCTGAAGCAGCGGCATCATATCATCAGTGCCAACAACAGAGAAAGAGTGAGAGTGAGAGTGAGAGAGTGGAAGCCAAGCGAAGAGTAACAGCGAGGGAGGGAAGGCGGCTGTGTGCTGTTCAGTGTGTGCTGCTGTCATGTCACACTGCATTCACGTGATCGCGGTGTGTGTGTGTGTGTGTGTGGAAAAATGATCAGTGGAAGAAGCAGAAGAACTAGACGAAGAAGAAGAAGAGGCAGCAGAAGACACCGAAGAAAAGTGGTTGTCAGTATGCGGCAACTGGCGAGCTACAAATGGGAATGTACTTTTTAGTCTAGTGTACTTTTTTTCAACGGGTGTGACGACATTGCCGAACGATGTGACATCAGTGCGTCAGTAACTGGGCAGGGAGAGAGAGAGAGAGAGGCGAGAAGAGAAAGATCATCAAGTACATCTTTCGAAATGTCCACACTCGCAAAAAACGGAGACAAATAACTCTACTCTTTACTCTTGAGGAGGACCACCACTGTGGAGTACCGGTACCAGTGTAGAGGCTGCTCTCTTAAGCAAACGCCTGATGAACCGTACAGCGATGCAGCAGGAACAGCAGCAGCAGTATCACTATCTGAAAAATCTGTAGCCATCAAAACAACCGGGTAAAAGTTATTGCATGCTAAAATGCAAAGTCGCACTTTTGGCAGTTTCTGGCAAACGCCAGACTCCTCTTTCTCTCTGTCTTTTCAGTGTACATGTAGTGCACCACCACCACCACCACCACCACCACCACCATAAACTGATCAACAGGATTGAGATCAGCAGAGAAACATCAACAAAGTGTTTGGGGACTGGTGCTGGTGTAGGCACTGGTGTTGAATCAGTGTCCCGATTGGCGGTGATTAGCAGCAGTGTTGGCGATGACGGATGCAGCCGACACACAGCCCAAACACATACCTCAGTCTTCAATTAGCACCGAAATACATCAACAGACTTTGGCCAGCAAGAAAAAGAGAGCGAGTGGAGAAAGCTTGGCGCCGTTGCCACGAGACAAGTGCGTGCATCACCTCCGCGCTCG
This sequence comes from Tyrophagus putrescentiae, assembly GCA_024499935.1. Lineage (NCBI taxonomy): Eukaryota > Metazoa > Arthropoda > Arachnida > Sarcoptiformes > Acaridae > Tyrophagus > Tyrophagus putrescentiae. The sequence continues at coordinate 568,426 of JAMZRA010000007.1, forward strand.
CTCACGTTGATTATCAGTAGTAGTGTGTTTGCCTGCTGCTGCTGTTGTTCCTGGCCTTCATGCTTCTGCTGGCTGGCAGCTCTGTTGCTGCCTCAGTCAGCTTTAGTACTTGTTCACTGGCTGCTGCTGTGGTGGGCTTGCTTTCCTTTTCACTGGCTCGTATCATTGATGCAAGAAAATGTTTAGGCTGCTATTCCGGTGCTATGCTGGCCTTGGGGAACTACACACCGCTACCATCAACATCAGTGATCATGTGCACGTATGTGCTTGCGATAGCGGTGATGATCGCGTTTGGCAACAACTGTCAACTGGCGGTGATGGGAATGTTGATGATGATGTTGTTGATGATGAATCAGAGTCAGTGTGTGTCCTGGCTGACTGCGATTGTGTCCGTCCGTCCATCCCATCCATCCTTAGATTGAGGAAAATTGTGAAAACATCAGTGTGTGTGACCACCAGCGTTTATTTGTTGCACTTGCACATCCAGAGCGTTGCGTATGTACAAAAATATCCATTTGGTAGAGAGTGGAGGTCAGTCTTTGGGAACAATGGAGGAGGAGGATCTGGGAAGGGAGGAAAAAGAGGATGAGGATGAAAATGGAAATGGGAATGTGGGCATGTTAGGAATGAGTGAGTGAGCGGGAATGGGTCAAGCGGTGAAAACAAAACAATGCAAAAGTGAACAAATCAGTGCTAATGCGGTTTGCCACTGCCAGCAGCGGCAGTCTTTCGCTGGAGAAAGAGGCAGATCTCCTTGAAGGTAGGTCGCTGGTGCTCCTCCGCCGCCGTGCACTCCTCAATCAGCGAGGCAATCTCCGGGGTGCAGTGGGTGGGCACGGGCAGTCGAGGCGCCTCTGCCGCGTCATTATCCTCGTTATCCTCTTCATCATCATCAGAGGCTTTCTCCTCCTTTGCATCGAGGTAGGCGTACATGGCGGCGACCAGCTCCTCGTCGCCGTACTCCGCAAAGGGGCGCACCTTGCAGCCGGTCATCACCTCCCAGAGGGTGACGCCAAAGGCGTAGACGTCCCCAGGAAGACTGAAGAGCGGCCCCCGGCCGGCCACCGACGCCGGCGCCATCCACCGAATGGGCAGCCCGTCGACGTAGTCCGCCGCCCACTGCTCCTCGTAGGCGGCCACATCAGTTAGCTTCACCGTCAGCGTCGCCTCGTAGATGATCACATTGCGGGCGGCTATGTCCCGGTGGGTTTGCTCTTGCTGCTGCTGCAGTGCTGTGGAGCACTTCCTCCATTCACCGCCGGTAAGCTCGCCGCCTCGAGGTAGGCACCGGCGGCGGCAATCTCACCGGCAATGTACAGCAGCGTCTCGTAGCTGAAAAGGGGAAAAACAATTTAGACAAAGTTTTTTTTGTTTTTGAGATCTTACCTGAGATAGTCCGTCTTCCTCAGGTAGTAATGGAGGTCACAGTCGCCCGCCTCGGTGAGCGAGGCGTAGTAGGTGGGCGTCTCGATGACGCCAAAGAGGCGCGCAAAGCGGTCGCAGGCGAGCGATCTGGTGCGCGCCCAGCTCATCGCCGCCACAAACTCCGCCTTGAGGTTGAGGTCATTGACGGTGCGCACCACTGCCAGCCGGCGAAGGCCCTTGGTGCTCGCAGAGCCGGGCACATTGCAGAGGAGGACGTCGCCGAACTTGCACTTGCCCAGCGACTGCAGCACGCCCACCTCCGCCTCGGAGTAGACGCGAAGGCCGAGCGTTGAGGAGGAGGCTGTGGTCGTAGTCGCAGCGGTTGGATTTGAGCTTGAGTTGTTACTCAAATGTCCACCATTCGTCCCACTGGTGTAGTAGTTGCTCGCTCTGTGGTGATTGTTTAGCGTTCGAGTTAGGCCAACACCGCCACCTCGGCCAATGTCAAAGACGTTCAGTATCTGCTGCTGCTGCTGCTGCTGCTGCGGAGGTCGACTTCCGTAGATGCTAAAGAAAGAGAGGAGAGAGGGAAAACTATTAGTCAACCAGAAACCCACCGGAACTAATATAATCACTGCTAATCAAGCCACAACATTCGACCGTTCTTACTTTTGTCCCTTGCCAGCGAGCAGCAGGTCCGACGAGGCGTAAAATGACCGCCGCTCCGATGATGGATGATGCCTCTGCAGTGGCTGCTGCTGCCTGCCCTGGTTGACCTGCAGCGTCTTGCAAGAAATGGCGTTCGCTTTGCTTCCGTTCTGCTGCTGTTGCAACAGCAGCTGATGATGATGATTCTGCTGATGAAGGTGATGTTGTTGCTGCTGGTGGTGTTGTAGGTGGTGCTGATAATTAACGCTGTTGGGCTGCAGCAGCTGACCGTAGTGGAGCGTCTTGGAGAGGTTGCCGCCCACGGCGCAGATCACCGCGTCAGGTATGGCGTACTCGGGGTCGTACTGCTGTTGGTGGGCAAACTCCTTCGGCTCGCAGTACAGCGGAGAGCTACTTTCATCGGCTGGCATACTCTTCAGATTGATGGTCGCCACCCCAGACGGTACCGTACTGGAGACGGTACCGTTTTCCGAGGTGAGAAAAAGGCTGGGACCGCTGGCGCCACTGCCGTTGCTGCTGTTTGAAGAGGAAAATGAAAAGAGCGTCTTTCGGTGGTGCAGCTTCTTCAGTGCAAAGGAGGCGAGCAGCGAGATGACGACCAGACCTGAGGAGAGAAGAGGAAAAGACCATTTAGCAAGTGAAGGTAACAGCATCATTTTTGTTGTTGTTTGTGTTCCTGTCTAGACAGACACAACACAAACACAAACAAAACACAGCCGAGGCTGACAATTTGTCAACAGCAGTGCTTACCTATGGCACAGAGGCTGATGATGACCAGCGACAGCTTCCAGGGAATGTTCCAGTTGATGGCGCCAGAGCCGCCGTGCGGCGCCGGCACCAGCAAGGTCGCCAGCGAGTTCTTCTCCGAGTTCTGGTGGTGGTCCATCGTGTACCGAGTCCCCGAGGAAGAGGAGGAGGAAGAGGAGGAGGAGGAGGAGGAGGCATCTGCGGCGTAGTTGTACGCCGGCGAGTTGAGCCGACTGAAGAGGGCCTCCAGCTGGGCACTGGTCAGATTGGCGAGCAGCTCGGCGGCCACCGGGCGACAGTCGAAGGCGACCTCACTGAGCTGCAGCCACCACTCGGCACTGTAGGTAAGCTCGATGCGAACGAAGCGGCCGATTCGGTACTGCAGATGAATGAGGACGTCTACAAGAGGAATGGAAAGAATGGAATAGAGAGACAAAGGTTAGTGGCGAAGAGGTGAAGACAATGGGAAAATAGATTCAGGAAGAGGGTAATCATTCAGGAGGAGGAGGAAAGTGGCACTGCTGCTGCTGCTGGCCTGCTCTACCCTCGCTGAAACGATGATAAATGAGCAGAGGAATAGTAAGAAAAGCAGAGTCGAATAGAATAGGGTCCCAAAGTATGGAAAGTGCGAGGGCACTGCCTACGAGCGACGCTAACGAGGATAAATTAAGCAGCCATTTGAAGTAGCTGCTGCTGCTGCTTGCTGCAAACACCGGCGCCTTCGCTCAAAAGAACAATACTTTGCTGTGCTGGGGCGCCGGCAATCCGGCTTAGCAGATTGCGTGCCAGCAACAGCAGCAGCAACAGCACTCTCTGGTCGCCCCTTCTTACTTCTTTCTCCATTTCCATTCACTCACTCACTCACTGAGCCTGTCTTCCCAGCTGAGTCAATCAATTCATAAATCACCGATTGAAGAGAATGAAGAAAGGAGGAGGAGGAGGAATGAATGAGAATGAGACTGAGACTGAGAATGGGAAGACGGTGAATTAATAATGGAAAAGAACTACTTGCTCCCCAAATGCTGCACAGACACGTATGCAAAGAAGGAAAGAAGCAATGAAGATGGTTGCGTGCTGCTGGCACATTAATCCAATGGCAACGGCAAATGCAAATCGTGGGACGGTTTCACTTCTTTTCACTCTTTCTGTCTCTTTCTTTGCGCCCCATTTACCCTCCGAAGCAAGCAAGGCTGCTGCTGCTGATGATCAACCACCATAAAGCTGAGCAAGAAGACGACCATTTTTTTCTGGCGCTAACATCCAGCACTACCACACTAATGCCCTCTAAATGCTTGACTGCACTTATGCAGGTGTGGTGGGGTTGGTTACCTAACAACTCTAACACTGCTAAAACTGCAAACACCTACCTCTGGGCAGCTGAATGACATTGTCGGCCTGGTAGTGGAAGCGGATGGGCGCCTCGCTCCACCGGCGCCCGTCCAGGCTGAAGGCAATGGTGGCCAGGAGAAGACGCGCACGCTGGAGCTGAAGCGATTGAGCGCGTTGATCGCCACCGTCGAGCAGTTGCTCAGGCCGTCAAACTCAAAGACCAGCGGAACGGTTGCGGTGGTGGTGGTTGACTGAGATTTCGCTCCTCCAGCTGAGGTGGGCGGCCAGGCGAGCCAGATGGAGTGCTGCCGATCAGGAGGTGATTCGGCGAAGGCTCCGGTGGCGCCCGGCAGCGGCTTAACGCCGTCAGTCAGCTTGCCGAGGGCGCCGTCGTACAGTGTGTCCAGGAGGCGGCTGTCAACCACCGAAGACGCTGTCGTAGTTCCATTTGATGACGACGACGGCACAGGTGTGCTGTAGGAGATGGGACCTGAGATGGGAAAGGAGGAAAGAACGGGAATTAAATAAGAATTAGATGATCGAGGTGGTGGTGGTGGCACTAAACAGAAAAGTGAACAGTTGTTTAATTGCTCTGCAATAAACTTTTTTTTCCTTTCCCTCTTTACTGCACTAATCCAATTTCGCTCTGAAAAGTTGGCTGCAATTTGCCCTCACTCATTCATTTTTTTGCGGTGATAAATTCAATTTAAAGTCTCCACTAAAACCTGGCACCTCTTCTTCTTCTTCCTCCTCTCCGGGATGAACTTCAGAGCCCAAAGACGAAGTCGCACAGCAGGCAGTTTAATTTGAATTTGAGCCTTACTTGAGACTTTGCTCCTTCACTCGCTCTCTCCTCAATTTATTTAATTTAAAAATTAAGCCCTAATTTTATTTAAAGCCAAACTGTGTGCACTGAAAACAGCGGCAGCAGCAGGATGGCAAAAAAGAGAGATGCCAAATATGAGCTCACTCTCTTTTCAGGCGAATTCTGTGTAGATGTGTGTGTGTGTGTTAATTCTAAACTAATTTCACCGTGATAGCAAATGCAACATAAAACCTAATGGCCTGCGATGAACGAAACTCAAAGAAACGGTCTCCTATACTCTCTCAATTCTTCGTACTCCATCTCCTCTTCTCTCCTTCTTCTTCCGCGTCTTCAATTGATAAAACACACAACAGCAACAGCAAGCAACTCTGCCACTGCAGAGAGCAAATTAAATTTGGCCTAATCACATTAGTGTGGCTGCTGCTGCTGGTGCTCTTGTTGTCGGTGCCCACTTGCACAACACACACACACAGCCAGCAACGAAGGAACACTAAAGAAGCAGAGAGTTCCAAGCAGCAACAGCAGAAATGTGGCTCCCGCCGACTGAGAGACCGAGACTTTGCCAATCCAACTCATCTTTTTTCCTCCTTCTTCTTTTTCTTCCCTCTTTGTCCGGCGCCTCTTTTACTTTTTCAGTCGTCTTCTTTGTGGCAAATAGAGTCCCAGCAGTACTAGAAGCAGCACACCTTCTCCGTCATAATAAGCGAGCTAATAAATAAAACTAAATTCAAATTATTTGGCTGGCCATATTTTTTCTCTCACTGCCCCTCTCTCACTTTATTACCGAGACTTTCTAGCAACAGCAGAAACAGCAAGAACACCGTCTGCTAGAGACAGCAGGAAAAGTACACACTGTCCATTTCAGTGGAACGAAAAAGTGGCAGCAGTAGGCCACCGCCGCCGCCACCACCACCACCACCACCGAAGTCGCCGCACTCACTTCCTCCTCTGAATTTGCTGGCAATTTATGTGTCCCTATTCGGTGGAAGTACTTTGTGGAGAAGGAGAAGGAAAAGGAAAAGGAGAAAGAGAAGATACAGCCAGCTAGATTAGCTAGGCCAACTTGCTCTCTTCTTCAAAGTTAGCAAATGGCAGCAAATGAAATTGCAATGCACCAACACACCAGCACAACACAGACACAATTTAGGCAATTGGGCAGTGTGTGTGTGTGTGTTTGTATGGTCTGCAAAGAAGCAGCCACCACAGCGCTGCTACCGTCAGTGAGATTAACGTCAGGCAGCAGCAGCAATCTCAATCCGTGCAGGCAACAAACAAGCATCCCAAGCAGCACACAGGCGCATTGAATGAATGAATGAACGAATGTGTCTGGACCGCACGACTGGACGAGTGAATAATTAAATAACAGGAGAGAGAAGGGAGAAAGAAAGAAAGCTATGCGAGATGACACTGCTCGGGATGCTTCGCTCCGTTCAGTGCAAGCTCCACCGAACAGGCAGGCACCACATTCCTGCTGTCCAGGACGGCAGCAGCAGAACGCAGCAGGAAATAGAAGAAGCAGCAGCAGCACAAATAATAATACTCTGAAATCAGAATAGGGAACAATAATGGCAGGCAGCGGTGGTTGACAATAAACAGCCAGATACCGATCACCTCTCTTCGGCTCTGGCAAGTCAGTCTAAATGCACAGACAAACAGACTTCGATCGCGATTAGAGAGGTAGCAGCAGCAGCAGAAGCAGTCAAATGTCAAGCTCTGCTTCAAACGCTGGCAGCGGCAACTCTTCTTTGCCGCCGGTCGAAGCCATCATCTCACAGGAGAAGGGTTTGGAGACGAAAAGGGAAAGAGACGTCAAAGCCGAAAAGCAGAGAGAAGGACTGACTACAGCGTGGTGGCTGCAAGGCAGCTGCCAGCCAGGCAGAGGAGCGGAATTAATGAGCGAGCGGGTGAATTCAATTTAAATTTGTCGATAATTAGCGAACCGCGGGTATACACCGCCGAATCTTCTCTCCTTGCACTTACCATAGTAGGGACATCCGTAGAGCTCAAAGCGAAGGCACACAGTGCGCGTGTAGTTGGAGAGGGGCACCAGGCGAAGGCGGCGGACGCCGACGATGGCCATCTCCAGGTGGTGCTCCTCCACCGTGTTCGCGTCCAGGTTCCCCTCGAGGTTCTGTTTTAGAGGAGAAAAGAGAGAGAGAGGGAAAGTGATTAGATCGATGGGGAAGGAAAAGGAAAGAGATAAAACTGCTGCAAACTGTGATTTAATTAGCGGTCGCAGGACAGCGAGCACGAACACTACCCTCGATGCCTGCTCTCCTCTGCAAACACTGATCACGTTAATTGGAAGAAGAGGAGAGTTGGTGGTGCTGGTAAGTATCCAAATGAGAGCAAATACTGCGCGCTCAGGCACATTTGCATACTCTGACGACATTAGTGCAGCTGCAGCAACCTTGTAATGATGGCGGAAGAGCTTCTCTAATCGAGAAGGCGCTCAAACACAGAGAAAGGCAGACTAAACACACAAATGTGTCATTATATTCCGCTTGAACTGAGAGTACAAAGAGAGAGAGAGGAGAGGAGAGTATCGCATAAAAGACAAATAAAAAGAAGAAGTAAAGGAAAAAAGGAAGAGGGTCACCGCGTCAATTGGGCCAGACCAGGGCGCCGTTTTGTTGATCAGAGTATCGTTTGCCTGAAGTGTTTTCCTTCCACCACTCACTTCATTTCATATTCTAAATCGAGTGATCGAGTGAAGTGGGAGAGACTCAAAAGTGAATAGCAGTTGAAAAGAAAGAATCAAAGAATAATATAATTACCTCTAAAATCAAAACACAAAGCTTTCTCCTCAACCTCTATTCAAACACACAGCACCAATTTAAACACATTCACAATGGCCGGACAAAAAGTGCACACGAATCAAAATCGGTTGCTGCTGCTGCTGTGCATTGTCCGGTTCTTCAGTCTTCGGCCACAGAACTGGTTCGGTGTCTGTGTTTGTGCAACTCAAAGACCCTTCTGCTGAGCTGGACAGAAGCAGTCTTTCGTCCTCCCCTTCCCGCGTTTGCAATTGCAATTGACAGCCCTCAAGAGCGTCAGAGGAAGAGAAAGAGAGAGAGGACGTCGTCAGCGGCAGCACGCAGAAGGCTATAATTTGCTGGCAAATATTTACCACCTCGTCCTGTCTACTGTTTTGCAGTTTACTTAACTTGTATGTGTGCGTCTGTCTGTCTGTCTGTTTGTTTGTATGGCGAGAGAAGGAAACGAGGAATAAAACTAAATTTCATCCACCACCACTACTGGCAACTATTCAACAGCAACAGCAGCAGAAGCAGCAAACGTTTGCAGCAGACGTGAGCGCGCCAAGGCAAAGACAAACAAAAACTTGAAAGAGTTTTTGGCTTATTCACTTCAAACAGACAGTGTGTGCAAACAGATTGCTGCTGGGCTGCTGTTGAAGGACGCCAGTGAAAGAGATAGGACACAAATAGGAGCCGAGAACAGAATTGGACACTCGGATTGTCCGAAAAAGAAGAGAGAAAACATCAGCAGCAGCAGCAGAAACAACACACTCACCGAGACATTATCCGAGCTGCGCCAGAGTATCCACCGGTCCGGGGCGTTCGCCCTCGAGTAGAGCAGTCGGTAGGCCTCGGTGAACTCCTGGCCCATGCCCTTGCCGTAGCGGCCCTGCGTCGCCACGCCGGTGATCACGTGCGAGGCGCCCAGGTCCACCTGGATCCACTCGGAGCCGGAGTTGCCGGCGTCCAGCTGCTTCTGCGGACACCAGGCGCCGCCGGCGTTGTCGGTCTTCAGCCTGGCAGAGAGGGAAAAAAGAAGAAGGGAGAAACTCATTAGAATGCCGCCGACAAAAACGGGTTGTGCACAGATTTATTCGTGTTAGTGGTGGTGGAAGAGGGCATTCATCTAATTAATTAACCATTTGCCAGCCAACCAACCAGCCAGCTCGAACAGCTGTGGTGGTGGTGGTAAGGGAAAATTAATGACAGAAAGAGTGGTCGTGGCGCGGCGGCGGCGGTTTCGGGTCAAGTAGTACTGCTGAACTGTTCACTTACCTTGCATTATTCGGGCCGACATGGAGCATCTCATAGGCGGAGGAGGCGGAGAGTGCCGAGTCAGCAATGGCGCCCGATTCCATGCCCAGCGCCAGCGGCCCGTCAGGATCACAGAGACTGCTGCTGAGGCTCGTCTGCTCCTCGGGCTCGGCGGAGGCGCCTACCGCTACCAACAGCACCGAAAGGCAGAGAAGACAAAGGCTGACGAGCACTTTTCTGGTGGTAGAAGACGTCGTGAAATGTGTCTCTGCATGACCACCAGAAACCGGTGGTCCTCGCCTATGATGCTGGAAGGTCGTTGGTGGTGGTTGTGAAGGTGGTGATGATGTGGGTGAAGAATGTGGATAGTCGAACTCCATTCTAATAGTGGTGCTGCCAGCGGTCCAAGGGCGAGGACCATCAGCCAAAACAAAGAAAACAACAACAAACGGCAGAACAACAAACAAACACAACAAACAACAAAACGGGAGATCTAAAAACTCTTGACTAGATTGGATTGGCCTGCCCTCCACAGATAACGGTTTGTTCACTCTTTCATTCTGCGGATGGGAGCAGTGTTGTGTGTTCTGGTTTCAGCAGTGTGTTCACATCTTGTCGCAAGTCGCCGCAAGACGCCCAAATGTTCGATCGATGTTTTCGAGGCGGCGACGGTAGTAGTGGTGGTGAGCAGGCAACCAGAAAGAATCACGAACCTTTGGCGGCGGTACTAATTCTGAAAGAAGAAGAAGAAGAAAAAGAAGAAAACGGTTAGAGGGGAAAACATTAAAGAAGAAAGAAAGAATCAGCAGCAGCAGACTGACTGAATGAAAGAGAGTCTGTTGCCGAGTCTGAGGCTAATTCAATTAACTCGATTGCACCCAAGTCGCTGCTGCTGCTTCTTCTTCTGCAGCATTGAGAAAGCTCACGAGATCGAATCGATTGAAGGAAGAAGAGCAAGCTGAATGAGTCAGTCAGAAAGCAGGCGGCAATCGTCCGCTACTCATTTTCTACAACTAAAAAACTCAAAAGAAGCAAAAGCGAAAATTTAAGCAAATAGTTGAGGCAAGCTAGCCAGCCAGCTTCCTCTTTCGGTTCAACGGACGGCGACGGCGGCGGCTCAAGGCAAACCGAGTTCCAAAGCAGCAGCTGTCCAATGGCAATTTCATTACTTCCGTGCTGGGCACCATCAGCCCCATCAGCAGTATCCATCATCATCGTGGAGATCAAACAAATCTATCAATTGGAACCCGCTCTCGTCTCTCTCCCCCTCAAATGGTTCGCCTAATTCCGTCAATGGGCACTTTCTCACGTCGTACATTTTTGCTAGTTTTGCTTACTTGCTCTCTCTCTCTCCCGTTAGCCCTCTCTCTTTCGGTAATTAGAGCGTATGCTAGCTAGTAGAGCAAAGTTTGCTGCTGGAGAAAGCGGCTTTACTGGTAGAACAAAAAGATGGAAGGAAAAAGATGAAGAGAAGAGAGAGAGAGAGAGAGAGAGAAGAGAGAGCGAAAGCCCCCTGAGCATCCCCGGAGCCCGAGCAATTCCGATCAATCATCGCAATCAACGAGAGTTAGCTGGCTAGCTAAAGCAAAAAAATGTCCTTTATAATTTAGAAAAGATGTGGTGCAGCAGGCAGAGGATGAGAAGGAAGGGAACAAACTTTCTAACCTGAAATTACCGAGAAGACTAACTACTCGGGCAGAAGGAGAGAGCTGCAGCAGTCTTATTAAACGCTACAACAGAAGAGAAAAAGGCAGTTGGTCAGCATCCCCAAAAAACGAACAGATGAAAAACTGCCCACACACAAACACAGCAAAAAACTGCCCACTTAATTGGAAACCTGGCTGGCTGGATGGCTGGTACTGGTTCTTCTCCTCCTCTCTCGTTAAGTTTAAATTAGTGATAAGTTAATTAAAATAATGTGAGCACCCTCCTATTAATTATTGAGCAGTCAGTTGAGAGGATTTTTGTCTACTGCAAGCGAATCAACAACACACACACCACTACAAGTGCCCTCTCTCATGTATAATTCAAGCAAAGTCGTCTCAGCAGCAGCAGCAATAACACTAGTACTCAGTCAATGCCAACACAGCTCTGCAGTTTAATGAAAAATTCTTAGCAAATGGTAAATAAAGTGGCAATATATTTGCCCAGTAGTCGCAGTTTATGTGTGCTTAAATATTTAAAAGTGCACCCATTCATGAATCGCAAGGGGGAAAGGAGCTTTAGAGGAAAGAGAGCGAGTTATGTCTCTCTCTCTAATGAATCAGTTTCTCTGTTATTAAACTTTAATTAAAATTATGCTCTGCTCTTTCTTTCTCGCCTGAAAGAGAGGACAAAATGTCGTCGATTGATGATGGAGGTGCCCCCCCTCCTTCCTTTTTAGGAGATTTACATGCCAATGGAAAGGAGAAAGGACAAACTGACGATGAAAGACACACAGAGCACTGGCTGACTGACTGACTGTTGCAGTTAATTAAGTCACAATTGACGTGGTGGATAGTGGGACGAGGGCCCAGTCAGGCCGAGAGGACTAAGAGGCAGAGGAAAAGAAGCAACACAGCTCGCAGTAAGAAAATTCTAGCATGTAATATGCAATTATGCCAGTAGTCGCAGCTTTATGGTGCTCAATTATTAAAGTGCTCCATCATGATGCAAGGGAAAGAGCTTTAAGGAAGAGAGAGGAGAGTCCAAATCTCTGCAAGACACAGTTCTTGTTATTAAACTTTAGATTAACATTGCTCTGCTGGTATTCTTTCTCGCCTGAAAGGAGGACAAAAGTGAATGAGAGGAGATGCCCCCCTCTCCTTTTTAAGAGAGATTTCATCCAATGAAAGGAGAGAAGGAAAAAGAGAGAGAAAGACAACAGAGCTACTCGTGCGCGGCGCGTTGAATTAGTCCCGACGTGGAAGTGGGACGAGCCCAGTCAGCTCGAGGCAAGTGCAGAAAGGAAGCACGATGACACTGAATCAGCACAACAGCAACTTGTGTCATTTTAGAGCTAAGAGAAGCAAGAAGAAGAAGAGGTGAATAATCTCTGCAAACAGTTCTTAGAAACGAAGCGAGTGGACCGCTGAAATGAAAGAGGAAGAATGAGTTAAGAAATGAAAACGAGGGGGAGAAGATGCACAGCAAAAACAGTGCGGGCAGCAACCACTGCAAAGGGCACGGCAGAAAGGAAGGCAAAAGGCTACTTCACACTCCTTCATTCTATTTTAAGCTCCCGACAACGGAAAGTAGAATAATTTTATCAAATTATTCCACCTCTTTGAGAAAAAACAACTACAAAAGAACAATGAATACGAAATGAAACAGGGGAGAGTGGAGAGGGGAGGTGGAGCTGGAGGGAAGGAGAGGAGCAGGAAGGTGGCAAGGGAGCTACATGGAGTGGATTTCCGAAAACAGTTTACAGCAGCATTCAAAGTTTGCAGCTAAGCAAACACAGTGAATCACAGAACATACAGCAGCAGCAGCACAGCTTCCACACTGATTGGACACACGGATTGTCTGTCTCAGTCGCCCACTCGCTGCATTCAGTGTGTGTGTCTGTCTGTATTCCGTCCTAATCCAATTAGAGTAATGAAAGCAGCAGCAGCACAACAGCAACAGCGAAAATGCTCTCGCTCTTCATTTACTGTGAACTGAAGTGAGAGTGAGCAGCAGCAGCAGGAGCACAGCAACGATGAAAATGGAGATGAAGAAGAAGGAGCAAAAGGAGAAAAAGGACGCGCAGCGACGAATTGTCAATTTGCCTGTAATTCTCTCTCGCTCTTTTTCGTTTAGTAGTATGCAAACATACACACACAGGCAGAGACACTGGGCGCATCATAAGCCAAAGTACACGACAAGTGCACGAGTGCAAAAGCAAGGCCATGCATTATTGATGTGGACAGGCACTGGCTGATTGCTCGCAAAGCACCGTCGGCGATTAATGCTTCTAGCAATTAGACAACGGCAGCAGCAGCAAGGATTGCACAAGTTCAGTGCACTGACCACCACACACTGTGATTGCACCGTGCAGGCAAATTAAATCAAGTCCAGAGAGGAACCACTCGACTTCTTCCAGTGCAAAAGAATAACACAACAAGACAATAAAAACACAGTCAGTCAGTCAGCGAGTCAGAGTGAGTGAGTGTCCACACCGGTGAAGTCTGAGTGCATCTGATGGCAGACAGACAAAAACACTGTGTAGGAGAGGAGCAAGTGACAACCCCGAGTGCACTCTCCATTTGTGCTAATTAAAGCGATATTATCTGCAGGCAGTGCTCAAAGTGCTCCTGCTGGAACAGCATCACCAGCAGCAGCCGTACACTAAAGCTCTCCCCATCTCTTCCCTTTGCTTGTAATTAAACACACACACACACACGTGTAAGTGCAAACGCACATCGTGGTGCTAATTCAGTGTGGTCAGCCTGAGCTCCTTCTGCGATATCGAGAAAGAAGTGAGAACTGACTGCTTCTCCAGCCTGGCGCCCTTGTAATTAAATTGCCTGTGTGAATGCATGCTGTCCGGAATGGCAATTGACCTAGAGGAGCAGCAGCAGCAGCAGCAGCCCGCTTACGAGAGAAAGACACTGCTGCAGTCGTCGATCGTCGTCGAATCGATTAGTTGTGAAGTAACAGCAGCAGCAGTAGTAGTAAGACAGAGGCAGTATTGAGTCGAGTTGACAGCAAATAGAAAAGGGAAAACGGGGAGTGAAAGGGAAAGGGACTACCACTGGGCAAACAAGTGTGTGTGTGTGCAGTAGCAGTCTTTAGCAGCAGCACAGTAGTGCCCGATATCATAATTGGATTCGAGTCATGTCCAAAGTGTACAAACTGTGCAGTGGGAGAGAGAGAGAAAGTGAACTTGGAGCGTCCAGCAATGAAGACAAACAAAGCATAATTTGTACTAACATCGGCAGCAGCAGCAGCTCGCAGCAGAAGACTAAGTTTAGATTTCAATTCAGCAACATCACCGCACGAGGACTGAAATGGAGAAACTGGGGGGGGGAAGAACACTGACGGTGGTGCTATACTTGTAATTAAGTGAACGACGAGGACAGCTCTGGAGAGTCGCCGATAGATACTGCCTGCCTGCTAATTCCCCTTTCGTGCTTCCCATTGACAATTAATGCAGTCCAAACCGCAATCTATTTACTCTCTACAAACGGTTCAAACTGACTGATGGACTGACTGAGTGCAGTAAACTGCTGGCAAAGAACAACAACAACATCATCGTCCCCAGTTGTGGTGAGCTGATGATCTCTAATGTACTTCCTCAGTCCTCAGCAGCAGGAGAAGCCGCGTGTCGTATTTGCATATCAGTCACACTCCTCCTCATCATCACCAGAACAGTTCTCGTTTTCTTCTGAGAATGTCAGCCCAAGTTAGTTAAATTAATTAGCAATTCGAAACAGGAGGCAGGAGATGCGGCGGCGGCAGTAGCGGACAAAGCAGCGGCGGCATCAAATTAATTAGCAAACAGACACAGCACAGCACAGCGTGCAGATCCCGTTCGTTGCTTTAAACTCCATCAGCATATCAAATTGAATTGAAGAAGAAGAAGAAGAAGTGCATACGTGGATCGAGGAGGAAAGGACAAACTAAGAAGAAAGGCAAACGAAAGAAGCGGACAAACTTGGTGGAAAGTATCAGGAGTAGCAACTGCGAAAAGAAGAGGAGAAATCTGTCAGTGCAATTCGAGTGCACCGAACGACTCTAACTAGACGGAATAATAAGAGAGAGGGAGAGGAAAGCAGAGAGAGTGAGTGCAATTGGGGCTCAAGTAGCAAAAGTAGCACCGATCAGCACGGCCCAGTTGCTACTAGAAAAAATACGACATTCTCTACTGAAAAAAAAGAAATTTTTTCTTCACTTCCTCCGTCAGCAGTTAGTAGTTAGTAGTAGTGTGTGGTGTGGTGAGCCAGTTAGACAAAGTGAAGAAAAGAGACAGAGAAGAGAGAGAACCAGTCAAGAGGGTGGCAATTAAGCAATTAATAGAAAACGAGAGACAGAAGAATAGAATGGAGAAAATGGAGAGAAAGAGCGAGAACATTAATTAGATGGGCTTTAAAATTGAACACAGCCAATGCTTTCAGCACTGCTGTGCTATGTCGCTGCTATGTTGTCAGCACTGCCTATTTAGCAGCAAGAATCAGACTGAAGGAAGAAGCAGCAGCAAAAGCAGCGATAATAAATGGACGAGCATTTGGGACAGCGAGGACTGCTATTCAGCAGCAAGAGAAGAAAAACCAAAAAAAGAAGAATGCAACGGCACAACTGGCCACAAAAGACACAGCAAAAAACGACGACGGCAGCAGCAGCAGAGAAAGCAGCCGTTCTCGCTGACAAACAGCACAAAACAGCAAGTTCCGTCCTCGGAGCTTGTCCGACTTGTACAACTTTAACAAGAAAAGAAGAAGAAGCGTCTGTCTCCGGGCAGTGCTGGCAACAGCAACATCAGCAGCAGCCAAAGAATCTGCTACTGTTTGCCAGCGCTCTGTGCGAAAACATCTTCAATTGACGCTTAATTGCAACTTGACTCGAGTCATCAAGTCGCTGCCGTCCAGTGCTGCTGCTGCTGTGGTCAGCCTAGTTAGTGGTAAAGGAAGGAGGGGGGAGTGTGAGCAGTAACATAATATAAAGAAAGATAGACAGTCAGTTGGACAGAAAGCGAGAGAGAAGGAAACAAGAAACACCGAATTGAGCATGTAAATTGGCTGTGCAGAGGCGGCAACAGCAGCAGAGGCAGCAGAGGCAGCAAAGTGACACATTTGTTAGCAGACAAACAAGCGTACCCGAAACTGCACTTACACAACAAACACAGCACATTTGGCGCCATATTTGCGGGATTTGTTGTAGCACCACCACTAGCAGCATGACCATTTAGGCTCGTTGAGTCGTCGTCGTCGTTCTCGTCCTTGGGAACAATCAAAGATTTACCACATTTACCACCACCACGGAAACTGCAGAAGCCCGAGAATATCGACAACAGCAGCGGCGGCTGAATGAAACGGCGAAATTTTCTGCTGATTCGCACAGAAAGCAAAACACCAGCAGCAGCAGCAACAACAGCAGTAGCCCAATTTGCCAGTGAGCTGCCCTCTAATCTAATTTGGCAGCTCTGCGGCAACAGCCCTTCAACGAGCCACTAGGACCAGCAAACAAGAGAAACAGCAAAAGTTGGCACAAACAGCAGCAGCAAACAAGAAGAATCAAGAACACGCAGACTAATGAATGACCGACTGAAGGGGCAAGCTGATTATTTAACATCAATTTAAAGTGTTCTTCAGAAGGAGGAGGAGGAAAAAGGAAAAAATAGTCACTGGCCACTGGGCACAAGTTCCACCGAAAAAAAACTACGACCAAGAGCACTTGACTGTTGGAAAGCTGGAAGCTAGGAATCAATAGTCTGGCGTCCACTACCACCACCACCACACCAAGAAAAGAACTCACTGTGGCGAAAATTTAATTTAGCCAGTTGACAGGAGGAACAGCAGCAGCAGAGCGTCGAACAATGACTGAAGTGTGGTCAATGGTCGAGACAGCAGTTCAGTCAGTCAGTCAGTCATTGAGGGCCGGTAATTACCATACCCGAATGGCGAGTCACGTGTGCACTACTACTTCTTCGGTCGCAAAAGTTATTATTCCCTGCGATTCACGGTTGATTTGATTAACAGTTCTGTGTCGACTGAGGATGAAGAAGAAGAGGAAGAAGAAAAGAACAGGAGCAAACAATTGATTTGTCAATTGCACCGAGGGGACTGCGCGCCTGCATCAGAGGCAGAAAAGACCTTCACTTTTGACAGTCAGGCAAATTAACTTCTTATTCCGTCGCCCCTCGCCCCTTCAGGAAAACTGAGCCGCCAATTTACTCGTTTTCCCCCTCTGAAACAGCAGCAACAGCAGCAGCCATCATCACTTGAGTAATTTCTCAATAACGATCTGGGGAAAAGCGGCAGTGGTAGAAAATGCGAGGGGACTGACTATTGGCGTGCTCACAGACAATGGCCCAGGCAATTGTATCCACACCACCACCACCACCACCGTAGCACACAGCTCGAATTAAACTTTTATTTGCACAGGAACAGTACTATTTGTCGTCGACTGCTGTCGTCGGTAGGAATACCACCACCACCACCACCGAGAGTTGATAAATTGAGCAAACACGGGCAAGAGAGGGAAGAAAAGGACACTGAACGCGGAACACTGGTCACCACCGCTGTCAATTGCCAATTTGGTCAGCAGTAGTAGAAGAAGAGAAAAGAAGAAGAGTGGGGGACCAATACACGTCCACACGGGAGTCTGCAAACTTCAGACAGACAATGAAAAAGTGAGAGAGGAAGCAATTGAGAGTAACTCGCGATAACATCTCCATTGTGAGGGCCTCCACTGCTCGTGTCGGCAGATCATCAATAAGTGCTGCTGATGCTGATGCTGCTTCAGAAGCACTCGCACAAAGGCACTGATAACAATTTGAGTGAGAGAGAGAGAGAGAGCGAGTGCTAAAGAAGGAGGAGGTAGAAAAATGTACAACACTGAGAACTGTTCTTCTCAGTGAATGAAGGCAACAAAAATCTGAAACGATCAGCAATGGGATGCGAGAGCGCGTCCACACTTCACTTTGCTTCGCTTTCTCCCTCGCACAAATTAGCTTTCGGTGTTAAAGTGCGGGCAAATTAGAAAATTATGTTACAACACACACACACAAGCAGAATAGACACAGGGACAGCAAAGAATAGTCTACACAAAAAAATACTCAAAAAAGTGAAGAGACCGAGAGAATTGAACGGGCGCAACAGCAGCAGCACTATGACGGGCGCTAGGGCGAGACGATGCTGCCGCTGCCTGCCTGCCATTGCTGGCGTTGGCAGGCAAAGTGAATTATTATAATCGAGTAGTATCGCTTGAATACATTACGCCATTTGGGAGCCAAGCAGAGTGAGTGAGGCAAAGAAAGAAAAAAGTTGAGAAAGCTACGCTTTCGTCGGGGGTGGGGGTCCCTATTTCTTTCACTTCTCGTCTTTTTTTAGTTTAAGCACACAGCTCTTCGCGCAGTGGGAAGAGAGGAGAAAAAGGAAGCAAAAACTCGCAAGCAAAGCAAATTGGCCGAAAGTTGAGAGCAAAACTCAGAACTACTTTTTTTCTTCAGCAGCGAATACACACACACACACACAGACACACTTACAGCCTTGGTTGCATGTATGTATGTTGCACACTCACAGCAGGCACAAAGAAAAAGCAGAGCAGGGAAAGCTGCCTGAGTCTACGACGATTGCTCACCGTCACTGCCACCGCCGGACACAATGGACACACACACACAAACGGTGCAATGGTGACTTTTTCCATTCCCATTCCCAGTGCAGCCCAAAACGAAACAAACAAACAGTGAAAGAGAAAATGAAAGAGAAAGAGAGAAAAGAATTGCCCGTTTTCGTTTACTTTTGCCCGGCAGACAGCACAACATACTACTACTACTACTACTACTAAAGCAAACAGAAATGAACTGAAAGAGAGCGAAGCCCTGAAGTAAAAAACAGGCACCAGAAAACACACGACACACAAATGAAAAGGACGGCGTCCCCGACGACGTTTCCCCCTCTCTCAAATGGCCGGCAATCAGCGACAATTAGAGGACATCGGAATCGACTGAGCTCAAAAAAGTGCTCGTGCCGATGATGCTGGTCAACACACACACACACACACATACACACTCAAATTAGCTCAATTAAAGCCCAGTGAAGGAGAATGATGGAAGGAGGAGGAGGAGGAGGAGGAGGAACTGTATACAGCTTTGGATAAAAGAAACAAAAAGAGAAAAGTAAACAACCTCTGAGAAGTGACAGTGGACCGCGATCTGCTGCTAGCTCAGTTGGGGGTGTGAAGAAGAAGACGAGGAAAGAAAATAGTCAGAATGAGAGCGAGACAATAGCGCAGGACAGTGCGCGCGCAATTGGATAATGATCGATGATTTGGGGCATTGATTTGCTGAGAGCTGAGAGTGCACTCTGAGAAAGAGGGAGAAAGAGAGGCAAACGACTATTAAAACGATATTTACCAATAGCCCACTCTCGATCAATACGGCGAGATTGGGAGAAGGAGAGAGAGAGAGAGAGACCAATCGATTGAAACCGGGGTGCTCGGAGAACAACAGCATCACAGCACCAGTGACATTAGTGACAGGATAGGGCGAACATGAGGACGACGACCACCACCACCACCAGAGAAAAACGTCGTCGATGACGACAAGATGGCGAAATAAACATTCTCGGTAATTGGAACAATTATGGCACAATAAATTGTCAGCTGCCGATGCCGCTAGACCATCGCCTTATCAGCAGCAGCAGCAGCGGCGGCAGTTGTCAAGTTGATTAACATAACTGTCATAGGAGTAGACAGACAGGACAGAGCTGGCAGGCAACCGCCTGACTGACTTCGATTATCGTACACTTTGACAGCAGCAGCAGCAGCGCAGCAATGGCAGCAGCAGTCGCAGCCAAATATAGATCGACTGAGTGACACAAGAAGTACCCGGAAAAAAAGTGGGTTAATTCAATTACACAGAGGTAGAGTAAAAGAGAATGGGAGAAAGAGGGTCAAATTCAGCGAGCCCGCGCCGCTGCGATGAAAATAAAAACGTCACCCTCTGCAGCAAGCCCTCTGTCTGATCGAATGAAACACTAAAAGCAGCAGCAGCATCGATTGGCCGATTGATCCCTCTCTCCCTTCACTTCACCCATTGATCTGGTCAGTGGCAGCCATCATCACCACCACCACCATCAACTGAGATCACTCTGTGTTGATGGTGTCCATCACCACCACCACGGCTCAATATGGTCAACTTTGAAAACTAGTGAAGGAGATCACTACCAGAGCAAAGTAGTGTCCAGCGGCACCAGCAACAGCCGGACAGTTAATTAGATTTGTGTTTAAAAACTTAAAACTTGTCAATTAGGAGTGAAAAGGCAAAGGCAATGAAAGTCCGAGGGAAAGAATGAAAAGGAATGAAAAAGAGGAAAGCAAAGTGAGCTAATTCAATTTGCCTCCTTTGGTGTGTGGTGGTGGTGATGTGCCGCTGCCGCTGCACTGTCCGACAAATGACACCAAATTGAAAGCGGCAGCAACAGCAACAGCAGCGAACATTAGCGACCGAAAGAAGCTGCAACGGAAAGAGGAGAACAGCAGCATCAGCCAAAGCCTCCACATCACATCACAGTCGGCGGAAGAGAGAAAGAGAAAAAGAAGAAGAACTGCTGTAATTAATATTAATTTGGGGACGAACAACAGACACACAGTCAGAGGGAGACGATTAAATTTAATTTTACCAGCCCAGCAGAATTTTACCAGCCGCCCAGTCGGGAGGCAGAAAAACTGAAGGAGTGAAAGAAAGCAAGCAAATGTTGTTGGTGAGGGTGAGCCACTGAGTAAATAAATAAACAGTGGATTAAACCGACAAAGAGAGAGGGGGGATCGTTGTCAGATGGACAAGATCGGCGGGATGAAATGTGAGTGAGTGGGTGAGAGAGCAAATACCGAAATTCTCGAAAGGGTAAAATGAGCGAGCAGCAGCCATCTCATCTTTGCTGCTATCCCCAACATCGTTGGCATTTACATGATATCTTCTCTCTCCCCTCTCTCGTCGCCTGGGAGAACAATCAAAGCGGCTGCAGCCAGAGCCATTGTTTGCCTTGTCTTGTCCTGTCCCCACCACCACCACCCAGAGCTAATGGATGCGGAATTAAGATAAGGCTCGGAAGAGGAAAAAGAAAAAGCAAACTGGAAAAAGAAGCAGCAGCAATGACACACTGTGCTCTGTGTAATGGGCAATAATTAAAGCACAGCACAGCAGAGGATCGTCTCAGAGGAGAGGAAGGGGTTGCTGGCCAGCACCAGCACCACTGCTATCACAGTCTGGCCATATTGTTGTACACCAACCAAAATGAATGAATGAATGAATGCAAACAGTAAATGAATGCGAGCACCAGGCTAATGAATGAGCAAAAGAAAGAAAGAGAGTGTGCGACTGTGAATGCAAATGCTCCTTCTAGAGTGAAAGTGGACAACAACAACAGCAGAAGGCTTGCTCACCGTCGATTAGAAGAAAGAGAGACCAGAGAGATAGTTTGTTGCTGCAGAATGTCCCTCCCCTCCCCATCATCCTTTTCCCCGAGCATCCGTGCGCATTCACTCTTTATCTCCGTTTTTTGCTTCTGTTTTCCACCATCACCTCCATTTCCTTTCTAATTACATTTTCAGTGGATGATGCCCTGCTAAATACGACTAATTTGTTTTAATTAAGCATAATGTTTAGGATGATTCGCATTGCTGCTGCTTATATTGCATGCACTGCACGAGGCAGATGCTACTACACAATATGGCATTCAATATGCTTTTTTAGAGCAAACAGAAAAGAGAGAAGCGAAAAAACAAATAACCGAAAACAAAAGAAGTAAAAGCGCACCCTTTTTGCAGTTCAGGGCAGTAGAGGGGGCTAATGCATATTACCAACTTGGTAAATATTGTAAAGAGTAATAAAAACTGGTGCAAATGTAGTACAAACCAGAAAGGGAAAGAGGACTGATGAACAGAAACAAAAGGTGTGCTAATTCAGGAGCAGCTAACGAGAGAGTCAACACTGGAAAAAAGGATAGGGTAAAACCAACCAGCATGTTTTTCAACATTCTACAAAATTTTGCTACACTCTAGAACACGACTGAACACAAGCATCCACATTGCTAATTGGTCGGCAATATTGACATTAATTAAGAGAGATTGAGCACTGAACAGAACAGGGCAGAGGGAGAGAGAGATCAAGGAGCATCAGAGCTAGCTAGCTCACTAACGAGAGTGCACTAGCACTAAACGGATAAAGGAAACGAGGCGCAAAGGAGAAGAAGAAAACAGTTACAGCAACAAAGTGAAAATACGGAAGAAGAAGAAGAAGAAGCAGAGGCAGCAGGAGAACCGAGCCTCTCCTCCTCTCTCTTCTCAACAAAGAAGGCGAATCAATAATTTAAATCGCCTTATGGCATGAATTAGGCAGGCAGGCAGGCAGAATAACGAGGAGCACAATAGAATAGGAGATGCCAAGAATGAAAAGGGAAAGCCGTGCAGCAAGAACAGTTTCAAGCGAAAGCAAAAACAAGAGGGAGGAAATATATCACAGGCAATCGCCGCCACCCACTCAACATCACTAACAAACCGATATGCAACACCAAGGGGGAATTGGCAGCCAGTGCAAACACGGAGAGAGAAAGAGAACAAGGCGCATGAAACATACTGTTTAGTTTAAAAAGCAGCACAAATCACAAATCCTTATGGATTGTGATTGCGCCAGGCTGACGGCATAGGAGGATGAAACGGGAGAGCAAAAGTGAGAAGAGGGTGCCAAAATGAAGACGGGAAAAAAGATTCGTCAGCAGTCAGACATGACCAGATTCAGCCTGGGATGCACATATCTAAGGGGCGAATCAAACAGAATCATCATACCATCCCACCATCAACAACACAAAACCTCTCGACAAGTGAGGTTATGATTGTGCAAGACAAGGAAGAAGGAAGAGAAAGGAAAGGGGACTGTAACAGGTAGTAAGACAAAACTTTGAAACACACTTGCAGGCAATCAGTGGCTCCTTGCTTCATCGAGGTACTAATACGATTCCCGAGAGTGAGCAAAAGCAAAGTGTCAAAAGTTGTGTGGTGATTGACTCTAAAAGCAACAACAGTACTGCGATTTCATCTCCATCTCTTCCCGCATCAAACAAGAAGCTTCACAAGGGGGAAAATAAGCACACACACACAATCAGCGAAGGAAGGAGAAAAAGAAACAGTGCTCAGGAGCTAGGCAGCGCTGTACAAAAACTTTGAAACTTACGATAACATGGCGCAGGCTTTCTGTAAATCGAGCACCTACGCCGGCTGGCAAAGCAGGCTGGTATGTATTCGCAAAAAGGCAAAAGATTCTTATTTGGACATTCCGTCCTCTGCAACAAATCAAACAACAAGGACAGGAACAAGAATAGCGCTGACTACACTACTCTCAGTGTAAAAACTAAACTAAAAATCAGGGATCAAACAACGGCAGGTAACAATTAGCACACTTCCGAATCTTGAAGGCTC
The DNA here is from genome assembly GCA_024499935.1 of Tyrophagus putrescentiae. Lineage (NCBI taxonomy): Eukaryota > Metazoa > Arthropoda > Arachnida > Sarcoptiformes > Acaridae > Tyrophagus > Tyrophagus putrescentiae. The sequence continues at coordinate 591,472 of JAMZRA010000007.1, forward strand.
GTGCGCTTCTGAATCAAATGAAACATACGCACAGAGAGAAAGACAGACAGAAAAGACAACTTTGGCATAGCAATTGAAAACACAGAGTAGTTTGCACTACTCTTCAGCACAAAGCTCTTCATCGGCAATCGTTGAAACCCTTTCCCTCGAACAGAAACAGAAACAGTTGAAGAAGTTGGGAGAATCGACAATCGAATCGAATCGCTCGGCGGAAGAGGAGGAAAAAGTAAACATGGAAATGTCTTTTTAATAATTCGCGGCGCAGTTTCTCGCTGACGAGGCTGCCACCACTTCTTCCTTCAAGTGGTGCCTCCAAAACTCAACAACTGAAGCGGCAGCGGCAGCAGCCACCTCAATCAGCGAAATTGGACATATCAATCAGGCAAATAGTGCGAGATAGTGAGAGAGGAGGGAAGGCAGCAAGTCAAAGAAAGAGAGAGAATAAAGGGGGAAAAGAACAATGCACACACACACGCATACACTATCAACACACTGGAGCTCGCTCACTACTGCTGAAAACTAGTAGTTCTCGAACTGGCTGGGCTAATGCAAATGCAATTACTGAACTACTTGAGAGCGAGATGGCTGCTGCTGCTGCCCCAGCAGATCGATTGGGTGCCGGCAATGCTTCAGAATGAAACACACAATGGCCACCACCACCACCGAGCACAGACTGTGAACAGTCGATTGAGCAAACAGGCCATGGAAAAGGGGAGGGGGTCAAATGGGAAATGGGAGTACAAGTGTGAGACCCCCAATGTGTGTTGATACTGTTACATACACTCTTTTTCTCACTGGCACGCACAAGACACACTGGTGTTGAGAAGGACTAATCCAGAGACTGCTGCTGTACTCTGGAATAATCAACACCGAAAAAGAAGGAGCGAGGAAAATGAAGTGCGAAAAGACTCTCTCTACTTTAAAGTCAAATTAAATTTGTGTACATAACAAGTTTTCGCTTTCTCTTTGAAGAAGAAGAAGAAGAAGAAGGAAGAATAAAAATGAGACAGCTGAAAATTTGGACAGCCAACACAAGAGCGCAAAAGAATGAAAACACTTCATCTAATAAGTCTCTGCTGCTGCTGTGTTCAGTCCAGACCAGGCAAAAGTCGTTCCACCAGTAAATAACTCAGTAAATAGCAAGGCAAGTCTGGTTACAAATGGAAATTGTAAATTAGAAAAGAAGGAATCAGTCTCCAGCGAGGCGTCCAAACTCAGTACGAGACGGACAGAGCAGCATCAGGCCGCCGCCGTCGTCACTGGGCGAAATGGCGACAAATTGGCCGCTTATGAATTTACACATTTGGCCGATGGACATTGCAGTGCCTGGACTAGACTGGACTGGCCTGGTCATTGACGATGCAGCAGCAGCAGCAGAGAGAAGAAAGTGAAAAGTAAACGAGAGGACACAAACAGAACATTGACGACACTGTGCTTGCCCCAAACAAGCAATCACAGAGGAGAAAGTAGGGAGAAGGAAGAGTAGGGGACATGCCCTCAGCAGAAATAGAAAGGTTTCAGCACGCAAGCATCATCATCACCATCAACGGCACCTAATTACCCATGTGTAAACGAGGAGCGAATGAGAGAGCGAGAGAGAGAGAGTGGGAAAAGCAAACAGCCCAATTTCGGCAGATGATTTGAATGCCAAAGCAGAACTCTCTACACAACACACACGATACAACATAGTGTGTGTGTGTGTGTGTCGCAGGCACAACATCAGAGGCCTAATTTAAACTTGTTTAAAACTTGTAAATTATTAGGCGGGCTAATTAAAATAAATGCGCAGTTGGGGACGCTAGGAAAGAGAGACATCTTCCTCTCTCGTGCCACTTTCCCCTTCCACACAACTCAGTGTGCCTGTGCAGTGTCTGAGCTGTGCATGTGATTAATTTGAACGACAACGGCGGCAGCGGTGGCGGCTGTGGTTCAGAACTGAGAACTGAAAGCCTGGGCACTGAAACCAGAGAAAAGGACTGCGAGAACTGTGTGTGTGTGTGTGCCGTGAATACCAAATAAAAATAATATTTCAGCTGTGCGCTTTGGAGTTCACAGCAGCAACGGCAGCAACGAAAAACCAATCGACGTCGATCTATGTGTGTCGTGAGCTGTGTCTGAGCTGTGCCGACTGTTCGGATGGAATATGCATGGAGCAACACAACACAACACACCGAAAAGAGTAGCAGACCAGTTCGAGAAGCAGCAGCCAAAACATAAATTATCATTTGTAGCGAAAGCCTCGGTCGGCAGCCAATGGAAGCTGCAGTTTACCAAGTGTGAAATGCAGCAGCCGAAGCAGCAGCAGCAACCCTAGACCTAGGTAGTGGTGAATGAAACATATTTTATATATTTAAATTTATGAATGACGTGTTCATGAGCGAATGTAATGAAAGCGAAACGGCAAACAGCGATGGCAGCCAGTGAGAGCTGCCACCAAGCAACCAAACAGCTCCACACTGAAACCTGTCAAATGCTGTTTGGGAGCACACAAAAGAGAGAGGCAGAGAGAGAGAATGAAGGTCCTGCCAGAAATGGCACCACCACCATCAAGGAAAAAAGAAAAAGAAAGAGCGGCGTCAGATTATCAGCAAAGTGGCAGCCACTAGTGCTGCTGGGGTGTGTGGGCATTTTTTGACAAATAGAAAAAAATATTAAAACTGCCGCCAAGGACGGTGGAATCGAAGGGAAAGGGAAAGGGAAGCGAGATGGCTGCTGCTGCTCTAATCGAATCGAAACAAAGCAACAGCAGCAGCAGCAGCAGCACACCGCGACACTACACTGTTATGTTAATCACCCTCCCCTGCTCATTCTCACTCACTCACTTCTCTCCATCACTCTCGATTGATATTTCCTCAGTCTTTTTCTTCCATCTCCATCGAGCTACTCACTCCCTCACTACTGAATATATGGATCTAATAGAAAAGAAGAAGTGCGAACAATATGCGCCGGCAACAGAGCACTTGATAGGCGGCAATGGGCAATAGGAATAGGCAATAGGCAAGTCGTAGCAACTAAATCGTGATAGCAATGATTGATGGCTGCTACTGTGCCACTGCAACTGCAACTGCCACTGCTACTGCCATCTCACCGAGCATATCAGCCGGGCAGGAAAGGAAGGAAAGTGTAAGCAGCCAGTGTACCAAGTGAGTATTATCGATGTAGATGGTGGTGGTACTGTGAGAAGGACGCATTAATACGAACCAAGGAAAAGTAGGAAATAATCGGCCAAATGCAATTCAGAGAGAGAGAGAGCGACTTGGCAAGTGAGAGAGAGTGAGCACACACTTCGCAATTGAATCGCTCGCGCCTACTAATATCTCACACAATACAACACGGCACAAACCGAAAACACAGCCGCAGCTGAGAAGTAGTAGTAGTAGTAGTAGTAGTAAAAACCTAGCATCCTCTCCTAGTAGAATCCTGAATATTATACTCAAAGTGAAACACGTCAAGTGCTCACAAGCTGACTGGCTGGCTGGCACTATGTGCTATGCAAAATGAATGAGCGAAAAAGGAAAAAGAAGTAAAAGAAGACACTTACCGGAACACTGCGATGAGATGAGGAAGGTAGAAAGGAGGATGAGGAAGAAGATGAGGTGAGTGTATGAGTTTGAGCTGTCAGATGAGTTGAAGTAGTAAGGTTTGAGGAGGAGGAAGAAGAAGAGGAAGAAAAAGATTGCCACTTGAAAAAGGTGATTCTAGAAAGGAGATAAGAAGGAAAGAGATGAGGTTAGAGAATAAATGCAGCAAAAACGCCAGTCCCAAATGGCAACAAGTAAGCGAGGAGAATGAGAGACTCTAATTATGATGATGATGATTGCCCCACACCCTGCCTGCCTGATCACACTTCAGATGAGGTGAACGCACTAAGGAAGAAGAAGAAGAGGAAGACTGAAACAGACTCATCAAGACTGCAAAAAGCACCTCGAGTTCGTATTCTTTATTAGCAACTAGAAATGAGATGAAAAAGGAAACAAAACGAATGGAGAGAGGAATGGGGAAATAGCCCCCCTAGAGCTGCTCATGAGCATTCTTCTCAATCTTCTCATTATGCTCGCGCGCGCTTAATAGGAAAAAGTCTTCTTGGGTGCCCTTCTTTTGCTTATTATGAGAGAAGAGCTCTCTCTCTCTCTCTCTCTCTCGCCTTGGTCGTCATAACCATTACCCAGTTTAAATTGTTATCGTCTGGAGAAGTGGCAGAATGAGACCAGCGAGAGTGAGGGATTCGGCTGGCTTGCATCAAAACACTCAAAGACAGAGTCGCTAGTTAAGCTTCTCGAGAGCTTCTCGCGTTTAGCTTGTTCATTTTGTGTGTTATCGTGCGCGCACTTAGTTAAACATCGCTGTTCTAGAGTTCTAGCTCATTTTGTAGCTCTCTCACTATAGATTGCAACTCTTGCTAGGATTCATCTAAAGCGAAAGAGCAGCAAAGGCAGCAGCAACTTCAGCTCCTCCGAAGAGCTGTCCCTGGAGTTTAGCTGGGCTAGAACTCGGCTTAACGAGCAGGGCACAAACAAAAACAGACACACACACACACATACTCAAACAGCTTCAGCTCCCGAATCCCTTCCCGACTAGACACACAACATCATTTCCATTGGCCGTATGCTGTCAGAGAATGCGCCAAGAGAATGAGAGAAATAAGAGAGGAATCCAATATTGTCTCAGAAGAGAGAAAGAGAGAAGTCGTCTGTCACCAAAACAAAACAAAACAGCAAATCAACTGTGAGAGTGGAGGCGGTGGAAGTTGTGCTAAAACTGGCAAATCAAAGTCAGCATCAGCAGCAGCAACAGAGAGTCAAAGTTGTCATCAAGATAATTAGTCCTGATAGGCAGCAGTAGTACTGACAACTACTGATGCTGAAACAGGCACAGAGTAAAAAAAACTTTTCGACAACTTTTTGTTAGGCTCGCTAAACACAGACGCTCACACACACCTTGAACCGATCAATTGTCATCGAGTCGATTGTTGTTGAAAGGCGGCAGTGTACAACAAAAGTACAGTACAGAACATCTTTTGCTTCTGCTGTGTTTCGAGGTAAGAGAGAGAGAGAGAGAATGGCTAAGACAAAGAAATACGGCAACTATCGGGAGAGTCTGCTTGGGAGAATAGAAAGAAAGAAAAGACGGCTGCTGCTGTTGCCGTCTTCCCAGGAGAGAAGCGATCAGAAGTCGCGGCGATCAAAGAATAAAGAAAGAAGCAAAGCAAAAAAGAAGATACACATTGGAGACGACGTTGAGAGACTGCAGATCGACTTCGACTACTTTTTGTTGCCGTCAGTGTGCATTACACACACAAACAGACAAACGGAGAAAAAAAGAAAGAAAAGAAAGAAAAGGAAAAGAGCAGCATCTTAGCAAACACACACCAGACAACACAGACAATTAGCAAATTCGGCTCCATTTGCTGCTGCTGCTGTTGCTGCTACTGCTGTTGCAGTGTCATTTCTAATGTGATAATCTTGTAATCTCCTAATAGGCCTTATCACTGTCTTCTCTGGGTGCTCACTCTGCAGTACACTTAGTCAGTGAGCAGTGAGAGATGAAACTCTCCAGACGCACTCAACTCAACTCTCTCAACTGTCTGTCGACTCTCTTTATTTTGGCAGGCGAGCAAGCGTCAAGAGCGACCAGAGCCAGAAAGCAAGCAACAAACCAAAACCAGAGACAAAGAGTAAAGTGCGGCTTTCACCACACACACACACTAAAAATACAGCTAGGTAAGGAAAGGGGAAAACTATCAGAGTAAAGTAAAGCAAAGCAAAGAACACGAAGAGCACATTAGGCCAATCAGCTGCAGAAACAGCAGCAGCAGGAACAGAGCAGAGCACTGACCATAATCGGCTTGTAATGCAATCAGCCAATTGAATTACACAGAACAGAGAAAAAGAAAGGAAAAAGTAGAGAATGCGCCATTAGGCGCACACAGCAAATGGAAGTGAAAAGGTTGAGATGGAGGCAGCAGCAGCAGCAGCGGAATGAGCCGCCGGGAAAGAAAGAAAGGACTCCTGTCTGCCGGCAAAAATAGCTCGGAAAGTAAAGCAAACACACACAATCAACAAAATCACAACACGACGACGACGACGACGACAGCTAGTTCAGCGAGTGCAGAGAGGCGCTCAAACAATGTCGACAACAGAGAACAGCAAATTAATCAATGGAAGGCAGCGGCAGTGGCAGAGTGGCAGGAAAATGCGACGACCGAGATTCGGTCACCATCACCGCCACCGACATCATCGTCGACCTGAAGAAAGCGGCAGTTGACTGACTGACTGGCTGGGCTTCACTCAGCTACGAGCAGGCTCAAATGTATCGTCTGCTGCAGCAGTAGTCGTGGTAATAGTGCTCGGTAATGATGCACTTAGGCGGGCTGCTGCTGCTGCAATCGATGCCGATCGATGTGGAGGGCACAGGGAGGCAGGCAGGAACGTCGTCGCATCACACATACTTCCTCCTTCTCAGCATACACACACACAGCAAAAGTCAGTCTGGAGCGAGTTGTGCCGGGGACACACACACAATCTCCATAATCGAGCTCATCAGCTCAGGAGCACACAGAGAGAGAGAGCACATATAAAGCAAGTCTAGTACATCATCGCAGGCAGCAGCAGCAGCAGCAGCAACGGCGGCGACACTTGGCGCCAAGCAACTTGGTCGCTTTCGTCATCAGGAACGAAAGCCAGCAGTACTAGAACTGCCCGGTCCAATCAAAATCATTAGCATCATTAGGGTTGAGCATGCAAATCGGGCAGGCAGCTAAATGCAATGTGTGTGCCGCCTGCCATGTACAAATTGTCTGTCAGCCTCGCTCTTACTGCACAGGCACTCTCAGGCAGTTGTAACTCTCGGAATAAAACTTGTTAAATCGCCGCTGCCGCCGACTTTCAAGTGTGTGCAGCAGCACTTGTAGTAGTTGCTGCTGCTGCTGCTGAAGTCTGCTGCTGCACCGGCGGAAGCCGTGTGCAGCAAATGGTTACTTGATAGTGACTTGGAAGGGGCAGAGAGATCATTCGATACACATTCACTCTGAGCGGCGTTATCATCCTAATGAGCAAGATTTATTGTAGAGTTGCGTGTTTAGTTTGAGTGCCTGCTGCCAAGAGAGTTGCCAGCTTCCAAACTCGAGAGAACTGATGACCGGCAGATATATGCACTGCAGTGAAGCTTTAAAAGTTAAATAAATAAAAAGAAGAGAGGGAAAACTGGTCAGTGCACCTCACGATGATGATGATCACTTCACTGCAAAGGCATCAAACACAGTTTTCGGACAACAACAGACAACAGAAACCATCAGAGAACACAGGGGCATTGCTGGCGCGAGCAGAGATTGCAGAGGCAGATTGCATTCTACTGCTGATGCCGCTGCTAGAGTGCTCACAAAATTTAAAAAAGCGGTTATTAAATACATCCAGGGTGTGCGCAAGCGAGCGAGGCAGGCGGCAGGAACTGACTACACACAGAATCTACGACACTACCACCACCACCACTGCTGCTGCTGTTAACTTAATTGCCCAGTGGAATAAATAAGCAAGTGCAGAGAAAGAGAGAGAATGGTAAAATGCATAGAAAGGCATTCCAACAGCAGCAGCGGCAGCGGAAACACTCCACACACACAGTCAACTTGGCAAATGTTTCCTTCCCTTATCAGTTCTTCTGCTGCTGCTCGTCTTCATTCATTCACTACTCACTTTTTTTCCACTGGCAACTCAACTCAGCTCAGTTTGCCAGCAGTTAATGATTTGAATGCACTCTGGCCGATTAGAGCAAATAGAAGAGCAGCAGAAGCAGTAGTAACAGTAGGGTGAAACAGACAGTCAAAGTAGAGAGAGAGAGAGACAAGTGCAGCAGTACATACTGCTGGTACCGAGTCTGCACGAGTCGGAATAAACAGCAAGCATTGCTTCTATTCCATGTGCAGAATGCTGGAACACAGTCGCCAACTCTCTCCTCACTGTGTTGTCAAATTGTTGTTAGTAAAGAGCGAGAAGATAGAGAAAGAGAGAAGAGAAAAAAAATTAAAGATACATTAACTCCACTGGAGTAATGAGCGTGCCTCAATTCACTGGCTGCCTTCTTCTGTGACTCAGATCACCGAGAGAGAGAGAGAAGACCAAGAGCTCGATCATTGAGATAGAGAGCAAAAGCTGCAGAGCACTTCTGCTGCTGCTGCTGCTGGTGAAAGTGTAAGCTGAGAAGAAGTCGTCAGAAGAAGGGAATTGAATTGCTGTGCATGCACACTAGTCAACAATTGAAGGAGGGCACCACCACCACCACCACCACGGCCATCAACACACTACCGTCTGGGACGCTGTACTGAATCACCCCAGCACCACCACCACTTGATTGGTGTCGTTATTAATGGGCAAATTATGCATTCGATTCGAGGAGGAGGAAAGAATGAAAGAACGACCACGCTCAATGCACACACAGCTTTCGACAGCCTCAGCAGAAATGGCAGCGCAGCAGCAGCCACTAAATAGACAATTACCGTAATGATATATCCTAACGCCAATTACACTTGGCTACTGTAGAAGGAAGCGGGAGAGAGGGAGCAAAAGTGCTAAAGCCAAAGCAGAGTGGAGAAGTCAGGATGTCATTGCTGTGCAGAGGAGGCAGCAAAAGAGCGAACAAAACAGAATCCTGCGTCTGCCTGCCTGACTGCTTGCCCAAACAGACAAATTGGCCAAATGGTGCGATGTAAATCGAATCATAAAAGCAAGGCACCAGCCGAAGCAGCAGCAGCAACTTCCCCACCAGGCCTGTCGTCGTCAATTAATCATCGCCAGCAGCGGCGGCAGCAATAGCAAGCAAACAACCACAACAAGAATAACATCCCTCTCGGCAAAAGGAATCCAAACAGACACAGCTTAACTGCCGGTACTAGCAGACACAACAACAACAGCAAAATGACGATGATGATGATGATTTGAAGAGTGAGTGAGTGAGTGAGTGATTCAGTGAACTGGTGCTGCTCATTGCTCTGTCTGCCCGAAAACTTTAGATAGATTAAAATTTAATCAAAGGAAGGAAGGACGGAGAAAAACTAACTACAGTCTGCTGAAAACTAATCCTGAGGAATAATGGAGAAGAGTGAGGAGCGCTTCCTTCCCAAGTGATCACATCTCCACACAGTACAGCAGCAAACTGAACCCTGGTGCTTAATTATTAATATGGTAGTTGGTGGTGGCGGTGGTGGTGGTGGGCAATGCAATCTAGCAGATTGCGAGCTGAAATTTAAAGCCAAGTGAAGATATGAAGGGAAGGAAAGAGGAGAGGAAAAGGGCACCAAAGAGAAAGTGAAAGAGCTGGTGGAAGAACCGCTGACAAATCTGAACCACTCGAAACTGAAACAGTGATCCAGGACCACAAAAGCACTAAACTGGCAACTGCTGCTGCCTCTGTCGAGACTGTACGGCTTCTTCTTCCTCGAAGACCAAGACATTGCACACAATCGACTTTTGTGCAGCGACAATATGCGAGAGAAAGCTAAAACTAGAGATGGCGAGCATTACTCCGAATAGACTCGAGAATTATTGATGAACTTGTGTGTGTGTGTGTGTGTGCCTGCCTGCTTGGCTGCTGTTGCTATTGGTGCTGGTGCACTACTCTCGATCGAATTAACTCGAGATGGAAAGGAATAAAGAGAAAGAAAGAAAAGGAAAGAAAGAAGGGACTACAACTATTCAAGCTAGTTAAGCAGCGGCAGCAACAGCAACAACAGCACAGCAGAACTCTAGTGACATAAATCGAATCGAAGCCAAAGAAAGACACAGGCACACACATGACGACAAGTTGGTCTGCTGGTAATTAGTGGCCTCACTCTTCTTCCTTCTCCATCCCTCATTCTCCAGTCTGTCTCAAACACAGCAACAAACGCTGCTCACTAACGGCAAAGTCGTGTTCGAAGCAATGCGCGCCTAGCAATTCGCCGATGTTCAGTAATGGCTGAAGACGAAGAAGAAGGCGAAGAAGAAAGTGCATTTCAGGATCGGCACTTTATGGATGCTGTGGTGGTGGTGGCAGTGTACTGCTTCATCGAACTTTTACAATATAGTTTGACTCTGTGTGTGTGTTGCCAGTGGCGAAAAAGACAACAACAACCAACCAACCAACAAACAACGATGAAGACGGCAGCAACACTTTACCATTGGTAATCGACGGCGACGAAGTCAGTGCTGCTGCTGCCGCCGACCAACCACACTAGTGTAGGCCATGCTGATGATGGTCTGTCGGTCCAATGAGGAAGAAACTAGAATAGAAGTGAACTTGGATTGGGATTGAGGCTAAATAAATTTAAACGACACAGTGCACATTCGGTGTGTGTGTGTGCTCGATACTGCCCGCCAGTTCGTCGCCAGTGAGATACACACACACACACACACACATCGACACTGGTCATTAATGGCAATGGCCAGTCATTAGATAACTGGCAGCGAAACTGAAGAAGTAGAAGAAGTAGTAAGTAGCCTGCAGTGTCCAGCAGCAATGGCATCCTCCTCATAGCACCACTGAGAATATTCGCAGGCAACATTCTTTCGGTCAACGGAGAGAAGGAGAGCCGGGAAAGGGAAAGAGAAACCCAAATGGCCATAAACAATAATGCTACCGGTGAGAGAGAGAGAGAAACGAGTTCGCCGAATCGCTGCCACTGAGAACACACAAGCGAATCTCAAATAGCTGAAAAGTACTGTGCTGGTAGTGTGTGCTGGAGCACACAACGAAAGAGCTTTAATTAAAAGAGCATCGCTCTAATGGCGCGCTGGCTATAGCTCAAAGAAGAGTTCACGAGAGACAGGCAGGCAGGCTCAAGTAGATCACAATTAGCTGCTCGTCAGAGAGAAAAAAGAAGGGGGGAAAGGAACGGAAAATGACAAAGACAATAGCAGTGCTTGCCCCCCCCCCTCCTCATCTACTCAATCTTCTGCATAGATTCTCGAGGATTCTCGATGGATTAGAGAAAGAGACAGAGGAGACAGGCAGGCAGGCACCCTCTGCCTACCATCATCAGCCTGGACAGCTTGTCACCCTCAGCACTGAAGGCAGCGACGGCAGCAGCAGCTCCAAACTGCTCATCATTATGGTAATTTCAATTACACACAATACAGGCAAACAGTAGTGAGCGACGGCAGCAGCAGCCTGTGCCTAGTGTCTGGTGTCCTCCTCCTCCTCCTCCTACGTTGGCCGTCATCGACGACTGCCATCGATTGCCGCAAAAGAAGAAGCAGCAACAGAAGCAGAAGCGACAGCAACCGCCTGCTCTATCTAATTAGTGGAGAGGCACACTGCAAATTAGAGTGAGAAAGTAGAAGGGAAAGTGGTGGTGGTTCACAAGACAAAAAGGATACACGCCAAAAAAATAGCGAGAGAGTGATCGTGAGTGAATTGAGAGCTGAATGCGCACACGCCCGAATCCAGTGAGAGAGATAGAGAATGCGGCGGAGGTGGCAGTGGGTGAGATGATCTATCAGTGGGCACATCTGGCAGATAGGCGCACAGATAGACAGAGAGAGAGACAGTCAGTCAAACTGCACATCTCTGCCCAAGTTCTACTGCTGCTGCTGTACAGAAACTTCTGCACTGCAGTTTCGGTCGCACACGATTTGTGATCAGAATTTGACAATTGCACAAATAAACACACACACACACACAAACAACGCACAAACAGAGCAAATAGTCAGCAAACAACAAATAGCACACCAACACATAGCATCATCATAGCAGCCAAACGGCCATTAGGCAAAGTTGCCCTCGCCAGTTTTGGCCGTAATGCTCGCCACCAGCACTGCCGCATACGAAATCAGTAGGCAATGAGGAAGAGCAGCGAAGGAAGCCAAGAAAGAGGCAGCACAACATCGATCGGCAATGAAAAGTGCTACTTCTTCTTCTACACTTGCTGTGGTGGTGGGGAAAGAAAGCCAGAGCACTACACTGATACTACTGTCCACTGAGAGCGAAAAAAAGAAGTAAGAAAAGATGGCCAAATTAGCACAGAAGAAGAAGAAGACGATGGCCACTTCAAGGAAAGCACCCACAGCAGCAGCAGCAGCAGCCAAGGTGCCCCAAATGCACAGAGCACACTTTGCAACAGCGTCCTTTCTCAGCAAAGACACACATTCTCTCGCACTCTCATTCCCCTGAATAGACTCATCCACTCGGAGAGATTATTAACTACTAGTGCAATTGCACACAAACACATTGCATGCAGGCCAGGAAAGAAGACGACTAAAAAGAAAACGAAGAAACTCAACGAATTGGCCGCTGCCGCCGCCGAAACATTACACCGATCGGTAGAGATATTAATAAATAATTCAAACACGCATTTCCATCTCTCAGTTCCGATCAGCACACACACATATAATCTTCTTCTTCTTCTCTCAGTTCTCTAGCTCTAATATTATTGCCAACAGTTAAATTAGCAGTTCACCAGCAGCAGCAGCAGTAGTGGAATAAGCGAATGAAAGAGGGAATTAAAAAAGAATAGCAGAATGAATTCTCTCCTTCTCTACTCAGCAGCAGCAGCTACGGCCAATTGACCAGGAGAGGAACTGACTGGCGGCCAAAGCCATTCTCGAGCCATTCTCGATCACCACAAGAGCAGAGCCGAGCAGAGCAATCCATCGAGACTGCCTGAGAGGCACAAGCTGCTGGGCAGGCATGCAGAGGCAGTCAGGAACGAGGCAGTAATTTCGATTTAAACAAGTCGCAATAAAAAAAAGTGAAAATTGCCAACAATAACTAGGGCTGGCGCTTCATCTTTTCAATATTTGCTCGATCGTCGCGGGCATTTCTACTTTTATTGGCTGCTGAGTACTGCTGGTTGCGGTAATGGATGGGAGCGAGAGTAGGAGAGAAGTGCTCCAGTCATCATCACTTCCATCGTTGCACCGTTCCAGCAGAGCACTTCTGCTGCCGATACCACTGAGCCATATCGTTATCATTCGTGGCCAATTTGTCCTCCACAAAACGATATTTAATTTTGCCACACTTCCCTGGCTAGTTGGCTGGCTGGCTGGCTAGGCTCATGAATTGCACTCGAAGAAGCTGAATGGCCAGAGCTGAAAACAGCTCACTGGAAAAAAAACTGCGAACTAGAAGTGGAGGAAGAGGAAGCTTTTTTGCCACTGGCAGCGACGCTAATAAAGTGGCGAAAAAGATGGCAACGACGACGACGTGGCGATCTCAGGGACCGATCGGTCGCACCGATGGCACAAAGTTAGCCAGTGCCAGCCAGCTAGCTCTCCAGGCCAGAACAGCACACCAAACAGATGAGCACACCATGAATAGTATAAGCCTCCCCTTCAGAGCAAGAGAATTTGCCTGCGCAATGCAATGCAAATGCAGCAGCAGCAGAAGAAAGGCAAACGAAAATAGTCAGTAGCAATCTCAAATTCAAATTTGCCCCTGCGAGGAAGCGAGGAGAACCATTTAAATTGAGAATTGAGCGCTGAGGATTCTCGGAGCTCGGGAGCAGCAGCAGCATCAGCAGCGCATTGACACTTTTACTGAAATTGACTCGTTACACTAATGGATGGAGAGATTTCAACGCTCCCTCCCTTTCCTCTCCTTCCCACCCTGACAAGACACACGGCAATGGTTACCACCATCACCAACAAAGTGAAACCGATACAGCCGAAAAAAGAAGGAGAGGGAAATCGACGAGGATAGAAGCTGAACTGAGCGTCTAATTCGCTTTAGAGAGAGAGAGAGAGAGAGAGAGAGAGAGAGAGAGAGATGAGAGGCGAGAAGGAGCAGAAGGGCACAGCTGTGGGATTAGGAGGAGGACAGGAGAGGGGAGCGCCTCCTTGCTGACCAAATGCGCCCTGGTCAGGCGTCTCCACTCACTCGCTCACTCTCTATCAGCGCCCTTGGATCAGTGCAAGTCAGGAGAGGGCGATGTGAAGAAAAGGAAAACGTAAAGCAGAGGAGACACTACACTAATTCGATTCGACATTCTCTTGAGCTGACAATGTCCTCTCCTCTCTTTTTTTCACAAGAGTTCAAACACACATTTACTCTCTGCCCAACTGGTCGGCTCAACTCGGGGCCAGAGCTTTAATCAGAATTTCATCACCAGCAGCAGCAGCAGCAGCAGCTTTCTCTGCGTGGCACATTCATTCATTCACTTATTCTTCTTCTTTTTCCGTCCTCTTTCAATTGCACGATTGCCCTGGACAACAGCTGTCCACGGTAGTGCCGTGTGCTCTGTGCACCGTGTGTGTGTTGTGCAACTGACTCGGAGGGGGCGAACTGTAAAGAAAGAGAGTGAGACAGGCACATACACACACCGCTGGGCAGTAAGTAAAGGCCACCAGTGGGCACACACTGCTGAAATTAATGCTACACCGTCTTCTCTTAATGCCATTAAAAAGACGGTAGAGGAAGAGGAGAAGGAGAGCTTAGGAGAAGAAGAAAGGAAGAGTGGACACACAGAACAGCAGATGACAAACTAGTCGTCTGGTCGTAAAGTGCAGCAGCAGCAGTCGGTGGCCAGTGATCTTGGCCTGAGCAGCAAGTGACCAGCGCACCAGAGACCAAGAGACTTAAATGCGAGTTAGGCTGCTGCTGTTTTAAAGTGCCCTGCCACCACCACGAACTCACTCTGCCTGCGCGCTTGGAGACTTTAAAGTCTCGATTCAATTAGCCTGCACACGGCCTCAACACACACAACTACGAAGAAAAGGAAGAAGGAAAACAAGACGCAGCAGCAACAGCAGCAAAGGCAAAAGCAGTGCAGTCAAGTCTTCTTCTTCTTCTTTCCTAGGCTATATTTGAATACAACAAAAAAGTGCAGTCAAGTTGAAGTAAAAAGAAAAAAGTAGTAGAGCTGCGAAAGAGCTGCAAGGCAGCAGCAGCAGCAGCAGCAGCAAGCAAGACAGCGCGCGCGACTCAATTGGACCGAGAACAAACGGCAGCCCGCGCGCTCGTTCGCGGAAAAGAAAATTGGCTGCAGAAAATGACTTGCTGCTCTTTTTTTATATAGACACGAGAAGGAAAGGAAAGGAAAGGAATGCAGCAGCAGACAACACTGCTTTGTTTTTCATTGACTTTAAATGCTTCTAATCCACAGGCACACACACACTAACACACGACAACATCATCATCAACAACAACAACAACAGAAGCAGAAACAGAAGCAGTTCAGTGAAGTTGAAGGAAGTGGCGGCTGCAAAAAACAGTCGCATTTTTTCTTTCTTTCTTTCTTTCTGCTGCTGCTGCCTGTGACAGTGAAGTCCCGAAAGAAGAAGAAAGACAGGACACAAGAACAGAGCTGTAAAGTGAGCTGCACACTAAACAATAGCGCACACAGTTCAGTTCGCTTCATCAACAATTTCACTACACAACAAAACACTGCCGACAATCAGGTAAGAAAGTGAATCGCACAAAAAACTAACTAAAAGAGTAAAGAAAAATATCGAACAAACTTACCGATGAAGTAGTGAATGAAAGATGAGCGAGTGAGTGAGCGATCAACTTTTTGATGACATTTGACGACAGTTATTATTTGACCAGTTGAAGCAGTTGTGCACTGAAAATTGCGAGTTGCCAGGGAACTTGTTGTTGAGAAAACTGCTGTTGTCAGAGAAAACGGAGAAAATAATGAGCACAAAGAGCACACACACACACACACTTGACCGAACAAGAAGGGGAATTTCTTACCTGTGCCAATTGGGGCGGAAACTTTTCTGATGATGATGGTAGTGGTGGTGGTGGTGGTGGAAACGATGATAATGGCCCAGATAAGAGAAATAGAATCAAATGCGAAAGATCGGCGGAAAACGGGCGAATAGAAGAGAACAGAACAGCCGATATGTGGTCGCGCCAGAGTCCAACAGACGACTGAACTATGGTGGCGGCAGCTGAATGCTTCACTGCAAAAACGAACGGGCGCCAAATGGAACGCGGGAAAGCAGCGAAAGGAGAGAGAGAATTCGACTGGTGAAATGCGCGCAAGCGCAAGATTCTTTCTCTGGTTCACCCGAAATCTCTCCACCGCCGCCGCCGACAGTGCACGGCCATTGTCCTGAACTGCATCGATAGTAGTAGTAGACCAAGCTAAAAGGAAATACAGGGGACCAGAAAACCGAGAGTTATGAGAGAAATCGAACAGCAGACAAAATAGAACTCACCTGAAGAAAGTGACCGGTCGTGGCGAGGTCCCGCGGGGAAATGACCAGACAACAACGCGTGCAGGGTGCTAAAAACGCGCGAGCGGCGAACTTTTTTTTTGCACTCACGTGGCGTCACCTAGCGGCGTAAAATAGTAACGGCAAAAGGAACAACAGAACTTCGAAGAACTCAAGAAAACTGTTTGAAGATTTGTTTTGTCTTTTTAATTAAATGAGATTATTACTCAAGAGTATAAGAATGAAAGTATAAAGTAAAAATAAATGTAAAGGGTGAGATGGGAGGGGGGGGGGCTACTTAGGCGGCGCCTTCTTGAAGAAGGACATGATGGAGGTCTGATTCTTGGGCACCGCTTTCTGGGAGGACGATTTGCCCGCGGAAGGTTTGCTCGACTTTGGAGCCGCCGCCTCTTTCTTAATCTCCTTCTCCACCTCGGCCTTCTTCTTCCCGCCCGCTTCCAGCGTCTTATCACTGAGCTTGGTGACCATGAACTCGCCGTCGTCCACCTCCATCGTCGTCTCCACCTTCTCCCGCTTCGGTTTGTTCTCCTCCTCCTCTTCTTCCTTCTTCACCTCTCCGCCGTCTTCATCTCCCGAATCGAACTGCACCACCACCTTATCATCATCACCCTCCTCCTCCTCATCGCTTGAGGGAATTTGGATGACCCTAGTGCGCTTCTTGCTCTTGCAGCATCCGTCCGAGGATGAGGCTCGTTTGCTGGGCGCTGCAGCGGTGGTGGTGGACTTCTTTTTCTGCTGAGGCACTTCAACCTCCATTGGCTCTTCCTTCACCTTTTTCTTCTTGTCGACATCACAGTTGACGGCAGTAGAGGTGATCGTCTCCAGGGGTGGCTTTGATGATGATGATGATGATGATGAAGATTGTGATGACTTTTCTTTCATGGCGCCCTCTCGGTAAACAGGTCGAATATTGAGGTGGAAGGTCCTGGCCTCGCCGCTGTTCAGGCTAAATAAAAAGTCGTTTTTAGAACTCAGTTTTTATATAAAAGACCGAAAAGAAGCCTCACCTCTGAAGCTTCTGCACGCCCTCCTCCGTCGGCTCAAAGTGCTCGAAGAAGCGGAGAAAGCTGAGCATCGAGGTGGGGCCCTTCTTCCGTCCACGCCCCCGGCCCTCGGCCTTTGCCTTCAGCAGTTCCTCCTCTTCCTCCGCTTCGGTCTTCACCTTCTGCCTCTCCGTGGGCGCCTTCAGCGAGAAGACGCGCGCAAAGGCGTTGGGAATGCTCGCCTTGGTCTCCTCCAGCGAGGCCTCGTCGACGATGGTCAGACGGTGAAGCTAAATCGAAAAGGAAAACATTAGTTAGTTTTAGTTGCAAAACACAAAAATCTCTCTATTGTTCTCCTCACCGGAATGTGCTCCTCCACTGAGCCCTCGTCGAGGGCGCCCACCGCGTACTGGACAACCAAGTGTTCGCCCTTTGGCCGCTTCTTCACCAGCTCCTCGAGGACACTGCCGGGAAAAGACAGATCATTAGAAGCTGATTACTTCTTTCAGCTAATCCTCTTTTCTGCTCTTACCTGTACGCCTCAGAAAGGGAGAGGCCGTACTGAAGGCCGATGTCATTGGCGGTGATCTGCGAAGAAAAACAAATGATGAGAATCCAAAGTGAAAGAAGAAACCCTTTTACCACCACCACTTACACAATCCTCCTTCACCTGACCATTGCTGCCAAAGGTCTTCAGCTTCTCGCCCAGCTCCTCGAGTATCTGCTTCGTCTGCTTGGGCATGGTAAAATAGAAGAAGATAATCTCTTCAAAGGCGCGCAACAAGAGAACAATCACAAAAACAGCAGCAGCAGCCAGAAAAGAGAGGGAAAAAGGTAAACAAAACAGCAGCTGGTTGGGGCGGTTCGCAGAGGACGTTACGCGGATTTTAAAATGCTCAAAAATGGGGTGAAATCGGGTTCCGAAACATTTTATTGAGGAAAACAAAAGAAGTGAACCGAATGTAGAGCAAATGGATTTTTATCAGAAGAAGAAATAGGCGTTCAGTCAGTGATACTGCTGTTCCCCACTACCACTATTGTTCTCGTAGATCGAGTTGGACTTCATGAACATCGAGGAGCTTCGATCTAGCTGGTTGTAATTGTTGGCGGCGGCGGCGGCAGCGGTGGCGGCGGCGGCATTTCGAACCACATTGAGCTGTTGCTGAGTGAGATTATGATTGACAGAGTTGTCTACAGCAGAATTCGCCGATGATCGCCTCCTACCTCCGCCGCCGCTCCGGGGAATGATCATCCTCAGTGAGCCGCCATTTCATCTTCATCCTCATCTCATCATCCTCCATTCCGTAGATCGAATTCTCGCGCTCCTCATTGACCAGACTGGAGGGGTAGGTGCCCATTTCGCTGTAGTTCGAATCACCACCACCACCACCCACCTCCAATTCCTCCAATCTTAATAGTCTGGTAAAAGTGCAGACCACCATTGGAACCTCCTCCTCCACCTCCGCCGATCATCTCCTCCTGCTCCAGACTGATCCTCTCGTAGACGTTACTTTCAGTGCAGTAGATGATCTCGCTGCTGTCACCATTGGCACCACCACCACCACCTCCATTACTTCCGTTGTCAACTCCGCCATTGTACATGATGGTGGGAATGAGGTGGTGGCTGCTCGAGTTCAGCAGATGATGATTTCCAATGCCGTCAAAGGCGTCAAAGTTGTAGGCGTTGACGCCCCCGCCTCCTCCGCCTCCCTTGCCACTTCCATGCCCTGAGTACCCGTTTCTACCGTGGTGGTAGCTGTTCATCTGCTGGCGAAAGATGAACATGTAGACGAGCAGGGCGACGATGATCAGACAGAGGATGATGAAGAGGGCAAAGAGGATGCGAATGAGGCGGATGGGCAGGGAGACGACGGCGTCAGGGTCGGCGGAGGTGCTCGAAGTGGTCGACAGCCTGTTGCCCGACTCCTCCACGGACGGCCCGCCCGAAGCCCCTTCCGAACCGCCCTCAGCCACCGTTCTGGAGGGCACCGAGATGCAGTGGTGGGCGTTGACGGCCGACTCCAGGCCGACCCACTGGCCGTTGCGGCAGACCACCGCCGTCACCCCCTCGTACATCACCTGAAACAGAAGAGAGAGAGAGAGACAGTTAAGATACAAAAACTGTTCCCAAGTTTTGACTTACATGAGAAGCCTTCACATTGGCCGGCGGCGTCACCGTGGCCGCTTTGGAGCTTCCATTTCCCAACAACTGCTGCTGCTCTGGATGGCCCATCATTGAGCTGCGCTTGACGCAGCGAAAACGAGCCGACTTGCCATTCGGGACCACCTGGCGACTGTTACCACCTCCTTTGTTTTTACCACCACCGATGATCGTCTCCGCGGGCTGCAGTGCCTCGTAGGTGACGTCGAGGACGTAGTCGTTGTTGCCCGTCTTCCTCATCTCCGACAGCAGCTCACAGGGGCGAAAGCGGACGCACTGCGGAAACTCGTTCTTCCACCGACTGTAGTAGCCGCACTCGACGAAGGAGTTGCCTGCAAAGTGTACAAAAAAAAGTTGAGATAAAAAGTTTGAAAAACCCAATCCCACCACTTACCCTTCAACTCCTGGTTCTTGTCATTGCAGATGTACTTGTAGGTCTTCCGTTCGTTGTCATCGAGGAAGTTGTACTCCCGCTGGACGATCGCATTGACGGGCACATCGGGCGAGCCGCAGTCAGTGTGGAAGGCGTACACCTTCAGCGCGCAGAGGCGCACGGCGAAGATCTTCTGCGCCAGCTCAATCTCCTCGTGCGGAACTTCATCCTCGGCGCCTTTTGAGCTTGCTTCGATGGACTTTCCCTCGGCTTTGCCGCCTTCAGGAGAAGTGGCAGGCCTGCTGCTGGTAGAGGTGGGCGACACCTTCAGGTTGAGCATGCTGAAGCGAATCTCAATCACCCCGGCGTACAGCTGGTCGATGGCGTAGTCGTAGCTGAAGAAGTACTCAAAGATGGACTTCTGGATGCTCTCCGCCTCGCAGAGAAAGTCCAGCACCAGGTAGTTGGCGGAGTACTTCTGCTGGGCGGAGTTGACGTACTGACTCGCCTTGGGGAAGGTCTCCCGACAGCGAATCTCAATGTTCGGCAGCTGCACCGGCTCGGGCAGGGATTGCGGCGGTGGCTGCAGCTGAGGATTAAGCTGAGGTTGCTGTTGTTGCTTTCCCTTTGAATTATCACCCCGTCCACTGAGGCCACTTTCCCGCTCTCGCCGCGCCTCGCCGGGCGCATCCACGTAGGTGATATTCTTCAGCGACATCTCAAAGGCAATGTCGCGACTCTGGTGCAGGTCCTCGATCTTGTCGCCGTTCAGCTTGATGCGGACGTAGTGGATGCGCGCCGGGGCGGTCAGTGTCATGCTCCACACCTGAAAAATTAAATTAAACAAAATTAAAAAACCCCCTTCTTTACCAGGATTACCTGCTCGGGAAAGAGGCCCCAGCTGATGCACTTCTCCGGCTGCTCCTCGAGTGGAATCTCAAACGTCCCATTGGGCGACATCTTCAGATCGGGCTCAAAGTGCAGCGTCACGGCGTTGATGGGCTCGTGCTCGGGTTGCTGTTCACTCGTTGAGCTCTCGTTGGTCATTCCCGGCGACCCACCTTTGTCCCGACTTCTCCGGTAGCGGTAGTCGCTGAACTTGATGTTCCTCAGCTTGGTGCTGTTCCGCAGATTGAGCACACAACGGGGCACCGCCCCCCGCCAGTTGCCCTCGGCACACTCGCGCATGTTATCCCCCACGAGGACGTTCTCCTCGTCGGCGCACTGGTAGTACACGCGGTACAGTTTGTAGCCGTAGGGAACGTTGTCGTCGTACTCCTCGATCACCGTACTCGAGTTCGGGTAGACGAGGCGGGTGAAGAGCGAGGAGCCGGGGCTCTGGGCGATGCTGCCGCAGTGGCAGTCCTTGTGCAGCTCGCCGCAACCGTCCGCCTCCACCACCAGGTCCTGCAGTATCTGCGAGATGGGCGGGAGGGGCGCTGCTGCTGCTGCTGCTGCTGCTGCTGGATGCCGTTGACGAGGGTGATCACTAATGGGCTGAGTATGAGACTCACCATCAAGGTGGTGATGGCTGCTGATAGGCTGCGGTGGTGGTGATAATGGTGATGATGAGGGTTTTGTTGATGGTGATGGGAGGCATTTTGTACAAGAGGTTGATGATGATGGTGGTGATGATGATGAGAATTGAGGGTGATTTCAGGTTGCGTTTCCTTTGATTCAGTCATCTGAAATTCGATCGCCTCTTCTGATTGAGGGCATTCTTTGAAAAAGGCTAGGCTTTGGTGTGATTCTCTTTGCAGATGACACCTTCCAGTCGACTCGATTCTTTCGTCGTCGTCTTCACAAGTTCGCTGTTGCTGATGAATTTCCCTCTTTCTGCAGCAGCTGTTGCTGTTGTTGCCAGGCAAGCACAGAGCCTCACCTAGAAAAGCCAACACCACCAAAAACTGACAGCTTATCAGCGGTTGGCCAGTCCACCAGGCTCCACGACTTCCTCTTTGTCATCACCCATCGCTTGTTGTGGTGTTCCTTTCACTTTCTCCTCTTCTCCTTCGACGGCGAGGAAGTGCATTTGTCGCTTTCGCTTGAAATACTCTCTGCGTTTCATCATCATCACTTTTTTCAGCCATAGCTGCTGACGTCAGTCAGTCAGTCAGTCAGTTTCAGTGTCTGGAGGGCGACAAAGTGTTAGCACCAGAGTGTCATGTGAAACAGATGATATTACCAAGTTAAAATCGAGGCCAAATGAAAAATATGACTAGAACTTCGGAGATTCTTGAGCTGATAAACAAACAGATGTTGTAGAATCCAACAAAAAGGCGCAAAAACGAAGCCAAGTTCTACTTTCCGGAAAAACTGCTCCGGGCAGGACAATGAGAAAGATTTCCCAAAGTGGCGCCCCCTACTTTTGCGCCTTTATCTCTCTCTCTCTCTCTCTCTCTCTTTCCCTTCGCTCTCATTTGTCCTCTGGCCGTCGCTGAGAGAAGTTTTCCCGCGGACCACAACTTTCTGGTTGAGTTCTATTTTGTCCTTCGCACTTGAACTCCTTTTACTGACCTTGATTTCTTTTCAGATTTGGATTCCTTTATCTGTCCAAGTGTCAACACGCTTACAGCTCTGGTCGTTTGTCATCGTTTCGTTGGATGGGGGCAAATATTTGCTTTTCCCAGATAAATGGGATCAATAGATGGATTTCGCTGATGGCGGCTGTTGTTCTTGTCCTGGAATGTTGATTCACTCCTCATCATCCTTTGATGTTGCCCCTCCCATTCATTCATTCATTCATCGGTAAGTCCCTGTTCTTTTTTCTTTTTCTTTATTTTTAGTAGCTTTCAGTGCTTTTAGTGTGCTCTCAGTGTTGTGTAATCAGTTTGCTGACAAAAGAGCCCATTGTCGTAGATTTATTGAATTTTTATTTTATTACTCTGTTGTCATATTTGTATGTGTATGTTTTTCGCGAGTGTTTGCTTTTTATTTTTTTTGCTTTGCTTTCTTCCGTCTTCTTGAAAGCAACGGCTGCTGATCAACAGTGGCAGACTTTTGTGTGTCAGTGTGTTAGTGTGTAAATGTCATCGAGGCAAACTGCTGCTGGTGGTAACTGTCACCGCCGGTTAGGCAGTGCATTGTCGTCTGTTGCATTAGGTGAGTGGTTTCTGATTGGGAGTGATGATGATGATGAGGTGATGCAAGAGTTGTACTTTGCATACTCTCAAAGTAGTGAGTGCCCAATCCAGGCTGGTGCAGTAGTTCTAAATGCGAACTGTGGTGTGGTCCTTCCGCTGAGTTTTGATGAGCAAGATGAAGATTTCGTGTGCAATTTGAGCAATTGATTGGCGGTGGCAGTTCTGCCGGTGTACCTGCACAGCTTGCACCATTACACAGGCATTCCGTCTCGGAAAAGGCGCCACTTCCATCTTCTGCTGTTAGCGAGTTTGTTTGATTGTAGAAGCCGACTTTGCTTGCGTCCATCCAGTACAGCTGCTCCTGCTGCTGTTGGTAGGCTACCGCTGTCGGCTCCATCTCCTTTTCACAGTGACCACCACCACCACCATTACCTCGTAACCTCGAGTGCTCGATGTCGCCATTTTCAAAGCACAGTTGACCTTCAAATAATTTAGCGCTACTTGTGTCTGGAATGTTCTTTGTTTCACTGGCTTTTGCAGGTGAAACTTTCCTCTCACTTGACTCCTGTAGAAGTAGTAGCTCCTTATTCCTTTCACCACTTGGCCGCCTTGACGAACTTCGCCTGACGTCGTCGTCTCCGGCGGAGTGGGCGAGCAGTCCAATTCTCTCCGGTGGCACAATGTAGTTGAGCAGCTTTTCCAGCGAACTGTTGGAGCCACTACCACTGCCATTGTTTGCCGTCCTCTGCTCGGCTCCTCGAGAGTGACCATTGTCACTGCTATTTCGAGAACTGTTTTGTTGTTGTTGCTGCTGCTGCGATGACGACGATGATGATGAGGAGGAGAAGAAGTTGGGCCCCAGCATTGCGTGCAGCATAAGCATGGGCTTTGTACGGCGCTTCCTCGTCCTGATCGCCTCCTTTCGCATCGCCATCGGCCGATTGACGCCATTCAGGCGGTAGTACAGACCGCAGGCGTTGCACACCGACTCTCCGCAGGCATTACGGCGCCACATCGAGGTGGCCTTTGTGCCGCAGTTGGCGCAGCTTAGGCCTAGTGGTGGTGGTGGTGGGGGAAGGGATGGGAACGAGAAGAAAAGAGTTAGTATTGCGCCCGGTTAGATGGCAGAGGAGGCCTTTTTTAGCAGATGTGATTATTATCCCGTCTGTTTTTATATAGCATTAAAAGTGGAAACCTTTTCACTCTTTTATTTGAGCATTCTCTTCACTACTCTTTCCCCTGATTGAATCATCATCATAATTCCATTTGCATCTCAAAAGCTATTTGACCGTCACTTCGTTGCCGGGCAAACACACTCACTCACTCGCTCACACACCTCTTTCCCTCTCAGCAATAATATTTCTCCGCTTCCTTGCCCTTGTGAACCACTACACTAGGCAGCAGCAGCCAGGGGACTGAACAGACGTCAGTCAAAGTTTTTGCAGCGCCTGGCCAAGCCAAGTGTGGATGCACATTGGCACACTCACACACACACACACACACACACACACACACACACGGGCAAGGCAATCAAGTGGCAAGTGACTGATTTGGTCACTGGGATAATTTAGAAGAGAAAGAAGAGGAAGGAGCTGCCAAACTAAATATAGATCTCGGCTCGTCAACTTTGTCTTCTTTTTGTCCTTTTGCCTTTGTTTTCTTTCCTACTTTTTGTGCCGATCACATCAGGCGATTGAATCTCTTTCTCCCTCTCTCTTCTCTCTCCCTCTCTCGGTCACTACCAATGCTCTCTCAAAAGACTGACACACTGCTGAGGGGTACTTTACTTTCCCTTCTCGTACTCGCCTTTTTTCTTTTTTTCCTGAATCCTAGTAATCGAATAATCATTCCGCTATTTCTTCTCTGGTCTCTATTTTAAGTGGAAATTTGATCTTCTTTACCAGAGTCACTTGCTGCTGCTGCTGTTGCTCCTTTCATTCATTTCCATTGCAATTGCCACCGTTGCTGCTGTTTCTTGAGCAGCTGCAACTCAAAACTTGCCAGAGTGGCCAGTAGTTGTGTGTTAATCAAGCCTGGCCCTCGCAAGATCTGCGGCAAAGGACATTTTTATTTTTACTCCTCTGCATTGATTCATCGTCGGCCGATTTCTTTTTCGTTTTGTTCCGGCTTACTTTCGCAGAAGTAATTCGGAGTACTGGGGACAATTCTGCTGCTGTTGCTGTTGCTGCTGATGTTTGAGAATGAAAGGCCATTAAGTCTAATTAGAGATTTCAGCGACGGCCTTTCTTTTCTTTTCTTTTCTTCTTTTTCACTGCCACTCGGCCTTTTTTCTTTTTCTTACTTTGTTGTTGACTTTGTCGGCGAGTTTTTTGTGTCCTTGTGTGTGTGCAGGCATCAAACTAGCTCGCTGTTAGGTAGGAATATAAATGAATAGAATTGAAAAGGTCAATCTTTCTTTGCTTCGCTAACTCGATTGCACCGGAACGGGCAGCAGCATCCCACTAGTTTAGTGGCAAATGAGAGAGCGAGTGTGTGTTTGCTTTCTAATCTGCATCAGCAGTTAATTTAACTATCAATGGAAAATGAAATTTGAAAGCGCAACTTAACGTAACTTCCGTTGGTTTAGTTTCCACCGGCGCTCTGTGTGTTCGCCAACTTCTCCACTAAACAAATTAGTGCCCCACTAGTGTTCCACCAGTTTTTCACTTTCATTTCGTCTGCTTTTATTTTCTA